>ML677358.1:10215583-10480857 GCA_007922305.1 Dermatemys mawii | reverse complement strand
TAGGGATCATAAGCTTTCATGGGCTAAGACCCATTTCATCAGATGAAGTGGGTCTTAGCCCACAAAAGCTTATGATCCCTAAGATCTGTTAGTCTATAAGGTGCTACAAGACTCTTTGTCGCCATAGTACTTGAATTGGTCAGAAAAAAGAGGTGTGTTTTTTTTCAGCCGAAAAGTTTGCCTTTCTATTGAAAAACTGACCTTCTCCAAATGTCTACGTTCTCACAAAACTCAACAATTTTCAAGAAAAACAGATATTTTCTGTGAAATTTTTCATTGAGTCAAAAACTCAAATTTTCCATCCATGGATGTTTTTTTTAACCAATCCTACACAGCACAATGCTTCTTTTGTGGCTGCCTGGGCACAGGGGTCAAAGCCATGGGGGCTGCCTTACTGGGAGGCACAGAAAGGAGCAATGCCACCTCCACAGCATCATTCTCCTTTCCTCTGCTGAAGCTTCTTCTCTAGGTCAGGGACCCCTGCGTGGGGAGAAAGTGGGCTATGGGTGAGCAGGCAGCATTGTGAACCAGTTCCACAGAGCATCCTCCTAAAAGTCAATACTCAATATTAACGTCTGCGCAGAACTTCTCATTACAGCGAAGAACCCCCCAGAAGGGAGTCATTCTGGGAGCAACAGCAGGGACGCATCCCTTAGGGAATCCATATACTTTGAGGGGTGCTGGAGCCTGTTCTTTTCACTAGTGGGAGGCAGGAGGAAGAGGGGGGCAAATGCTGTTTTCCTTGAGAACAAACTGGTGAGGACACCA
This sequence comes from Dermatemys mawii, assembly GCA_007922305.1. Lineage (NCBI taxonomy): Eukaryota > Metazoa > Chordata > Testudines > Dermatemydidae > Dermatemys > Dermatemys mawii. The sequence continues at coordinate 10,480,089 of ML677358.1, read as the reverse complement.
TCGCACTTCCAGTTCCCTATGCAGGTCAGCCCCAAAATACATTCAGATCTAAGTCATCCAGGTCTCACTTACAGCACAGTAGAGGCCAGTGAAGTGACAGAGACCCTGAGGTCAAGCAACATTGTGGGTGATCCATTCTGCCCCTACAGCAGTCACATGACTTGAGGCATTGCAATGTATGAAGCCCTCAGAATAATTAGCCTCCTCTGCTGGGTATTTTGTTACAAGAGTATCTCACTCCCAATGGACTCTAGAGACAGGAAATCAGGGGTCACCAAACCTCACATTTTTTCTTATCTTTTAAGGTTTTCCTTTTATAATTTTCACTGCCAGCATCTGCTGTCAGAGAAAGGAGTCCCGTGGTGGTGGAAACCTGCCGATTTCATGCCTGAACCTAGAGTCCAGATCACGCTAGTCATTAAACAGTATCAAACAGCTTTCATTTAGGAAGCTCATGTTCATTAGCCCCAGTTCTTACACTAAACTTGGCCCCTGTCCTTGGAAATCTCTTTGTCCTCTTCAGAACCAGGACGCTGTGGTCCAGCTAGTTGTCCTTGCATAGCCTTTTTCTCTATAACTCAAGAGCCTATATGTTATCTCTAGGAACTTGATGATTTATACTGAAGCCTTAATACCCCACTTGTACTAGGGTTTTGTTTAATTTTTTGGCTTAAAGAATAAATTGCATGTAAAAAACATTGAATTCCTATTAAAAAAAGACATTCATATTCTGCAGGACATGTAGATCTTAATATGTCTTTTTTGCTCCTCTTATTTCTGATTCTAGAGTTTTGTTAGCATATATAATTTCTGAAGAATGTATTTGAAAATTGCAGTAATTGATACAATTTTCTCTAAGACTTGGATCCAGCATCCACCGACCACAATGGCAAAACTTCCATTGTTTCAAAATGTACATATAACACATTTATTTAATTTGTATTCTGGGGAGACGGGGGTGGGGTGTGTGTGTGTTCTTGTTCTGTATACAATTAAGTTTTTTTCCTCCTTTCTTACTCTGCGGTTCATTATTTTTTCCTGGAATGCACTGTTATTTTTCCTCTATGATTACAAAAAGTCATCTGATGATCTTAGCTCAAATCAGTGATATGTTAGAGAGGATAAATCTCTCGCTGTTTGCTATGACACAACATGCCTGGATATGCAAAGAAATTGGAGAGATGACATTTAACTCAGACTTGTAGAAAAAAAATCATGATCTTCATTTTTGACAGATTGCTTTTCAACTACAGATTATAATCTAAGGCAAGCATAAAGATGTCATGGGAGAGATGATCAAATATGAGACATGGTAAATTAATTTAATCACAGGGAATATTGGTTTATGTGGTGGTCTTGAAGATGCTAGAGATAAGAATGCAAAAGGCATCATACTATCGTATCTGTTGTTGATATCTGCTGTTTCATTTTGGTTACATTATGTGAAGACAATGGGCCAGATTTTGATCTTTACTGTGGGGTTCTTATTTTGCTCTCTTGGAACAAATGGGCCATCCAGCTGGTGTGCACAAACAGCTGGGGAGTCTTTAGATGTGGAAGAATTTCTGGCTGGTGCAGCACTATCATAGCTATGATTTTAACAGGCTCTACAAAAATCACTAGGAGCCAAATTGGAAGGTGTTGTGTAAGAAGGGAGTAAGTAATGGGTAGGAGCCAGAGAGAGTTTCCATAAGTGAATTTTAGTAAAGGAAATCTGAGAGTCTAACTTGACCTATGCAATATGGCTCTAAGAAAATGTAAATTACACTACATTAGATTGTGTCTATACTTCCCTTGGATTTGGCCCGGTGCTTGGTCTGGCCCTACAGGATCTGCAGCAGTAGTTATCCCAGAAATACGGTCCTTAGGTCAGTCCGGAGTACCGCCTTAGTCATATGGTGCACTTGGTAACAGAAAGAGATGTAGGCGCAGTGGGCAAGACGTCCTATTGGCTGGCAAACAGGACAGTCCAGGACCCCAACAACTCACCAGAAATGGACTACTTTATGAGACTGTTTCAGAAGACTTTAACTTTTGTTAAATCAAAGTCCATTCCTTAGTGATTTTTACTTCACATCCTGAATGATGACTAGAGGTGAACTTTGGGGGCTAGTCTCCACTGCAGTCAATGGGAGGAGTACTTTGCTGGGAAAGGGATCAAGTCTATAGGCCCTGGATGTATCCAGCTACTGCATGGGAGTGCAAGGAGGGGCTGGGAGTTCATGAGCCCTTCTCATGCTGTTGCATTCCTGCTCAACAGCTAGGGCCCGCTCCCCATGTGTACTAGCAAACTCCATAAGGCATAATTTGTCCCAGCCCTGAGTAACTTTTTAAAAGTCGGCATCTTTAAATTAAACATCCAGGTCATTAGGGAAACATTTGGCCTTGCTCCTAGCATGTGTGGGAGATCAGACCCTTTGTTCAAAAGCACACTAAAACAAAGGATTTTTTCTCATTTTAAAAGGGAGGGCAGGAATGGCGGTGGGAAGCAGCAGCCTATGAAATGACCATCCTTGAGCCCAGGAACAAGGACTTCAAACAGAATGTAGTGTGAATGCTGATCTACAAGTAGAGTTTTAACTACCCAATCCTGCACCCATAGCCTACCTTGCAGCCAGAAAAGCCTAACATGGACAGGAGAAGATAGAAAAAAAAATATCTGGGAGATGTTATCATCCAGAGAAATTTCCAATAGTAACGTCAGATACTGTAAATCGACTCATTTAAAAAGTGAGAACATTTCCATCATGCGTTTTCTCTACCTCAGTCAACTACAACAGCACTAGTAATATCTTAACTATTTTTTAAAAAATCAACTTATGACATATTGTAAGCCCTTCATTCTTTATTACTTTGAAGACAGGTTTTAAACCTTTTCAGAATCAGTCTCCATAGACTTGAAGGCCAGCAGGTACTATTATGAGTATCTGAATTATCTCCATAACCAAGACGTGGAACTTCACTTTCTAATTTTGGCCTCAAGCCCACCACAGAACTGATGCATTGGCTGAGACTCAACACCAGATCTCCTGCATGACCAGCAAGAATTTTATCACTGAACCATCAATGTTGCAAAAAGTCCGAGCAGCAAATCTGTGTAGAAGTGTCATGAAACAACCCTACGGTGTTTTGCTTAAGTTGTGGCTTTGTTAAACTCAAGCTATGCTCATCAAAAGATTTGTCCAGTGCCTGCAAATGGTTTTGTCAAACTGGGCCACGTTTGGAATAGACCTGTTTCCTGAAAGCCTGGTCAGCATTTTGAATGAAAACAGGCAGATTTCTGAGTGTTCTCAACTCTTCCAGCTGTTTTGTAATAAGCTTTTTCATTTCTTACGACAGGGTATGGCGCCATCATGTGGTCAATTCTTTCACCTGTTTTATATTTTCCTTTTTCCCCTACCTTTTCTCTTTTCTGTTTTATTATTTAACTTTCTCTCCCCCTCCTTCTTTGCCACTAAGGTAATATGCTGCTATGTCTGATGGCCTGTTCCTGCAGGCTTCTATTTAATGTGACTTTGGCTGAGTTTTGCAGGACCTATCTCAGCCTGGCTTGTATTGTTCCAAACAGAAAAACACCAACAAAAATAACCGTGAGAAATCAATGTTGCTCTGAGCGCTCTATATGCAAGAAGCACTGGAAAGAATAAAGCCTAAGAACAAAGGATTTCAAATACACATTGATTAGCACTTTTACAAATATTGCAATACAAGGAAATTCTATAGTGAGATTCTGTTCCCAAATCCCTCCAGCTCACCTCCCATAGGCCTCACTCCAGCCAAGCACAAACATTTACTTAATTTTGGCTTAAATGTTTTTGCTGGATTGAGAGGCTGGCTCCAGGCACAGCCCCTCAAGGATGTGCTTGGGGTAGCCAACATTGGGGAGGGGGGTGACGCGCCATCTGTGATTGGGGTGGTATGCTGCATGTTTTGGTGGCAGCAATTCGGCAGGTCAACAAGTTGCGGCGGCTTCTTTTTTCGCCACTTGGGGCGGCAAAAAATCTGGAGCCGGCCCTGTGGATTGAGTCCTTCCCCCAATAGCCCCAACATTTTAAAAATGCTAAGCAATCTCAGAGGACTTGTGTCCCTAGCCTAAAGTGCCTATTCCACTTGAATATGTTTTTTTTTAATTAAATAATATTATCTATACACTAAAAGGCCTAAAGCCTTAACATCCCATCTGCCTGTAGGAGATTTCCCATCATGCACTGCTTTCCAGGAGCACAGTTGTCTCCGGGAGGTACCTTTCATAAACAGGTAGAACCCATTTCTACCCACTTCCTCATGCACTTATTCAGACACGTGGTTCCAGTGTAGGGCTGCCAACTTCCTAATGGCACAAAACTGAACACCCCTGCCCATGTCCTTCCCCAAGGCCCCACCCTTTCTCTGAGGCCCTAGCCCTGCTCATTCCATCTCCCCTCCCTCTGTCGTTTGCTCTCTCCCTCACTCACTTTCACCATGCTGAGGTTGGGGTACAGGAGAGGGAGTGAGAGCTCTGGCTGGGGGTGCAGGGTCTGGGGGATGGGGAGAGGGATGAGGGCTTTGAGGTGCAAGAGAGGGCTCTGGGCTGGGGATGTGAGCTCCGGGTGCGACCAGAAATGAGGGGTTCAGGGTGCAGGAGAGGGTTCCAGGCTAGGGGAGTGGTTTGTGGGGTGTGGAGGAGTGCAGGGTGTGGGCTCCAGGATGGAGTTTGAGGTGTGGAAGAGGACTCTGGGCTGGGGTAGGGGCGAGAGAAGGGGTTCAGGGTCCCAGTGGCGCTTACTGCAGCTCCCAGGAAGCGGCTGCCAAGTCCCTAGGCACATGGGTGGCTAGAGAAGCTCCATACACTGCCCTCGTGCCTACAGGTGCCACCCCCATTGGTTGCAGTTCCCAGCCAATGAGAGCTGCGGAGCCAGTACTGGATCAAGGGCAGTGCATGGCGCCTCCCTGTCTGCCAGTGTGCCCAGGGGCCACAGGTACCTGGTGGCCTCTTCTGGGAGCCACACAGAGCTAAGGCAGGCAGGAAGCCTGCTTTAACACTGGGCCCCTGTTGTGCCACTGACCAGACTTTTAAAGGCCCAGTTGTCGGTGCTGCATGGAGCTGCCATAGTCCCTTTTCTAGTCGAAAACCGGATGCCTGGCAACCCTATTTCAATGGGATTACTCACCTACTCAGCATGAAGAAGGGTGGCAGAATCAAGTCCTTAACTCATATTATGCATTAAAAGAAACCCTAAGACACAGTGAACAGATGTAAGAACATTGCAGGTGTCAAGCAGTCTTGCTCTGCTTGTATTTCTTAGCCCACACAATTAAGTTCTACAATGCACTGGACCCGAGGCATGTTCTATGTCATTTCTAGCACAGCTATTCACAAAAAATAATCCACAGATACACACATCTACTCTACAGGATGAAATGGCATCTCTAGATACATTCGGTACATTTTACAAATTGGTTTATGCGATATAAAATCTCTATATAACTAGGTGAATAATTGTTTGCTTTTGTTCTGTTTATTTTGATCAATATTTTCATCTTTCCATTAAAAAATATGCCCCTAGAAATAAAGAGTTAAAGAAAAATTGTCTTCATTCTTTGCTCTCTGCAATGCCATGTGTCAGAGCTAATCATGTTAATGTGTAAACTGTTGAAAAGTGCAATTTTGGTGCCCTCCTTCCAGCATCCAGCTTTGAGTTAATATTTAGGCCAGTGTTTCTCAAACAGGGACTGGTCTTCTGTGTCCAATCCTGGAGCAGTCCTGGGAGAATGTTAGGGATGGGAGCAACCCTATCCAGCTGTCCTCGGCTGAAATGGCACAAGGGAAATCTTGCAGGGCAAACACATGTGAAGGTTTTAGTGGCACCCGGCGGTAAGAGTGGCCCCAGCTCCATGGATCCATGACTAGAGACATTCTTCCTCTGGTAGAGATGGGCATCCTCAGACATGGGGACAGAAGGCACATGGTCTTCTGGCTCATCCCCCTATCCTCTGCTGGGGCTTGATCCTATGCTCATTGAAGCCAACAGTAAAGCTCCCATTGACTTAATGGTGCAGGATCATGGGTCTAGGTTCTAAGCCTTCTGTGCTCCTTTGCTCTGTGCTGGGAAGAGAAGGGGAGCATACTGGCCTATTCTCTTTCCAAAATTTCAGCAAATTAAGCCAAAACCAAAGTCTGGTGGGTTAAGGCACAGATGCCATGCAGGGCAGAACAATTCAGGTCATAGCAAATCTCCCCGTGACTGTCCATTTTAATTCATTCATGTTCCATTTTACACCAACTAGGCAAATAACTGACATATCACTTAGTTTGCATTGAAAAGGAAATAATCCCAACTGTCATCCCAATGGGCTCTTGCCATGTTGCGTCCTTGGAGGAGAATGATGGGTTTAAAAGTAGGCAATGCAGAAATGAGAGCGAGAATGACACTTTGACTGTAACCAGGGATGGAAGGGCTTTTGCTCAGAGGGTGCGTGCACTGGATGTATGTTGTTATCCATTTATGGAAAACGGACTACTCTGGTTATTCTCAGCAGTAACAAACGTGAGGCCCAAGAGCAGGCATCCTAGCCCAGATAGCTACCTCCCAGTCTGCCTGGTCCTCAGGTGGGTGAGACTTTGGACTTGCTTCTACTCCATTTTAGGCCTTGTAGTAAAGGAACCCTCTTGGGCCCATAGGGAAGGACCCAATCCAGTCTCAGAGCATAGGGAAAGCCTCCTAGAACCCACATGCTTAGCAGCTCCTTTCTGGGTTTAGGGAGCAGGACATTTTGGCCTTGTCACTGTTCTTCTAATGTTGGCAGGAGGGATGGAGGGAGGCCTGCAACTCCGTTTCCTTCTCCTGGCTCAGTGGAGGAGAGTGGGAGCACTCTCCTGGCTGCTACTCCATTCCCTTCTCACCTTGTCTTCAGGGTCCACAAGGCGTGGGGGACTTCTACGTATAGATGCTCCAGTTGTTCCCCCCATCCCGCCGCAAAAAAAACAACTCATGGAGCAACTTGAGGGAGAGGATCGAAGGGACTCTACCTCAGAGCTCCCAATCTCTGCTCACATAATGCACTGTCCTTTGGTCCACTATGCTTCTCCTCCCCAAGCCCTTCCCCCTAGGGATACAAGGCCACAGTGGGTCCTAGTTACTCCAGCTGTCACCAGAAACTTTGCATTTGCCTCCACTTGCTAAGCTGGAACACCCGCCCCTTAGGAAAAATAGCATGGAGATCTTTTAAAAGTGTAAGCAAGGGCAGTTATGGTGACACAAGTAAGCTAAAGGCTCGAGGGACACAATAGACCAGACTGAGATCTGATATGAGGAGGTTCTGCTCCACTGGTTTAAATGGGATTACAGCTACTCGCACTATGTTTGAAGCTGAGCCATATTTTAGACGGAGCCAACATTTTGGGTCTATTGGGAGCTTTGTCACCTAGACTAAGTCGCTTAGGCCAAGGTTTTCAATGCTGGGTGGCTAACATTAGGCACCTAAATCCATATTTAGGCATCTTAAGATACGTCTACACTTCAGCAGGGAGGGTCCTTCCCAGTATGGGTGGACAGGCCCTCACTAGCTCAACTGAAGCTAGCATGCTAAAAATAGCAGTGCTGACGGGGTTAGCATGGGCAGAAGCTCACAGGGTCAGAGCGGGTTTGTACTCAGGCTATCCCAAGCTGCTGCTCTGTGAACCTAGGCAGGTCACTTAGCCCCTCTGCACATCAATTCTCCATCTGTAAAATGGGGGAAATAGCCCTTCCCTATCTCACAGGGGTGTCATGAGGATAAACACATACAAGATTAGGGAAGGCTCAGATACTATGGGGAGGAGGCCATGTAAGTACCTTAGATGGAGGGTTTTCAGAAGTTCTGGGCAACCACAACATCCACAGATTTCAGTGATGAGGTCTCTATTTTTAATAGCGTTGGTATCTCTGAAATCAATAAAGATCTTTGTGAAGCTGACCTGGGTGTTATGGGTTGGTCTCAGCTTGGTCTCCTCTTAGTGCTTTGCGTGAAAGTTCATATCCAAGAAACATGGCTGCACTCATCGGGAATCCTCGCACTGCATTGACTGTGATGCCCCTAACAAAGACCTGTTCAGGATGGGGAAAGATTACAGCAAAGGAATAGATCAGAGATCTTCATGAGCTAAATCATAGTGGAATTGTGAATAACAAAACAGTACTTTGTGATCAGCTCGTAATGTTTTATAAGGTGGAAGAGTTATTACTTTAGCTCCCATACTCATGCATCTGTGTGTTTTCTATCTGAGCCCCAGAGAGTCAAAATATAATAGCAAGTTGCTAGTTTGACGGGCTGCATACACACTCTGCTGTTTGTACAGAAGGCCTTCAAGCAGCAGTGAGACGCAGGAGGTGGATCTCAGAAGTTTCTTTTCCTTCCGTGAGTAAAAAGTGGGCTAACTAATACATGTTGAAATCTCTGTGACCAGCAAACAGGAAATCTAAATCTTCTTAATCTCCCCTCTCTTATCTGTCTCCCTTCCTCTCATGGATGTGCATTGAAAATTGTATTGAACGAGCTGAGAAAATCAAAGGCAAAATGACAGGGCCTCTTGCCTTTGAAAATGAAGTGCTTAAAGGGTATGTGTAGTTGCACCAGAGTTCCGTGTGCGACATCTGGGACTCGGGGAGAGAGATGAGATGGTGTTACAATCTGGGTTCAGTCTCTCCTGCAAGTAGGGTGACCAGATGCCCCAATTTTATAGGGACAGTCCCGATTTTGGGGATTTTTTCTTATATAGGCTCCTTTTATCCCCCACCCCCGTCCCGATTTTTCACATTTGCTGTCTGGTCACCCTACCTGAAAGCTGGAGAAGCCATAGGTCTCTTCCAGGAAACCAGAAATGCCCGTCACCTCTCCCATTCTTGGGCAACAGGAGCACACCATCCACGTAGCAGGGCAGGAGCAGGTGGCCTGGAACCAGCTATACTGGCTCTATGGGGCTCCAGGACATACAGCCTCCTAGCTGGGCCCTGAATGCAGTCACTTATGACAGGGCAGTTCCCAGTTTCTCTCCTCTCTGTCAGCTTTAAAGCCCTGATCCAACAAAGCACTTTTGCACATGCTTAAAATTTAAGCACATGAATAGTCCCATTGATTTATGTGGGTCACTCGTGGGTTTAAGGTTAAGTAGAGGCGTAGATTCTTTGCTGGATCAGAACCTATATCCCCTGGTCTTTGTTCCAAGTGTTCCATCTCAGTGCTAGTAAAATATTTCACAGTTTTGTCTTCTGCTTCACAAAACAAATTTCCAATCTAAGGAAAAATGTATGATTGTTCTGTGCCTTATTGAGAATTAGTTCACATGACTTTAGAACAGACTCAACAGCAATATTTTATATAGGCCAGCACTTCCAAATCTGATTTCCTAAAGTCAGGGACTTAAGTCCATATTTAATCATCTCTTTTATTTGGGTGACTAAACATAGATTTAGCAGGTCTGATAATTTTGGTCATATTATTTTGAAGTGATGATGTGTTTCTGAGAGTGAGAAAGACTGCATTTTTTGATTGCTTGAACTGTTTGACAAGATTGACTCATATCTAGCTTCTCATCCACTGTAATCCCCAGGTCCTTTTCTACAGAACTGTCAGTCAGTCCTTCAGTCTTTACAAAGGGAAAATTTACCAAAAAAAAAAAAAAAAAAGGAATGTTGCCTGATTGTAGTCCAGTACTAAGAAGTCTATCACTTAAAATAATTAGCCAGCATTTTCTTTGAAATCCAGAAATTTCCTAATCAAATAATAAGGACCCAGGGAATCAAACCAAGCTTTACAAAGCTTGGAACAACTCATGGCCTCCTGGTATGCAGGTATACAGACTAGGCACTGCAGGATGTGCTAGGATGTGCTAGGATGTGCAGACTAGGCACTGCAGGATGTGCAGCCCAAGAGATCCAGAGTGACGGTACCCTGTGGCCTAGTGCCCTGTTTAACTTCAGGAATTGTCCCGGGAAGTTGTCCAGTCAAGCACACAGACTTTGGCCTGCTGCCGCGCCAGACTTTGCTTGTTCTCCCAATTTCTAGTCTTCAACTTCAGGCTGAACCTGATGCTGACCCCTGCCTCTCAGTTCTAGCCTGGGACTGCTTCTGATCACCGGTCTTCAATCCCAGCCTGACTCTTCGTTATGGAACCTGACTCTTGCGATTCCCCCAGCTCCTGCCCAGCAGCTACCGCCCATGGTGGGCAGACCACAGCCTAGCTGTAACCGCTAGGCCAGACCACCTATGCTCCAGTTCCTTATGCCACTGAAATGTATGACAGAGCATCTAAACACAGTGGAGTTTGTACTATGTGGAGGGAGAGCTGCGTGCTGTTGTTTTTTAGAGACAATGGAATTTTTATGACAAAGGTCTAACTCTTGTCTACATTTTTTAAAAGTCACATTCAAGGACAAAGGTAAATATCAACTTGAGATTAACCGAGAAGGGCCTTAGGACTTGATCTTCCTCATATTCAGAATGAACACACACACAATACTGAGTGGGCAAAGGGGCCACAATTCTTCTTTTGTACCCTCGGAGCTGACTTGGGGCTATAACAACCCTGTTTCTATCTCCCCTAATATAAATGTCCAAATCAGGGCTCGACATCTCTCAGCAATGCTCCATTGCTTTGTTTTCACTCAACAGGACATGGCCATAAATAGGTTTTCCTTAGGAAACTGTCCTTGTATTCAGCTCTCTGGTGGACCTACAGATCCCCTTTCCCAGCCCCTGTAGGGATAGCAGCACAACCAGGACTGGCTGCAGAGTCTGTACATTGAAATTTGGCCATCTGGGGTAGTTGGGGTACGATCAGAAAGACAAAATGCTGATCTCCTGCGGCCCTTAGCCCTGTGAATCTCCAATCATTGTTTTACGTGGTTACGTGTTGTATATTTGTCCATGCTCCCCTGTGTCATATGAGTGAAAATAAAAGGTGGAAACTGCCCTCGTCTGGGAAAAGGATCAGACTCTGAGCTTCTGTGACTGTGGGTCGGGCCTGCTGGCATGTGGCAAAAAAGATACCAAATATTTAACGGGTGATAATTGCAAATTTGCCAGTTTTTTCTTTTTTATAATTGGTTCTTTTTCCTCTCAGAACTTGGAATTTAGCACTCTTTAGTGAAGAGCTACATAATGTTTCGGTGAAGGCTGAAGATGCACATGGTATTCAAGTGTCTGAGGCAATGATACAATGTTCGATCATCTGTGTATAATAAAATAAGCCCCATTGGGCTTCATTCTCTGCCATTCTGATTTAACAGATTTTTACACCCATTTTGTCCTTGTGTGAAAAGACGGTAGGTGCTAAGGGGCACCAGAGAGGCAGACCCATCAAATCTTATCCAAGAATATCTAAATACATAATAATTCTGGGTGAAACCCTGGTTCTAGTGAAGCCAGTGGTAATGTTCCCATTGACTTTAATGGGGCCAGCATTTAGCCTTCTATGTTTTATAGAAAATAGTCACTAAAGGTCAGATTTTGCAACTTTAGTCTCAATGAAACCTTTTTGTTTCAACGGTGCTTCCCACGGAGTAAAATACTACTCAGAATGGGTAGCAGAGCCTGACTTTGTATCATTTAAATCTTTGGTTCTTTAGGACATATTCTGGTCATCAATATTATGACTTATAATTAATAGTACTAGCTTTAATTACCGATTGCCTGCGGTTTGGATAATAACAGCCATTACATTTTTCACTAAAGATTAATGCCTAGTAGCAATTTCTTTCTTGCAATGCCACTTACTTTTAAGCCCTCACTATGGTAGCTCTGGGAGATGCAATCAATGACTCCTTTGTATTTGTTTAAATAAACCCCATCAGCTTGCAGTCGACTTTTCACAACATCCATCGGAGTAGCAGTCCCCCAAGAAATTGCTCCTAGAAATAAGGAAAAGAGAATTCCTTCCGTATACTGATGCGGCACAACTGTGCTGCACTGATTATGACCAGAGATACGTGTGTAATAATATACTCTCTGCTGATGCATGCCTATACACACCCTTCCTAAACCCCAGCCTGCTACCCCGACTCCTTCACCACTCACCTATTGAATCCGGTTTGCGGTACTTCCAGAAAGAATGAATACACTGGAATGATCATGTAAAGTAGCATTTCTGGCATCAACATGGCATTTCTGGGGGGTAAGTATCACATTTCTGGACAAACTGTTTGAGGAACTGGTTGTCGGTGTAACAAAGGTAAAGAGCAAAGCAGGTAACCAATTACAGGCAGATCAGAAGTACCCCTGTGCGTGGACTGTTGCAGTGCCCATGACTAAGAATTCCGAAAGTATTATTTAGTACAAGTTTGTGAGGAAAGGCTCTTTCCTCCCCCAATCCCCAAACATCCCAGGCTCCACAATCTACAAAAATGTACCCAATCTCAAGGATGTTGCTAATAGAAGCAATTTAAAAATAACTGGAATCCTGGGGGTATATCGAGAAAGAGGGCATTGAGTTAGGAAGGTGTGTGTGGATGAGGTTCTGTTTTAATCACATGAGGATGGACTGAATCTGAACGCTGTTGATTACTCTGCAGTCGGATGGGATGTTTTTCCTGGTTGCAAAGGTCAGTGGGGCTTATGTCGCTTATGACTGAGATCTTCCAGTTATCCAGGATCTTGCTCACGTATAGAAAACTAGTGGTCTTTTTTGCTCCCTTTTTGCCTCTGAAAGGTGATGTTTCCATGCGGAGAGATGTAATGGTTTGAGGAAGTCTCATGCATATTGATTCGGTGTTCTAATGAAACCTTTGGTCTTTCATGCCAGTGACCATGTGATTGGGTTGTCTGGTGGAGATGGACGGAAGGAGCGTGCCTAGAGCTGTGCCAATGTCCTGACATACTAGAGAATTTGTTCAAATCAACCAGGGCTCTGTTTGTCTGCAAGTGAAACAGAGCCAGTGTGTTGTAATCATTACCCAGGCTAATAAGTAACTGTCTTCGTTTGGGATCCAGAGATTTAGGAATTGTAAATAAACCATTAGCTAGTTTAAGGGATTTTTGTATATCTACACGTATATATAGAAGTTGTACTGGCCAGTATAAATAGAGAAAGCAAGCTTCAGCCTCCAGCACTAAGACAAGATTAAAGATGACTCTCTTCGTTTTGCAGCTTCTCCTGCTGTGGATGCATGTTTATCATTACAAGGTACATACATGGTAACATACTGCCTTCCAGGCTTAGGGGCCATTCAAAAAGCTGAAAGGCAAGAGTGAATTGCAGTTCACTGACACTGATGCTAACTACACAGGCTTAGGCCCTGAGGCAAAGCCCACTGATATCCCTGGGAGTCTTTCCAGTTATTTCAATGGATTTTGGATCAGGCCCTTAGTGAGAAGAAAATGAAAACCTGAGGCCCCAGTCTTTCAAGTCATTACACAGGTGCTTAACTTTACTCACCTGAGCAGTCCCCCTGTACACAGATAGATAAACTGTGGCCTGATGGGAAATCCTGGCCCCATTGAAGTCAAAAGCAAAATTCTAGTTGACTAGAAAGGGGCCACGATTTCATCCTTAGTTCTTAAGTCACTGCATCAAAAGTCAAACATAAGAGGCCTGAATATCCAGGGTAATTCCACTGACTTCAACCACACTAGGCCTGATTTACAGCAATGTAAGTGACAGGGAAATAAGACCTTAAAACACTAACATTTTATGATTCAGATTGATTTTTGCAGAAGATCATCCAATATATCGGTACATATATTGTGCCTAATACACAAAGATTAAACACAATAAAGAAATCTTGCCCGGCCAATAAAATTAGTGCTTTGGCTGTTCTGCTTTTCCTTGGGTTGGGGTACGGCTAGGACACTTACTAGTACGACTTCTATAAGGTTTCTGAAGTTTAGACTAAGCTTCACGTTAATGTGTTTCCCAACTTTGTGAAACAAAAATGACCATACCTGCTATCCCTCCTGCCAGCCACACAGAAGAAGGACTAGGAGATATGCATCCCTCGGGAGTAATCCAGCCACAGAGCACTGTATAAGGGATGAAGTAGAGACAATACCCAGGAACATCCCTCAGAAGCATTGCGCCAGCACCTCGGTACATTCCAGCTAAGCCCTCTTGCCGAAGGATTGAACTAACACAGTGAATTGGGCCTCTGTATGCCGGAAACCCAATTGCCCTGTGGCTGAAGTTTATAGTTGCTGCAAAAACAGATACAAATTGTTTTAACAACTATACATACTTTGGGCATTCTCACATTTTAGTTTGTTCAACTTCTCTTATGTAGTTGCTCCTTTTTAAATTAATCCCTTGAAGTCTTTTCCTCTTTATTATTTAAGTGAAATGTGAAAACAACCAGTGGGTAAAATTTTCAAAAGTGCCGATGTGACTTTGGAACCTAAGTCCTGTGTTCAAAAGAGACTCAGGTATTCAGAGCCAGATTTCAAATGTATTTAGGCACCTAAAGATGCAGACATGCATCTAGTAGGATTTTCAAAAATGCCTAAGCACGTTAGGTACCTAGGTACCATTGATTTCAACCCCATTTGGCACCTACTGACATCTTTAGGCACCTAAATCTGGCTGTGAGACATAGGCAATTTTGACACTGAAGTGACTTTGGCACTTCTGAAAATGTTACCCAATTGTTTTAATTAAAGCAAAGATGTAAACTTCTTGTATTTTGTATAGTATTGCTAATTAAATACCAAAAGCCCCCTTAATATTTTAACAGGATAGTTATTAAAGAAGCTGACAACAGCCAAGAAATCCTAAAATGTAATCTTAAAATCCCTCATTTGTGTGTGTGTTTTTCAGTAAGTATTTTCCCCCACAAAATCAAAAATCTGTTCCGTATTGGAGATCAGCAATACAAATCTCATTGAATCTCTACCTAAAGAAATGGGCGTATTATTATGCTGGCCTAGGCTAACGTGATTTAAGTCTCATGCTGCCATTGTTTCATATGGGAGACAATTCCACCACCTAGTGCATCTTGTGGTCTTGCCTGATACCAGCTCAACTTTTCCCCTTCTGAATTTCATCTCATGAAGACTAGGAATGGTTTCAAGTGCCACGCTCTACATTGCCCAGTGTTTATACCCTTAGACATTTATAGGCATATCAAATCCCTCCTTATTTCAGTAGCTTTTCTCTAAACTGCTTCTGGGTTCTCAACATCACCCTGTCATGCCCAGAGATTAGTGCAATGGAGCGACACTGATTTACTCCAGCAGGTGAGCTGACTCGAGAGTCTAGGTGCAATTGTTCCAGCCCCAGAGGGAGGAGGGCTCCTTTTGGCTGACACTTGGACTTTCAGAGTCTGAGCTCAGCACTAAACAAATGTAACTTCAGGAAGCTGCTTAAAGAGAGTTCCAGTCTTAGAATTAAAACAATGTTTCAGTGATTCCATAGATCCAAAAAGCCATTTTGACCAACAGTTACCTTCATATAAGAACTTGAAGCCTGAAATCAGATTCCTGGGGTGAATTCAGACTCGTCCTTTAGAACACCTTGTTCACTAAGATAGCCCATTGGTCATTTGCCTCAGCTGCTTGCCTGAGCAAACATGTCCCAATATTGTACAGTTCCATCATATCTGTGAGAGATGACTGAACTAATCTCAAAAACAACCGTGGACCTGAAACCCAACATTTCCACATTGTTGACCTTACCAGGAAAAACATCAGATTGCGTTTCTAAGCTTTCCATGCATCAACAATATTGATATCACCACCTAGGCGACCCATGGGCATTTGCCACTATACTGTCATTTATAGCAACACATAATATGATTAATAGAATCCGTGACCATGGCTCGGATGTTAATTAATAGTTAGACTGTGAATATTTTAAGTACCACAGCTAGCCATTGTCATTGCTGGACTCATGAAAATAATATTCAGTTTTCAACAGCACCTCACTCTTTTCTCCATTTTGGTTTATCACCATATGTATTTTCGTAATGCCGAGGTGCCCTTGTCACAGACCAGGTCCCCATTGTGCCATGTGCTGTACAAATACAGAACCACAAATAGTCCCTGCCCCATACAGCTTATTTTTGGTGCTCAAAAAGTTGCAGGACTTCTAGTAGCTGAGCCTTGTATCTTTGCAGGTTTGCCCACCCTGCTGACAAGATGCCACATTCCTAACACGGCAACCTCCTGGACACGAAAACAAGTTTCCTCTTCTGTATCACGCTTGTGTCAGACGCAAAGTGCCCCTGGGATATCTTGCCCTAGTTATACCCAGGTTAAAGGGCTTGGCATTTTCTCTACTTCTCAAATCACAGCCTTCTCTTTGGCCCATTCCTCTGTGATTTGCTAGAACAGGGGTGGTTATTGAAAAACACCACTGCTTTTCTTGTCTTTTCTTTTTTTACAAGGGCGGAGTACTTATTTATTTGTCCTAACTCATCTATCTGGAACACTCAGACCCTTCCCCACAGCCCTTAGTCATTGACTTCAAAACCTTTATTTACTTGGAATGGGAAAAACAAGAAAAGAAAAAAAGAAAAACTATTTCTGTGTTTTTTATATATTTCTCCTCTCCTCCACTTGCCCTCCTTCTCCTGGGCCACTCACACAATTTGAGGTCAAGGTGTAGGACTCTCTTTTTGGATATTCAGACCATGCTCATTTTTATGAGAAACAGCTGGCTCTTCCCTAACCAGGAGCATCTTTTAAACCTCTTTAGCCCCATTTAAACATGTAGCCTGTTAGGAAACACTGAGTTCCTTTATCTGGGGACACAGTACAGCAAATGTTTTTCTCTGGGTCCCTGCTCTACACTCTGCTGGAACACATTCAAAACTATGATCTAATGAAAAAAACACAATTCTGCTCCCTTTCAACACCAGCTACCCTCTAAATATCAAAGTAAGTTTTCAAAGACACCTAGTGACTGCTTCTCTCTGTGTGTTGACAATCCCTATAATTAAGCTCCCCAAGTTTCTATCACAGTTTTGCCTGCTCTCCTCAGCATAAATAGGAAAAATTCAGGAAAATAACTCTAGCAAAGAACCCAGTGTCCTTTGTATTTGCCTTCCCAAATCTCAGCAATCCTGTATTTGCAATGCCTCACATGCCAACTGAACCATCCTGGAAATGGACTGAATCTGGTCCAAGATTTTTAGAAATGAGCCAAGTTGTCATGGCTTTTATACCCACTTATCAGTTGTTTCATTGTTTCTGATATCTTTGTAATATTGCAGTAATGACACATCTCAGCACCTCTGTGCTCTTGGGTATTAACTGGATTAGACAGATGGGCTCACCATTCTTAAAGTATGCCTTCCCTGTCTGTGAGGCATAAGGGTTTGGAATATAGCTTTTTCAGAACAGTAATGTAAAAATAATACAATAAAAGAGTCAAACCCCCAACACCCATACAATGGGACTTGCACAGTCATTGGCACTATGATTCCTAAGTCCAAATTGACAGAGCCGTTGCAATTCCTAAGGTGAGAATGGAACACCAACAATAGCAATTATATTATCCTGGTATAGAACAATGAATTGTGGGAAGTACGTAGCTGCTTTTCAAAGCCAAATAATTAGAATTTTGGCAGTACTGAAGTCAACTGAAAGCCTCCAATAGACTTCAGCTCAGGCCCTTAAGCAGGGTGTTTCTATAGTGATTTTATTTCTCCTAAATAACATCAGGACATATCCCTTTAACCGAAAAAAATAAATCTTCATTCAGTTTTACCTGCGATTGCCTGCAGTGATGGAAAGCTTCTGACTGTTAAAGGAACGAAAAGAGTTGGGAATTATATTTATGAATCATGTATAACCAGAAATGCTTACGCCTGTGGCAAGCTGCACTTGGTAGTTTTTCAAGACCAGACACACCATTATCACCACTTTTGGTTTTGAGACCCAAAAAAGTTTCTATATAGAAAGAGCTGAGGGGAGGAACTTGAACTTTCTTCCACATTGTGCAGGGATACCTGGCAAAAAGGTGCCATGTGGCTGTACTCCACTGATGGGCAAGTGGGAGAATTTGCTTTTTTCCCAGATAGAGATGTCTGTTGACAGATAAGCTCAGCATTAATATTTCATGTTCATTATGATCAACTGGCACAAGGTTTTGCTTTTGAAAACTTTGTGTAATGTTATATTTTGTAGAATATGAACGGCATGGGACTGAGTGAATAGTCTATAGGCAGAGGGATCAAATAGGTCCAAGGTTTCAAAGAGTGTCCTGCCTTGAAATAAAAAAGGGTGAAGCCAAAGGCATGGAAATAGTGCTAGAATTACTAACAACTACAGTCTAAAGAAAAGAGTCTAGTTCACCAGTCCCTTAGGGCAGCAAGCAAAATTTAGTCTTGCCACCTCCCTCACACAGGAAAAACTGTGTCACTGATATTCTGGGCAAGTGGGAGGATTCAGCAAATATGAGTTCATTTGGTTTTGATTCTACATAGGCCTTCTGAAAGAGAAGTTCTCTGACATGCACAGAAAAGTGGAGTATCATTAAATTCAGTGGTGATTAAAAATATTCCACTGGATAACAACCATACCCACTTTGAAAAAAAAGTATGTGAAACTGAGGAACTGCAAAAATCTTGTAGCGGAGTTGGATCCAGGATATTAGAGAGACAAGGTGGGTGAGGTAATATCTGTTATATCTCCTACCAACAGAAGTTGGTCTAATCAAAGATACTTTCTCAACCTCCTTGTTTCTCATAGATCTTGTTGGTGTTTGTACGGGATTGTACTTCACTTCTGCAGGAATCTGACTCTCAAGAAACCAGCTCCTGTCTGATTTGATTGGAAGTATGTTGTATTTGTTTTAAAATGCTCAGTGGCAGGACAATACCTTCACTTGCTGCAGATGGGGGAGGTTCTGAGGCTCAGTCCTTCCACTGAAACGTGGGTGTAGCACCCATTGGGGCAAACAGACAGGAAATTCAGACCTTTAGCATTGACCTGAGCAGTCAAATCCTAAACCATGCATCTATTTTGTCTCCAGGAAAGCTGCTTTCCTACAGTCCCAGGCAGGAGTAAGCTTTCCTGAGAGAGGTGGAGTGGTGAAAATGGACAAAGGACAAACTAAATTTTTTAAAAATGCAAAGTTAGTTCTGGTCCAAACTTTTAAGGTAAAAGGGGCTTCTGTGGAAATAATTCACTAGGACTTTATTTTTAACAGTCCTCCCGGTTTTTTAACAGCAATGCCTCCCAGTTTCATATATTTGTCTCCTTTTCAGACGGTGTGTGTCATCTTTACGAGTGCTCAACTTCGGCCCAATTCTGCTCCTATTGACATCAATTTATCAGTGACTTCACTGGGAGCAGAGTTAGGCCAGCAATGAGCACTTCCAAAAATCCCACCTTGAACTGCACTATATGTGAACTAAATAACTGCATAGGTGGCATGTTCTGGAGATACTTTGTATTGATCTAGCATACAGCACTTACCTAGTGACAGAATTAAATTAGAGAATTATTTTATCGTGAATGTTCTGTTTTCCTGTAACCTAGATTCTAAATAATGTGCTTGAAAAAAGGAGAGTTTTTTTAATCCACTTGATAAGCATAGTTCCTCTTAACATTAATGTGAGTTATATGAACACAAACAGTTTGAATATTCTCTTGCTTTTTGCCCCTAGAACTCTTACGGACATCAGAGGCAGATTTTGCCTCTAGAACAAGGGATGAAAATGCCCAAAAACTAGACTCCATCTTGCAGTCTCAGTTGCATTATACAGTGCGTTCTTTTGTAGCAAATCTATAGGGGAAAATATGATCATTCTCAACGGCGTGGATCTTAATGATAAATGGTGGGAGGATATTACCATGGGCCAAATACTGTAGTCCATTGGCAGGGCTTAGTCAGGTAAAATTGCAATTGAAGCTTGAGAAAAGACTGCAGGATTGACTCACGTTGTTTAACCTCCTGCTGGGTCACTTGCTCCACAAACAAAAAAGATCAGACTATTACTGAAAACAAAGGTTACCCTGTGTCTGAGGTGACTGTGCCTTTAGTGCGCTGTGTAATCCATGGCTGATCTCTCTTTCAAGGCCTACCTGGTGAAACTGCTTCAAATTAAAAGCACATCACTGGTGTAAGGGCCTGATCCAGAGCCCACTGAAGTCAATGGGAATCTTTTTATTGGCTTCAATGTCCTTTTGATCAGGCGCTGGGGCACTGGAGAATTCCAGTGGATAGTGTATTTGCATAAGCGTCAGTAAGCACAATGGATGCAAGAGGGTGGAGAATCCAGCCTTGAATCACAGATTCAATTAATCTGAATAAGCAGAAAAGACTGAAAAACAACCTGGCCTTCTTACCTCTGTGAAACGGTTGTGTCTGCATCTGTAGTCTTATCTTTATCAGGTCCACAGGACCACCAATTCCTACTGAGACAACCCCTGCTACCATGCTGGCAACAATCAAGTCCGAGAGTGCTGGGGCATGGTTAGAATCTCCATAGCGTTGTTGGCTAATAAACCTTTGAGTATTGCTGAAGACACCAAATGTCACCGAGCTGTAGACAGCAATGCTGGCCAACGGGAAAGACATTCCTTTAAAGAACCCGAAAACCTAACAGTGAAACAAAGCAAGAGTTGAAATAAAGCAATTTGATTATCTTTCCTAGTTGGTCATACTTCACAGTATACCTTAGAATTCCACAGTCCCTGTCTGATGCATGACCAGAAAGGGTTAAGCGTCCTGCAGGCTAAATAAACCAAATTCGACCCTTAAAAACATTTGGGGAGATGATGTTTGTGTTTTTGTGTATTTACATATCTATTGGTAGCAGTCAACAATGTTATCAAACAGTCACAGTCTATGCTGTATTCTGTTAATTCAGAGATCAAAAGGACATCTTAACATGAAAATGAACTGTAAACATAGGATCTCGGCTGTATTCGTCTCTCTCTTTGACATGTAGAGCAAATCATCTGTGAATGGTGGAAACACAGGCAATTGCTTTATGTGGATCTGTGAGAATAATTACCCATGATGCTTAGGAAATGAGGGTTGTTTGCCGAGGGACACAAGAGAGCCTGAATAAAAAATGGTTTGAGTCCTGATCCTGTCATCTTAGGTCTGCTTGAGGCCTCATGCAGGGGAAGCCTAAGTCACAAGGACTGAGATCCCCATGCTGACTGGACGGCCCCGAGTACAAACATTGGACTATAACCTATGGACTATTTCTGAAAGAACTCTTTGCATCTACAAAGCTCCCCATCTCTGCGATGAATCTGATCTCCAAACTGTACCCATGTCTGTCTGTATACTGATCTTTTAAACTATGCTCTTTTCTTTTTAAATTAAAATTTAGTTTAATTAATAAGAATTGGCTGTAAGCATGTATTTGGGAAAGGTCTGGAATATTCAATAACCTGGAAGGTGAAGTGTCCAATCTTGTGGGATTGGTAGAGCCTTTTTTATATGATGAATATGATTTTCATTAATCCTTATCATTTTTTACTTGGGTGTCTAGCTCGAGGCCTGAGACTGGGTTACTTTACGGGAACTGTGCTGTTGATTTCTGAGTAACCAGTGAGGTAATAAAGAAGCTGTTTTGTGCTGGTTTGGTAAATCAAAGTATTTGAATATCCACCAGCTTTGGGCAGTCAACAACACAGTTGTTTTGCCGTTCACCCTGAGTGACCTCAACTGGTTCCCCTGCGATTCCGGTCACACCCTGCTATATTCCAATACTTAGATTTACCAAACCAGCACAAAATGGCTTCTTTGTTATCTCGCTGGTTACTCAGAAGTCAACAACACAGTTGCCTTGCCGTTCGCCCTAACTGAGTGACCTCAGCCGGCTTTCCTGGGATTCCGGTCACACCCTGCTATACTTGACTTTGCATATCTCCACTTCAAATCAGTTCCCCAGGAATTATAAGTCTGCTTTTTTACGGTGTGGGAAATTGATCACTGAATACTTCTCTTGTCATTTTTTTAACCTACGTTTTCTTTGATCTTTTCATAGAGCTAATCAGATGTGAAATGTAAAACCCTAAGTAAGTTCTCCACAAGTCTTTAACTAATGTCATGTCAGGCTAACTTGCTAGCTAAAACCCAAGATGGATGCCAGACCCAAAAATGCAAAAAATTGAATAGCAGATGTTTCTTGGAGCAGAGCAGTTACACATTATAGCTGAAACAACACACTTAGAAAATGGAAGTGAATTTAGGACTCTGAGAAATTACTTTCAGTGCTTTTCACAGATTATGCAGCATAAGGGAATATTCTTAATACAGCAAAACTGAAGACATGGGAAAGTACTATAAATATTTAGGGCCAGATTCTCTCCTGGCATCACTCCATTGAAGTCAATGGACTGATACCAGTAGAGAATTGTGCCTGTAAAACTCCAAGAAAGAGGTACTGCAGCTTGCAAAATGGTGAACAGGGGAAGCTGAACCATGTGCACAAGAAAAAAGAGACAGTCATGAATAATGATATGTTAACTGTGCAGATGGTGGTACGCTATCTGTTCAGCATTATTAACCTTTCATTAGGTTGCCCCTCCCCCCATGCATTTATTGTCATAAAAGATACAGGTGGAAAGCTTTCCCATTTTACCAAGGCCATATCTTGCCACAATATTCAGTCCTCACTAAAGCAAAACTCCCATTAAAGAGGATTAGACAGCACAGTGAAGGTACAGCAGTGTAACACCCAAGGTAACTTTATTTATTTATTTATTATTGTTTCTAATAATCATTTGGTTTCATGTTTAATGGGAGTTTTGCCTGAGTAAGGAATGTATGATCGTAGAATATCAGGGTTGGAAGGGACCTCAGGAGGTTATCTAGTCCAATCCCCTGCGCAAAAAAGGACCAACCTCAACTAAATCATCGGACCACAAGTATCTTAAGACCTACATTTGTGTCATGCTTATGAGCCAGTTTCTGTATTGATTTACACCCATGCCAGCCCATTCACTTCCATGTTTTCTCATGGGGACTAAGTCAACACAGAACTTGGCCCCAAATTACCTTCAGCAGGCCTGGCTGGCGGTTCTAACAGTACAGAATCTGACCAAGAGGGCGACACACCTCAGGGCTTGTCTACAAGGTGCAGTACTGCACACCAGGGTGTGCAGTACTGCAACACCAATGTGTTGCATACTCCCTGGCCCACGTAGACCTGACTGGCACAAACTAAAAGGTCCCTATTGGGCATTAAGCCTAGTATTGTTTGAAACATGCACTAGGGAGCTTTTAGTGCACATCAGATGGGTCTGCATGGGCCAGTGTAAAATGTTGCTGTGGATTAGAATTCATGCCTCCTGGGTGTGCATTAGCTCCCCCTGTAGACAAGCATTCGGTTTAGGAACAAGTTTGGGTTTCTCAGTAAGAGTAACAAGAAAGGAGCTTCATCTGCTCCCACTGAAGTCCCGGGAAGCTCTGTGAGTGAGGGCAGTAGGAGCAGGATTGGGCATAAAGTCGCAGTCCCCTTCTGAAGTTCAGGCTCTAGGTCGGACCTGTGTCGGAAGAGGTCGTTTGCCCTCCCACTCACAAGCAGGTTTATTCTGGGAAAAACAGTGTTCCAAATAAAAAGGAAACTGAAAGTCATACATGCCTCTATCCTGCCCACTCAAAGGGGCCAAAAATCTTTAGGCACTTCCTTGAGGAGGAGGAAGAGGCTCTCTCATAGGTCAGAGTTAGCTGTGCCAGAGGAGAAGGACAGATGCTTGCAGTTCTTCATATAAGGGCTTTGAATGCTATTCCACTGAATGCATGCTGCTCTATAATCATTTAATGTTTTTCATTGTCTCTTCTGGCATGCTATAGACAAACCAAGGTACTTACACTTTCATTTCTGTATACGGTAAGGATACAATTCAGTGTATTTCCATATCCTTGTCCAGCTTGTAAGCGAGTCTGCAAAATGTATTGATGAAATGTAATTGAAACAATGTGTTTTCCATTCAGTGGAAGCTCGTGCTATGCAAACAATGCCCATTTTGATCTGACAGTAAATTATGGCTTTGCTCCTAGGACAAACAGGACAATAAAGTAAAATACACACGTAGCAGCCCAGTTTGCACTGTGCCAGAGGCACATCCAAACAGAACCTCAGAGGTTCGGGGGTCTTTGCTTCATCCATAATCCATGATTGTCATGCTGGTTTGAAATATGGAAAAGCAAGGCCTCCCAACTCTGCACAGAATCATTTGCAGAATAATATCATTTGCAAATGAGACTATTAGCTACCCAGGAATGCAATGAATTCTCTGTTACTTGAAGTCTTTCCATCAGCATCAGATAGCTTTCTAAAAGACACACTCTATGTCAACCAGAAGTTATAGCTTTTATGCGGGAATCACTGGCTAAAATTCTAAGACTTGTGTTATGCAGAAGGACAGACTAGATCATAATCGGCCTTTTGGCCTTAAATTCTATTAATCAAATGTAAGTGGAAACTTAACTATGATTTTAAGCCTTTTGTTATTAGATTTCAGGGAGTGTAGCAGGTAGTTCATTCATTTACCAGGTGTTCCCCTTTAAGTTAATTGATATGGCTGGAAGAAACCTTGAATAGCAGGAAAATTTATCCTCTCCCTCAGAGCACAAGTAAATATCAGGAGAAGGAAATGAGTGCTAGGTTTCTGGAATTCAGACTCTCAACATGTTTTAGGTCATGGCTCCATGGCTTCTACATCTGTATATGTGCTTGAATCAGTGCCACAAATCTTAAACCCCCTCCACTGGGGATTGTGGCCATTGTGGCCACTAGATCATAGACCCAGTGGCCTTGCCCCATCTGCAACCTACTCTCCTTGCTGATGGAGAGCTCAGCTGCACTTTAGGCAAGGTGTGCAGAATACCTCACCTACCTGGTCTTTAGCTGCCCATCCCTGCAGATCAAACCTACAGTAGTTCTGCGTTGGGTGCCTTCTGTGGCCCTGACAATGCTAAGTGAATTTCACGCCAGATGTCTAAACATTAAATGGTGCCATGGCAATCAGGCCAAGCCTCGGAAATATCTAACTTCTAATGCAAAAAACATGTTTTAGACATTGGCCAAGCCAAGAGGATGTTTCTGGAAAGAGATATTTATAAATTTTCTAAAAGGACAAACAGTAGCAATAAAACCCAGCACATTAACCATGACAAACCTTGTATTGTTTAACAGATGTTTCACCTTTCACATGCATAGCTTATCCAGCAAGCTGCTTTCATGTTTTTAATAGAAACAATCATTGCAATCAACTGACACATTTTCTTAGCTTGTGAGGGTTTTTTAGGGGAAATTCAGCCCTGTTTTGTATTTTAATATCAAGAGCACTGCCTTCTTTTTCCCCTCCGCAAGTGGCTGCGCAGAATGATGGCCTAAATTGCCATATAGTGTTTGTATTCATCCCTTAAATCTGCGATGACATTTCCCCCCGTGTCATGACCCCTCTGCACAGCACACCCTATCTCTAGCTATCTGCATCACCATATCTTGCCCCCAGCTTATAGTCACAGTGCAAGAGTCTTTAGAATGGACACATCAATAGGCGGTTTGGTATAATATCTCTGAATAACACAGTTTTTGTTTGGATAGTTTCCAAACTGTATTTCAGAAAAGAACAGCCAGCTACATATAACTGGTTTTAGTGGAGCTACACCATTTTAACCAGCATTTGAGTGCAGGTCAGCCAGACTTGAGGATCAGGGCCATCATCATTGTACGCTTCAAATGCAGAAGCGTTTTTAATACACACTAAAGGTTTGTTATGGTGCATGAAAGCAAATAATCATATTTTCACTTGGAGGACTCAGACCTGCATGGCCAGTGTGTGAAACTGGCTCATGATATACAAAAAAAGAATGCAAACTACTGTCTGAATAAACGGATTTGTAAATTAAAGCATTCCTCAAAAGCTGGCAGTTAGTCGCACTTGGGTAACTGTAATGGCATGTGAATACAGCATTCAGTGTGCTTCTCTTCACAGAGTGAGCCATGAAAGCACTGCAGACATAGCAGCTAAACCTTATTCTGAGTGGAAATGGACTCCCATTCAAAACGACACTGATCTCATGCCCTTGAAGAAGCAGGATAAGTGTGTTCTCCTGCTACAATGCATATAGCAGCTTATTAGAAATGAAAGCCACCTAAAAATGACAAAAGCAATGGTCACTAAAAATAAGCAGAGGCAGGGAAAAGTGACCAGTGGCCCAGAGGTAGAACAAAGGAAAGGGAATGTCCCAGGAAAGGACTAGGGAAGGCTCTCTCTTTAACAGTGTCTTAGAATGGTCCTCTCTTTGGGTTCTAGTTTAGGTGACCACAACACCCTGACTTTGGACAACCATAAGGAAATAGCTCACGTAAACTGCTCCTGCCAGTCTGGAGAAGGATGTGAATCCATTGGTTAGAATAAAGCAAGTGAACAGACCAAAAGGGGATCACTGCTAATTTGAAGATGCATGTGGAGTCCTCCCCTGACATGAGCATAGGAGCAGCTTTCTAGTTTATTCTCTGGTTTCATTAGTGAAATTGGCTTTTGTCTTGGAGAAGACCCAGAATCTCGATTCACATGCAAAAGCTGAGAATAGCAACAGTGCCTAAATACTACTCAAGAAGGTTCTGGTGTATAAAGGGTAAAATGAAAGACGTGGAATGAAAGCTGAATGAAGCTAAGGTCATTTGTAGACATGATCCCATAATGCAAGGGAAAAAACTTGCCTGGATTTCAGGGGATGGGGAAGGGAAAGGAGCTGCTGAACCAAGTGTTTGGTTTGTTTGTTGAGAACTGCCATGCTGGTAACTTAATATACGTCAAATAATGCACAGATTTACGCATGTTTCTCATCTTCCAGAAAGAGGAAACCTTTGTTCCTTATTCCACTGGACACTATGTTCATCGGTAAACACTGTTCAGATGCTCACTTTGTAGTTCAATACTGGTTAGATTTCTTCCTCATACAAGTTGGAAAAGTAACAAAACTGCCTACTTGGTATTCCCAAACAACATCCAGAACTAAATGTAACAGAGGTGTCAGCTTGACAGTTGTCTTTATAAGCACTGAGAAATGCACCGCTTGTTACTTGGCAGCTCCTGAACAAACATAACTCCTTTGCTCCCCAAAACATACATTGTCAATTTCTGTCACCCACATATTATGATGACATCAAAACCATCTATCGTCAGACTTAAAGGAAAGCATCTCTCTGGGATGTAAGCAAACAGTATTTCCAGGGGAATTCATAGACAACATAGCCAATATACAATTCCTGCTCTACATAGTCAGCTCTGAACATTGGCTTCCCAATGTCATTTGTTAATGCACTGGCATTGCTTCTGCAGTCAGTGACACATTTCAGTAGTCAGCACCATGCTTCCCTGAAGAAACCAAAGTACCTCAAGCAACAATGATCCTCAGTCTAATAGTAATCTACCTTAATAAACACAAGATCAGCTATCCTGGAGCAAGAGTACAAGGACTACAAGCTGAGATTCTCAAAGCCCTATTCCTGTTCATTTTCATTGCGATTTGGCAACCAAATCTCTTATTTGGCTTTGAAAATAGCAGGAAAGTATAACAAAATGTGCTATTATGTAGCTACATGTTGCACAGGTCCCTGCACAGGTCTGCAAGGCCTGGGAAGATGATGCAAGACGTCTTCCTACCCACCCCAGCTCCCCGATGCCTACACATAGGGGCTAAATTTTTATTACACAGCACTGTGATTATTCAAGAATAATAGAATATCAGGGTTGGAAGGGACCTCAGAAAATCATCTAGTCCAACCCCCTGCTCAAAGCAGGACCAATCCCCAATTAAATCATCTAACAGATTTTTGCCCCATATCCTTTAATGGCCATTTCAAGGATTGAACTCACGACCCTGGGTTTAGCTCAAACCACTGAGTTATCCCTGCTCCCCTCAAAAAAATTTTACTTGCTGCCACTTGCTTCTCTACTGTGACCTCTCTAGGCCAGTCTCTTGAGGCTTCACCCAGCGACTTTCAGCTCTTAGTGGGGGAACTTCATTGCTGAAGCAGGTTGGACAGAAATGCTGTAATAGTGACATCAGCATTAGCTTCCCTGGAAAAGAGGAACTTGGGCTCTCTTCCCATAATAGCATGTGTGAGACAGAGAATCTGCTTCATCCTATAGAAAGGATATCACACAGGCCACTTTGGTCTACGCTTCCCTCAGAGTTCTCAGAGCCACTCTTCTTGCCCAACAAGATATGTAATCCTCTCTCGGCCAATGGTGCAATGACTCCGTGACTACTCTGCAGCTCGTTGGACTGTAGCAGTGACTACGGTCCTCCATGAGTGCCTGATCCATGCAGTTCATTTTGGATTCTCGGCACAACCCTCCTCTGCCCGTCCACAACTCCTGCATGCAGTTGTGGAGATAGCCACCATGGAACATCTGATGAAAGGGCTTCAGAATCTTTGTGGTCTGACCATCCCCACTGCAGAGCCATGGTATTTCTAGTGGCTCCGACTGGGCCTTGCACTCACATACAAGTATAATGACCTCTCTTAGGGATCATCAGTGGGGTTGGAATCTTGGCCTAAAGCACAGGCCTTTTCCACTTGAGTTGAAGCAGTAAATCTGCTAGCTAGCAGCAGTAACAGATGACTATCCCCTATAGGCCAGCTACAGAGGGGGATGTGTAACACACACTTTGCCAGTGGAATAGGAGAGGGAGTGGTACGTTCTTCTAAAGCTTCAGTGACTAGAGCAAAATGCTAACATGCCTCAATAGTTGTGTGTTCAACTCAACCAGCTGTGTTAAAGACTATGCTGCCTTGTCTGCACTGCAGTATAAGAACCTGTTAGCAAACATCTTCTAACACCACACCTGTAAATCCAGCTAGAAAAACCCCCACCTGATTTCCCTTGTAGGAAAGAGGATGAGAGGAATGGCTATTGAATAACTGCAGCTCCTAGCATCAGGATAGCTATATTTGTACTTTGTCCTTACAGTATTGCCAACTTGAGGAAAACCTTTAAAAAAATACCTTCAGCAAAGACAAATAAAGCTTGCTTTTTGCACTTTGTAAATTCAACCCATTGCATAAGTTGATAAAGTATGTGCTGACCTACTCAGGCTATGGAACATTATATAATGGGTAGTGTTCACTTTCAGTTTTGATCACATCCAGGGAATTTATCTGATAATCATATGTTCATATCTTCCTTTAGAAAGGTCTTTCAATAATTTGTCTGTGTTAAAATCAGAGGTGAGACAAAGAAAGAAAACCCCCGAAAGAAAATATCACTAAATGTGGATGTATTTTCCTCTGGGGTTAAATTTATCTCTGGGCAAGAAGCTAGTGGGGTAGTTGTTTGCTGGCCCTCTGCAAAGGGATGAATCTCATGATCTGTGTAAGTGAAAGTGCGGCTTAAAATATTTTACCTTTACTGTGTCCAGAGGATGCCCCACAATTACACTTGCAGCTCCTGGGGATTAAAATAAAGTCATTAGACAAAACACATTTGGGCGAGTCAACTAAAATGAGAGAGACTTTTGTGACATTGACCCGACGAAACTCAAATCCGTGCCCTGTTGCATATGTCTCCCCCTCAGCTTCGGAGCACTCGCCATTATTCTGCTCATTACCTAGCTGATGAAAATTCACTCATCAGTAGAACCATGAACATTGAGGGCACATCTTGAAGCAATGATGTCAGTTGCAGAGCAGATGCACAGGCAGAATTGACATTCCCTTTGCGAGATGGAGCTAATCTCTGCGTCAGATCCACAAAAACCAACCCAGAGAGGTGGGGGTGGTGAGACCATTGACATGAAGAGCACTGCACATGATTTACAGAGGATACGGCAGACCAGGGACAGGAATAGCATATGTGGAGGGGCGTGTAGATGTCCCATGCACTGTCTGCAACATGGAGGAGAGATTTTTATACTCAACCACTGCACTGTTCCCCATGCAAAACCTATTTTCTCTTAACCAGGTTTTGTGTGTGTGTGTTTGAGGCTGCGTGTGAAAATCTCTGTCATTCAGTGGTGTCAGCTGGCTGGGACAAGGGCGGTCTAGCCTAGAAATCAGAGCAGGCATCAGACTTCATGGCTGGAGCAGATGTCAGGAACCAATGATTAGGGTCAGAACTGGAGTCAGTAGTTGGAAGGTGGAGCCAAGAGTCAAGCACTAGATGCTGAAGCTGATGGGTAAGCCAGAGTGGGAAGGCAGAGCCACAGATCAAAACAGAATGCAGGTACTGGAAACCAGAGTCGAGGATCAAGTTGTAGTCAGAAACCAGTGGCGTGAGTCAAACTGGAAGCTAGGAATTGGATACCTGAGCTGAGGGTCAAGCCAGAGTCAGTAGTCAGAAGTCAAAGCCATTGGTCAAGTTGGCTCAGGAACTGGAGCAAGCAGGGTACCAGTCAGTCCAAAGGGGGTCCAAAGCAGGGGCAGGACAAAGGCCTGGCTAGGTGGAAGGCAGGAGTGGCAGGAACAAGAACCACAGCAGCAGGTACAGTGGTGGCCATGAGCACTGAGCAGCCAATGAGCTGCTGCTGCTGGTAGTTTAAGAGCGGGCTTGCTAGCTCCAACGGCCAATCAGCTGGCATGGCCAATGGTGGCAAGGCCAATCAGGTAGCCTGCTGCAGGCCAGCTGTATGGATGAGGCTGCCTAGAGATTAGTTCTGCTGCAAGCCCTGGCCCCTGACAAAGGGCTTCATGGTTAATGGACAGCTCTGTTGATAATTGGAATATTACCACTTCATTCAGTTGTGGGAAATCAGCCACGGCCCTGCAATGCCCACGAGAAACATTTCCATTATGGCCCATCAAAGGGAGAACAACAACAAGTGGGAGGAGAGAAGCAAAACAGGGGTAGAGAAGAACTGCTCCAGAAATTTAGCTCAGGATCACATGCATTCGCGTAGCTGATTTATGTGAGTATTTAGTACAATTGTGCATGAAAATTGCATACGCAACTGACAAATTTTATCCCTATCTAACTAATTGCTCACCCAGTTTTCCTGCCCCATATAAGCATGCTTTTGCAATAACAGACATGAGCAAATTAGCCAAAATACATCACAACAGATACTCCAGTCACCTCAGATTGTGGAAACCAAGCCTCACCCTTTCTTGTGGTAATTTAGCAAAGATTCCAGTTTTTTCCTGAATAAATGAGGACATTGTCCTGAACTATTTAGCGGTTTCACGCCCTTGTGTGGTGCCAATACAAAAGCCTCATGCGCTCTAGGGCAGGCATTAAAAATCCACAACAGTAACACTTTTTGTAACAGTAGCCACCTGCTCTTAACCAAAATTTCCTTCTTTACCCTGTTGTGTTGTCCAGCTGCCAGCTGTCTTCCAACCCAGTGATAGCTGCATTTTAGGGGGGCACTTTGGGATATTTCTAGATAAAAGGAGCACTCTAGAAGTGTAGGATACATCTATAGGACCTTCTTCCTACACTTTTTAATTGAGATGGCACCTATTTTTCCAGAAAGCCAGAATCAATTCTTCCAGAAAATTGCCTGATCAATAATTCTAGTCTGATAGTGACAGTTGTCCTGATAATAATCTTATATCCTTATCAGGACTATCCACTCAGAACCAGATCTGTGCCTTTCATAAAAGGATGTGGATTAATGGAGCCATCTGACGGGATGGTGAGGATTCCCAGCTGTTTAAATATGAGGCTGTAGGCACAGGGATCTGAACTCAATGAACAAACACTAGAACGGCTTTATAAAACCATAATCTTACGTGTTGGGTTACCATATCATTTTACTTATTTCTCAGCTAGAGACATTCAGCCTTGTAGATCATGCACTTACTCAGGAATGTGTAATGTAAAGATGACACCATAATGTCACATCGCACTGCATATTGGTAGTCTTAGAACAAACAGATAGAACTGTGTGATGTTCTATTACTGCTTAATTGAAACTATCCTCTCTGTACAAATGTGGCAAACTACACATACAAACACAAGCATGAATAAATGCATACAACTTGACAAATGCATCCATCAATAGACTTCATTTTAAAAAATGGACATACACTTGCCTATTTTTATATAATTCTGTTGTCACTGTCCCAAAATACCCCACCAGTGTTACTTACCTCCTATCCAACCAGCTACAAAATCTTCTAACTGAAGACTGCCCATGTTTTAAAACTGCTGGACAACACCTGGTCCAATCGTTTCTTGCAAGTTTGCAATTCACATTCAGTTTCTTTGGCATGTGCTGTTGAAGACTGCTTGAACGTGTCTCTTTCACTCTGTTACATAGAAAAGTGAATCCCACACCACTCGGTGTCCCAAAGGGATTGTAGTAAGAGTTCGTGTCTTTCACATGTTTCAGCAGTATTAAAACTGCAACAACTCTAACTCTAACCTCTCAAAGTGCCTCTAAAGCCCACTGTGACATCATTCCCCCAAACCTTAAAGGCACAGTACAACTAGAGCATAGGAATTTTCCCACTTTTTTTTTTCTCTTAAAGACAAATGAAGAAAGTTACAGACTAAGTACAAATCATACTTTTATTGCAGGTCAAATTACTTTGTGTTCTAATTGTTTCTTTTGAAAGAATCATCTGTAAAAGGGATTTTATGTTACGGATAATAATAATAGTTGATGATAATTGCATTTGTAAAGATGGGGTTTTTCCACAAGCGTAAAATTTTAAAAACATAAATTAATATGAAATTCCAGGTATGGCATGCATGGAGTTAGGGCCATACTATGAACTATTTAGTTATGGTGGTGAGCAAACACTCACAAGTCACAATATAACATCAACAATACCTAGCTGTGATAGAGTGTCAGCATCAGTAAATCTCAAAGAAAAGTCAGTATCATTATTCCCATTTTGCAGATGAGAAAACTGAGGCTGAGAGATCTGCCCGGGTCACCTGCTGGGAACAGAACGTAAGTCTCCTGAGTTGCAACTCTCTGCACTATCCACTAGGCAACACTGCCTCTCGTATGGTACATAGCAGCGTATGCTGTCCCAATATGAGTAAAGGGTTCATACTGTGGTCCTTGAATGCTAGGGAAAGTGACTGTGGTCCAGATTGCCAACTGATGTAAATAAGAGTAGTCCTATTGAGTTCAACACAGCTGTGCTGAGAATCTGGCCCTCTAAGTATGGACTAGACACATAATATATCTGTTGTGAGGGAAGTTGTACACCTAGGGCCTAATCTTGCCAATTTTTACTCATATGAATGGACCTTACTCACACAAGAAGCCCTGTTGACTTCGATATTCCATACATGAAGCCAATGGGACCGTTCACACTTTTGGATTTGTCTACATAGGGACATCCAGGAAAATTAATTAGTTTTACTTCATTAAACCCCTGTGTGGACACTGTTAATCAGAATTAAAGTGGCCTTAATTCTCAATGACAATGTTCACACAGGGGTCTAATGTCGTTTAACTAATCCACTTCAAATTCAGACCTTTAGTTCATTTGGATTAATTTTCCTAGCTGTCCCTGTAGAGACCAGCCTTTAATGCCCTTGCATAAGAAATACCTATGAGATTAAGGGTTTGTAGGATAGGGCCTCTACTGACTCCCATTCAGTCAATTAATAGCCGGGAAACTTTGCTTAAGAACATTAAAAGCCAGGAACTACTGAATTAGGATTTAGGTGTAATAGGTCTGATTAAAACAGTTGAATCTCTAAACTCCAAAGTTAAAATGTTAGGCATCCTGAGTTATCAAGTGGGGTTTTTTTTATATAGTTTTGCTTGACTCTGGACAAGTGAGATCTAAAGAGATGACAAAAATGACAAGAACAAAGTGACCTTTCATGTACCGCTATTAAGTCCGTGAGATGGTTTCTCAAGAAAGCACACCATGAGCCAGCCAGATGATCTAGTCTAGTGGGTCAGCCATGCCCTTGGCGGGGAGGGGAAAGAAAGTGAGAAAAAAGGTAATTTCCCAAAGGTTTATCTTTCCCCCAGCGTCAAAAGTGTTTTACAAAATTAGGTACTTTACACCATAATGGGCTAAAATTCCACTGGGACCAGGACTGACTGGAAATTTTCCATCAAAACTGTTTTGACAGAATTTTTTGGGGGGACTAAATTAATTAAAACAGAATGCCTGAAAACCATAATATTGTGGTAGTCAGCCAAAATTTTCAATATTTAAATTTTTACTGAAAAAAAACATTTTCCAACCAGCTCTAATAATAAATAACAATAAAATATAAACAGATGCACCTGGACATTATGTGTATTATTTTCATGAAGACCATTGAAAAATTTGGCCAAACAGGATAACTATTCAGAAGGATGGATGGACGATGAATTAACCACATCTTCTGTTTAACTTAATGGACTCACACAATTAAATTTCCCCACCACATTTTGGATATTGTCCCATTAAGTGTGAAATAGTTTTAAAAGATTTTCATGGTACTGTAAAATAGAATTGCAACCAGCTGTTATTCAGACTTTACTGTAAATAACTTGGATATAGTTCAGGAGGAGTTGGGAAGCTAGAACTGAAATGGAAGATGAGCTCAATTTCTGGAAACGTATCGCTGAACACAGTGGGTGCCAAACTATTTGCAGAGAGCTGGGCAGTTGACAGCGCTTGGAATAACTAGCTCCTGACAATGAATCAGATAATTTACATTACAATTTCAAACCAGCCCTAGAAAACGGCTGAGATACCTGACAAGGAGCCAGGGCTGAGCTTACCACAAGGCGAACTGAGGCAGCCGCCTCAGGTGCCAGACTGGAGAGTGGGGACTAGGACCCAGAGTGTAGAAAATTGTGTCTGCTGCTGGTGCATATGTATTCTCTCTGCTCTAGATGTACACGTATGGTGGAGGGTTGTGCTGGAGGAAGGAGGACACAAGAGACCTTACAAAGTTTTCACCCAAGTGAGGGGGTATGGGGGCATCATTTGAGTGCACTGCCTCAGGTGCCAAAATGTTGTGGGCCAGCCCTGCAAGAACTTGGAAAGTGGCTATCAGCAAAAAGTTAGGAGGGGATTCACTGGGAAGAGTCATGAGAACTTGGAAGAGCCTTCATTTATGTGACTGGGAGATTTGTGGGATGTGAAGAAGCACATCAACAAGTGCAGCGTGGGTTCCCAGGCTTACAATACAGGTTAAACATTGACTGAGCAAGTGTAAACCATTTCTTTATTATGATCCATTCCATTTCAGATACATGGGTCCAGGATTAACTCCTCATTGTACATTAACCTCTTTTTAAAAGCATAACTGCAGCCCCAATACTGCAAACAGGCACATGGGTGCAAAGCCTTCAGCCTTTCCAGGGTCTACAACATTGCATCTCTTTGCATGACTGGGACCTAAAAAATTGATTGAGGCCAGTAGATTTAAAAAAATGATATGAAGCCCCAAAAGACTAAAAATGAATTTAATCAATGTGTAAATGAAGCAAACCAGGCAGTGTCATATGCAAAGACTACCAGCTAAATCCAGACTGTATGAAGGCACACCAGCGACCATGGAACAGAGGTGCAAAAGTGTGCCACAGTTGTTAGTCTCTTTTGTAGTTAACAAATCATTACACCCCAGCTGAGAGAGGGTTACCATGCCTTGGCTTTGTTACAGGAGTGCTCGGTCTATGTAGTTAGTTAATAGAAATGTAATGCCCAGCTTTTAGATAGCATTTTCAGTCTTTAGATCTCAAAGCACTTTACAGAGGAGGTCAGTCTCCTTATTCCCATTTCACAGATGGGGAATCTGAGCCACCCGGAAGGAAACGCCTTGCCCAAGGAAACACGTGGAAACTGAACTCACATTGTCTGAGTGCCAGAGCGGGGCCCTATCCAGTAGGGGATACTGCACACACAGCACTCTTTGTGGGTTTAGTAAGACAAATAGTTTCCTGAGGTGACCTGCAAAAGACTCCTTTGGTGCACCTCTTCACAGGCAAAGTACATTCTGGAGAGGAGTTTGAAAATCAGAAGGGTCAGAGCTTGTCACCAGAGATGCATGGAGAGAGCATGCTCAGCAGCAGGGGCTTAGTGGGAAGAGGCACAGGAACAAGAATGGAAGGAGACAAGAGTACTGAGGTGTTGGTGGAGTGAAGAAAGTGATCTGAGGTAAGGATAAGTCTGGGGATGTATGCCAGAGCCTTGCTGACGGGAATGGGAAGGAGCTGAAACCTGATGCAGAAGCTGATGGGAATCCAGTGCAGAAAATCACAGAGAAGACATCATTAAGGACAGGGACTGTGGGAGAAAGGGCAGTGGGGAAGGGATGAGGTGGTAGTGGGAAGACATATATATAATACAGACAAGAGAGGACCAAGGCCTGACAAAAGGCTTTGATGCAGGAGGGGAGAGGAAAGGACAGTGGTTAGAGATGCTATATGTCAAGAAGTGGAAGAATATTGCTTTTTTTAAGTTGGATTTCCTCCTCATGAACAGTATCCCTTCATTAATTAGTCTGCTTATTATCATCTTACCAGAAATTATAAATTAATATTATATATATATATATAGTAAATATGAGAGAGAGAGAGAGTTGATGATGCCTAATTTGGAGGGCAGATTATCCCACATCTGTTACCGAGGAATTCTGATGCCTTCCTCTGAAGCATCTGGTATTGGCCCATGTCAGAGACAGGATACTGGACTAGAGGGACCAGGGGTCTGATCCAGTCTGGCAATTCCTATGTTGCTGTCTTAGTCCATTCCATTCAAGACAGGTGTCTATATCAGAAAACATAGGTTTCCTTGGATTCTAAGGCCAGAAGGGACTACTGGGATCATCGAGTTTGCCCTGCTGTGTAACAGAGGCCAGAGAACTGCCCAAAAATTCCTAAAACAGATCTTTTGGAAAAGCAGCCACTTTAAAAATTGCCAGTGATGGAGAATCCATCCACCACAACCCTTGGTAAATGGTTCCAATGATTCATTATCTCCACTGTTAAAAATTCACGCCTTATTTCCTGTCTAAATGTGTCTAGCGTCAATTTGCAGCCCTTGGATCATTTTACACCTTCCTCTGCTAGACTGAAACACCTATTGTCCAAGTTTTATTCCCCACATAGTTACATATAAACTGCGATCAAGTCACCCCTTAACCTTTTCTTTGTTAAGCTAAATAGATTGAGTTCTTGGAGGCTCTCATCATAAGGCAGCTTTCTAATCCTTTAATCATTCACAGAGCTCTTCTCGGAACCATCAAGAATTAATCAACATCCTTCCTGAATTGTGGACACCAGAACTGGGCACAGCAGTAGTCACATCAGTGCTGTAAAATAATCACTTTATTCCTAGCTGATCTTCCCGTTTATGTCCCCAGGATTGCATTTACCTTGCTGTTCATGGCATTGTACAGGGAGTTCATATTCAGCTGATTATCCACCACACCTCCCAAATCTTTTTCAGAGTCACTGCTTCCCAGGATAGAGTCTCCCCCTCTAAGTGTGGCCTATATTCTTTGTTTCCCAATGTATACATTTAGCCACATTAAAACGGATATTGTTCACTTGCACCCAGTGTATCAAATGATCCAGATCACTCTGTATCAGTAACCTGTATCAGTTCTCTTCACTATTTACCACTACCCCAATTACTTTGTCATCAGCAGCGTTTATCAGTGATGATTTTACAGTTTCTTCCAGACCTGTGTTAAAAATGCTAAGTAGTCTAGGGCCCAGAACTGATCCCCGTGGGACACCACTAGACACACACTGCTCCATAATCATTCTTTATTTACAATCTTGCCACCACTGCTAACAGTCTCTGCAAAGGGCCAAGGATCAAAGAGGCATGGAACGTGAACTATCATAGAATCAGAGAATATCAGGGTTGGAAGGAACCTCAGGAGGTCATCCAACCCTTTGCTCAAAGCCCCCAACTAAACCCTCTCTCTCCCAGAGGTGGTGTCTCCAGGGTAGCCTGGATGCATGGTGGCAGGGGCAGACACTACCACTAACACTGCCTGTGCTGTGAATAAACAGTCTTGAGGGCTACCCAGTTAGCCTCTTTGATGTACAGTGAAATTCACTAGCCAGGTAAACTGATTTTACATGCCCTTGTTTTATGAAACCCTGTTTAGTCCAAAATGCTCCTGTGCCTCCAGCCGGAGAGCGGGAGACAGTGTGGTTTATGAAACTCCAAGGGTAGTCCTCAAGTCCCTGGCCGCAGTAGGTAGATTAGCCCTCAGTTTATGAAGAGAGATGTAATGACACCCGTCAAACATGGGAGGAAAATTGAAAAGACATATTCAGCCTAAACAAAAGATAAA
Organism: Dermatemys mawii; assembly: GCA_007922305.1. Classification (NCBI taxonomy): domain Eukaryota; kingdom Metazoa; phylum Chordata; order Testudines; family Dermatemydidae; genus Dermatemys; species Dermatemys mawii. The sequence goes on along the minus strand of ML677358.1, from coordinate 10,441,989 downwards.
GGGCTGGGCTGGGTATTAGCCATCTAGCCAGAGTAACGGCTGCACCACGATAGCACCATACCTCAAAGAAAGGTCGGATTCCTTCTGGACCACCTCCTGACTCTGAGGGCTACTAATCTTCTATGGCCCATTACAAGTCCCCTTTTGCCATCTCAGCTGCTCTGCCTGACACTATGGACTCAGTCCTTTACCTGCTCCTCCCTTAATGGGTTCAGACTAGGATCCAAACAAACATTTTCACTTCAGGCTCAGCAATGTGGCTAAACGATGGTGTTTTACTTAAGCAACAGCAAGGATTTATCAACCTGGGTCAGGAGGCTTGTGAGACTTGACACACATCAGCGACTGCATTGAAAAACACTACTGTTCTCAGGACACGTCAGTTACCCCGGGCAGAGTACACCCCAGTGGAATAGTACATGAGCTTTCAGGAACACATTAAAACCCTCCCATGTGTGAAAAGCTTTGCCTTACTGCTATACTTGGAAGGTGCATGGAGACCTGTGGCTGAAGATGTAGTGATGCATCACTAGCCATAGGAAGTTATACAGGAAACTGTCCTAATAGCAGGTATTATTGCATTTTTTCGAGGCTCTGCCGTTTCAGTGGTAAACATGCCAGCACAGAGTTTCTTTGACCCCTTAAAAAGCTCAAACCGTCGGGGAGAATAGTTAACCGAACAAAGCATTGCAGCCAGGTGTACCAGGACGCTGCCATCTGCTGAAAGCAGCAGCAGCAGATCCTGGTTCTGCCTTTCACGGAAAAAAAAACCTAGTGCCCACTGCACCTGCTCCACTGGGGCACCACATTTGTCAGAGGAGACGTAGTAGGGTGATCACCCCGCTCCAGCCCAGAAGGGTGGGATTATCAAAAACTGCCTGAGTGACTTAGGCATACTGTGCCCATTAAAAGTTAATGGGACCCGTGTAACTGAAAACCTTAGGCACTTTTGAAGATCCCTCATGTAGAAATACATGAGTGACAAAAATGATTAACGGCAGGGAAAAAACCCATATGAAAAGAGATGGGAAAGCCTGGGACTCTTTAGGTATTAGAGGCAGCAAGTAAAAGGGTCCCCTGTATGATATGCAATGTAACAAGCGGCAGAGTGAAGGTGAATCTTGCTTTCCCGTGCATTCTCTCTCATAAAGCAAGACCCAGGGGACCTGCAGTGAAATTAAAAGGCAGCAAACTGAAAACTGATGACACAGTGGGATCCATATCTCAGGACACTATTGAGGCCCAGAACTCAGCAGGGTTTTAAAAAGGAAGTTGGCATCTATATATTAATAGCTTCCACCAAGAATTCCCAATTGATCATGTGTACTGTAATGGTGTGACAACCCATCCCTGCAGCACCTCCTTCTGGCTGTCTGGGAATTAGGTCTTCCAGCTTGGAGCGCCCTCTGCAGAACGGTGTCTCACTGTCCGTTGACACTGTTCCCGGTGCCCCTTTACCTGGGGTGCTCCCCCATGGCAATACCCCCACACTCTGCCTCTGGGTCTTCCCTCCCTGGGGAACCCCCAACCCTCTAATCACACTTTGCCTCAGTCTAGGGCTACTGCCAGTCATCATTAAGCCCCACACCCAGGGGCAGACTTCAGTATAAAAGCCACTCATCATTGGCAAGGGGGGTTTGAACTAGCTGCCTTTGCCTAGTCCCAGTACCCTCCTTAGGCCTCAGTTCAGGCCTGCAGCCTGGGGAGTTGCTAGGCTGGAGCTCCCCAGCTCCCCTGCCTATTCCCCCAGATTTTTTTTTATTATTATTTTATTTTTATTTTTTTTTATAAGGTTTCCAGAACTGAAGTCACTATTCCATGGGAGAGTGTCCCATTGATTTATAAAATGGCACTACAGTATTTTTCATACAATATTTTACCCCAGTGGTTCTCGAACATTTTTTCACAGACCCCTTGCGGACCCTTAGTGATCTTTCCAGATGTTGTTTGTATCCTAAGTTAACTATTGTAAAGTGCTTTGGATAAAAGCACTTTGAAAAATAATTAACGTTTTTTGTTCTACAAATAAAAGCACACAACTCATATTTAAATATCCGTAGTCTGATCTTTCTAATGCGATGGATTTGCCCATGGACCACAGTTTGAGAATCTCCGTTCTACCCCATTCCTTACATGACCTAGCAATTAATTTGCTTTTTAGACTGCTGCACGTTGAGCAGAGTTTTGCAGTGAGCTGTCCACAGGAAATGCCTGGGTTTTTTTCCCTTGGTGGGTACAGTCAACTTAGAATTCAGCAATGTGTCTGAGTAGCCATGGACTTCAATGGGAAGAGGGGCAGGCCTAGAATTGCTGTCCTTTGAAAAGCTTTGTTTACATGTACTAGAGCTAACATCACCACCCTGGATTTCGCATCCTTCCTGGCAATGTTCCTGCCAACAGAATGGCTAGAGAGCCATTGAATCAGGGCCAGAATAGCTGGGTTACAAGCGGGCACAGGGAGAAAGCCACCTGCATTCCCAATTGGTTGCCAGCAAGGGCTCAAGGTTATTCATTATTCTCTGTGATACATGCCTGCAAGTGCTTTATTATTAGACGATTCCTCTACATAATGAGGCACATCCATTAGCTTTGTAACATCCATCATTACAACATTCGTTCCTTCTGTAGTAATGTCCAGCATTGGTGGGATTTGACTCCTTCCTAGCTCGGCTGTTTTGATCGTGTGGTGAGTGGGGAAAGCATCTTTCCTTGTTGTGAAGCAGCACCAGGATTAACAAATGACACAGAGAATCAGCATCGTCCCTAGATCTAAGGTTTCTAATGAAAGTGGCAAGCGCTGACCCAGGGTCTTCAGAGAACAGCAAGCTTTCCACACGTGTTGTTAACTCTCCTCTTCCAACCAACAAAGGAACTTGTACAACTCTAAAATAGAGCTATGGAGCCATGTTCTGCCTTCAGTGTCATACTGATTTTCCAGGGTGTACACAAGGGCAGAATTAGGTCCACAGTATCCCATCCATTCAGAGCGCAGCTGACTAGTGAGCCAAGTGTCAGCGTGTCTCCCAAGAAATCCCCATGCAGTTTTCTACAATCCATTCAGTGATAGGGGCTGGTCTTTCCAGAATGCCATGTAGGAAAAGTCTTGAGACGTAAAAATCCTGGACTTAATCCTTTTCCACAGCCAAAGTCTTTCCCAGTGCTGAGTTTCTCATCAGAGAGCAAGAGAAGCGATGCCACCTCGAAAGGAACTCAGGAAGTTAGAATGCTCTTGCAAACTCCAAGCAAACTGAAGTCAGTGCCTCCCAGTGACCTGCGACGGCTTGCTCACCTTGAAGAAATCGCCCAGGGGAGGTGTGGCTGAGTGAAGTGTGCCTGACCAATGCTTTAATAAGCAGGTGGATCAAAAGATGCTCCTTTCCAAAACATTTCAATATAAAGGCAAGGCCACCTCAGTGAGCGATGCCTGTTTCTCTCCCCCACATTTGAGATATAACAGCAATTTATAAGATCCTCAGTGAGCAGGACGTTTCTTTGGCAGAGAAGGCTCGAAGGGTATGAAATGAATTCTGTGGCTGTACTACTAATGAGTCTAAGTGGAGCAGTTTGTTCAAAGGTATTAACTGGGCTCCAAGTTGTGACTGCAATCCCAGTGAAACATTTCTACAGCAAATAATGCTCAATGCACGGCTCAATGTACACCCTGCCATTTACCCATTCAGAAGCAAATTTCAATCCAGTGTCAGCATTATATTACTATTGTGAAGGGGCAAGGCCAGATGGCTATAGGAAAGTGCTGAAGAACAGATGTATGAGTCTCAGGCTAAACAAATCCCTGCTACCACTGGAACCTTCTAGAAATCAGTAGAAATAGCTAGCCTGACTGGGACACCTGAAGCTAATCAGGGAATGGCTGAAACCAGTTAAAAGCCTTCCAGTTAGTCAGGTGGGGGTGGAGGTCAGGAGCTGTGCTGTTGGTGAGACTGAGTGGTAGACAACATATACGCAAGGAAGGAGGCCTTGAGGTAAGGTTGAAGCGGAGTTTGAAGAAGTGGGGGCTGCTGTGGGGAAGTAGCCCAGGGAATTGTATTATATTTTGTGGCTAAAAGGTCGGCCATCTTACCTGATACTATTAGGGTCCCTGGGCTGGAGCCCGGAGTAGAGGGTGGGCCCGGGCTCCCCGCTTTCTACCTCCCCTAATTAATCACTGAGATTGGGAGACAACAGAGACTGTGCCAGGAAGGATAGCTTCTCTTCACCGGCTTATGATGAAAATGGCTCAATAGGCTGTGACCTTGTCTCTAGAGAGAGAAGAGCCACGTGGAGGGTCACAATGAGCCTCTGAGGCTAGTGAAATCCGCCAGGAAACGCAGAATCCATGAAGATAAGGACAGAGCTTTGACACACTATGCTAATAGAGAAGACTGGGAGCTTCTTTCAAGAGGCACACTCACAAAGCTTGCCACAGAAATATAACTGTGCAGACAAGGCAAAGTTGGATGCATAGGAAAAATTATTTTCCCAGATCAGCATGACATATCTTGAATCATAGAATGTCAGGGTTGGAAGGGACCTCAGGAGGTCATCTAGTCCAACCCCTTGCTCAAAGCAGGATCGACCCCAACTAAATCATCCCAGCCAGGGCTTTGTCAAGCCTGACTTTCAAAACCTCTAAAGAAGGTGATTCCACCAGCTCCCTAGGTAACCCATTCCAGTGCTTCACCACCCTCCTAGTGAAAAAGTTTTTTCTAATATCCAGCTAGCCCTCGAATCCCACTGATAACCACAGGAGTCCCAGCCATGTCAGAAGAGACTCAGAGTAGATCTGAGATCTACTTTCTGGATGAGAGAGCTGCATTTCACCTTATTACTGCAGCTGTTTAAATGATCACAGCCCATGAATTCCAAACCCATCATTCAGACCCCTCATATGCTTACTGGTGTCTTCCCTAATCTGAACACTTGGACAGAGGGCTCTGCTTAAAGACCTGCATTGTCACCACTTGGATGCAGAGAGGACTGTGCTTCCCAAATCACTTTACCACCAAAATAAAGGCGCATGATTAAGTAGATGGACCAAGATAGAGTCTAGTGTGTACAACAAAATCTGTGGGAGGAGCCTCTCCCTCTAAATATTCCAAGACAGGACAGATCTTCAAGAACTTAAGCGAGCACAGAAAATGTCCCACCTTGCACATAGGGCTTCACCCAACAAGGTACTGAACATTCTGGCCCTGATCCTGCAAATGACTGAAGCACGTGCTTAATTGTAAGTCTATAAGTAGCCTTGTTGACTTCAGTGGATTCTCAGAGTCAAGCACATGATTAAATGTGTTGCAAGATTGAGGCCAGAGCACTCAGCATCTTGCAGGATTAGTCCCATGATTAGCAACTGAACAGCAGGGTTACGTAGCATGCTAAAGCCTACATTATGCGGCTAATGAAACTGAAGACACAGCTGTTGCTGATCTCTGCAGAGCCAGCAGCAAAGATGATTGCTGAGACTGCAGAAAGCTTATACTGCATAAGCAGATATTTATACTACAAAGACAACATGACATGAAGTGTGACTGTATTTGCTGTTCCCTCTAAGGTGTGCACATGGTGCACGCACACAGATCCTGAACCCCACGCACACAGTGAAACACCGCGTGTACAAAAATTTGCACAGAAGAAATTTTTTGCACACACGACCTGTCAAAAATCAGAGGAAACATTGGCAGCCCTTTGACAGTCTGATGAACCCTCTGTTCTTAAAGGTAAAGTGCAAAAAAGATGTTAAAGGTTTACAAATTCTTTGCAGTCCCTCCAGATTAGGCATAGAGGGGAACACATCACACACTGATACATGCTCCATTGTGCTGGAACAATTTTTATAGTGGGGGTGTTGAAAGCCATTGAACAAAACTGTAAACCCTGGATATGATGGAAACCACGGGAGCACCCCCAGTACTCCTAGTTCCAGGACCTATGCACACACTTCAAGATTTTGGTTGGGAATAAAGCCCACCCTGCCTGCATATAGGACCATAGATACTGTTTGAATAAGCTAATACCCTCAAACTTTTACTCTATGGGCATTGTATAGAGAAATTCGTTCTAGGGCAGCTTTCTAATATTTAGATTAATATTTTAATATTCCACCCTTGTGGAAAGGTCAGTGCAAAGTCTATGCATTGCTTAAGTCCCACTTCCACCCTTAAGGCCCATGGGTACATAGGCTCTCTGCCTAGGATAATAAGGACCTATGATAGAACAAAATCTGAAGCTAAGATATACGTGGTATATATCAACATTGGAGGCTACAGTACATACTTTCTGTATATATCTTATGACTTCTTATAACTTGGGTGTGTTCTTTTTTTTTTTGCCCCTCATGACCCTTTGTGATTGAGCATCTTTTCCATGAGGCTGTTTATTTTTAGTACCAAAAAGTATTTGACAGATACTAATCAGGGGTAGAAGAATCAATATTTGAAATAGTGTCTGACTAGTCTGATAAAGTCTGGGCAGACGCTGCCATCTAGCAGAAATGTGATAAATGACTCATTCGAAAAGTCTGGTGAGTGGCTACTTAATGTGCAATTTGCAAAGCTTTAGCTAATTCTCACATTATTTGTGAAACAACACAGCTGTTAGATATACAACTATATCCAATATACAAAATCATAAGGAAAAATGCACCTGTGGAGTGAAAGTAATCTTTTTAATTCTTCAACCAAAGAGAGCAAATCATTTATCCTTTTATTTTAGCCTACAGTGATTTATCTGGATCTATACAAGTCACTGTTTTTAGCCATTTTAATAATAAATAGCAGCATACGGAGAACTTCTATTTCTTTTAGTATTTCCAATGAACATTTTCCCTTAACTCTAGTAGTAAAGAATATCACTTTATTCCTTTTACTCCTTCATTCTGTATATTCCTTTTATTCCTTGCTAGAATTTCTACCTCATTTTTCTTCTAGACAAACAGGAAACTATAAAAAATGGTGTTTTTCCTGATCCATAAAATAATTATTGTCATCGTTTGAATTTTTTCTTGGATCCCATTTAACATACTGGGCTCAATTCTTATAGTGGTATATCTCAGTAGTAACGCTACTGAAGTCCTTAGAATTGCAATGGTGTACATGAAACCACAATCAGTCCTATTGACATAGATTTGTGGTGATGCTCTAAAAAAGGTGATATCAAAACTCCAAGATACCTTCAAATAATATGCAGCCAGTAAAAACAATTATTGTAATGTTTGCAAAGAATAGGGCATAGACACAGAGAGAATTTGACTAGACTTCTGCTGCAGATGCTCTATTACACAGTGCAATGGTCATAAAGCAAAAAGAATTTCACCTAGTGTAGACATCCAAAGATTTGCTTTTACAGCTGGTATGTAAAGTCCAACGGGGAATAGGAAAGGATGTCACTGTTAGGAAAGTAATATAGAATCCAAAGACATTAGACCCTTCTTGTGTGCAGTACAGTTGCATCACTTTAGAATCAAATCTGAATACTTTAATACAGTATAACTATGAAGGGCCAGATTCTACCCTCACGTCCTGTCCCTTCCCATTAGGTTTGCACAGTGTGTGTGACAGCAGAAGTTATCCCTTAGTATTTATGTCAAATACAGTAGATCCCCGGGGGGATTTTTCATGGTGTTTTTTCATATTCTGGGCGTCTAGAATAGTGATTATTATAGTGGATGCAGGGGTGAAAGTAAAGAGATAGGAGCTGGTACGGCATACTGGTAAAAAGGGACAGCCTTTAACATAGCTGCTCTTTTTGCACACACCCCCATCGATGGCTCTGTCAGGTCCCTACTGGCAGGGCTGCCAACTGGGGGGAAAAGAGGGAGGGGCAAACGGGGCACAGACATTAAAGTGCTGCTGCGGCAAAAGGACTTTGCTTGAAGCGCTGACACCCCTGTCACTTTTGCCCCCACCCTCGGTTGCTGATGGGGGTGAGGAGGGCAAAAGGAGCAGCTACCCAGTCCCAGGTGGCATGGGCGGGGGCTGGCAAGGGGATGCTGATCCCCAGCCCTGCCCCTTCTGCCCGAGGCCCCGCCCAGTACCACTAAGACACTAATTTTACTTTCACCCCTGAGTGGATGGATAGGCAAACACAATACCCATTATGTACTTAGCTACAATTCACACACGGCTTTGAACTCTAGAGTGTGTTTACTGGAAGAGCAGTTGTCCGCCATGACACTAGGGTTATCCCCTGCTCTTGTTACTTATCTGACCTTTACAAAGGCCACTTATTGTTGAGGCTCATTACAGGATAAAATTAGGCTTTGGCCTACTGATATCATACCAGACCCTCTTGGAGCCAGATCCTCCCTCGGATATAATGTTTTAGAAGCTAAGAGTCATTTTACTTCTTTAATAGAATTCAAGCATTAGATATTCATTCATTTTCCATTGTAAATGACATTTTCTTCCTCTAATGAAAAATAAAACCAACAGTTTTTTTCCTGCCATGTGACATTGTGTCATCTCTTCTTTCTAGGCTCTTTTCCCTCTTTCAGTGCAGATAATAATGACTGACTGAGGGGTTTTGCCTATTATGGAAGGTTATTTTTAGTCTAGTGCTCACAGCTGCAAATGTTGGGGACCCACTGCTAAGGCAATTAATTCTTTTTAAAATGTCACCTTCCTGAGAATTCCATTTCCTGCCATGTACAGGAACCTGCAGCCAAGAATATGGTCCTATGTGAACACTGTCTTCTGAGAACAACAAGTGCAGGTGAATATTTTTCTCATTTCTTCTCTCTGATCTCTGCTCTGATTTCCTAAGCTGATGGTAGCTTTTATAGAACACAGCTGCTAAGAGAGTTTCTGAGGTAGCTTTTAAATCCCTTTCATTTCAGTATTAAACACCCCTCCCTGTCTCCTCATAAACTCTCCAATGATTTTAAAATATATTTTGCTTCCTTATAAATCCTTCCATGGTTTTGCTCCTGACTGCTATTGAGTTTGCTTTAATCCTGCAAACATATGGAACAAGGCTTCAGATATCTCTTGTCTGTGTCTCTGGCATGGGCTACCTCTAGGACTAACAGGGAGGTCTGTGCTTCTTAGCATTTGGCTTGATATGTGTGCAATTATTTGATGGCCAATTTGTGCGCATTCTGGTGACAGCTAGCAGATACAATAGCTGCACTGGTATTAAATGGCCACAAGGGGCTGTCAACCCTTACTATTTTTGGCAGTGAAAATATTCCAGAAGGAAATGTGATTATTTTTTCAGGATAAAAAAAACCCCCTGTATTTCAATCATCACTGCTTTGGCTTTCTGCTTATGCCCATCAAGAAGTATAATACAGGTGTGTAAATCCAAAGCTGAATGACTTTCAGTTTATTGCTGCTATATGAGGAGTTGGGTTAAAGTCAAGACTTTACAATGAGGGTATACCTAGGCTGTGTATGTGATTGGGAGCAGAAAAGAAGGTGAACTAGGAGAAAGGTGAAGAGTTCCAACCTAAAATGTTTCACGTGGAAAGGGCCAGAGGGAAGACTGTTCCCTTTCAGGGGCTTTGCTAGAGAAAACAACAAAGGAAGCCTGGTTTTGGTTTTGAAAAATCTCCTCAGGATTTTAGAGAACCAAAGGCAGGGGACTGGAGGAATTCCAATTTATCGAACGTTCTGGGTGTGGAGGGGGGATAAAAGTCTGTAGTTTTTGTTCCATCTCTGTTCTGCAACAGTGTCACATTCTGCTAGATGGGATCCTCAGGTATGGGAATATCCTTTTGTGACCCTACAAGTCTGAGGGCAGGGAGCTCCCTGGTATGTGGGCTGAATCTCAGCTGCCTAACCAGCTCAGTGAACACACACACACACACACAATGTTGTCATGATAATTATTTAGACAGTGTCTTGTAATATCTCATTGGAAAACCAGTAACTCACTGACCATTCGTAGTCTGGCATGACGTATGAACAGTTAACATACGAAGAGCTATACAGATGTGCTAGACATATAGCTCTTTGTATGTTAACTGTTCGTACGTCATGGATCTGGCTCCAAGAGGGTCTGGTACGATATCAGTAGGCCAAAGCCTAATTTTATCCTGTAATGAGCCCCAATAATAAGTGTCCTTTGTAAAGGTCAGATAAGTAGCAAGATAAGTGTTTAAACTAAGCAGGTCAGGAAAAGTTGATAACCAGATTTTTCTTAGACAAAGGGTTGTAAATGCCCTGTCTACCTTGGGAACCATGGACAATGGGAATACGCCAGCAGTAAACAAAGCAGTCAGCTCCCAGGCAGAGGGAAACGCTGCATTTGCATTGTAAAATTGCATCAGGAAACATCATTTGGGAACTCAAGGTTGGGGGGGGCACTTTGATCAAGGTGGTGTCAACTCTTTCCACCCCCCAGAAGAGAGAGGAGACTGAATCCCCCAGGACACCTTCCTGGCTCTTGATACCAGGACAATGAACTTTGGGGGAATATAATGGACCTGGAAAAAAGACTTTGGGTTATCCTTCACCTGAGGAGGCAAGGAAACATTGGATCCTGGCTGAAGACTGGCCAGCTGTTCTGGAAGGATGACTCTGGTGAGAATGAAAGCTACTTTGAACAAAAGATTCTAGTTTGTTAACTTGGATTTTAGATTAAGAAATATATTTGTACTTGTATTTATTTGTAACCATTTCTATCCCTGTTCCTTCTGCTTGGCACCATTTAAATCTGGGTTCTACTGTTAATAAACTTGTTATCGTTTTACAAGTTCATCTCAGTGCTGTCTGTTAAATGAAAGGGTAAAATTTGCAGCTAATCTAACAGTCTAGCTAATCTAGGAGTGGGGCTGAGGGAAGATTATTGATAGCCAGTTTCTCAAATGGGGCAAGCTGAGAGGTGATCTGTGAGTTACACTGGAAAAGGTCTCAGAGAAGACAGAGGAAATGCACCGCAACAATTGTCACCCAACAGAGGGACGCGAGTCATGAAGTATCATCCCAGAATAAAGTGATTGGGGGAAAAAGCCAAAGCTCCCCTCTTTCTAGTCCATCTTCTATGGTGGTTCTTCGTTAGTGGTCATTTGACAACCTTCCAAAATCTTAATATTGATGCTATAGTCCTTGTCTTTCTTTTGAACTATATATCTTCTACAGGAAACCATTTGTGCTTTTAAAACAAATCAATTCTCAAATTCTCCTCAGGAATAATTCAATATACTCCATACACTGCTTGTTACTGCTTCCTGATCAATGTAAACGTTGGAACACAACATACAAAATTCACATCAAAGAATTAAGTCATACTATTTAAGCAGACAATATGTTTTCTACTTTGGGCAGACCCTGGACAACACATTTAAAATTGTTTGTCTGAAGACTGGATGGGTGGTAAATGTAAATCACCTTTCCAGGCAATAAAGATTCAGTACTTTGAATTGGCCCCTTAGTGGCACAAATGGACTGGAAAAAACACTAGATCTCCCCAGCTTCTTTGTAGGAACCGTGTTGCATTGTTGGACAAGGGTTGTGTATTGGATCAGGAGGGGAAATGGCTGCTGTGTTACAGTGCTATGGCTATTTACCACTGGCATAAAAGTTGTTTGGGGTCATAGCCAGCTAGTCAGCTCTAATCCACAGCCTGCCCAGGGCTGGCATAGAACCAACCCCGGAATCAAGGAGCTGCAGCCCATTCTTTTGTTGCCCATCCCAGGGCTGCAGTTCCTTTGGAATGTCCAGCATTTTTTTTTCCAGTCTATTCTTCATGAGAGCAGAATTTCAAAAACATCTGCACCCCATCAGGATTATCACAGGGTATGTAAAACTGCACACAAAGAGTACAAAAATGCTTGATGGCAGAGCCCCACTGTCCTCCAGGAAGTGACCTGGCAACCATCTGGGCTCCCTGGAGTTTCAGAGTTGAAAAACAGGTTTGAGTCTTCATTTCAAACACATCAGTGAACCTGTTTGTTCTGTTTCAAGGCTGTTTTGAATCATCACTAGAGTACAATGGAAGCCAGCATGTCTCTCTCACCTAATCTGGTAGTCTCCTTTACAACATCAGATGCTATTATATCTTTGCTTTACCACTCAGATAGAAAGTTTTCATTGTGGTAGGTTAGGAGACAGTTGGGACAGCATTAGGCTCACTACTCCTGTCTTCCCCCACAAAGGGCTCTATATCAGCCACCACCTTACAGTCCCATTCAGTAATTGTATTTACGGTGACATACCATTATCCCCTTTTGCCAGAGAGAAGAGATCACTCCATGCAGAGAGCTCCTTTTTCCTGTGGCCCTGCTAGCCTCTCCCAGAGTCTCACTCTCTTTCTCCCCCTCTGACCCTCCTGTGCTCCTTTTCTATTCTTGCAGTTAATGGGCTAATTAGCTCCTTAGCTTTTCCCAGCGCAGGCTGTTCTAGTAATTAGCCACTCCTTTCCTCAGTCAGGCCCTTTCCAGGGGAGCTTATTGGATAAATTGATAACGATGAGTACAAGAGAATATCACAAGCACATAGGGACAACAGGAGAAAAGCTACCAGATAAAATCAGTGACACTCAGCAAGGGACATAAAAGACAATAAGAAGGTCTATAAATACATTAGGAGAAAGAGACCGACAAAGGCAAGTGTAGGTCCACTACTTAGTACAGATGGAGAGCTAATAATGGATGGTGCTGAGAGCACTGAGGCATTCAATGCCTATTTTGCTTCTGTCTTCACTAAAACAGGTTAATTGTGGAAATGCTGATGGGGGGGAAGGGCTGCCAAGCTCCACCCCTCTCTTGGAGATAGGAGCCTTAGTCCGGATTGCAGGGAGGCTCCTTGCTCTGCTTAGCAATCCCCAGAAAGGAACCTGCTGCCTAGAGTCAGGTGGCGTAGGTGATTCAGGAGTGTCTTGTGGGAATGAATCAAGTACCTCTCTTGTTTCACACAATATGGCCAAAGGTGGAGGTGGTGATCATCTTATAACCTGTTGCACAGTGGTTATGGATGTGGGAGGCCCAGGATCAATTCCCCGCTTTCAAGCAGAGAAAGGATTTGAATGTGAGGGGGTTCCACCTCACAGAAGCAGTGCTCTCACCACTGAGCTATGGGATATTCTGGTAGTGGACGGTACACCAATCTGTCCTGTTGAAGCTGTTCCACTCTGGACAAACAACAAAAGTGTGACTGGAGGACGGGGGACTGGTCCCAAGGACTCCTACCTCCCAGGTTAAAGCCCTAAAAACTTTGGGCCAGAGAGAAGGAGGCAGAAGGACCCTAGAGGGAGACAGCAGTGTGTGGCCCCACAGGCTGAAACATGGGTGCCAAGGGAACTTTTCACTATGAAAATGTAGGGACAAAGTGAGTTTAGGTGCCTACAGGGTTTAATGGGAATTTTGTGGATTGCAATGGAGCCAAAACTGGGACCTAGAGGTCTTCTCTAAACTTCAGACTTAGGCACCTTTGTGGATCCCATCCCAGAAACTTAACCCAATTAATATTAACAAGGGGAAAGGAACAGGTGTCAGAACAGGGAAAGAATAGGTTAACAAATATTTAGGTTAATTAGATGCATTCAAGTCAGCACAGCCTGAAAAAATTCACAACTGGGGACTTAAGGAACACGCAGAAATTATCTCAGAACCGTTAGCAATTATCTTCAAGAACTCATGATGATGGATGAAGCCCCACAGATCTGGAGAAGGACAAACATAGTACCTATTTTTAAAAAGGAGAACAAAGAGGACCCAGGGAATTATAAACGAGTCGGCCTAATTTAGCTATCCAGAAAGCGACTGGACCAAATTATTAACAATCAATTTGTAAGCACGTAAAGGATAATAGGGTGATAATTAATAGCTATCATGGATGTATCAAGACCAAATCATGGCAGACCAATCTAGTTTCCTTCTTTGACAGGATTACTGGCTTAGTGGATAGGAGGAAGCAGTAGACATGCTATATCTTGAATTCAGTAAGGCTTTTGACAGTCCCACACGAATTTCTCACAAGCAAGCTAGTGGTATATGCTCAAGATAAAACTAGCGTATGGTGGGTCCACAACTGGTTGAAAAATCATATTCAGAGTAATTATCAGAGGTTCAATGCAAACGAAGAGGACACACCACTGGGATCCTTCAGCAGTCTCTTCTGGGTCTGACATTAGTCTACATTTTCTTTAATGACTTAGCTAATGGAGAGTGTGCTTATAAAATGTGCAGATGACACCAGCCAGGCGGGGTTGCAAGCACTTTGGAGGTCAGGATTAGAATTCAAAATGACTTTGACAAACTGGAGGATTGGTCTGAAATCAAGATGATAGTCAATAAAGACAAGTGCTAAGTACTATCCTTAGGTAAGAAAATCAAATGCACAAATACAAATTGGATAATAAAACTGACAGCATTGATATAAAGGATCTGGGGGTAACAGTGGAAATGGACTATGAGCCAGCAATGTGATGCAGTTGTGGAAAAGGCGAATATCACTTTGGGGTGTATTAACAGGAGTGTTGTATGCAAGACATGGAAGATAATTGTCCCTCTCTACTCAGCACTGGCAAGGCCTCAGCTAGAGTAGTGAGTCCAGTTTTGGGTGCCACACTTTAAGAAAGATGGGGACAAACTGGAGAGATTTCAGAGGAGAGCAACAAACATGTTAAAAGGTTTAGACTTTATGAGGAAGTGTTTTTTAAAATGAGGTATGTTTAGTCTGAAGAAAAGACTACTGCACTTCTCTCTCTGCAGGTTGCCCTTTGCTCTCCTTATTTCTCCTTGCTCCCCACTGTTAACAGTTAAGGTTTTCTTCTGTTCCCTGCCACTAATGGATTACTGCCTGTATGCTGTCTGGTTCACCAGCACAGTTGCTGACAGCACGTCAGCCAGCCAGCAGCTCCCCCTGGGGTCTCCTTGCCTGCCCACCAACAGCTCTTGCTACTCAGTTCCTCTTGTACTCCACTTCCTTTCTGCCCTCCCTCACTGGATTCCGCTTTTTCTCCTTTTTCCTGGGTTTACAAAACTGGGCATGTGAAATATTGAGAAAAGACAACTGCGGGGGACCTTATAACAGTCTTCAAATATGTTAAGCGCTTTTATAAAGAAGACAGTAATCAACCATTCGCATATCCACTGCAAGTAGGACAAGAAGTAATCGACTTAATCAGCAGCAAGGGAGGTGTAGGTAAGTTAGATATAAGAAAATAAAATCTAACTATAAGGACAGTTATGCATTGGAATAAGCTTCCAAGGGAGGTTTTGGAATAGCTGTCATTAGACATTTTTAAGAATAGGTTAGACAAACACCTGTTAGGGATGGTCTAGGTATATCTGGTCTTGCCTCAGCACCAGGGACTAGACCAGATGACCTCTCAAGGTTCCTCCAAGCTCTACACTTGTCTAGTTACTAGAACAATCAGAAATGAAGGAAATAATGCTATTTTGTATTTAATATTAATTTTTTTAAGTAAGCAGTTTGAGTCTGATCGCGTGCCCACTGTTGTCAATGCAGTCTTTCCGTTCACTACAACAATCTTTGAATCAGGCTCTATTTGCATTTAAAGTGTTTATCACACATTCCCATATGAGATCATGATCACCTGAGCTGGACATTATTTGCCAAATTTTCAAAAATAGCTCCACCACTTCACAGGCACAAATATTTAATTGCAGTAGCAAATACACATTTACACAGCTAGTTATCCTCTGCATGGGCACTCACACATGCACAGACTTTGCAGGGGCAATTTAGTGACCTATTTTTGAAAATCTGATCATGGAACTTCACTGTTTACAAATTAGTAGTTCACAGGCAAATAATAGAATGTATATTCCATGATCACCTACTGACTTCATTACGGTCACCGCACATACAAGATAATACCGGTATCATTGCAATGTTCTAGTTCATTTGGGTGGCTTCGAGAGCATAATTCTAAACGACAGCTTAGCCAAAGGAACAAACTAGAGCCATGCTTATAGGGCGTTAATTTTTTTTTTGTCAAATAAGGAGAATATGCTTGTCAATTTTTCTATTGCAGAAGCTCATAAAATGTTACCCTGACATAGGAGGTAATCTCCCCCAAATAAATAAATGGAACTCAGAATCTGAAATGGAAATAAATTAAGAAAATCAAAGACCAGAGCCAACTGGTTTGCTTCACTGTGTAGACAGAGGATCGTGGTTTTCAAAACACAATGATTAATTTGTTTTCTTAGAGTAATTGCCAATTAATCATTCATCGAAAGAGGCAGTATTATGAATTAGTTATAAACAGACTTCAGCCCAATTATAAGGGCTCAATTAGATCATTTAAATGAATGTTTATTCTCCTAACAGCTCAGTGGAAGATATTTTTTTTTTCTAATCAAGTGAAAAGCACACATCTCACTGGAAAATGGCACACAGTTAAAATCCATAGCCTCAAACAATCTTTTAAATTATACCTGGTGGTAATTACTGGGCTGAATAATGTATCCATAGCTGACCTTGACCTTTCATAATTGTCTTTTGTTTAAGCATTTAATCTTACATCTCCATCAGGGGCTTTATTTCTAAAAATATATTTTGTTCAGGTTTTTTTATTCTGCCAGATGATCATGTCTGAAATTGACATTCTTCTGTAGCACACCCCATGGCATCATTAACAATCACTTGAAAATACAATTGCACATAATATGTAGGCTGTTTAGCAGTGTCCTGAAAGATGCTGCATAAAATATCAGCTGTACACAGCATACTAATAGTTAGCAATTGAAAGAGTCCCATGGGGGTACATCTGCCAGATATAAATATTAATGAAAGCGAATTGTGAAAGAAAGATTAAGATTCATTAGTCATTATTATTATACAACATCAGGTGCTAGCTGGGCAGCTGTTTGGAATGAGACATTGTCACCTTGACTTATAACACAATTAATGAGGTTCTTGTAGGAAAACAAGGCCTTCAAAAGGAGGGCTATGCACATTCACGCAAAATGAGATTTATTTGGAGACCGATCCAAAGCCACTGGTGTGAGTGGGATTGGTCCAGGCCCTTGGCCAGTAGTTTCCAGATCCCTCTGCTAGGAAGATAAATATAATATTTAACAGGAACTTTCTCCTGCACAGCAGAGCTTCCTTTTCCTTCTGCTTGATCCTGCAGTCAAGTCATAGTCCTATATTTATATCAGCCTATAGCCATCAAAATGATCCATGAGAACACTTTCCAGACAGACTTTCCACTCTCAGAATCCTTGTGCCCATGACAGTGGATGCCTAACATGAATGCGTATCAAGTCCCTAGGCTTTATTACAAGATTATGTAGGAAAAGGTAATAGAATTGGGGGTCAGGATCCCTTGGTTAAAGATCTTGGGCCAAATTTATTTGCAGTGGTGTGACTCCCTTAACTGCAGTGGAGTTACTCTGGATTTACACCAATATCAACGAGAGCAGAACTTGGCCTTCACACTAACAGCAACTACACTAGCTAGCAAACAGGTTTAGAAGGCCAAACAGGTTTAGAAGCTTAGATGTCTTACTTCCTTATTTTTTCATGTTTATTTTTTCCCTCTAATTCTCAATAAAGTCCCAGATTCTGCACAGTACTCAAGCACATTCTCAAATCCGTCTCCATTGAGCAAAGCCCTGCAGCACATGCTGAATTGGGGCCTAAACTGGCAAATCTGGGGAAACTGAAGAACAACAAATTTTAAACGAGAATAGCTTGCTCCGCGGGAAGGTTATTTTATTTAAATCTTCATCTTAGTAGGTTAACTCAGCCCAGGTGTACATTCCAATATACATAAATATGAACAACATCTTCGAATTGCATAATCCATTTAAAAACTAATAAACTGTTGAAACAGTCCTGATACTAGTGCTTCAATCTGAACATTTACTGTACCACTTCAAGGCTTTTTCTTTATCATCCATCACAAGTAAAATTCTGAATGAAAGCCAAGTCACTTCATATTAATGAATCATTTCTATTTCCCTATAGTACTGTGCAAAAAGAAACCTGTTTAAGCCTTTTTATTTAATACTGAGTTCTGTTCCTCTGTGATAACTGCTACTTGCCAAAAGCTTAGTTTCCAACAGAGTTCAAAGTAAAGTTATTAAGTCATAGACATCAACGTAATCAGGATTTCAGGGAGGAGAGAGAGCTTTACTAATTTTCGTCCTAGGGCAGTGCTCACCACCACCGCAGTTAAATAGATCTATTTAGTTAGCTAACCTACTTCCTTAAATAGACGAAGTTTGATGGGATTCTGTTTTAGATGGAATGTATGTAAGTGCCCATTTTCACCTGATGTGGAAATATGGGGCCTGAGCCAAAGCCCATTGAAGTCAATGGGAAAATTTCTACTGATCTCCGTATACTTTCAATCAGGCCTTGAAGGCCTGAAATGCTGTTCTCTGAATCTCATTCTTAAACAAGTGCTCACTGAAATCAATGGGGACATTTCCATTGACTTCAATGTGCATTATATGAGGGCCAACTTTTCCTCTGGGAAGTATGTAGATTAACAAAAATTGTGACAGTTTCTTCTCTTCTAAATGAAATCTAATGTGAGTTATTGAGAGAGAAGAAGCGTCATTACAATAAATCCCTGAAGAGACAGTAATGTTCGTCACCGGTTTTGTTATTAAACGGCGTATTTTGTTCAGGCTTGTTTGGCTTGTTTTAAGAATTAACTTTGTGGATTTATGAGATTAAAGGCTTAAATGAAATCAATGAAAATGACATGGTGTGCATCAAAGTAATTGCTGCTTGTTTTTCAAACTCTAAAGGACCAGTTAATAGTGAAATACTGAGGGCTTAGAGCAATAATTATGGATTTTTTCCAGTAAAAAGATGAAAGAAAGTACTACCGCTTCTCTAGGCTGAATTGAAATGTTTATTGTTCCCAGTTGAATAGGACAATTCCTACAATAAGAAGCTGCATGATGCCCTCTCCAATGTATCAATCCGTTATATGGAACAATTTGAAGAAGGTAATTTTGCTGGCTGTGGGCAGGATAGTTATGTGGGAAAGTAATATAATAATATATGCCTTAGAGACTGTAAAACAAATGAAAACTTCCAGCACTGGCGTCCATTCTTCCCCTTCTACCTCTGCACAACGTTGTATGGAAAACATATTAAAGTCATGACTTTTGGTAGGATCCATTGTACATATGGGAATATGTGATACACTATTTATTTGGTGATTTTCTTAAATTAGATTTTTCTGATCCATAAAGGAAAAGCCTATAATATACTAATCTCCCAAACCCTTGATTTCTAATGTTCATTGTTCACATAAATCATGCTGTGCAGTGGAACGTGGAGTGGCTATTTTTAGACATACCTATTAGAAGGCAAGAGGGATGTGTTAAGCTGATATTATGTCATCTAACTTTATTTAATCAGTTGGATTTATTGAAATGCAAAAATTAACCTTAATATTTTTAGAACAAATTTAAAATGTCATGCCTATTTGCAAGCCATATTTCTCTCCATGTTGTGCCACTTTTGATAGTCGTTAGGCAATCTTATGATATTTTCTGCAGAACTCTCTCCTAGCAGCCAATTCACAGAACTTACTGTTTAAAACAATGGAGGTTACCTTGGTAGAGCCTGGCTCAGTTCAACCATAGAGCAAAAGAGTTTCAACTTCCTGATTTATTAGTGTAAAAGTGACAAAAATTGGACAAGATGTCTGAACAGCATCTATAAATAAATGCCTCCCCTGTATCCGGTTATAACGGAAATAAAAATGGGCTGACAACCATATATTACTCTACTGAAGGGCTGGTGACCATGTGCTGCGGGTGTTTCTCGTACAGAATGTTAGGCATCTGAACTGAATTCACCTACCTCATCTTCTCCTTTAGGGCAACTGCTTAGTCACGTTGTGCCACCTGAGCAGTTCAGAGTAACCAGGTCAAGGGCCAGAGATCTTGCTAGATGGTCAGCCAGCTTGCATAGATCTTTAATTTAACCCTTGTGCCCTTTTCCTCATAATAACAACAACAAAAGGAACAATGCCCATGTCCAACCTAAAGCTACTCATTTCTTACTAAAAATACTCCTCACTCTAGAGCAAGGAGGAACTATTACCAAACCATCAGGTAACTCAGAAGCTTCCAGCTTCCCAGCTCTCGGTTTCATGCTCACCAGAACAGTAGAAGACCTCGTGATTACTCCACATATGGGTACATAAAACCTAAAAGGGAAGATGTGTCTTTCTTCTTTGATCATCAGGAGGAAATAAACTACAGCGCCTACTCTAGCACAATGGGTTGCTGGTCTATGATGGGGGCTCTGAGGCTTTACAGTAATAGTTTGGTTCATTTAACTCCAGACCTTTCAAGAGAGTTATTTGTGTATTTCAGTATTAATGATGTGATCTTTGAGAGGGTAAATGCTTAAAAGATATATTCAGTTGGTGGAACAAACACAAACCTTTGAAAACAAAGGAGTCACTGGCATAGCAACAGTGGAAATAGCTGACCATCTGTGTGAGGAGTGTAGAAGAGGTGATATATTTGGCAGTGAGGAATATATGTTGCAACACTCATGATTCCAGAGAAGTATAGAAATGACACACATGGCCAATCCTCATCTGATGTAAATCAATGAAGCTTCACTGAAGTTGGTTGCCCTGAGTTTCTATTGTCTTGTTTGGGTTATTTCACCTGAATCACATCTATATCTTCCAGATTCAGAATTATAGATGTCTGTGCTTACACGCACTTGGGTCATCAAGAACTATTTTGTGACAGATTAAGCAGGTGAACAAGGCTACAAAACTGACTGACATATTCAAATCAAGTTTTGTTTACAAATATTTTAATGTGAAATGCTTTCTTCTGTATGTGGCTTCAGTGAAAGAGAACAAAACATAACTAATGCTGCTTATACAATGAGAGATTCCTAGTGGTGGACAGGGAAAGTCTATTTACTGGCAATTATATTTCTTCTCTTAATGCAAGTGAAATCCTCCACATGTCTTGGGTGAAAAGAAATTCTTTCCCTTTCACCATCTTCAGGGGACCCTTGTCTTACCACTCTTCTCCTGGCATTGACTATTAGTTTAGTCTCTTTTGCTGCTACTAACATCACTCATGAAATTGACTGATTGGGTGGCAAGTACTTTGACCAACAATCAAATACGTCCCATCCATAACATGCCAGATCTCCCCTAGGTCTGGAAAGGGGAACGCTCAGGTGAATGAAAGTCTGTCCTTGAACAGGGATACTAAACACATAAAGCTCAGATCACAATGAAAGTGGTAGGTCAGTACATTGATGAGAGATGAAACAATATCTTCCAAGTGAGCTGTTGACTGACTTGAGAAATCCAAAGTGCTATTGGTGGATTCAATCTATTTCCTCTTTTGTAATTAGAGACTCTCAGAAGGCTTGTTCCGTTCCCACTGTGTCATTCATCTCCCTTGGTGCTGAGTTGTTACTTTTCCTTTGTAAACATCTATCCACTCTGCTTTCCAGGGACTGAGTGCTTGACAGAGGGAGAGGAATTCTGTTTCAACTACTGCTAGCAATGTAGGTTTGTTCTAACTGGTGGGCTGATGGTTCTTAGTTTCAAATCTTGACCCCAGACTGACCCAAGACTTTCTTCTCAGCAATCTGAGGTTCTGAGTTGATCTTCAGTTATTTTGGAATTAGCAGCAGAGAGGGCACATCTTTAATCTTCCTCCTCCTCCTTCTCCATATTTCCTAGTTCTTGATCAAATTCCTTGATTTCTTAGAATGCAGACATGTAAGTTACAATTTTCTCTCCCTCTGCTTCCTCTACAGAGCTTTACAAATAACAGTTTCTCATCTATAGTCCAGGTTTTATTTTTAATTAATGTTGATTTTCACTGGGCTGGCATCACTGACAGAGCTTTTAAGAGCTTCCCCTGGGACTTCTGCCCTGACTTAGATCACTTGTTGCTGCTGCAGATGGCCGACATTTATCTTTTGTTTTCAGCACACTGCACAGCTAGCACTGAAATCCCACCTGCTTTTTCCTTTTCCTGCTGCTTCAGAGCCAACATCGTCCTTAGCTTCAGTTCTGGTAAAGAACCCATCATCTGAGGCTGGGCTGATAAGGAGCTCTCCATATGTTCTGTAATAGGGAAAGTATCCAGTGGGAGAAAAAGGTTGATTCAGCCTTGATAGTCCATTGAGGGGCAAGATCTCAGAACCACAGTTTTCAGCAATGCTGTGAGTTAACAGAAGGGAGCCAGGGGGCTCAACACTAGGTCTGGAAGAGATTGCTTCCTTCTCGGTCTCATAACTTCGTGGGATGCTCTGAAAGAAGCACACGGGTGATCAAGATCTATGGTCTGTAACTATGAAACAGGAATAGGAGTTTTGGGCTGATTTCACCCTTGATGTTGGGCCTGCTTAAATTAGGGGTGAATTTGGTTTATTATCATTGTTGGCAACCCCCAAGGACATTCAGAGGGGGAAAGAGTGTGGCTCACAATGGAGGCCCTCAGGAGTTAAGGGGGTGGAGACACCCAACTTCATGTATATCATGAGATCTGTGAGAAAGTCCTGCATACCTAAAGACAGCCACTGCTGGGGAGAGGGAGACGGGACTCCGTAGGACATTGTGCTGCCACTGGTACTTATCCCATGATTGGGCAATTTACAACACACAGAGTGCTGGAGGGGCAGAGCAGCAGTAGATGGGATTTCCTGCAGGATGTTGCAGGTGTTTGTTGGGGGGCATGCCATACAAGAGCTGTTGTCCCCAGCTCTTCTCCTAATGGATTGCTACTTCCCCCACACACACTTGCAGAGCCCCATTCGTTAATGTGCTGACAATGGAGGCATTTCCCTCTAGAAACGTCTCTGCATTTGGAGGTTGGAAGGAAACATGAACCTGAAACATTCTGGGTTTGATTGTGCTCAGCCCGGATGAAGGGTGCACGTACGGGAGAGGGCATGAGGAGCCTTCCACGTATGCATGCCATGGGTGCAGAGATCAGATACAGTAACTGTGCTTGGATTCCAGGGACACAAACACTCTGAGTCTAGCACTGTTGCAGTGCAAGATTCACCAGAGGCAGTGTGAGACCATGGCCCCACCCTGGCACGTCCTGAGTCCTAGTGCTCTCATAGTGAGTTTGTATGTGTGTGGTGGGGGAAGAGGTCTTCTCTGCATAGTTCTGGGCCCTGGTGACTGTGGCTGGGCCCCATGTTACTCCTTTCTCCCCAGTGCAGCAGTGCCTGCTTTGTCTGCTTCTGCTCCAGCTAGCTGGATTCACCTCAGCTTTGCTCCACACCTACCCTCTTACCATATTCTCCCCGGCTCTGTCCCCCTTCACTTTTCTTTCCATTCAGCTTATCCCCACCTGAGTAAACTCACCCAGAAAAGGCGTTGAACTAACATGACGTTTGTTCCCATCACATTGTTCACTGTGCTTATGTGTTTTCCCACCCTGGCTCTGTCTTACCTAGTTCGATTGTACGTTCTTCTGGGACTGTCTATCGCTTTGTTTCTACAGCGCCTCGCACAAAGGGACCCCGTTCTTTGTTGGCCTTTCAGCACTACCATAATAAACATGATTAACAATAAAATGACATGACACAGACCAACAGAGGTGGCCCTTTGTGGGGGAGATATGCCCTGCACCCCTGTCAAGTGATGGCACAATAACTGGACTACCCTGGCACTCCTGAAGCCATTTCACCTGCCTCATGATCCACAATTCAAGAATACTCTCCTCCCTACCGCAACCAGGACTTAAGGGACTGATCTTGTGCCATTGAAGTCAATGG
The DNA here is from genome assembly GCA_007922305.1 of Dermatemys mawii. NCBI lineage: Eukaryota > Metazoa > Chordata > Testudines > Dermatemydidae > Dermatemys > Dermatemys mawii. Next base: position 10,418,326 of record ML677358.1, on the reverse strand, counting down.
GAGCACAATTTCCCCTACAACTTACTTTATCACTGTAGCCAACAGCAGCCTCACAGACATCTCTTTTTTCATTACTCTCTGTGTTAGCCTCTTTCCCCTGTACAGTAATGCTTAAGCCATCATGTAAAACTGGATGGCCAATGTGTTCTTCATATGACCTATAATATGGAAAATATCCAGTGGAAATAACTACGTTGCTCAGGGTCTCATCTTCTCTTATAATGTTAACTTTGCAGCCACCATTTCCTTCTCTTTTTTCTCTTCCTAGGTCACTTTCTTCCACTTCTTCTCTGATAAGTAATGTGTCCACTGACACTGGGTTGATAAAAAATTCCTCATGTGTTCTGTAATACGGTAAATAATGAGGAGAGGAAACCAAGTCACTTGAGAGTGACAGTTCATTGAAAAGCGAGAGCTCGGTATCAAAGTCCTCAGCACTGTCTTCAATTAACAACAGAAGGAAGTTGGAGGCTTCTGAACGGTAAAATGGCAAGATGGTTTCAAAGTTTCCCTCTAAACTGTGTTGCACCGACTGAAAGAAATAGATGCATGATCAATAAAATGGCATGTTTGTAAGCACAGGTGAGATCTTATTAATTACAACTGGCATAATCTACTATCTATAGCTATCATCTATGTATGGCCTAATTCATCATTGATCATATACAGAAATATAGACCAAATCTGTAGGCTGGCTAGATCGTCGGGCTCAATGGCTAATGATCAATGGCTCAATGTTTAGTTGGCAGCCAGTATCAAGTGGAGTGCCCCAGAGGTTGGTCCTGGGGCTGTTTTTGTTCAACGTCTTCATTAATGATCTGGATAAAGTCATAGATTGCACCCGCAGCAAGTTCACGGATGACACTAAGCTGGGGGGAGAGGTAGATGTGCTGGACGGTAGGAATAGGGTCCAGAGTGATCTAGACAAATTGGAGGATTGGGCCAAAAGAAATCTAATGAGATTCAACAAGGACAAATTTTTTTAAAGGGGCATGACTGATGTGGCTAGTTTTTATGGGCCTCATGCAAGAAATAAGTCTTTAACAGAGATCTGAATGAAGATAGGATTGGAGTTATTTATTTTCTTCTATGCTTTCCAAATGCATAGTGAACTAACGGGGAATAGGAGAAGGAAACAACATTGGATGCTGAAGCTGACAACTAAGGCAGAAAAGGAAGGTAAGGAGGACATGGCTGAAAACCAAAAAGGGTGAAATTGTGCAGGACCTGGAATGTTAAACTTGATAGAAGCAGGGTGTAGCCGGGCAGTGACCCTGCTCTTGGGAGAAATGACAGACAAATTGGGGAAGTGACCACAGCTGCGGCCACACCTAATCAGGCCACATCAGGCCCTGATAAAAGGGCTATGGGAGGAGTTGAGTCAGAGGTCCTCTCCAACCTTGGAGAGAGAAGGACCTAGTTGCCTGGGAGCAGAGAGTATCTGACTCAGAGCCATGCTGGAGAAAGACAAGAGAAGCTGGGGAGCTCTAGCCTGGCAATTCCCCAACCTGAGGCCTTGTTTAAGGTCCAAAGAGGTACTGGCACAGAAGAGGGACAGCTTGGGGATAGGCAGAGGCAGCTGGTCCTATCCCGTTGCCAGTGTAATGAGTGGCCATTACACACTGCAATTTGCCCCAGTGAGAGGGAGCTAGACGATGACTGAGGGAAGGTGGGCCCAGGGGAAGAGGGTTCGCCTGGAGGAGAGACCCAGAATGTGGGGATTGCTGGGGGCAGAACTCCAAGGCAAGAGGCACTGGGGTCCAGGAGGGACATGGGGGCCTGAGGCAGGCGAGACATTGGCCAGCAGGGGGCACTCCGAGAGCTGGAATGGAGCTAATTCCTGAGGGAACCAGCAGGAGGCGCCATGCCTGTGAGCAGTCTGCTACTGGGGTCCAGAGAAGAGATGTGGTCTGATTGTTGGATGAAGAACAGTGTTCTAACTACTGTAGGCTGGATGAATTGAAGGGGAGTCAACTTCTAAAATAAGAAACATAGTATATAATACCTCATTTTTTCTTGACCATTCCCTTGTCTCCTCTACAGTGTTCCATGGTATGATTCCATTTTTTTCTTGCCCACCATCATAAGAAGAATGTTTTTTAATTACTCTGTGATTTGCCTGCCTGGCTTTGTTGACACTCTGACCTAGTTCTTCAAATTCCTCCTCCTCTTCTATTTCCTGTAGCTGTAGAGTGGAAACAAGAAGATCAGTGAAGTGTACAGAGTACAAATCATTCCATGCTAGACTATAGATCTGGACGCTGAGGGCCTGACTTTTAGGAAGGTATATGTATACATGCACATTGAGATGTGCAAACTGCTGTACGCCTAACTGATATGCACAGTTACCGCGACTGCAATGCACAGCTCTGATATTTGTGCTTGATAATGGCCACTTCGATGTGTAATTGAGCATGTGTGTATGTATATGCACTGCATATGCAATTGCAATAATTTCAGTTGTGAATTCAGCATGCCACTGGGCACACTTTTCTGCATTTTGAAAGTCTGGCCCTCATTTGTCCAAAACCGTATTTTGTTTGACTAATTTGGCCATTCTGGACACATCTCAGATCGGACTCAGCTTCCAAAAGTACATGAACTAGGATTTTATCACTGGCGGAGGGGGAAGTGAAGTCTACATGCCCTTTCTATAGAGTATCTGAAGGAAAAACTGGTAAATGAACAAGAGTATTTTAAACTGACAGGGTTTTTTAAATTAAAAAGTACCAAAGACTGCAAATATTTTCAGACCTTTGGCTGCTTTGTACAAGAAAGATGGGCTGAAAAGATAATGTTTATATCTGGTTCTGGTTAAAAATGCTTACGCTGTAGGTTAGGATACAGGTTTGAGTTTAGATATTACCCCTTATATCATGAGCTGCCCTGGTGAGATTCCAGCCCGAAATGATGGGAACTCTTACACTGGACCAGATTGAGTGAGATTTCCAACATCTCGGAAATTGTGCCAAATCAGTAATTCTTACAAGAGTTCTGCAAACTTTGGTATTTTGATATTTGGTCTGAATCTGAAAAAAAACCACGAGGAGGAAAAAAGTCCATTCTGATTTTTAATCTTATCTGGAACTAAAACCATGGATGCAGAGGCGACAAGTGATTTGGATTTAAAGCTTCACTTTGGGCCCAACTCTACTTTGCCCCTTTGTTTTCATTTGAAAAACAGACTAATTAGGTTCATCACTACTGGATCTAGACTGTTCTCAGTGGTAGCAGATGACAGAACAAGGAGTAATGGTCTCAAGTTGCAGAGGGGGAAGTTTAGGTTTGATATTAGGAAAAACTTTTTCACTAGGAGGGCGGTGAAGCACTGGAACGGGTTACCTAGGGAGGTGGTGGAATCTCCTTCCTTAGAGTTTAAGATCAGGCTTGACAAAGCCCTGGCTGGGTTGATTTAGTTGGGGTTAGTCCTACTTTGAGCAGGGGGGTGGACTAGATAACCTGCTGAGGTCCATTCCAACCCTGAGATTCTATGATTCTACTCTTTGGAGCTACCTAAGTTCAAGGTATATTGCTATTATACATAAAGACATGCAGGAATATTTCACCACTAAAAAGATTGCAAACAACATTAATACACCTACGGTCTTCATAGAAGTGGCTGGTAACTTTTTTCTTCTCAGCTATGTTTGGTACACTGTCGTTTCCTTCTAATTCTTCATCCACACCAGCTCTTAATTGGCTTTTTTCATCTCTTGTTTGCTAGGAAAAGGTTATTCTCCAAGGGCTTCTGTAAGCATCTTCATGAAATCCTACCAATTTTTCACACAATGTGGCAAAAACCCTACAACTTATTGCACCCTACTAAACTCTGTGTGCTCAGGTGAGTCCCAGGACTGAAAAAAAAGGGGATACCTCACAAGTCATAAGAAATCTCTGAGCATCAAGGTGCCGGATTTTATTTCTTTAAACAATCACTAATTATTGTGTTTCTAAACCCAGCCTCCAATCTATATTCATAAAGGGAAAATCAGTCAAGAGATCTTCATGTCCACATGTTCACCTTTCCCTTGCTGAGTTTGTGCTCTAGCAAACACACCACCTTGGGAATTGTGTGGCAATTCTGAGATGACATCACAGAGACAGTGTTCTCTCTCTCCATGATGAACACATAATAGATAGTCTGGGTGGATCTGTATGAGCACACCAGGCTACCAAACCTGAATAATCAGAAGCCCTGGCCCTCTGTGCAGTCTCACAACATGCATCAGTATGAATAACTGAATAGTTAGATAATGTTTTATCCTAACACATTATTATTGCAAAGCTGCATTTCGGAGTTTAAGGCCTGAATGAACTGACGCATACACTGATATCAATTAGGAATAACTCCATTGCAGTCAATAGAGTTGCATTGGTTGAAAGGAGAATTGGGTCTACAAATTAGAGGAAGCTATTGAAATGAAATCCCTCCACAAAGGAAGCTTGTAAATGTATACTGCTCCTATAGGTCAGCACTGGTTATGTATCTCCATAGGTGCTGAACTAAGGGTGGTGGGGGTACAGTAACTTAGAGTTTGGCTGAATGGCTCTCAGTACCCCCACAATACAAAGTGTTCCAGCACCCGTGTGTATCTCTTGAAACCAGACAATGGTTCTAAAAGTTCTGCTGCCTTAATAAGGCCAAGAAATGTTCACCATACCTGCCCACAGTCACTGACACAAACAGTTGCTAAATATCTTCTTTCCCCTAACATTTTTCCACCCACAAAATCCAAAATGTCCAAAGTAAAGACTAGCCATATCTACTACATGTATTTATAACATTTTAAAATATATTTTCAAAGATATGATTTTCAAAAGTGTCTGAGGGAGTCAGGTCCTTTTGGAAATATCACTTTAAATTCCAAGTAAAATAAAACACACACACAACTTCATAGACCCTGTTTACCAGTGGTGAGCCCACAATATGGAAGAAATATGGGATTGCCTTTTGCCACCCTATCACTAAATTATTTCCATCAATTGTACAAGAAGAATGAATGCTACAGACAGAGATAAGACAAGGGAGACTTAAAGCACATGATACGAAACAGTAGTAATCCAATGTCTGTATTTAAGGAAGTCTGAACATTTTAATTGGCTTGAAGAAATTGCCTAATATCTAAACAGAAAGAACTTCTATATTATGGAATCTTAATCTACCATTTCTTTTTAAAAATAACTCCAACTATGCAAACTAGCACCTAAATCATTTGATTTACATTTTAGCTCTCTACTTATTCTGCTAAATAACGTATTGGTCTTTCTTATTTATTTATAATTATGAAGTAATACAAGCTAAAGATGTTTCCATAGCAACTCCCAAACAATCATCTAATGAATAATTAAAAACAACAATAATACACCAAAAAGGAAAAAGTATCTCCTCCATAGATTCACAGTGCTTGAAAAAGAAGAGCCCCCCATTTGCAGATGGGGAAACCAAGGCATCCCAGAGTATTTCTAAGGTATCACACATCATCATAAGTAAGGGAGGTAGAATCTTTCCCTTAGGGTAGCAGAGAATAATACCATAAATTTTTTAAAAATGCCACATTAGTTTTACTTCATCCATTTTATTATGAATGTGTGGGGTGGCTGGGGAGTGCCTGTTTCTTAGTTTTTAAATCCTAGAGAAACAAACAGTGTGTGTTGCTGAGCTAGGTACTCACAGTCACTTCAAATAGAAATACACAGAGGGTTGATCCACTAGGGGGTTTACAGAGCCACTGACATTTCACTCTTATACCAACACAGAATCATAGAACTAGAGGGTTAGAAGAGACTGCAAGTGTCATCTAGTTTAACCCCCTGCGAAGACACAGGATTTTGTTGTGCCTGAACTAGTGGCCAGTCAGGGTAATCCCACTGGTGAGCCGAGAGACAGTTTGTTTACATTGACTGACCACAGGCACACCTGCCCGTAGCTCCCAGTGGCCGTGGTTCACCCTTCCCAGTCAACGGGAACTGTGGGAAGCCCGCAGGCCGTAGGTTGCCCACCACTGGTCTAAACCATCCAAGAGAGTTGGCTCTCCAGCCTCCTTTTGAAACCTCAAGTGAAGGAGTTTCCCCAACCTCCCTAGACAGTCTGTTCCATTGTCCTTCTGTTCTTACAGTTAGGAAGTTTTTCCATGTTATTTTATTTTATTTTATTTATTTTTATTTATTTTTATTTTATTTATTTTAATTATTTTTATTTAATTTATTTATTTTATTATTTATTATATTATATTATATATTATATTTATATTATTATTATTTTATTTATTTATTTTATTTTATTTTATTTTTATTTTATTATTAGCAAACTACAATCTATTGGCTTACAGGAAAAATCATGCAATCCTTATCCAGGCAAAACTCCATTTACCCTGGAGTAAAGGTTTAGAACAACCACATTCTGTCCCTTTAAATTTTCCCTGTGTGAATGAATTTTCCTCCATCTTTTCAATTATTATGAACTTCAGGTTTGGGGCTAGGGGGAATATGGCAACAGAAACAATATATTTGCATAAAACTTTGATGTTAAAATGGGTAACTTTGAGGGAGCAGCTATTTAAAAAATGTGTTTTAGGAGAACTGTCTCAGAATTCTCCTTAAATATATTAAGAATCCAGGAAATTAAACCTACAATTATAACATACTGTGGACTTTCCATTATAACATTAGGCAAATCTCTTTAGTCTGAGACCAAAATCTGTTTTCAGACATGTGTGCTTTTAACTTCACGTGCGCAATAGAAGAACCAGGCCCAGAACAATGAATTGTGATTACAAAATTCAGAGTTAAGGCTTCTTCCAGCAGATGCAAAAATTGGTCTTATTTCAATGTTAATGCAAAGCTGGAAGCATGCCAGAAATACCGCTTTCATTGTAGGCTATCCCCTGCAGTCCTTATTCAGACATTGAACATAACAAGAGTTATTGCTTAATAAAAATCAAATAGAAACTGAACGTGGGCTTCCAGGTTAGTCACTTACATCGTGGACTAAATTCAAGTGCAACATTAGGGGATAAGGAGTGAAAGAGGTAGGAACCAAACCAACTGCTCTTGAATAGCAACAAGCTTCCTTAGCAGCATGCAGCAGATGGAGTCCAAGCCTAAGAAATAGGGCCAGAAAAACTGGACAGGCAACATGACTGGGGGTGGGGGTGGTTTGAGGATTGTATAGAGAAATAGTAGGACCATTGCAAATTTTTGCAAATCAGTTGATGAGCTTCTGAGACAGGAAAAGGGTGAAGATAAACAGCGGCTCCAAGAGATGAGGGCTACGTGACAGCTACTTCCTCACACATAAACCTACAGGAATTCAGAATACTGAATTTGAACGCATGGCATTCCCTTCCAAAAGACCCCTTAGTGAAGAGTAGTTTGGATGAATGAGGACAGAGTACTGGCCTGCGGCTGTAGCAGATCCTGAAGCTCCACAGTCAATTCAGAGAATACGGCCCTCATCGCAGGGGGCTTTCCTCTCTGACCAGCTGCTAGCAATAAAAGGTGAGTATAATACACTTGTTCCTGCTAATGGAAGGAGCGTACTGAGTTATCCAGAGGCTGCGGTGGGTTATTTTTCTTTGAAACCTTTCGGCAAAGCAAGAAGCCATTTTGTTCAACAGCGAGGCCTTTCCTCCTAGAAGGCTGTTTAGCCGCAGCTCATTGCAAGGGGCTGTGAAGAGCTGCAGTGCTCCTGCTGGTGCCCAGGACCCATTCAGAGGGACAGAATGTCTCTCAAAGTTCCTCAGCCGTGCTGGGGACCTCAGTCTGTGAGGAGGCCCTGCAAGGGAAAGAACATTGTGTTTCAATTTTAAAACCATGCATGTTAGGCTGCGGCCAGAGCACTGCTGTGCTCTGAGGATCTCTGGTGCTGTAACAGCCCCCATAGGCCCAGTGTCATTTCAAGTAGCCCTCAGGCTGTTTTGACTTACACTGGGAACCCAATGAGCCCCCCACAGTCGTGGGAGAGTGTCTGGTCTCTGGCTTTCCCCCAAGGTTCTGTGCCTAGCTCAATTCAGGCAGGTCTTAACTTTATAGGCGAGCAGAGCAGCCCTGTGATCTGAACAGGAGGTCACAACCAGCCTGGAGGACATTGGATTCCATTATACTGGGATGTGGGAAGTTGGCTAGGACACCAGGGTTCTTTATGAGTCCTTTCAAGAGCTGCCATGGGATCATCAACTTCCAAATGTGGCAGCAATCAGTGAAGAACAAAAGGAAGCTCAATGTAAGACTTCTTCTGAAGGATGTCATCTCCTAGGAGGGCAGTAACCCCTAAAACAGGGAATGAGAGACAAATCCACAGATTCCTGGCCAAGAGGGGAAGAGAGTGTTATCAAGTGAGTCATAGCAACACCTTTAAAAGAAAATGTAAAGATCAGAAGAAATATCAGAAAACTAGCTTTTTGGAAACGTTGATTTATACGAATCACTGTGAAAACATTTCATTACTGTACATCAGATAATACCATTCTCTTTGGTTCATAAACCAAAAAATATAAAAACAAGGAAAGAAGTGTGGGAACTTAACAAAAAAGAACTCAGTTGTGCCTTATAAGGCGATTTTTCAAAGCCATGTATTGTGATACTTTAAAAAAAAAACAGATAATTCCATGTAAATTATTCAGATTATAGAAAGTGACTAGAATTTCTTATGATTTCTGATTAACAAATAATCTATTTCCCTTTTTTCATTTACAAAGTTTATACCTTCTTAAGTCACAGCTAATTTTTCATATTAAAATATCAACTTGTTCATATTTAAATATTTAATTGTCAGATGTAATTTAATGGAACAGCTCCTTGAAGAATAAGCTAAAAAGAAATACTCAGAAATGCCTGAGCAAAAGAGAATTACCGAAGAACATATTAGAAGATCTCAGATCTTATTTGATCTCTTTACTGAAATTCCAGAGCATTAATATATAAACGTAATTTGAGTAGAATGTAATATTATTCCTCCTGTTTATCATACTGGATGCTGCCTTGAAGTAGAATGTATTTTATTATAAAGGGATTTCTCAGCTGCATCAGTAAGATATTTAGACTGCTAATGAATTGTTCAGGGCTGGGAAAAAAACTGCTTCATTGAAATTCATTACCATGAAGATTTTGCTGTCAAGGCTGCTTATGCATACGTCTTAGTTTAATTTCGCAAAATGACAGAGCTAATAAAAATGACAAGCAAACTAGAAAAATCATAAAAGGAAAAGAAAAAAAACCTCATTCAGCTGTTATCACTGCAATTCAGTAAGCACATTGTGCTCTTACTTGTGTCCTGTGTCTCTGGAAGGTGCACTCCTTTATAGAAGTGGTTTGTGGACTCTAATAAATATCATCGGTATGGAAAAATGCCCAAACAATGTACCAAAGTTTTCTCCATTGAAATTGACTTATGTGGATTGCAAGGCTCGATTTCAGATTTCCAGCAAATAATGTTTTAAAATAGAAACGTGACAATGAATTGAACAGGAAAATAAGAAATAGCTGAACAATGAGTAGGAAGATTGTTAAGGAGAATTTATTGAAATCTAAAGGGACTAGGGGCTGTGAGTCTAATTAAACTCTCTGCTCAATTGCTCCCATGGGGAAGCATCTGAGGTACATTCCATGAGCTCCTCCTAGCACAAAGGTTGGCATTGCCTCATTCCCTTTTGCAGGCCTGACGAGGGGGAAGGGGGGAATCCTGACTCCTCCTACATCCCTGCATAGCCACATAAGGGCAAGGTACAATCTAACCCTAAATACATATACACTGCACCATGCACTGGGGACCCTTTTATGCTAGCTTTTGGATTATGGGTGTTTTTTCTATACCAGCACACAGGCCTGGGCTTCCTTTTACCTAGAAGAACTATGTTTGTTTTTCAAGTAAATTAGCACTGAAAAGCCATAATTCAATTTGCAGGAGGGAGGCAGTGGAGTTTGCGAGCCCAGTTTCGGCTTGTGAACCCAGAAAATAGTTGAAGGGAGTCCCCAAAAATTCTAATTACATGAGGTTCACACATCCCTGCTTCACACTGAAAGTTCTGTCTGGGTGTTTTAAAAGCCAATCTGTCTGGGTTGCTTTAGGTCCTACTCACCAGTACATTTTGTGTCTGATCCGAATGCATCATCCTGTTTATTGCAAGTAGGTTGTAAAATCCATTGAAATTTGTCTGAGGTTCAAGAGGTGAAATCACTAATAATGACCTAATTCTTACTATATGATAGAGGATGCTGTCAGCAAGTTAATTTGCAGCACTTCATGTGAGGTGCAGAGTACCATTCAGATACTACATGAGCGTGGAATAAATGACCAACCTACGATACCTGTCTGGACACACACAATATCAATCAGTGTTTTACTCTATTCACTTAGGCTAGCTTCACAAAAGGGACTCAGGTTATGACTACACTGCAATTCAAAACCCGCAGTTGGGCCCATGCCAGCTGACTCAGGCTCCCAGGGCTTGGGCTAAGGGGGTGTTTAACTGCAGTGTAGATGTTTGGGTTTGGGTTCGGGCTCGGTTTAGAGCCCAGCATCTAGGCCCTATGAGGCCGGAGGGACCCAGATCTCGGGCTGCAGCGCAAGCCTGAACATCCATACCGCAATTAAACAGCCCTGCAGGCCAAGCCCCCTTGAACTGGGATTTCTAGTTGCAGTGTACACATGCCATAGGCACTTACTGCCACGTTATGCTCCCGAGTCCAACATTTAGGTGCCACTAGCATTCACAAAACTCCAGCTCAGCTGCTGCCTGACTCTGCAGGCACCTAAAAACTCCCTCCACATCTATGTTTTCAGCATAAGCATCCCCTAGGCATCTGCACATGACCACAGATGGCTCAGTCCTGACCTGCCCAGCAGCTTGGCACCTCTATCATGCCAAAGCCCCAACAGGCTCCTCAAATTAAGCATTGCCCAGCCTATCTTGCCTGCATGCTCTAAGCAAAAAACGGCTTCCGTGCCTGACCCTAGGAGAGGGTTCCTGACCGTATTCCAAGTAGAGATAGGAGCCTTGCTTCACCCCAGACTTAGGCACCCAACTCCCTTTAAGAGATGGGCTTAGGGTCCACCCCCTCCTTGGCATCTCCCCTTAGCTAACTTAGGCAGCTCTCCTCTCAGCATGATGGCTTTTCTAGATCCAGTTCTTAGGCTCCAATCTCTCCCCATGAGTGGTATGAGGAGCCTCGAGGCCTAACGCAGAACTTGTGGATTCCACTTGGTAGCTAGGCACCTAAATGTTACATATTGCAACACGAGTGTTCTAGCACCTAAGTCCCTTTGGGATTCTGGTGCTTAGCATCTGGTCCAGCTTCCACTGACGTCAAGTTAAGTTTTGCTATTCTGTTCAGTGGGAGCAGGACTTGGCCTTTAACGTGGACTTTGACCTTGAAATAGAAATGAAGGAGGACTGCTGCATATGTAAGTTTGTCATTAATCGGTGACTTAATCCGCTTAAGCTAATGAAAATACAGCTCCATATTTTAAATTGTAGATCGTGGAAAAGACACTGCCGTCGTAATGTTGATTCACTACGAGCACATGGAGATGCTCAGGGCTAGTCTATGCTGTGCCATTGTAGTGTTTCTTGTGTAGTCATACCCTCAGGAGACACTATGAGGTGATGAGCACCTAGTGGGACGCAGGGTGTGCAAAATGTTATAACTACCTGTTATTATAATTCAGTGTTTCTTCATTCTCTAGGAAGGATGGATAGGTATAATAATATTCCTCTAACCAGGTACTACAGGTCTCCATGACTTAGTCCCATTATTTAAACCAGGGCAACTTTTATTATCTTACTGAAAAATCTGGATGTTCTGGTATGTTGTAATTGCCACATACACATTTTTAAGCATAAGTGATGCCACAACTTTGCCTTGTTATTGCTAATGGTCCTGGCCACATTTTAATAGAGATAATGATTCTAATTGCTCATGAGATACCCATTGCTCAGAGGAAGGAAGGTTGTGAAGCTCCTCACAGACAAACGAAAAATGAAGGTAAATAAATACTTCCTGAATAGAAATTCTACTTCCATTTAGGACAATACATATCGAGATCATGTGCAACTGAAGGTCAGTGCATGTCCTAGCTGTTCTGCCCTATAGAGTGAGTCTTCCAAACATACATATTGAAGCTCTTATTGGTACTGTTGACATGATTCTAACACAGGGACCCCATCCTCAACACTTACTCACATGAGTACTACACCCGTGTGAAATCTAACTGAGGTCAGAGGGATTATTACCATCAGGGAGGCTTTACAGGTTGAGGCCGTAAAGTGGGACTGTAAAGCTGACAAACTATCAGTGAGTGTATTAAATTCTTAGAATTGCAAATACCTCCCCAGATAGATGAACAATTTGTAACCAGTTTTCATTTGTATTTGCTATGGATCAGCAGCAGTTGATTATATGAAGGTCTTAAAAGTGAATCCTGTCCTAAGTGAAAGCCCCACCCAATGTTTGTATAATACACAGTGCCTGGAAATGTCTTTTGAAGGGCCATCTAGAGCTTTCATCTGATTATTTCCTAAATGTCCCTGTGTAGGCTGGTGACATACAAGCCATTGTACTGATTTTGCAATGTTATCATGAGGTCATTATAAGTTTTTTTTTTATTGGCAGATATCTGTGCCTTCCTGAATTATTCTCTGCCATCCCTGACAAATTGTATGACGGAAACTATCAAACCGCAGGGACTTTCATTTCATTTTGGGTACAACCCATAAAAGATTATTCTACATGAAAGATGAAGACTAGTTCTCTGTTACATATGCCACCCACCTGCATCAAAGGGTGAAGGAACTTGATGGCGCCAGTGGTGAAAGGGACACAGTCCCACTAGCAAGGGAGGAAGACATTCACCAAGGGACAATAGGTAGCTCCTCCCCCTGGGAGTCTTTGGCACCCATTGGACAGGTAGGGAAAAGGAGTGATGCTTGGCCATCATTCCCCAGGTGTAGCAAACCTGAATATGGATGCTAGTAGCTAGTGCACTGTGTTTTCCTAGTTGACTGCAGCCCTTGAGACAATGGTCCGAGCCCCACACCCTGCACAGCAGATGGATAACTGCATCTAGAAATAGGGGACTCACAACATTTGGGATCAGCCATGTGGCTTATTCTTCATGGGGGGAGGGGCAACCCCCAGCCTCCTGAAGACACAAATGGAGACGAACTCTGTGATGGGCTCCTCATGCAATTAGGAACTTCAGAATTTGACCTTGTGAATCTACCCCATTTTTCTATTGACCTTTCAACACACTTTGACCAGGCTTCTGAAATCATCCTTAAATCTTTAAAAGCTGTGGGCCTCCTTTGGGTGCTTCTGTGACACATTGATTGCCAGCAGTCAGAGCCACATGGAGCATTATGCACTGAGTTCACTGGTGGCTGTGTTGATGCGAATGCACACAACTAGTGTTGATTAAGAACACAATGCAGAATCTATTTGAAGTGCTTTTTATGTTTGAAAAGCTTCAAGCATCTCATTATCATCACGTTTCTTATGCACAGAAACTGGAGTTTCCATAAAATACTGCTGAACGGCACAAAGCAACGTCAAAGAACATTAATGCTGAACACAAATGTAGGGATAAACATGCAAAACAAATTTGGGGACACTCGACTAAACATTCTGGGGCATGTCATGTTATGTTGGTTCTTTAATTCATCAAATATATATTCAGTTGTAGCATACACAAATTGTAAGGGGCCAAGACAGTAGATTTAAGAGAGAGCTTGCAGATTCAAATGCAATGATAAGCTCATAGTGCTCTAATGATTGATTATAGCACTGATTGCATGAAAACCCTCACGGACTTTTAAATTACAGTGACCCTTCCTGTGCAAAGAAGTTGGCAAATATTCTTGGCTGCACCCAGTTTCTGCTCAGCATATCTGAGAAAGGAGGGGGCTGTCTGGGTGCCAGTTGTGGTTCCCCGAGCATTTTGACAGAGCCAGAAAAAAAAACTTAGAATAACCTAGGGCAGGAGTTGGCAACCTTTCAGAGGTGGTGTACCGAGTCTTCATTTATTCAGCAAAATTTAAGGCTTCACGTGCCAGTCTGGAAGGGGTGGAGCTTTGGGCAGAAAGGGGAGATAAGGGGGGTCCAGTCCCTCCCACTTTGGGGTCCCCCCTCCCCCCCACAGCCTCCTGACAGCCAGGGTCTCAGCCTGCTGCCAGACTGGGTGAAGGTGCTGAGTGGGGCAGGCAGAGACCCCAGCTGGCAAGGGGCCAGCAGGGGGAACCCCAGAGTGGGGGCAGGTTGAGTGGCTCAGCCTGCCGCTGCTTTGGGGATTCCCCTGCAGGCTCCTGCCAGCTGGGGTCCCGCTGCCTGCCCACTCAGCTCCCGCTGCTAGCCTGGGTATAGGGAACCCAAGCTGGCAGCGGGTTGGAAGGAACCTGTGGAGGAAACCCCAAAGCAGCAGTGGGCTGAGCTCTCCGCCACGTGTCGGGGGAAATCGGCTTGCGTGCCACTGTTGGCACGCATGACATAGGTTGCCGACCCCTGACCTAGGGGCTGCTCTAAACTTATCAACTGGCAATGGCTCTGAAGGAGCTGAGCACAGCCAGAATGTCAGGAGACCTGGCCCCACATCCTTCCTTCCCTAAACAATCCCTGGGGTGAAGCAGAGGGGTGACATAAGAATCGGATGGAACATGAATATAAGGGCCCAGACCCCAAGCTGGTGCAGAGAAATGTGTATTGTACTTCCCAGTGCCAGCCCGGCTTCCTGAGCCCTATGAACTAACGTTACTGCAGCTGCCCCTTCTGGGTTTTCTGCTGGGAGCTATTGTTTAAGTTTGCAGCTAGAAGAGAGTTGCTAACAGAATGTGGTGGCACTTTCTTCTGGGTGGCACTTTCTGGGCTGCTCTGGTTCACTGAGACACAATGGCAGCAGAAAGTGGAAGCCTCTTCCCACCTTTTCTGCCTGAAGTCCCCTCTTCCCCGTCCCCCGCACACACACCAGTGCTCCTGCTGGAGAGTAGGGTTGGGGCAGGGGGATGTGGCCCAACTCCGCCTGCCTCAGCCTGCGCACTGGGCAGACAGGCGAAGCGGGGGCATGGGAGTGCCCATTTTTCCAGGGGCCCCCAATTGGCCAGGGCCCCTGGGCACAGGCCCTCTTGACCCAGTGACTAATCCACCACTGCACATGACTATGCAAAACGTAAATCCTGACATCAAGGGTATGCTGTAAAAAAATCCTTTCTCAGGTAAATGAAAGCCTGGTGGGCTGACTTGTGAAGCATGGGGCATTTCAAGCTACATTTCATAAAAAGGTATTGGGGATCTCCCCGTAATTATTTTCATTTCAGAGCAACCATACCAATACCAATAATGTATTCTTATTGTGATTTTTTGTTCTTATACCCATTGCACATTCTGGACCTTTCCCGTTTCTAAGTTATTTCTAGAGCTGGTCAAAATGTTTTCAGTGATTGGTCTAAATATGCTGTTTTGTTGAAGCCAGAATGTTTCATGGAGATGTATTTTTCCACAAAGTTTTCATTGGGAGGGTTTCTGAAGTCCAGGGCTCCCTGATCACTTCTGCGGGGAGAGAGAGAGAGAGAAAGAGAGAGAGAGAACAGCTCCATTTTGCAAAAAGGTTCTAAAGGATTTGTTTTCATTGTAATATGGAATGAAACAAAAATTTGAAACTTCAAAAATTGTCATGAAATGGAATTGTTGTCCTCCAGACAGCTTGGTTTTTTACTTTCTTGTTTTTTACAGGTTGGGGCGTGATATGTTATATCAAACAAGAACAAGACCTAATGGAGCATAAGCATCACAATGAGACTAACATGAACTAGAAAACAGAACAAACATGAAATGTGAAAAAACACATTGTCAGCTGGTGTCATAAGCCACGTTTAAATAAAAAGTCTAATTCTGGTTTCACACTGGCTGGTGGAACAGAGACAACCTGTTTCATGCACACACAAACAGTTAACCTTAAACAGGTTACCTTTAAGAAATATTGTGAAAGCCTTGAATAGACCTAAGCAAATAGCCCCTAGGAAGGTATTTTGTCATTCTTTTGTCAGCAGTAAAATAAGGACTCAAGGGAAACAGGGCCTGACCTGATGTATGCTTTCTGCATAAAACAAAATGATCAGCACACTTGTCTACTGGGAGATCATTTTCTCTTTCATGGAAGAAGAGAGATTACGTAATTTGTACACCTGTGCAGCGGGTTGGGAGACTAAAATGATAAATGATGGAAAGCTGCTAAGATAAGAATAAATAGATCTGAACTGGCTCAATTAGTTTCAGTAACAAGGAGGATCACCACACTTTGAAAGGGACGTGTTCATGGCTAGCAGGCTCAAAAGAAGACCCATTATCATTGCTTCGGTTTGCAGGCACTCTCATAGAATGATTGTTCGTGTCATACCTGCCTATTGGGCAGTGTTTCTCAGCCCTGTAGGCCTTATAGGCATGACTCTTAGCAGGGCCACAAAAGACAACTGCTGATGCGTTGAAAATCTTAGTACAATCTAAGGCAAAGAAAACCTCACTCACCCACTCCCCACACATCCTTACCCTTTATGGGCAAGTATTCTCTATCAACCTCTACACACACACACACACACACACTGTAGACTGCATTATCACTGATACATTTTTACTCTGCATATAAGAGAGATTACTTTTTTTTCACTTTGAAGAAGGGGTCAGCAACCAAAGAAGGCTGAGAAACACAGCTATAGGATACCGACACATATAGCCATTCACCTCAGCACAGCAAGGTTCACCAAAATTCTTATTTTTTGCATCAAGTCAGCCCAGCAATTCCTTTTTTTCAGCAGGAGTAGTGTTTGTATCTTTATGGACTCAAACAGGAAAAAATAAATAGCATCGTTTTTCTAGGGGGCTTCATTGCTGGTTTTTTTCAGGTGTATCAGCCACAGAAAGCAAACATTACAATTATAATCCTTTCAGTCACACTCTGTTTTTTTCACAAGAAAATAAAACCACAATGGAAACAAACAAAATAGGAGAGATGACAACCATTTGTTGGCATGTGATAGGTATACATAGGATCTTTCCTCACCAGAGCTGATTTAAAAAACATGTGGTCATGGATGTCAATAGAAAGTAATTGTATAAAAAAAATTCTGGTAAGATTTCAGTGTTGCCAACCCTAAGTTTTCAAAAATCTTAAGTCAGACACCAAGAAATCATGAGATTGGCTGAAAAATCATCAGATCTTTTTAAAAAAATAATATGTTTTGTTCTGGTATTTTTTAAATCTGCCTTTTCATTTTTGAAAATGATTCTAGACTTAATCCAGTGGTGATTGTGGACTAAAAGCTTACCTTTTTAATAATGAAAGCAGAGCTTCTCACATAATCACAGAAGTTCAGGAGCTGTGGATATACTAAAAGCACAAAATAATGTAAGACTCACAATACAATCACAAGAGTTGGAAGCACTGATATTTCCAAACAGAATCTGGGTGTTTATAAGAGTTTGTGCCAAGTTAGATCTGAAAGACTGAGCTTTAAATTTTCATTATCTGTTTGCAGACAAAAAAATGTTTCGTCTTTAAGCACAAGAAAAGACGGCACAATTCTACTCTCTCCTATGTCCTTTGTGTTACTTTTCAGCAGTTATGGACACATGAACATCGACTATATTTCTTTAAAACTAATTATTTTTCCTTTGTTTTTTTGTTCATGAATGCGTTATATTTCTATTTATCCTCAGAACAACTATCAGAACCAGAGGGTGAGCAAGCTGTCTCCCCCAACTTGCCTCAACCATTTCTAGAGGCAAAAGTGAGTTTTAGTCTCCAGTCAGTTGCCATTATGATGAGATACCCAAGATATGTTGCAGTTATTATCAGTTGTGTTAGTGGGTTTTTGTGGTGGGAGAGCCAAATTGAGTCCACTAAACTCCTTTCATAAAGGCTACCAAACAGCCATCAGAAAATAACGAATTTTAGGCACTATAACGAAGGCTGGGTTCACATCATACCCAAATGTTAAGATTTTCTTGCTCATTACACATTCGTTAACCTACCCAGACATCCTTCAGAGCTTCATTTTCAGATTCTGCCTATGTCTCCCTAATTAGTTTCCTGATTTTTTGCTCCTGTTCACAACTCCTATCAGAGCCCCTCATGCTCAGAAAGTGATGTACATGGGCTTCATTAGCACTCCTCTCTGCTTGTTTATATACTTAACGCATCAGGCCCTCATAATAAGTTGCTAGGTTCTTGATACCTGCAAATTCTTCAGATGGTGGCTACTTCCATCCCAGCTCATTTTCCCCTTTAATGCCTTGTCATCTCCCGAGATGCACTTGCTTCCAGTTCTCATCTGAGCAGCCAGGCAAAAATGTGCTTAACGATTGTGCAGTACGTGCAAACAGACGTCATACTGTTAAATGTATCACACACAACAAAAAGGCAGCGATGAGAAACTTCACAGACTGCTAATGAACCCAAAGGGCTGGATTGGAATATTCCCCCCTGAAAAGTAGAAGAGTATCACCAGCTATTTTCACCCTTCTTCCCTCTCTCTATCTGTTTATGTGACCCTCGTCACCAATAACATCTTACTGCTTTTCCATCAGTAATGGGATTTTATTCTCATTATGGGGAAATATCTCAGTTTAAAAGATGGGGAGCTGAAGTACAGGGTAGATTAAGTGACTTGCCCCCATTCACACAGGATGTCTGAGGCTAAAGTGGGAATTAAAGTGTGGCCCCTTGAATCCCAGCCCAGACAGTCTTCACTAAGCCATCCACCTCCTCCATCCTTCCTTAAAGCATATGGATTTCTCTTGCATACCCAGGAGATTCAGAAGTGATGGTATTTCCTGGATCTTCCATCAGGGCATCACTGTCACAAACTGATACCCCACCTCCATCATGTATCTCTGCCCATCTGACACAATCTGGGCTCTTTAATATTTATTATAGATTTTTAGCATCAATAAATAACATGTCTAGGTCATGCACCAGCATCCTTGTTTTGCATTAGCTCAAAGCTTTGAAAATGATGCCTCTGAAAATATTTTCCTGGCGTAATTGGACAATTGACCTTCAATTGGATTGGCTGCATTTCAAAGAATCACAGGCTAAGAGTTTCAAAAGCAAGTGCCTAAAATTATGATTTGTAGTCCATATTTTGATTCCTACCTAAATACCCGGATTTTCAAAAGCACTGAGCAGACGTTAACTCACATTTACATCAATGGGAGCTCCTGGATGTTCAGTCTTTTTGAAAATCAGGTAAAAAGACAGCTATACTAGCTTATGTCATCTTATACTACCAGCTCCATCTTCTGAGTGCCTATGACAGCAAGTCACTCCAAAAGGACAGCTGAGGTCTTTACCCAGTAGAGCAGATTGGACACGAGGCAAGCACATCATATCACTACCAGTAACCATGCAGTAGGAGTGCTCTGCCTCTCTGATAGAGTTCTGAAAGGCACTGCACTTCACTAAGGCACAGCGCTCTACAGACTACTGCATTTGGACTGAGAAGGTATCTTAGGTTCTGGTCAACCATCTACCAGAGCGGGTCTTACGCTGTTTTTATATCACCACCTTTTCATTCACTTAAATGAAGACTCTGCTAATTTACATCTGTGTCGCTGTAGCAGAGCCAACATTGCCATATCAGTTTATATGATAGACTCTTTTGGAAGATGCATGGTTCTGGTCGGAGATAGGGCAAATAAAACACAAAATGTGCCATGAATATTCAGCCACATCTTAACAGGAATTGCTTCCTCTGTTTTTGCCCTGCCTGTGTGTTTGCTTTCATGTAGCGGAATGATCCAAGAAACAGAACTTTAAGCTCCCACACACAAATACCCATGGAAAGCAATTTTTTAATTAATTTCTGTGGGCTTTTGCATCAGAAGTCTGATCATAATGGTTACACCCTCCCAGTCAGGCTACAGAAAAAATGCCATGTGACTTATAAGATTAAACAGAACTAAGCAAAACAGATCATAGAGTTTTTGAATAGTAAGTAAATGAAATAAAGAAAGAAAATGCGCTGAATAAGTTTCAATAAATAAATGAAAACATTTGACAAAATCATGTTCTGTTTGCAGATAAAGTTGTGTTGGCTGCATGATCACTTCAAAGGGCATGATTTTAAAAGGGCATGTGCCAGACAGAGGGGAGAAAATCCGGGGTAGTTTCAGGTTTACAAGCACTTAGTGTTTTGTTTTGTTTGTGAGGAGAATTTTCTTTGGGGAGAATTTGGGGGAGTGAAGGGGAAGGGATTTGGTTTTGAAATACCAAATATAAAGATGGATCACAGAAGGCTCTTTCTAGTTCAAGGGAGAAGGTAAATATTTCCAGCATTAGCCATGTCATAAATCCTGATCAGTCAGCTTTCAGTGTCATAAATACAAAACCAGGAAATGTTTGACTCTGGGTCCCAAATCTGGAAGTGTATACGTGGAGTTCCGACAAATGTCCATGTATATAATGCCATCAATATATTCCAGATAAGAACCCAGGTAGTTTCAGGCTATTCTCACCCTTGTGCCAACTTATAAACAATGGAGAAAAAAAGAGATTTTCATCTACCGACCTGATAGTAATGCAAAGTGTGTTAGCACTTCTCATCAGGAAAGGGTACGGGTAACTCATTGAAAGCATAGTCACAGCCACCTAATAAGGATTTGAGGAAAACAACCGCATAAAGAAATTTCAAGACAACAAACTTACAAATTACATAACAAAATAATAGCAGCAGCTTCTCAGTTGCATAAATGGAATCACGATGAGAACTGTAGCCTTTAATTTTGTTCATATTAAATCACAAGTATTAAAGTGTGATTTGGAAGGAATTTGCCCTTTGGATAGTCATATTTTTGTTTTGAGCTTCAAAAATATAAATTACAGTAATTTCAAGCCCAGGCTTACATTTTACTTCAATGACGTAAGTGAGTTTCGAACTTTCAAACATTAGCTGTCCCTTACAGCAAGAGGTAGCAATTACATAAAACTTTTTTATTGCAAGGGGGTATTTTCTGCCCTTTAAGTTTATCTGCCCCAGGCGAAGCAACATAAGCAAACTAGTTCTCGTGACTGAATTAATAATGGAAACTGCATTTAGGCAGTTTGCAGGATAAAAACATAAACTTTTCTTTTTATTGGGAGAGTGTCAAACCTTTCCAATCTGAAACAGAAGTACAGCTGTAGAAGGAGGAAAGGAAATTTTCTGAGAAGCCAGCATTCACAGCAATGTCAACAGGAGTGCAGTTTTTAAGGAGAAATGCTGGAAAAATAAGGCTAGAAATGAAGTTTATTCAAGTGGCTCTACATTTTGGTGAATATTAGATACACAGAATCAGATTAATCCATGGTGTAATTCCACTGAAGTTAACTGGAATTAAACTGATCTATAGGATATATGTGTGTATGTCTTCCCAGCATTCTATTGCTGTACAGCAAAAATCTGTATTATCCTCTAACAACACATATGTTGTATGCTTGAGCATATCGAAGGATAACAGCGCAGGAGCATTGTCAGCTAATGGAGTTACTCCTTTAACTCAAGCAATAGAGGTCTGTGCTGTGTATTTGAAGGCCCTGGTTTTAAACTCTGAGGGTAGTTCTGTTGGGGATCAGCTCATTACAGTTGCATATGATATAATTCCTTTGTTTTCCAAAGCCAAGCATAAAAAAAATCAGTAAACTCCTGAACTGAGGTTGCCTAAAGGTTGCTCTAAATTTGTTGAATCAACCACCAATGAGGTGTGGAAATGCTCAGAAAGCCAGCTGTGTCCCTCCCACACTACTGGGCTGAGAGCACCTCAGACACATTGGAGACTCTGGCCCATGCTGTATAAATATATGGGTTGCTTTTCATTAATTTCTTTACAATGATAATGCATAGAGCTGTTCAGAGGAGAGCAATTCCATCTCATAGAAACTTCAAAGGTTTTGAAATTTTTCTTTTGTTCTCTATTCAGAACAGAGATTTTCATCCCAGATCTGAATTAAGCAGAGCAGGGACTTGAACCTGTGGGTTACATGTTGCAGGTTAATGCTCTATGCACCAGCCTATAAACTGAGAGTTGCTTTCTTTTTATTTGTTACCTGTTTCCTTCCCTCCCCTTTCGTTATGCATGATCAGAGACCCCTGCACCTCAGAAAAGTGACAAAAACTTCATCAACCCCAGTATGTTTCAATAAACCAGCTCTAGTAATATCATATCAGAATTGGCATCTATACAGATGAAGGTATTCTGTCCCATGCAGGTATATGACATGTTTTTCC
The DNA here is from genome assembly GCA_007922305.1 of Dermatemys mawii. Lineage (NCBI taxonomy): Eukaryota > Metazoa > Chordata > Testudines > Dermatemydidae > Dermatemys > Dermatemys mawii. Next base: position 10,396,082 of record ML677358.1, on the reverse strand, counting down.
AATAACAACAGGAAACTTGAGCTAAGTTGTATGGACTGATTTCAGAACACTGTCATTTAGAGACAGTCCCATACTAAACTCTAGATACAAGCACTCCTGAAGTTTGGATTTGGATCTGGAGGCAGATTTTATGGCCCAGGTCCTTTTCTCCCATTAACGCTTACCTGCGTGTTTTGCTAAGCCAAGATCGGAGGTTATCTTTAACAGGAATTGTATTATGGACCAAATCCTAGTCCCACTAAAACCAGTCTTCAGCTGGACCAGGATTTGGCCCTGTATGCACTGCAACCATGTGATTTGAAAGCTCTCAAATACTATGGGAAAGGGTAAAGTGTAAATATTACAAAATGTTTACACAGGTGCCAGGTGTGTGATGCAGGTGTGGTGTATGAATGGATCCTGGAGCATAAAGGCAAAATGTGCTTTCATCAGAATTACTGAACACATTAAAAAAAAAAAAAGGAGGATTTTGATTTAACTCACCTCCTTTGTTTGATAATTTGACTAAGGGGAAAATCTAACTTCAAAGGAATCACTAGCACAGCTGATGACATTTAGGAAGAAAAGGAAAAACGTTCCTTTTTTAAGAGACTTGCAAATGTCTGTGTTCATGGGTGAAATTTTCAGTGAAGAAAAAAAGATCTCTCTCCCAGAAACAACATATGGACCATGCAATGCAGGCATTACTATGGTAACTAGCCTTTTAAAAATCACTACATATGTATATGCCAACCAAGTGAATGTCTGCATTTTGGCCTGGGGTCTATATTAATTTATAAGCCCCATATTTCTAATATTTGTTTTTTTTCTTTTTCTTTAAAATATGCCTAATAGACGCTTTAGACATTGGCTGACTTTGATGTCTTTTGAACTCCTACATATACTTTGCAACTGAAAGAGAAAAATATCGCAAGTGAAGGTCACTTGCACATGGAGGGAAAGCTAACTTAACTAACTCAGAATAGAGGCCTTAAGCATAAAAGTACAATTACAGAATCAGAATGATTTAAGCTCCAAGGTAGGAATTCTGCTGAGGTGACATTTGGGTTCAATAAAATGTTATATATTTTAAAAAATAGCACCTTCCAAAGCTGAATAAAGAATACTGACCTGGAGACATCTATCCTGAGGAACCCATTAATGCCTTTGTATACAAATGGGAAACAGCCTCATAACAATGTGCTATGCACATCTCTGATCAGATTCGAGCCCTGACTCCAAGAACTCTTGCAGTGTAAACTACTGTTTATGAAAAGGTTTAAACCTGGTTCTTCTCTCACGGATGCCAGTTTTAAAATGTGATCCTGACTTCTCCCACTACAGAAGTCTGATCCTGCTCCCATCAAACACAATGGAAGTTTTACTCATGTCTTCTATGGAAGGAGGATGGCATTCCAAAAAAGAGGGAAAACGCACTTGCTACTTTTGTTTTGTTTTAATTCATGGTGCAAAGAAAAAGACATGTGGGTTTGTGTTATTTTGTTCTTCAGGAAGTATGAAAGGATGCTGAAAAACTTTGCTTCTCATCCACCATTTTTTCCCTCTAACCATTAGAAATAACAGGACTTCCTTGTTGTTTTCTGGAGGACTCCTTGGAGGGTCACCAAAAGGGGGATCATGAGTCACAGAAAACAAAGTTCCGCAGTTGAGGGAAGAACTTGGGGGTTTTAATCCGACTGTTTGAAACATTTTGGTTTGTCTGTTTTTGGTAACGCCTACTTCACTCAAATTGGCAGGGAGCTCTCTCTGTGAAAAACTGAACTCCCTGCTAGTTCAGACCAGGGCTGAGAAAGCTCCCACTCCATTTCTTTAGTCCTCCAATGAATTCAGTGACATGGGATACACTTATCACTATTTATATTATGTTAGTGCCTAGAGGACACAGCCAGAATGCGACCCTCATTGTGCTAGGCATAGTCCAAACACATAGTGAGAAAAAGTTCCTGTTCTGGGGATCTTACAACGTAAATAGACAAGATAGCCAAAGAGTGGGAAGAGGAAAGTATTACTATTCCCATTTTACAGAGTGGGAACTGAGGTAGAAGGAGATGTGACTTGCTCAAGGACTCACTAGAACTTAGGGGTAGAGCCAGGAACTGAACCAACACCTCTTGACCAAACACATAGCATGCATGCATCCATAAACCTACACACATGCCTCTTCTGGTACCTTCATCTGGCAGGTACTTTAGAGTTAACTTTCATGCTTAACACACACTTGCTCACATAGCACTAAAAGGCTTTCCAGTTGATACAAAATGAGGGACATTGGAACCACACCATTTCTACTGCATTCAGGCCTCTCCACTGGCACAGAACAGGGGGGCAGGATTTGTCCCATAGAAAACCAAAACCTTCAGTAGGTATCTATTGACATTATGAATAGCAACTGTTAGGCACAGAGTTAGTGTGGGCAATAGAATCAGAGGAAATACCCAAATCGTCTACGGAATTTGTTTCTTTCAGGTACTTCATCACCCAGTGAGTCTATTTCAGGCAAAGCTCTGAAAAACATAACAAAATAGCCAGAGTAAAGCAATACTGTATAAGGCCTGAAAGGTCAAGATGTGCCCAAACTTAGAACTGCTAAGAGCAAAGTTTGACAATAAGAGTAAAAACTCTGACTTACCTTGTTATGGAAAGCAATGTGAACTGGAACTGTTTGTCCCAATGTCACATGCTCTGTGTTTCACAGATTTTAAAGAATCATTTTCTGTTTCTGAAGTTCTGTTCTCAGGGCTTGGTTACGCTGGCACTTTATAGCGCTATAAAGCCCCCACGAGCGCTATAACCTCCTCCCCGTCCACACTGGCAAGGCACGTAGAGCGCTATAACCACGGAGTTATAGCGCTCCTCGTAATCCACCTCCGCATGGGGAATAAGGGCTGTAGCGCAGCTGCTGTAGCGCTACAGCAAGAATGTGGACACACTACGCTACAAGTGATCTCTTGAGATGCCTAGAGCCATTTAAGGCAATTGACCCTCTTCCCTTTGTTTTGAACTCCGCTGGAGGAATGCGGAAGTACCTCTTTAGAGTTTCTCTCTTAACTCGGCAGATGAGCAATGCAAATGTTTAAGGAGGGAGCCTGTGTGAAAACAAAGCCTTCTGTGAAAGGAGGCTCGCTGACAGGCTTTCAGAAGAACGGAAAAACCACTGTCTCTCTCCCTCCGTATACAGACAACGCTTCCCCCCTCACCTCCCTCGTTTAAAAAGCACGTTGCACCTAGCTGAATGCTGGGATACCTGCCCTAATGCGCTGCTCTTAATGCTGCATTAAGTGCCCCAAATGTGGCCATGCTATACCACAGGAGCATCTGAGTGTGGACATACAATAGCGCTACACATATTACTGTATAAGGGGACCGCTATAACCAATAGCGCTATAATCTTGTAAGTGTAACCATACCCTTAGATTACAAAACATTAACATTAAAGCCAGACATTGCTAGTCTGTCGAGCATAAAATATTTCCGTTTGCACGTGTAGGGATGAATAGATTCTTCAGTGGATGAGTTACTTTGAAACATTCTTGCTTTGCAAATTTTTGTCTGCAGCATCCTAGTTCACAGCATTAGAGTTCTTACACTTGCCTTTAAGTTCACCTCTCTTCTTATTCACTTACAGAGAGCTTACCCATACCTCAGTACCTGCTGTACATTTCTATCTGTAGCGGGGTGACCACCTGCACCTCTTCAGAAGGGCTTAAAACAGCCCTGGGAGAAGGCTGAAACAGGGACAGAGATTAAGGACAGCTGGGTCAGCTGACTGGGTAGCTGACCACAGCTGTGGCCAAGGCAATTAGGGCCCAGCTGGCCCTTATAAGAGGGCAGAGGGCTGGAAGCAAGCAGTCTCTCTCTAGCCTTGAGAGAGAGAGGACCTGGCTACTGGGGCTAAACAGGGTACCAGGAAGAGGGCAGGGCAGGGCAGGGCAGGGCAGGGCAGGGCAGGGGGAAGGATAGAGGAGGTCTGATCTGGAAACCCCCCCAGGCTGTGGGGCCTAGTCTATGGCCAACTAAGTACTGAGGGTGCAGAGGGCAGCCCCAAGGGTAGGCAGAGGCAGCATGTCCAACCCCCCTTGCCAGCGATGACTGGCGATGATACTGCAGTCTGCCCCAGTGAATGGGAGTAGGTGGTGACTGGCAGTTACCTAGACTGAGGCAAGATGGGGGTGGGGGTTCCCCTGAGGAGGGGAGACCCAGAGATCTGTGGGAGTACTTCAGGGGTGCAGCACCCCAGGTGAGAGGGCACCAGGGTCTGGGAGGGACACGGGGCTGAGGGCAAGTAGCGCTACAGGCTGCAAAGGGCGCTCCGGAGGCTGTGAGCTGATTTCCCTGGACGACCAGCAGGAGGCGCCAGTGGGGTGAGTTGCCACATGCTTACACTACCCTTTTCCTGCAGTCACATATTCCAGGAACACTAATATGATATTTTGCTTTTATCCTCCTATTTAATTTTCAGTAGTCCATCTTCTTGAGCAGGAATTCCCTTGGACAGAGTCAAGTAGAATTGCAGTCAAGGACTGTCCTATCCATAAAGTGCCCCTCAACATATGGGAAGGAGGCAGAGTATTGGCCCACCACCATCACATGCCAGCGCTACAGGAAGTATTTTCCACTTTGTGGAGGGGATAGCTATGTGCCTGCATCCTTTATATCCAGGAAACTCCAAGAAACATTCTTTTTCCAGTAGCCAGAATACGTCAGTGCTCCATTGAGAGTGGTGAAAACTCCACACAGGTCCCCGCTCTCAGCAAGGTCAGTCTCCGTGATCTAGCCCTGTGATAGCTCAGAAACCTATTAATGGATTTTTTTGTTTGTTTCTAATAACTAATACTCCAAAGCACTTTCTAAAGTAAATAGTCAGAAAGGAAGGTTATAGATGGAGGGTAAAAATCAGTAATTCTAGGTCTGTCCAGTCATGAGTGATGTTCTTTATTAATTTATTATTAATTATTATTACACTAGGAGGCCCCAACCATGGGGGAACCAGGGAAGTTAATGGATACAGTTAATGATAAATTAAGGTCTAATACACAGCAGACCACCCTTCTGAGAGGACCTGCACTGATCTTCAAATACATTCTTCAACTGAATTTCTTCATCTGTTTGCCCCAATTTCTCTCTGCATATGGCTCCATTTATTGTCAGTGGGAGATGTGTTTGTGCACACTGGCGCAGAATTTAGCTACCTCTTTGCTCCAAAAGACTCAGTGTCCCTGTTGTATAAACCAGGTCCTTTCTATCGCAGGAGCGTCCTGGCCAAAGAAATATGTTCATGTTTGCCTTTTTTCAAAATATATCATTTCAAATGTCAACAGTGTGTCCTCAAGCATCCCTGAGATGTTTTACGATCATTTCCCCTCCCAACTGTAATTTTCTTTTTCTATGTAATGACAGACTACAGTACATTCCTTGCAAACGAAATTTAAGTATAGGCTAATAAATTTGTGTATGCTGATTTCATCCACCTCCTTTAACAAGCACCTGCAAAATATTCATTCTTCTCCCTTTTCAACTTGAGTTGAGTACTTGGTGAAATGATCTTAGACTTGAGAGGGAGAGAGAGAATCATCAAAATGTTCCCTAAAACAGTTTTCCTCTTCAATAAAATTATTTTACAATAATACACATATATATTGCACAGTAAATCTATAGAACATGGATAAAAAAGCATTCCTAGCTCCCCAGGAACCTTCTCAACGGGACCCTAAAGCTCCCTGTTCCCAGTTGCTCTATGGATGAGCTGCTCAAAGAAGTGGAATGATTTTTTTTTCTCTTGTGGGCAAAGGATACATTTGCTCTGTCAGTAGAATTAATTCATCTTTGTGCAGAGAGCCAGCACAAGGCCAAGGAACTCTCTGTCTCGCTTGAGCCAAGGGCCTGAACGGGTATATAGCCCCTGTACTGGCCCTCCATCTAGGAGTGAATTTCACCATTTGTGGGCAAATATGGTTGAATTAATCTTTTTCTAACTAAAAAAGATCACCTTCAAACAGTGGCTAAGTCTGGAAAATATCTGTCCAAAAGGCAGATGTTTCAAATGGGTAGAAGGAACTAAAAACAGGGGCTTACAATGGAAACTGATCTGTACCCTTAACAAATGCACTCCTACTATGTCCAGTTTATACAAAATTTGATAAATATCCTCCCTATGCCAAATCCAGACCATGGAGTTTTTGTTCACTCAAGTGGCCTGACAGCATTTCATATCAATTTTTCATAAATCCACTACATTGGCAATGAAGCCAACAGGCAAACATTCAAAACCACTTGTCGCTATTAGGACACACCTTGGCTTCGCTGCTTCCTTGAGTTCTAATTTAAGTTTCCCAGGAGACTTTAAATCAGCCCAATTAATGACAGTGCTGCTATTACTGCTGCAATAATAAGGGGAGGAAGGGGGCTGGTTCCCATTTCCATTACAACCACCTATTTCCAGAGGTGTATAATGGGGCTGTAAAAATTTATTTCAGCCTGCACATTGGCACAGAAAATCTCTGCCCAGGAGCAAAAAAAAGTTTAATTCCCCCCATTAAAAAACAAGAATGTTTCTGCTAAGTAATAAAGAATGCAAAACCCAGCACAGACTTGTACTGGATTTAAATGATGCTCAGTCAGCAAAGGATGGGATTTAAAAGGGCTATATTCAGTGTGGTGATCTTAGGCTCTTGCTTAAGTTTCTTTCTGGCTAGCAGTTCCCTTCTGGAGGAATGAGCCTTTCCATAGTTCTAGGGTGAAGCATCCCCGAGTCCAAACCTCATTCCCCAAACCACAGCTATGTGTTGGAAGCGGTGAAATTTTTTATGGTAGGAAGCTGTGGATCCAGCCCACAGGGACTCAGGCTGTTCATTGCAACATCATGGTTCACATTTGACTATACATGGAAATGCTGGGACTACCATGAAATGGAAGGCTGAATCCTGCTTTCGGTGACACCACTGGAATACAAAGAGGAATAACATGGTCCTCTTTGCTCTCTCAAACCCCATGATCAACTGTGTGATGCCAAGATAAGTGCTCTTTAAAATGAGCCATATCTTGCTGCTTTTGTTGTTGTTGTTGCCATGTTTGTATAACGTGTGGAAGCCCATATGCTCCTCCATCTTACTTTTTTTTTTTTAATAAAAACTGATACATTAAAGGAACTTGACACATCTTTAAGACTGCAATGAAGGAATAAGTTAAAAATGCAGTGGTGTTTTTACCTGAAAGCAAAACAGCAAGAAGAATGGCCTAGTGATTAGCTCATAGCTTAAGGCCTGGGAGACCTTAACTCAATTCCCTGCTCTGCAACAGACTTCCCATATGACCTTAGGCAAGTCACTTATCCTCATTTTACAAATGGAAATTTGAGGTCTAGAGAGGCTTACAGCATTTCCCTATATCTCGGGGGGTGTTGTGGGGATAAATACATTAAATGATTGTGTCATGCTCAGATATCATGGTGAAGCAGACCTTATAAAGTATCTATGATAGCTACACAAGGTGTTAAATGAGGCAAGGCACTGTCTTCTGAACAGCAGAAGCAAGATTACAACATTAACAGCAGCCAAATTTTTCAAATCTGGGTGCCTGAAGTTGGGTTCGTGTATCTGTGTTGCAGCAGGGAGTGGGGTGGATTTAACCTGGGAGTTTCACTGGGACTGTCTGCATTGGGATGGGGGACTTCCCCTGAAGGAAGATAACTGAGGCTGTAACCTGAGCCCAGGATGGGAGTTGGGAGAGGTTACACCTTCCGCCTGGGGAAACTGGACAAAGGCTGGGGGAGTGCCCAGGGAGAGGCCGAGAGAGACGATTGCAGGGATTTGGAGTTAGGAGTTGGCTGGGAAAAAGGAGGGAACCTGAAGTCTGAGGTCTATTCTCCCTACCCCGCAGAAGGACCTGACTGAGGGGTCCTGTTTGTACTTCCAAGCTCTGAGTTGGATTGTGTTCCTGTCATCTCAAATAAACCCATCTGTTCTACTGTCTGACTGAGTCACAGTAAATCTCAGGAAAGGGGGTACAGGGCTGTCATAAGTGTGAAGTAGCCTAGAATTAGTGTTTACCTGTAAGGGGTTAAGCTAAAGGTAACCTGAGAGGTGGACAACTGACCAATGAGAAATTCCTCAGGAGACAAAGGATTTTAAGTTTCAGTTTCTCTCGGGGTCTCTCTCTGTTCACCTCAGCTATGGGGGGAACACAGCTATGTCTTTCACTATAACTATAAGATTCTATTAAGTATTGTAGTCAGTAAGTTTACCTTCTCTTTATCACTTGAGAGTTCTCAGTGGTGAGTGTTGGCTGGGTGCTTCTTGATATTGTAAGCTTCAGCAGAGATATCAACTGTGGGAGAAAATTGCCTCGGGGGAGAGGTCTGGTTTCTGAATCCTTTTGTTGATTATGGTGGATGCTGTTCTATTGATGGTTATAAGGGATTTATTCCTTTCTTTTTTCTTTTATTAAAATCTTTCTTTTAAGAAGCTGACTGCTTGTTTTTCATTGTGTAAGATCCTGGTTTTGGATCGGGCATGTCTCGCAGGATCAGGCGAGGTTTGGTTTTTTTTTCCTCTCAAGCTTCCCAGGGAAGGAAGAAGTTTGGGGGGTTAGTGGAAAGGGAAAGAAGGGTCCCAAACTACCCTAGACCTAGTTTGGTGGTGGCAGCGTACCAGGTCCAAATACAGAAGAATTTGTGTTCTGGGGAAAAACATTTTAACCCAAGCTGGTAAAATAAGCTTGTGGGGGTTATTTCTTTTTTCATGCGGGTCCCCACATCTGTACCCTAGAGTTCAGAGTGGGGAGGCAATCCTGACAAGGGCCCTGACTCCCCCACTCATTCTGTGGCAAAATCCATATGTGGGAGGCAGGAAACTGAATATTTGTTTTGTATATTCACATCTCTCGTGTACTGGTATATCAAACTTTCAAAAGTTGAAGGCTCACCCTGCATTACGTGTGCAAGGAAAGGACACAAGGATCCTTCATCTCCATGTGTCCCAACTCAGTCTGTGCACCAACGCACACTCTATCCACTCAGGCCCTGCTTCAGGAGATCATCCCTAGTTAGGAAAGTACTTAAATCCCATTGAAGTCAGTGACACCACGGGCTTTCTTGAATCTGTGTGCACAAGTCAAGTGCAAGAAGATTTTGAACTGTATTCTCTTAGAGGGAGTAGCAATAACTTCTGCAGCGTGCTTTCCTCTAGTGCTGCCACAATTCCTGGGCAAAGCCAATCCAGCAGCATGCTGCCTCTGCCACAATCTAGCACCTAATGTTTTAAAAATTGGCCATTTTGTGGGATGAATTTCCTACCATCATTTCCGAGCTCTTTCCAGATGAGAAACTGAGCTGGGCAACATCTTTTGCCAAGGGGTCACTTAGCATTCTAGATCTTGGGTGGGATTTGTAAGGCTTAATAACACAGGCTATATTTTTTGTTTTTGGAACTGTTCCAGCACTGATTAGTTTCTTATTATACTCATCCTTATGACACAGAGAATTGGAGTTTCTCAGAGCTAACTGCTAATGCCGACTCCTGTCACTAACTTACATACAATTAATGTCTGGGGTGCCAACACAAGGCAGCAAAGAATTCATCTTTAATATTATACAGCTGCTGCTAAAATGAAGGAAAGAGTCTGGAATGTTTGTGCATATCAGTACTGCTCCCTGTGTGAATGTATAACATTGAAATGCAGCTTCCCCTCACAGCTGCTGTCTCCTTTGCAATTGTTTCTAACTTTCACAGTCAAAGTTCTTTGAGCCTGGAATTCTCCAGGCACAGTCTCCCAAGAGACTTTTCAGCAAAAGCCATTCGGCTCTTCAAGTTCTGGACATTTCAAACAAACCATACTTTCGCCACATGTTTCTGTTAGCAATCCTGTGTATGCATTGCTCAACGGCTGTTCAAATGTTATGCATTTCTATAAACACCTCTATAGTCATGTGCCAGATCCTCAGTTCGTGTCAACTGACCTAGCTCCACTGGTGCAAATTTACACCAGCTGAAGATCTGGTCCTTTTATGTCATGACTCCTCTTTCTTCCTTATGCCAATTTCATGGTGGATCTTGAATTATGCATTTTATGAGCTACCACGACATGCTTATGTCTCTAGCTGTTTAAATTTGCTCACTAGTTTTGGAGAGTGTTGTTAATGGTTTACATCCATCACTGACATTCCATGATATAATACACAAGCAACATAGTATTTACTATTTTGAATTTTATTCATGAGCTATACAAGGCCTAATTAATTGGAAAGTTTTGTTTAAAAGTAGCTCATAACCATGTCATGGTTTAGATCATACTATGATGCTATTAGTCATCCCCTATCTCAGAGTAAGATTACCCATTTGTTTGATTGTTTGTGAGGACAGTTCTATGCTTGGTTTGTTATTTTAAAATGAGTTCTGTATGAATTGTGTATTTTTAAAATCAATGGTTAAGTACCTACAGCTTCAGAAGTGGAGTTTCTTTGTATTCTGTAAGTCTAAATATATGATATATCCAATCAATGAACATCCGGTGTTTAGTTCCTTTTTCCCCTCCATAGTTTTATTTTCTTGGTGCTTGTATTGTGTTAACTGTTTTTTAGATCTGATTTTTTTGCAGGAGTTTGTGCTTGCATCTTAACGAACAGACAGAAAGACATACCTAATGGCATAAGGCCGTGTGCTAATGGTACGGAAACTAAACACTCCAACACATGTATTTTATACTTTGATCTCATTCATCTTGGGTCCCAATGAATCTTTGCTGCTCTTTCATGTGCAGATACACGTCTCTTGAGAGAATAGATGCAAAACCTGGCTGCAGAACAGAAGTTCAGGCAGTAACCACTCAGCAGAAAGAGCGGAAGTCTACTAGTAAATGACCTCCTGTTGCTGCCAGTGGATGCCTTATGGGAAAATATTTTGATGGCCATTCATGTCCTAAAACTTGGCTAAGTTATATAAATGTGGATATTTTTATTTTCCTCTACTGACAGATTTGGAGTTGCCTGTAATAAATTCTGAATATTCTATCCTGAGCAGGTTCTTGTGGTGTTAACTGTGTGTAGACACTGTGTTAATTCATTAGCCACGTTGTCAGGAAATGCACTCCAGGAAGAGGAGGCAGTAAATCCTCTCACACCTCTCTCAGCAAACACTTCATGGACAATGTTCCTGCCATTTGTTGTCATGCCACAATGTTGCTGTGAGGCACTGGCTGGGCTATCTCCCCCACAGACAAGGCTGTCACCTCATCTGGACTGTCTCCCCACAGATGGTGTTTGTTAAACTGGTTTCTCCAGGACTGTCCCAGCCCTTGGAGGGGCAGAAAAGTTTAAAGACAGAGACAATCTCTTTTTAACTGACAAGTGGGGAAGGAAACTCTCCCTACTGATAAATTACTCTAACTGCCTGATACTTCATTTCTTGCACTTTTCTCTGAAGCCTCTGACCACTCAGACACCTCACTGGCTTATAACAGCAGGATAGCAATTCCAATGTCACTAAGCCCTTCCTTAGCCAAAACACCCTTTGAAGTCAATGACAGTTTTTCTGGACAAGGCTGGGAGAATCAGGCCCACATGGTTCCTATTTCTAGCATACTGATTATATCCAAAGGTAAGTCCCACTTCCAGCCCCACACTCAATTCAGGGGTCCTGTCACAGCTGCAGGGCTGGGAACTGTATGGAGTCCATGATTCCATTCTGTGATACGCAGAAGAGGATTGCCTAACTCCCAGGTCAGGTGGTAGCATTCGACACCTTCATAGGTGGCCCTTGGAGGCTGCTTTGTAGTTGTCACATGTTGTGATGAGTATTTTATCTGTGACAAGTTAAATCAACTCTACTGGCTTGTGTGCTTCACTTCTAATGCAATAAAGAATCCTCAATACAGAGAGAAGATGCAGAGAGGTTATACAATATGTCTACTCCTCCTGCTGGCTGCGTCGTATTTCCAACAGTGAATTTTTCCTCCTAGAGAAGACTGGGAAATTAATGAAAACAACATATGGCAGGCATCAGGACAGGGGTTCCCAGCATCTGTTTAAGAGCACATACCTCTGGTTTTTTGTTCCTAAAGTCAATACAGATGTGGCAAAAATAATTATCGGAGGAAAACAACATTTTGCTTAAGAAGCAAAGGAAAGTTTACAAGTGTGCAGTACACCAATAATTTACTGGCTGAGGCCTCTTCTAGACTGGCTTCCAGCCTTTGCAAAATAAGAAACAGTCTACCGTAAGGGGAATAGAAACTGGATATTGGGTTAGCTAGTCGGGAGGACTGAACAGGAGTGTATCTCCCCTTCCTCTTCTAAAAACAGACGGAGCCCTGCCCCAGCTCTCCCTGGCTCGCATATGTAACACTCTCCTCACAGCTCCCCTCGCCCCATCCTGATTGGCTGGTGCAATCAGAACTCTTATTTCAAATCGACTTTAGCCATAGTGCAGCTGCATCACTAATAACAGGGACCAAACAGAATGCATCCTGGTTGCCACGTCGACTGTGAGTGCACGGGGCCAGAGACTCTCTCTCGTTTGGCTGTGCAGTGAGGTCAGCGTATCACAGAGTGGAATTGTGGACTCCATATAGGTCCCAGCCCTGCAGGTGTGACAAGACTCCTGAATTGAGTGTGGGGCTGGAAGTGGGACTTACCTTTGGATTTTCCAGGCACCAGTGTAATGCAAAAAACTGCTAAAACTGACACAGAAAGATGATTTCTGAGCTCCACAAACCAAATGCCTGAGAAGAAAGGAAAGAGGCAAAAATTACAGTACAGATACTAGAACTCCTCAGTAACCAAATTTTGCAACTCAGGACCATCTCCAGCCATAACTTGTTATTCCTATGTGTCAGTTCTGGGTAACTTCCGTAGGGATGACAGTTGCAGTAAGTAATATCCAAAGTAGTGTGGGAGCCTCTGCATTCTGTTAGCAATATCAATGTCACTCTGTGCACAGTCACGTATAGCAAGGCAAATAATAAGAGAAAAAAGGCCACCGCCTCAGCTGATACCAGCCCTTATGTCTTTTATGTCTATGTAAGAATTAAAACTGAATACAATGCTAATGGACGCAAAAGCTCCTGTTATTCACTTCTTTTCACATTTCCAGTTACAAGTGCAAGTGAGCTGGAAGTTTCTGTGGCATCCCGTAAACTATTGTGCTCAAGAGTTAGAGAGACATAGAAATGGGGTCGGACCACGTAAACTGTACCTGAAACTACTTGGCAGGAGCAAATACCTTTTATTTCGTGGACCATCCCTGTCTTGTCAACATACTCTCAGATGGTCTGTTTTCTTTACCTTTTGGCTATTTACTATCTTTGCAAAGTCTGTGTCGCTTGGTGGTTATCCTGGATGCACACTAGTATTGTTTGTTTTATCAAATGTATCCTGTGGTATTTTTCTTACTCTCTGTGTCACTTTTGGGAGTTTCTTTATACATCACATTGTAACCAAAATAAACGTGCTAAAAAGTGGCACCGCGCACAGTGTATGGGCATGTTGCAGCATCACTGTTTGTTTCTCTCCTTCAGTAGCAGAAGTCTCCTTCTGTTACACTATGTTATACCATGTCATTCAGATTACACCATGTTATAACAACTCTTAAAGCCTGATCCTCATCCCCTTTGACGGCTGTTTTGTTATTCAGGGTTTATACTGAGAGAGCTGAGAATACAGTTTAGCCTCAAATCTTGTCTACACCTGGGGGCATTTGCAAAAACTCTCTACCTTCCTAAAACCAGCTCAGCCTCACTCATACAAGGTTGGGAGACTGGTGGGAGCAGAACCATGGGTGTGGCCTTTCCAAAAGCATTCAGAATTGGTCTAACTTGCCTGCCCATGCTGCAAGCTTTTGACAATCACTCCTCATATCATTTTGACCTCCTCTGAGAAGATGTAAATGACAGGAGGCCTGATTCACCACTGCTTTACTGTAGTTTTGCATCAGTGAAACTCACTGGAAATCAGTGCATTACACAGGCATAAAACTGGAGTAACCTAGTTGTGAATCACCACCATGGTCTTTTAAAATACTGGTGGCAACCAACTGCCTGACCATACTAGTGTCTTTCAAGATTGTTAAAGCTGAACTTGCGTTAGCAATGGCGGGAAATTTTTACAAAATGTCCATGGCGTAGAAAAAGGGCACCATTTTTCAAGAGCTCTCATGATTAGCTTAACTCTGGTCCCACTGAAGTGAAGGGACACTTCATCATTGGCTGGAATGGGAGCAGAGTCAGAGAAATGCTTGCTGAGTGCTTTTGAAAATCTTACGCTTAATTACCAAATCCTTACACGTTACCCAACCCGCACAATTCAAACTTAGTGCGGGAACTGGAACACATTAAAGACAAGAGGTTTCGCTGTTGCAGAAACTTTATAACTGCTGGTAGCTATAGTCATAGGTTCAAAATAGACCAGATTTATTAACACAGTGGCTTCAATTTCTGTGTGAACAGAGGGGGAGGAAGGCAATCAATTACATTCATCTATTATCGGATAAAAACAAATGTTTAAATACAATAAATCAGTTTACCAACTCCATTGCTCTTAGCACTTCTCAGACATCATTCTTCATCAGCTAAATTGCCTCTTGACAATGACACCGTCTTAGACAGAAATCTGGGTGTATGTGTTTTGTTGGCTCATGACTAGTCGGAATGACTCATTCCTCTAACAAAAAACCTTCCATTCTCTCCTGTCTTCTGTTAACTCATTGCTTACTCAGCAAGTATGATGACCACAATGGAACCCTGAGGTGTCTGAGCAGTTAAGGGTGTGGTTTGGAGCAGAGGGGAAAGTATCAAGGGTTAATTTAACCTGATCTTGGTAGCTAATAGTAATTCTGTAAATGAGTTCAAAGTCCCTTGAGTAGAAAATCAGTAGTCTAATTTGTTAGTTTCCTGAGTTGAAGTCATTTATATGAATTAACAGGAAAAGCAGAAGATTCTGTCATACTATTAATGGAAAAAATCAAAAATTGTTCATTGGTATATTCGATAATGCCAAGAAATTATAATCACCTAGAAAAGAAAAGCCTGAAATTAGGAGTAAAATTCATGTATTCTTCCCTGTATACTACTTATCAGTATTATTTAAAAAGTGCATCAGTTTGTTTCATTATAAACTCAATTCCCCTTTTTATTAGTCAGATATATTGTCTCACCAATATGTACTTTTTGAAAGATATAAGAAAATAAATTTAGTAAAATTCTACACCTAATAGTGTATTAATTCTGGATCTTCCTACCAAACAAATCTTTTCCCTCCCCAATCTGTCCACTGCTTAATAAGAGTAGTAATTAGGAGAAAATCCTTAAATTAAGCTCCAGGTAGTAGTCAGGAGAGGTGGAGTCTATAAAAGTAGCTGCTGAAAGCAAAGGCTTAACTTCTATTTTCTTCAGTTGGAGAAATCCTTTAACTTCTATAGTTAAATCCTTTAACTTCTAAGCCTATTCTCTAAAAGCTGATCCAAAGCCCAGTGAAGTCCATCGAAAGACTTCCAGTGACTTTCTTCTCACTTACATGTAAGTCAGGTAAACTCCATTGACATCCACAGAAATACACCAGTGTAAACAAGTGTGAAGGGTCCCAGAAGTACATTCACACCACTTTAGTTTTGACCACTTGACTTCAACTTATTCTCTAGCCTCACGTCTTTCTGTGGGGTTGTTTTCAGGTATGTAAACTATTGTGAGGTTACAGAGGACACTTAACATCCCAGATGAGCACAAAAGCAGGCCCCTGTGCACAGATAGCCCATTCTCTGTGACTGTCAGGACCTGAACCAGGACAATCCAGGTGCCTAATCCTTTGCCCTAGTCACTGGATTACACAATCTCCTTATCAATGTGCTGATTAAAGTGACACAAGCATAAAAGTGATTAAACCAAAGGAGTTAGATGCCCAGTTCCTATTAAAATTCATGTGACTCAAGCATCCAAATGTACTACTAACCAAGATAGTTTTGATAATTGCACCCCCCTCAGTGTGCATGTTTTCAAAAAAGACTTTGAATGTCTCCATTTATTGAATATTGAGAGCCAAGGAAAAGTAGTGTGAACAGGAGTATTCTACCCTCTCCCCTCCACCTCGCTGAATCTCTTCTACCCATAAGCTTTAGCTCAGTTTAGCTTTTTGGCTGCTCCAGTATTTAGGTCTGTCTCTCTCTTTCTTTTCATAGGAAGCATATTCAAATGGCTTTAAAGGAACTTTCATTCTCTCTGTGCCTCATATGCTAACCCAAATCTCCTTTCTTAATTAAAGTTTTACTCTGCAGGTGTCTCTAACCCCTGTTTCAAACTGGCAAAATCAAATCCAGCTCTTTTCAATAACCAATACTCGTTTCCAGCTGAAAGGCAGGTTTAATTAACAGTAACACTTTCTTTTAATTGCTAGAGTACCACCAAGACAGAAGCCTCAAGGATTATTATGATGCACAGGGAAAATGTTGTCTAAAGAGTCTGAGTAGCATGTGTATATATATATTTTTTTTTTGCAAGAGATTAAAAAAGAAGTTTTATCTGGCATAATCAGGAGTGATGTTAATGCAGACGTTGAACCCTACTGTAGAACCTACGTTGTAGAACCCTACTGTATATTTCTCCACACTAAGGGCATGATCCATTAGCTGTCACTGTACTGTATCAGTCACAAGATACATTGATATCAAAATATCACCTATTCTAGTCCTGTATCTGCAATGCACTCATCATCAATTTTTACTTTATTTATGTTGATGAGGTTGTGGAAAGAGGTGGAGAGAAGAGTGCTTGGTTTCAGCAACCAAACCTTAGCTGAAAACTGTATCTTAGGTTATGTACTGCCTATGCTGTGGTTAACTCCACCACAGACTTTGGTAATCATTGTGGTCCTCAAGAACCAAGCATATGATTTTACAAAATGGAGAACCACACTTATGCCTAGAATAGAGCAAGGGTATTCAGATCTTTCTGAGCTAGCAACGAATAAAGCTTAGAGAGCAATTGTATGAATTCAAAGAATTATGGGTACTGTTTCTTGGTACATGTGGATAAAGAATGCTGAGATAGATCAGGTAGAATGGAAATCTGGCATAATTTGAGCTGTCTGTTTTTATTACTTTTTTATTGTGGTTTCCACCCACAGACATGCTATGTCTGTGTAAGTTTGTCTGCTTTTTATTGTCTGGTCTTACAGCTTTGCTGAGTTATAAAGTTGCATAATTATAAAGAATATCCTGTGAAATGTGCAATATTTGGTAGCATAACAGTGGCAAGTCATTTTGTAGTTTTTGTTGGTTTCTTTATGAAAATAAAAATAATCACAAAAATGTACATTGATGAATTTGATATCAGAATCCATTATTAGCAGCTGAATTTATTTCATATACATTATTTATTTCATATACATTTATTACATATACATTATGAAAAACATCCCCTTAGCATTCCTAGCACTTCTCCCTGCTCTGAAATTCTGGAGTTTCACAATACAATATTCAACATATTTTACAAATTGGGTCAGCCTGGTAAACAGTTATTGACCACTTAGGGGTGTCTCTGTGCCAATGCTCATTAGCATTTCAAAACCAATTTCTTCATAAGGCCATAATTTGCCCAGGTCATGTATTCTAAAACTATATACTCTTCAATCCACAGAGGACTTTATTTTTGGGGAATCATTGCTGAGCTGGGCTCTGATCCTGCCAACAGGTGTGTATGTGTGTGTGTGAGAGAGAGAGACAGACAGACAGATCATTTTCAGGAGCTTATTCTTGGCATTAATTTTAATAAGTTCTATTTAAATCATAAGTGACTAATTGAAGGCTCTTCATTCCCTACCTGCCTTTTCTTTATACTTTATTCTGGTAAGTTTAAAATCTAATTGGCCTAGTTCTAACATCATTTCAATGTATTTCTCACACAAAAATATACCATAATCAATACTTCTTGTATATCTGCTCTACTTTATTTCCTTCCCATATCCCCTCCTTTGTTATAATCTTGCCATGTGTTATGAGTCAGACCCACATTATATATGCAGAATTAACAGACAATTGAATTACATGAAAACACATTCCTTGTGGGGGTCTGGTGACATCATAAAACCAAGAGCAAAGATAGAGGAACTTGCCTATTGAGACCTTCCACAACCTCCAGGTCTTTAATAAAAATAACAATAACAGAAGACAAGATCACAGTCTGAGGTGCTATAGATGCTAGGCAACCCTGTCAAGGACTAATTACTGCAAAAGTTCTATTTTGGCACAGAGGTTGTCATGAAGCCAAACTACTCATCATATACATGTCTAAGTGGTAGCCTCCATTTCACTTTATGTAGCTTGGGAAACTGTTTATCATTTCCCATCTTGAAAATTCTAGGAACATTTTCAACATGAGTTTGCTGAGTTTGGGATTTACTGCAAAAGCTCTTTATCTAAATGTTGGCAATACATGCATGTACGGAGAGCTTTATATTTGACATCTAAGGGTACATTTCCAAAGTGATGTATACAATTTCAGCTATGCACTCCAATGAAAACTCATATAAAACATGAGATTAAAGTTCTGTGGAGATCACTGAAAATTGCAATCTTTGAAATGCCCAGAGTTTGAAACTCAGCTTTCCATTTAGTGATATAGTCCCTTATCCCATGGCTCCGTTAGCATGCTGCTGGTTTCATATTTAATATGTACAGTAGGCTAAGCCATTAAATATTGTACAGCATGACTGTGTATGTTCTGTAAATACAGATGATAGCTCTATAACCAAATTCCTCTCCCTTTGTCAATTGATTTGATTATGGCTTCTCCATTTTTAATGTGTTTTTCAAGCAGATCTTTTATATCTTTTAATATCTGTGGAGGAAAAGGGCTTTTTATCATCACTTTTAGAGCCTCATTCTTGCCCACCATTTCCCTTTTATTCATTAGCAGCATGAAGATTTGCAACACTGGATGGCAGCTGGCATGTTAGGTAAAGGGTAAAGAGAATATATGTTTGCTTAGGGTTTTTTTAACTATTTATTTGGGAAGTTTTAACAAGTTGACAAATCCTTGCCAAGTAAGTATCAGAAACAAAACAATCATTCTAACAGATAGCTTTCATTTCAAAAGACATTATACAGGAATATAGTCATCAGATCATCTGTTAAATAGGGGTGTTACCATATGGGAGAGTGAGCATCATTACAACTCCAGTGTTGTTTCTATTGATTTTATTAAAGTGAGTGAAATCTAATTTAATCTATGTAACATACCAGCTATGTCTATCAAATGTTAGTATTCAAAAAAATTAAACAGGTGGTGCTGGTGTTTTGCAGATGAATGAACCCTGAGTACAAGGTAACCAAATATCTAAGTCTCTGGCTGTCCTCTGTCTATTTGCTGGCTATGTAACTGGTGGGCTGATTATTCCAAACCACAACCTCCCATATTGTTTTTAACATTCCTCAATGGTTGGGTTATTTTTTTCTTTTTCTGGTCACAGGTTACTACAGCAGAGCCGCTAAGAGAGTGACTATGGATTGCATCCCGATGTGACTCGCTACGTCCACCATATATGCATAAATTCTCCTCTTTCACCACAATTTTGCCAACACTTATTCCCATTCGATCTCTACATCATTTTTAACCTCATTGATGTGAGGTACCATTGAAACAGTATCTTAAAGAAATTGAGAATATATGGTTTTAAAAGGAAGTTTCTCAAAGCAGTTAATCTGAATCCACTTTATCCTTTGCCCCTCTACAACTATTTGTGCTACTATACTAAACAAGAGGAAGGTGTAAGTAGCATGAATACTTACAATATACATTCCAATCAAATCTCTGCATGTTAATAGGTTTGGCAAGCTATTTACCCTCACTTGGTTGGAGCGAAAATCAATCCCTTGCTAAACAGTGAGACTGGAGATCCTGTAAGAATGATATCAGATATACTAATTACTTGAAAATTGTTTCCTTCCCAGCATCCTGTTATTTAAACGTGGTGATCTACTGAAGATTCCTTTCTGATAATGGCTGCAGAGAAGCAGGTGGTTAGTGTCTTGTTTTGAGGTATTTTATTTTTCATTGTTAGATACCTTTTTCATTTCATTCCAGGAAAAACAAATTACCTTCCTCTAGTATTTTTAATATCCCTTTTGCAATTCACTCATTTTCTCTATGTATCTCTTCTTGGAATTTTTCCAGATTTGATTGTCTATGGGATTCATACAAATTCCTAATCTCAGGGATTTCCTTTTGTCTGTCAATCACCTTTAAAAACCTGGCTATCCTTTGTTATTTTCTCAGTCTCATTGTTTCATCTATAATAAGTGACATTAAAACCAGAGAGCAATTTTTTTAAGTCCTGTTCCAATTACTGTTGGAAAATCATTCCAGCTGAAAGTTAGATTTTTCTGGAATCTTCTTCCCTTAGAGAATTTTGTTCTCTCTAGTGTCATAACTAGGTGACATGGGGCCGGTTCAGTCTAATCTCATTTGTACGGGGTGGGGAGAGGGAGATTTTCTAAATGGCTGTAATGTTCATTTAACATTTCTTTCAGAGATTCTGACCTAAGAAATTTAGTGAAAGCTGTATGAGGTTGCACTTTACTATTTCCCTCCTCCCAAAGACTGACTTAGTTCTCAGTCTGCAGTAAAAGAAAAGCTCATATATAGTGCCAAAAGTAGATTCATGGTTAAAAACAATATGCTAGTCCTTTTGAAATATGCATCACTGAGCTGCTGCAGCTTTCAGGGTCTCTCTTCTCTCCTTCATTGTCATCCTTTTAACTCCCATTAACATCTAAGCTCAGTGCATCCACTGATAGAAGACCAGACTCCTTGCTACATACCATTAAGAAGAGAAAAGAAGGGATGAATTACTCATTCTTCAAGTTAAGTCTGACTTGAGTTTCATTTACTTGACCTTAGGCAGCAGTACTAGTGTCATGATATCATAGGGCCAATAGAACATTAGAAGACAACCTACCTGTGGCCTTGTCTACCAGGAGATTTGAGCCATTTATGACTTCATATCAGTGCAACAGCAACAGGACAAACCATTAGCAACCACCAATGTGGATGGTGTAAACAATGATAACCTGGAAATTTGCACCACTGTGGTTTACCCTTGCTTGAAACCACTCTAGCAGAGTGTCTGTCTACTGCAGCTGTTTGAGAATCCATTTTTCACCATATCATTTAGATGAAAAAATGCCAATCAAAATTTGAAGGAAATTTTTCATTTTTGTTGAAATTTTCTAGATTGTGGGGGGCTGACAAAAACTGGGCATGGAAAGTCTCTTGGTAAGCATTTTCAGCATTCAGTAAAACTGTTGCATTTTGAAAACCAAAATTTATTTCAAAAAACTATTTTTAAATCATTTTTTTTGCCCCGAACTGAAAAAATCACCAAAAAATGGCTTCCAAAAGTATTTTTTGTTTGTTTCCATAGGAAATTTTGAAAAAAAATTGCCAGGAAAAATAGTTGACATTTTCTGACCATCTTCACCGAGTATTTTAGGCATTTACATGAGAACAGAAATACAAATGATGGGCCATTGATCGCTGAAATTGGGCCAAATCCTCAGTATCAGCAAGACCTTAGTACAAGAAGAGATATTAACTAGTATTTCCTTCCTGCACCATTTTACAGCATCAGAGTGAGGGATCTGAATTTTTAAGAACTCAGGCTAAACTTAAAAAACAAACAAACATGTCCTCTAATTTTGCACACACGGTTTTATACACCCAATCTTTTACATGAATGAGTGAGAGAATCTGCATATGCAGTATTAGTGCAGGCAAATTTTCTCCAAATGACACGCATAGCATAATTGTAGGATCAGACCTTGAATGAAATATATATGGTGTCTTAGGGATATGAATGTATGTGTTATGATCTCTAATGGATCACTTTATTTATTCATATGCACACTTATGCTATAATTCTGTTTTTCAGAACTATTTCTTCTGTTAATCATTGTTTAACATTTTCAAAGTTTAAGAAATAATATAAGGTGAGAGAAAAGGTAAAAAACTAAGAAAAACAAAATAGAGAAAATCCTTCATCTCAGATACCTGGAAACTCAATATACACCATGGGCAACCATCTTCTTTGTGGGTTTTTTGTTATATTATTTGCTTTTTATATTGCAGTAGCACCTAGAGGCCTCAAACAGGTACGAGACCCATGATGCTAAGCACTGTACAAACATGTAGTAAATTACAGTCCTTGCCCCAGATTAAAGCCCTGAGCCCATCCTGCCTCAGCATGGGGATATGGACAAAATGGCTACTTCAGGTTCTTTCTAACTCTACATGTCTATGTGCATAGCTTTACACACTCTGAGAAGTCCCATTAACTTCTGTGGTGTGTGAAGCTAAGCCTATTCATAACTCTTTGCAGGAGCAGAACCGAGAAGAAAAGATGCAACAGGTGGGATGAAACAAACTTCAAGCTGGGCAAAGGGATAAGGTGAATGGAGTGACATGTTTTAGCATAGTCTAGCTGTGTGACGCATTCTTAGGTGTTGGAAGCCCGTCAAAAGCAGTAGTTGCAATAATCACAGTAAATCACAACTCCCACCTGCCTATTATCACATGACAATTATCTATGGCCATCACAACAGGAGTGAGTTTTAAGGCAAGATTAGAGGGAGGCTGTGGTAGCAACATTAAGTTTAACTCTGAACATGAGCATTGGTGGAAAAAATGCAAATTCTTTAGTAAAGGCCAAACTCAGAAGGGCTCTTAAAGAATACTGGCCAACAGTGACACTGCTACTCCACTGGTATCCAGGTACAAATCAGAGCAGAAACTGGTCTTGTAACTGTACATTGGTTCAGTAATACCTCTAAAGGAGTAATTGTGCTTTGAAACACAATAGAAAAAGGGAGATTTTGATCTCAGTTGGATGAAATGATAACTGAGCTCAGATATTCTAACCGGCAAGCTTCAGATTTAGCCAGATGGTTAGGGAGGGCAAATCTTCAACAGATGAATTATTTATTTTGGGCACACAAACTTTATCTCCTAGAGGTCATCAAACTTTTAACAGGACTGAAGACGTCTGCAGCACATGTGAATGCTATTAATCCTCTCAGCGGCGAGAGCCAATATTTCTTTCAAACTTGATATGCGTGGTAGGACAACAAACTAAACAAAACAAACTCATTTACTGAAAAATACAGCTGAAGAGCATCTGTTTGTCTTGCGTCAGTCGTTCTGCCCAATTACTTGCAAAAACGTAGGTTGGAAACCTTAGAGCAGAATGGTAGTCTGTCAAGTAGGCATAAATATTTAATATATGCATAATGTTTAATAGGGCTATAGTTAACAATTGACTTCAATGACATTGCTCACATGCTTAAATTTAAGTATGTGTGCAAGCGCTTTACAGGATTGGGTCCTTCATTTAAAATCCCCCATTTTTAATTTAAATATGGGCCAGAACTGGAATACTATATCTGAATCCATTCAGAGTTTGGACCTGGGTCAAGATATGAACTCTATGGCTGGGGCCTATTTCCTATTTAATCATTGTTGGGTCAAATTCTAGTTTTGGTTGCAGGGCTGTTGTTCCCAATAAGCATGCACTGAGAACATAATTTGCCTCTAATGAACTTGAATTTCAGCCTCCTTGGACCTTGTGCAGACATCTACACCTGTGCAAAAACACTGCCATTCTCACTGAATAGCACTGGGAAGGATTTATCATGCAGAGGCATATTTCTCCTCGGGCTGCCATTTGCTCCAGTGTGGGGAGGGAGGGAAGGTTTAAGTCCATTGCTCCAGCCTGTTTTCTTAGCGAAGCTTGCTCCCCCACGCCTACTCCTGGCTAGTTTCTTTTTCCAGTATACACGGGGAGAGAAATCCCACTCACCCCCGACTTGTTTATGGAGGAAAGTACCATGTCAACAGGGCCGGCCCACAATATTTTGGCACCTGAGGCAAGGAGCAAAAATGACACCCTCATGCTCCCTCGCTTGGGCCAAAACATTGTAAGGTCCCTTGTGCCCTCCTTCCTCCAGCATAGCCCTCCACCATCTCTGTGCATCTAGAGCAGAGAGAATACATATGCACTAGCATCAGACACAATTTTCTACACTCTGTGGTGCCTCCTCCCTCCCCCCACATCTGGCACCTGAGGTGGTTGCCTCAGTTCGCTTAATGGTAAGGCCAGCCCTTACCATGTATGTAGGTAGCCCCACCTTCCCCTGGATCTAGAGATGATCTGTACCCCTGCTACTTCCATGTGGCTATAGAGGGCTGGAATAGGAAGCTTACTTCTCCCTACTCCACTGCATAGATGTGTTAGACTTAATCAAAATATAGCTCTTAAAGTATATATTTTTCATGTATACAAACACACATACACACACACACAGCCTCAAAACTCAAACATAAAACAAACTGCATACGTGTGATACACTCAGCATATTACAGCCACGTTTAAAAAATAAGCAAGAGGTGCGGTGCCAAATACCACAGCCTTTGTGAGCACAGAATGGAGCAACCCCTAGGTTTCATATTTTTGATGCAGGAATTATTAATTTTTTAAATGTAAGGTTTACAGCCTAACTACTTGGAAAGAAAAGCCCTTGGAAAAAGAAATGTAATAAAATTCTATGTTTGAAAATGTGTGTATATACAAATCATCTCTGGTATTTATTTTATTTCACAACTGGAAAAGCCCACTCTAGAGAAAATTATTACTTTTTAATCTGTACCATAAGATTGCTCATTGACATGATGTTTTCCAGCATTTTATTCTTCGTTATTGTGTCCCCCGCATTTTAGCTCTGTAATTCTTTTCAATCTTTTATACGCATACTTTATTCATTTACATAAATAGACATTCACTTTAACAGCCCCTACAGATAATAGAGTGGCTACTCAAAAAACTGAAAACCAGGAGTTGGAACAAAACTGGAATTCAAACCATTGGACTACCAACTAAATATTTGTATTATTATGATTCCAAAGTGCCTAGATGCCGCAACTAAGACCGAAGGGCCACTGTGGTAGGAGATAGTTTCTGCCCTAAACAGCTAAAATCTTAGTAGACAAGAGATTTGGGGATGGGATGGAGAACAGAGGCCCAGAGAGGTGAAGTAAATTTCTCAAGGTCACAGACGACGTCAGAAGCAGCGACACAAATAGAACCCAGTTGTCCTGAGTCCCAGTCAAATGTCCTATCCTCTGGATCATGCTGCCTCACCAACGTACCACCCAGTGCTTATTATTTAGAGGCATGGCCTTCTCTCCCCTCTTGTTAATAAATGGATCCCAATCAAGAAGGCTCATATATGCATATATTTCATACTATATCATATGCTCATTTATCCCATAACACACATTGCTGAGGTATTGTATGTCTATTCCATGAGATTCCCTACCGTGTGTTTTTTTTTAATTAAAATCTTGTCATGCTGCCCCTACCTGCCCCAACACTATATAGAGAATTCCATTGGTTTATGGATATTTCTAGCTCTGAAATCATTTTTATTCCTTGTTGATGATAACCCTGTAGTTACTACACAATCATCTCCTGTTTATTGTCTGTGTCACACATACTGTGGTAAACATGTTAGCACAGAGGACATTACTTAATAGGCACCCTTATGGGTCAGACTTAAAAGTTAGTTGGGAAGTTGGGGACAGGGTGTTAATAACCTAAAAAGGTACAAATAGAGGACTGTAGTGATCAATATCCACAGGAAACTGGAAATTCTGAACATATACTACAGAGATGGCCAGAAATTTCAAAGTTCAGGGATCCAATCTTAATACCCTTTAAGATACTGTTCAATGCACCATGCTGAGAATACCTCATTATGTCTAATGATAGTTCTGAACTTTCGCAAATTGCACAAAATACACAATGTGTATTTCTTTGGTGCTAAACTTAGCTTTGAAAAAAAAATCACACTGAGACGCTGGAAAGAAACCAGCCTACCACATAAATATAGTGAGCGGCTACACTATTTAACGGCTCCTGCAGACTACTGCTGAAAATGTCAAGTGACTAAATCCCGGCAAGATATAGATAAAATGTGCATTGGAAAATAAAGTTGTTTAAACTTGGACGGGAAATGCAAGAAAGAGGCAGGAAAATACCTTTCAGATCAAAGATCTAGTAGAAACCTAAATAAAAATATTTTACCTATGTACTATGGCATTCTTTACCACAGCATGTGAGCACTTCCCAAGTGTTTATGGACTAACCCTCATATTATCCATGCGTTACCCCTATTTTGTACATGGAGAACTGAGGCTGAGTGGGATTAAATGACTTGCTCAAGATCACACAGGAAGTCAGTGGCAGAACCAGGAACTGAACTAAAATCTCCTGAATCCTAAGACAGCACAAGACCATCTGAAAAGAACAACAAAGAGTCCTTGTGACACTTTAGAGACTAACAAATTTATTTGGGCATAATACTCATTATCTGAGTATCAGCAGATGGAAAATTACTTTTTGTAGTGACCCATGGCTAGGGTAATTTTCCCTCTGCTGGTACTCACACCTTCTTGTCAGCTGTTGGAAATGGGCCACCTTGATTGCATTGGCCTCGTTAACACTACAAAACAAATTCCCCTCCCTTAGTATTCACCCATTCTTGTCAGCTGTTGAGAATGAGCCACTTCCAACTTAATTGAATTTGTTTGTTAGCACTGACCCCCACCACTCGGTAAGACAACTCCCATTTTTTTATGTACTATAACATATATTCTGCTTACTGTATTTTTCACTCCATTCATTTGACGAAGTGAGTTTTAGCCCATGAAAGCTTACGCCCAAATAAATGTGTTAATTTCTAAGATGCCAAAAAGTCTCTGTGTTGTTTTTTGCTGATACAAACTAACACGGCTACGACTCTGAAACCAAGACCATCTGAGTGAAAGTTTCTCATCTGTTCTGTAATAACCATTGTAAATCTGTGGTGGTCACCAGCCAGCATACAAATTAGACATGACGACTTGTTTGTCCCATCAGTTCATCACTTAATTATGTATTCTTATATGGGTTACCCATTAATGGCAGCAGATGTTGAACATCTGGGTTCTTCTGATAATCTACTTTAGATGCCGTGGTCTACATTTGTCACGGTTTAGATGTTGACAACTGAATGCAGTTATTCATAGATTCTAAAGCCAGAAGGGACCACTCTAATCATCTAGTCTGACCTCCTGCATAACACAGGACATAGAACTTTCCCCAAATAATAATTCCTGTTTGAACAGAGCAGATTTTAGAAAAAAAAATTCAAGATTTTGGAATTTGTTTTCATTCTACACTGAAATTAAACCAAGAGCCTTTGATTTTTTTTAGAAAAAAAATCCAACCTTGATTTAAAATTTGCCAGTGCTGAAGAATCCACCCTAACCCTTTTGTAAATGATTCCAGTTGTTAACCTTCACTGTTCAAAATGTATACCTTATCTACAGTCTGAATTTATCTAGCTATCATTGGGTCTTACCATTAATACTTTAGCATTGTCAAATGCCTTGCTATTTTCAGCTCCAAACCTGAACTAAAATAATGTACTGTATTTGAACGATCTTATAAATGTTAGTGAAGCTTGGATTCAGATTTAGATCCAAGCTCTGCAGCAGGCCTATATCTCTACCACTGATTGAGCTGTGGGGTTTAGTCAAACACCCATGAAACTCTAGAGAAGTTTGGATCTGGAGATGATCTTTGCAGTTCAGGCTCTTCCCTAGTCAGAGAGATGATCTCTAAAGTGAGTTTGTGATTTGTTTGGTTTGACAGCCAGATTTGCAGACCACTCACCTAATTGATAGAAGAGAAGTAGTATTTCAAAGACTCATTGAACATTAGGGTTGGAACAGACCTCAAGAGATCATCCAGTCCAACCCTCTGCTCAAAGCAAGACCAACACCAATTAAATTATCCCAGCCAAGGCTTTGTCAAGCCAGGCCTTAAAAACCTCCAAGCATGGAAATTCCACAACCTCCCTAGTTAACCCATCCCAGTGCTTCACCACCATCCTAGTTCTGCTGAGCACAACCCTCCTCAAAACAACAGTTTTCAAAATGCTTCTAGCGTTGTATCAGTCACCTACTAACTTCAAGGTGGTGCCAATTTATTGCTCACCTCAGCCTTAGCATACTTGCCATAATGTCCCAGTCTGTAGAATAATATTCCATTAGCCCACACAGAAATTTTAGAGGTTGAAATATATCTTTTACAGATTAGCAGCCAAATTCTGTGATCAGACACTCTGATGCAAATCCAGAGTAATACCATTGACTCTTTTGGGAGTTGTGCAGAATGAATTCTAGTATTTCTGTGAGGAGTTGTTCCTGGTTGTCTATTCTATGAAATGTCATTGAAAAGAAAACTATAAACACAAACATGTACTGTTTCTAAGTGGGTAGCAACCTTTAAAAAGGAAATAATTTAATTACATTCCTAGTTGAGCTGCTAAAGTTTAAATCATTAGCATAAGTTAAATTAGTCATCGTTCTTATTAAGAAGGCAAACATCCTGCAGGTCACAGTGGAACTATTTGAAATTTTCCTAACAAACCCTTTTGGCATATATTACTTGTATTGACTTACCAAAGGCACTACCAAAAAGTGTCATTAAACCAATATTGTGAGCCCTGCGCATTCAAAAATCATTAATCAGACCCTCAAAATCATTAGTTTGACTTAAAAAGATGAAATTTAGTATTTATTAAAAATAAATGAGACAGTAT
This sequence comes from Dermatemys mawii, assembly GCA_007922305.1. Classification (NCBI taxonomy): domain Eukaryota; kingdom Metazoa; phylum Chordata; order Testudines; family Dermatemydidae; genus Dermatemys; species Dermatemys mawii. The sequence goes on along the minus strand of ML677358.1, from coordinate 10,367,409 downwards.
TTGATTTCTGTTATTTGAAGCTTTTGGGGTCATGTTTTCAAGCTTTTCTCCATCATCATGAAGTCTAGAAATTTACTTAAAAAAATTAAAAAAAAAGCTGAGTTTCTTATATGATTGATCACCTGACTCCAGAAGCTGGGGCTTTAAGAAAAACAAGCAGCATCATGAGCCTGACAATAAAACTGGAGCTGGAGAACTGTAAGATTGGAGAACTACTCTAGTAGTAACATAGGCAGCCGTAAAGTGTTGCAAGCACTACTGAAGCCAATGCAGCTACTATCCCACTTCACATTCAACCACAGTTCTGGCCCACTGGGTCTAATTCACTCTATGGTCTCCACCGATTTGACACAAGAACTCCAGCCATGGGAAGTCCAGCCAGAGGGTATAGTGACTGAGCAAGATGCCCACCATAACAAAGGGACTTTCAGCCAGCCAAAGCCACCACAAAAGTGGGTGGTACTGGCTGAGGCAGACGAGCGGGCATAGCTACAGAGGGTTGTACTGACTGAGCACAGATGCCCTTGAGCAGCTTCTGCTTCTGGGACACTGCCCTCTATTGGAACCTTTGTGGAAAGCTGAGAGTGTGATTACTGCCAACCCTCCCCTGGGAGCTGAGTTCATCAGCTCCCCCAGATACACCTGCATACACCTGTGCCAGCAGGAGTGAATGGAGCCAATGAACTGATTTGCTCCTCAGTTTAGTTCTGCATCTTAAAAAAATTAAATCTCTAATAGCAGGCAAGTAGGAGACAACGGCCTTAGTGATCTAGGCTGAGATTGGCCAAGGTACTTAGGAGAGTTAGGTGCCCAACTCAGACTTAAAGTTAATGAGTCCTGGAAGACTAACTCCTACAAGTGACTTTGAAATTCCCAGCTTCAGTCCCCTGCCACATAAAAACTCTTCAAGGGAAATCTTGCTCAACCAGTTCTTTGCACTTTGATGAGCTTCATAGGATCATGGTGGACCATCAGAGCTAGAAATCCTGTCATGGCAAATGGGCAGAGTCTGAGGATCTGCAAGAAAACAGCAGAATACCATTGGTGAAATCCTGGCTTACTGAAGTCCATGGCAATCTCTCATTCATTTGAGTGGGGCCAGGATTGCAGCCCAAGAATCTTGGGACATCCAATGTCTACCTCAGTAGACTTCAGCATTCTTCCCCCAGCAGAGGGACCAATGCTAATTTCCTTGACCAATTATCAATGTCTGGCCCTCTGCGGCTTCATACTCTTGTTCCTTCTGACCATGCATAGAAGGCAAAGAAATGGAATTATTGCTGAACACTACACTCTGTTATGTAACCATGCAAAGAGCAAACCACGAATAAAACAAACTAAAAAATACCAAGACAGGAAACAACATACCCACATATATTCAGGAGTGCTTTATTTTGGCAGCTGTGCAAATGTTGAGTATGTGGTAACAACAGAAAGAATAAACCTTGGACCAGGGCTCTTTGGAAAATAAGAATTCTGGTTTACACATGTTTTCCCAAGGTTTGGGAATTTGTTTTCATTCTACATTGAAATGAAACCAAGACCTTTTGAAATTTTTTGCAGGAAAAAAAGAAACCAGAGACCCACCCAAGAATATTCCAATTGTTTGGGCAGTCAGGGAGGATTTCAGGATTCAAGTCATTGATCCAAATCAGAGCAGGGACCTTAACCTGGCTCTTCTACATCACAGGTGAGTTCCCTAATCCCTGTGTATTGGCTGCTTTGGGAGGGCTTGTTCTTTATCTGATTTTGATCAGAAATTCCATTTTGGATCTGGGAGACCTTCCCAATTGAAATATTGTTCTGGTGAAAAAACATTTTGTTAAAAGAATTCCTTACCAGCTCTACTTCAGGTTCCATTTTCACTAACCTGATGGGCAAATATAAAAGCTACAAATAGACCCTAGCTTCTACCATTGCTTAACTACCATTGACCTTGTTTAAATAAAATTAAGGACACAGAGAAAATAATTACAAGTCCCAACTTCCCCAAATTAATTGAACCTATTATAAAGAAATAGTCGGCCTTATTGCTTTTTACCAGGAGAGTTTTCAGAGGGAAAAAGTTAATCTTCTAGGGAACTTTAGCAGATTTATAAAAAAAATTGGGCCATCATGAGTGTCACTAAAAAAGAAAAGTTGCAGTGTCATTGATAGAAATGGCCACAGAGCCACAAGTGCCTAGGTGTAAATGTCCCCCAAACTGAGCATGTTCAGGTTGTGGCATTTTGGTTCAGCCCCATCCCTGGTAATGAGTCATTGTCCCGTTCGCAATACGTGAACAAGAAATAAAGAAATGGGATCAAAATCTAAAGCCGGCATCCCTGATGTCTGAGTTAGCCCCATGCTGCCAGACATAATTTTTTACAGGTAACTCTTTTACAGGAAATTGGAACATCAACTGCAAAACATCACCGAAGAAATGTTACTTCACTCTTTTCCTTGACACCAAATTCTCCACACCGTTCTGTGATTCTTGATTTCCCTAATTTTACAGCCCTCCCTCATCCCCCCGCAGCCTAGAAGCTGGAAGGTGCTGCTATAGCTGAAGAACTGCTATTGAATTAGCATTGACTCCTCTCAGTACTAATGTTTCTCTCGTTGTCTTAAAGCCTTTGTGAAAATGACGGTACATTTAATATTGAGCTCCTGTTGACTTCAGTGCAAGTTGCATCAGCCCTTAAAAGTTTTATATCAACTTCCTTTTAACACTGGGATGAATCTTGACAACCAGGTCAGAAAAGGTGTCTGGGAATTGGTGCTAGACTCAGAATGGTCTGCGATAGGATCCTGCTAAGAATGAGGGTTTGGCGGTAGATGAGAACTTGTTTGGCTTCACTGCCACATCCCATTAGAAAAGTCTAGTTTTTTAGTATGAAGGCTAAAACAACATGCTAGCTGTGAAGGTGACAAGAATTACCTACAGCTGAGATGTCTGTCTTTTGCTTGAGTGTTTCATTTATTTTCTCAGGAACCATGACTAATTATGTTAATAAAAATTATAACATGTTGCCAGGAGACATTAGAATTTCAATAAACTACCAGGGGAAAACTCAGCTGAGTTACAAGGAAGACGAGTAAACAGCTGGGTTTTAACATCTGTAATACGACCCTCATGCTGTGTGGATGATCAAATGATCAGAATAAAAATTGTCTATGGCTCTTCTCACCAAGCACAGATTACATTCAGAGGCAAGGAAGGATGGTCTTGCATTTAAGGCAGTAGACTGAGAACCTGGAGTTCAATGGCATCAGCTCCCTTCCTGGCACAGGCTGTGTGTGTGACCTTGGGCAAATCATTTAGTTTCTCTGTGCCTTTGTTCCGTATACGTAAATTGGGGTAATAATACTTCCCCACCTCACTGGGGTGCTGTGAGCATAAATACCTGGGAAGTGTCAGACACTATGTCAGTGGAGGCAATATAAGTACCCAGATGAGGAAAAGAAAGAAGCTGAGTGCAAACGTGCAAGTGCCCCTGTATTTGCATGCACAAATCCATCAAGTGGGCACTGGACACCACTGCCTTCAAAGCCTGTTAATACACTGCTGAGCCTGACTGAGTAAGGCTATTCAAGTAACATATGATGTTCTTTCCACCCACGGATGGAGAGCATTGCACAGCCTTGATAACTTAAAACCTATTCATGGATCACCCACATGGAACACAATGTTTTGACTATTCGACTACCATGCCAGCCTCCAGGGATATGGGATTTTTGGAGGCTTCTGTCTCTTCCCAGAATAAAATTAAGTATCATTTAATTTTTTAAAAAGCTGCCATTCATTGTATCTGCAAGTCAAGTTACACTTCGGCAGCTGTGCAATAACTGTGTACTTACTGGAGTAAATGAAAAACGGTTCTGATTTTAAAGCTGGTCAAACCTCTTAAGGATTTGTATTTTTGAACTTGCAATCAAAGCTTTATATTTGGATTCTGATTTGCTTTTGATACTACAGCTGGCTGGGCCTGCAGCTGTACTCTGAACTTTCCCAGCCTGCTAGGAGAAAAAAATTAAACAGAACAGCTGAGGTTCTAAAACAACCTGACTTCAGATGAAGGGTTTTTAATATTTTTTATTCTTACATTACAGAAACGTGTTAATCTTTACATCTGTCTCCCGCATTTCCCCCAGGTTCATCTCTTCCTCTTCTACTTCTCTCTTTTAGGCTGGCTCTTCATTCTCAAAGTTATTTCCTTTATACTATATTTTGGCACTTTTGTTGAATACTTTCAGAATACTTGAATTAAGGGTTGGATCTGGCTCCCATTGAAATCAATGAGAGTTTTGCAATTGGCTTTAGAGGAGTCTGTCAAAAAAAAAAGTCACTCTCAACTTCAGCAACAAGGGGCACCTCGAGAAATGCCAATGCAGATATGAGGGAGAAAGGGGAAAACTAATACCTGTGTTCTGCATGTGTCCAAAACTAGGAATGTTCTGAAGGATGAGTACATCAGAATACTTCTCCAAAAGTCCCCTTCTAAGTATGTATTATTTATTAACCTTCCCACGTCAGATTACTACAGAGTACAATAATGATCATATGCCACAAAGAGAGAAACATCCTTTTAACCCAAGATGTCCTTTTCAATAAAATTATTTTGAATTGTCCTTTAAAAACAACCAAAGCCATCAGACTTATCTCAGAATCTGCAGAGAATACTGATGTAACTGAATCCATCCAATAGAATCCATCCCTTACATGTATTTCTCTGAGGGGATTTATTCGTGTTTACATCCGTGCAAACCATTTGGTTGAGTGTATTTTGGTATAACAGGTACTCATTCTGTAGAATTAGAGGAATGAATGCTGCAATGCATTTTACTGTTTTATTGGAAAATGGACCACATCCTCAGCTGGAGTAAATCGGAGTAGTGCCATTGACTTTAGCTTCATTCACAGTTGCACTGCTGATGAAAAGAGCTATATGAGCACCAGGTATTATCATCAGCATCTTAACATCTCATCTTAATGCTTTATTATGTGAAGACTAGAAGCAAGGTCATGTAATATGAAATAGGCATGCGTGGAGCAAGCACAAAAGCTTGGGAGCTGTTAACATGAGATAGGTTTTGTGACCTATTTGAACTACTCATGCTTTAGCTGTTTTTTGAATTCTCTCATTAGATGCAGCATCCCCACCCAGCTGAATTATATTCATGCAATGTCACCAACTGTCTCTCTCTTTTTCGGAGGGCCATCTGGCCAAAGCAAGGGTCAGCAGCAATGCCTCCATGGGTATTCATGGTCTGAAGGACAGAAAAGAAGAGTGAGTTGGAATATTTGGTATCTTCCTTTTCATTCTGATGCAAATAGACTGGTCTGGAGCCTTCCAGGAGATTGGAATGAATTTATTTTTAAAATGTCGAAAGGACTGAGAGCATAGTTAGTCCCTGTACATCTTTCATTTTAATTAATCAAATGTGTTGCTACATTTGTCAGTCGAGACAGGCTTAGATTACACTTTTCTGCACAGTAATTAGATTACATCTCAAACATAGTACTAACTGCTTTTTAATTAAAAAAAAAAAAAAAGTCCATCAATACTGAAAATTTATACCAGACATGAACCTGAAGCAATCTGAAATGACCAGTAAGTTGGTTTTTCTAACCAGGATGTTTGACTAGATCAGGGGTAGGCAACTTATGGCATGAGTGCCAAAGGCGGCATGGGTGCTGAAGGCGGCACACGAGCTGATTTTCAGTGGCACTCGCACTGCCCGGGTCCTGGTCACCAGTTTTGGGGGCTCTGCATTTTAAATTTAATTTTAAATGAAGCTTCTTAAACATTTTAAAAACCTTATTTACTTTATATACAACAATAGTCTAATTATATATTAAAGACTTATAGAAAGAGACCTTCTAAAAATGTTAATGTATTACTGGCACGTGAAACCTTAAATTAGAGTGAATAAATGAAGACTCGGCACACCACTTCTGAAAGGTTGCTGATCCCTGGACTAGATGATCCACTTCAATCTTTATTACAGTTTTTCGGCTAAAGACACTGAATTATGAATACAATATGATCTTTTAAATGCATCTGCAAAGAAAGGCCTGGCAACTTAGAAAACTTGTTTTGATTTCATCAGTTAGAAAAGATGATAAAGAAAATAGTAAAATTTAGAGTAGAGGATTCAACATTTTGTGTCATACCCTCAACCGGTGAAAAAAATAGACTTGCACTGATTTACAGAAGTTGAGATTCTAACCCATTTTTGCTCAATACAGGATAAAAATGTATAAGTGAAATCTCAATATGTGTATGACTCACTAGTGCTGTTGAGTCACATATGTAATATTTAATATTCAGCGTCAAGTGTCACATGGAACAACACAGGTTTTGAACCCAACAACATAACATTTCAAATCATGCTTTCAATTGAAGGTCAAGGAAAATATTCAGTCCTGTACATTTCACTTTGACTCATCTATCCATACTGACTCATTACAGTTTGTGGCATAATACAGCTGACAGTCACCCAAAGCCCTAGTGAAACTGACCAAGAAAATCACCATGAGTATTTCTGTACTGGAATGATGAATTTTTGTAACGAATATTTTCAGCTTCTCTAGGAGAAAGTACTGCAGATGTCAAAGTGGAGAGGAATTTAAAAGACAGATCTAGGACACTGAAGATTTCTGACATCATTTAAGCTGTCACACTTAGCAAAACAATTTGATTAAATCAATTTAAAAGCCGTGAGAATAGTTGCAGGTTGGTTCTATTGACTTTGGCATTAATTCAAGTTACTAATTCAGATCATTTCTTGCTTCTTGTTCTGCTTGCAATGCTTTTCATGTTTTATTTCTTTATCTGCTAATTATCACCCTACTTGCTTGTTAGCTTCCTATTATTAGATCGAGGTCTTCTATCACTGTATTTGATTAACTGAGTCAGATTGTTCTTTCCAAAAGCAGCAGATGAGGCATTCTTTGGTTCTGGATACCACAGTTTAGATTTTTTCCCCCCCATTATTCTCTTTGGTATTGCAGGAGGAATGAAAGCTGAATTTAAAATACCTAGGAAAATAGGGTTTGCCATACAGTACTTCATATCCTGGCTTCAGCAGCAGCTGATAAGCTTATGGTGCAGAAGAAGTGGGGAAAAGATCTACTCAACTGTGTAATGCTGTTACATAAATGTGAAATATTCCTCCGGGATCCCTATACTGTTGAGATGTTTGTTATACATCACAGATGGGTGGCATAGAACTATATACAATAATTTTGTGGATTTCTCCTCGATTAGGAAAAGGAATTTCTTCAGCAGCTCTGCACAGGCGTAAACGACTATATGAGGTGCACGGCTAAGAAAAATCAGGCCCAGGTAAAAGTGGCAAAACATGCATCAGTCAAGGTGTCTGGCCCTCTGTCCCCTTTTCTTGGTGACTACCATTCACATTCATTTACCTATGGAAAGCCCTATATATATGTAGGTGTTCGAAGGGAGTGGGGGACAGATACGCTAAGTGCAGAGGAACCTTGGTAACCGGTGGAGAACTCAATCTGGGTTATCATACATTTTCTGCAGCATCCATGCTTCGGAACACCCCTTGTCCCTGCATAAAAGTCAGATCTCTTTGACCTCCATACAGGTCTGTTCCAGAAACTTTACCACATGATATTTCACTTGTAAATATAAGTTAAGGACAAGATTTTCCAACTGGAAGGTTTGAGATTGGGTGACTAAATCCATAGTTAGGTATCTACATTTTGAGAGGCACTTAGCACCCACAACTCCCATTGGTTTTAATTTTAGACATCCAAATAGGACCATTTTGGCCTCAGGTTTCACTGCTATGCTACATCTCATATTTTCCTCTCTCATCTTACTTAAGAATGGATGTAATGGAGAAAGAAAATGTCTATATATTTGTATAATAAAACAATCATCATCCCTTAACATGTTTACAAAGATAATTCATATCCAGAAAGATCTGCACTTTTTCAAATCAATGCAATTGTTTGCCTTAGCTGATAAATAGTAGTGATAATCATAAGTCTAAATGCTGTGATCTATCCACATAACCTGGAGCTATTATCCTGTTTGTCATAACATATCACTTTAAAATACTGACAGAAACCCTGGGAGTAGGAAAGGTGTTTATGCTTTCTGTGCACTGAGCAACACCTAAAAAAGAAATACAGATTTTTTAAATGTATGCCATGTAAAGAGATATTAATTTCACAATAGCAGTAATCTAAATGCAAAGAACCTGTCCAATTCAAATCCTATTGGTTGGAGCTAATCTAACTGTTACTGCTCTGTAATCTAACACCATTAAATATTTATATTGTTGGAATCATATAAAGAAAATTAATACCTCTTAAAATTAACGTGATGGCACTGAGAGGATTTTTTAAAAATAAAACAGAATATTGTGCATAGTTTTCTTTCCATTTTTATTCTCATTCTTGCATACTCCTTTTCTCCTAACAGCATATTTCGTTCCCAGTTCCACTGACAACAGCAGCTGCTTTGATCCTGAAGGTTTATATTCTCCTTTGCTAATCAGCAAGTTTGCACTAGGCTACATAGACTTAGGGGTCTTTTATTATTACTGTGTTTATGGGGTAACTGCTAGGTTGAAAACATTTCAGCAAAATTGTTTTTGATTGAAAATTGGGTGTTCAATATTGAACAATTGTCTGTTTTCCAGAGAAAATTTTGAACCCAACACCCAAAACCCAAAATATTTCAGCCAAAACACAAAATATTTCAATTCAGATATGCTGCCAGGGTGCTTCATGGGAATTGTAGTTCAGTTACATAATAGCCCAAAGGGGAAAATGGGGGCAAGTTCCCCCAGCCATCTCCTTTGATGTATTGCAGCCATGGAATTCCCATGATGCACCACCTCCCTCATCAAAAGGGGACACACTAGACCAGAGATCGGCAACCTTTGGCAAGCATCCCATCAGGGAAAGCTGCTGGTGGGCCAGGATGGTTTGTTTACCTGCAGTGTTTGCAGGTTTGGCCGATTGCAGATCCCACTGGCCGTGGTTCGCCATTCCAGGCCATTGAGGGCTGCGAGAAGTGGCGTGGGCAGAGGGATGTTCCGGCTGCCACTTCCCGCAGACCCCATTGGCCTGGAACGGCGAACCGCGGCCAGTAAGTGCCGTGATCAGCTGAACCTGTGAATGCTGCAGGTAAACTTTAGCATACCAATTCTAAGAATATTTACCTTCAATAGTTCTTGTCTCCTGTCAGACACAGAGATCCACTTCAAAAGGTTTTTTTTTCTCCTGCTGATAATGTCCCATCCAAATTAAACAGCCTCTTAGAATTAGTATGGTAATGTACAACTTTTTTTTTCACTTTCTGTGTATATAAATACATCTTACTTCTGTTCCATTCTATGCATCCGATGAAGTGGGCTATAGCTCACAAAAGCTTATGCTGAAATAAACTGGTTAGTCTCTAAGGTGCCACAAGTCTGCCTCATCTTATTTATGGATACAGACTAACATGGCTGCTAAGCTTAAGCCATACATCGTATAGTATCAGAGGGGTAGCCGTGTTAGTCTGGATCTGCAATATTACTCCTACTCTCAGTTGCTGTTAATTTCTTCTGTCATGAAACTCTCATTCCTGTAGCAGTTGCTTGCAAGACGCCATAGGAATTTGGCTCTTGTGCTAATGTACTAAAGAAAGCCAAGGGCAATCTGAACACGTCCAAACAAGTTATGGAAAGCTGTGGAAATTTGTTTCCATGCTCAGCATAATTTATTACCTGTTGCATTCTGCTCGTGACAGGACTGTGTCTGTGTGCTCTCAAGCTAAAAGAAGGAACAAGCATGTGCCAAACTGTGCAAAATAACTCAAGTATCACTGAAAAGAGGAGAGTGTTCTGAAGATAAAAACAATGTGAATAGCCTGCAAGATAAAATTCTTATAATTTTGGTCTGATATTGGACATATTGGGTGGCAATAAAAATCATAGGCCCAACCCTGTTTCTCTGGAACTCAGTGAAGGTTTTGCTTTTGACATTAATGGGAGCAAGCTCATATTTTGCATTATAACATAAGCAGCCATTTTATGTCATCTTCTGATTGTGATATCAAATCATATTATTTGACCTACAGTGTTAATATTTCTGTCATTCTGGGCAAGGCATTTTTTTAGAAAGGAAAGATTAAAAGCTAAAAGCAGAGCGTTTCCCTGAGAAGTTCTTGGATTCAAATCCCTAGTTTAGAAAGCTAGTCATTAATTCTATTCATTGTGATTATTATGCTCTCAAATGCCAAAAGAGGGTTAACAATGACATAATCTAAAGCTGTAATTTTTCCACTTAGAAAAAAAATTGAATGTTATGTTTGCTGTCTGCACTGCTGCTCAATTTTACCTCTTGGTCCTAGAGGGATTCTCGGGAAGTAATGACATTTAGCATAACAAGAGAACCCAAATAAAGAGCCACTTGCAGTTTGAACACAGTGCATCTGAATCCTATTGTAAATAAAAGGCCCAAATGAGAAGGGAACTGCTTGAGGTTTGCCTTCTCCAGTCCCTCCTAGCGGTTCTTGCCCAGTATGGGTATGTTTTCCTGTTTTCAAAGTTTGAAAATCTGCTTCAGATTAAAATAATTCCAACAGTTTACTACTTGGAAGATCAAAGGACGACTTCCTCTCTTTGCTAATGAATATATTTCATAATTCTGGAATATCAATTTAAAATGGTTCAAAATTCAATTGCAATTTTCTTTTGTGGGAAACATGGAATTTTCTGCTCTTGCAGCATCTTTCCAGCTGAGCAGAACTTAGAAAGTACAATGATGGCTACCTGGCTTTGTCGTTACACAAAAATATAGGTAACATCCAGCTTCACTTAAACCAATGGTAAAACTCCCAAGGACTTCAATGAGGCCAGCATTTCAACATGGAGGCCCATCCTCACCCACTGCTCAGTGCCACTGATTGTGCCTGACTCCAAAGCCTCTGAACTGATTCCCTTAGTGACTCCAAGAACACAGACATATGAGAGTCCATTTTATCCCATTCAGGAGGGTCATGCACAGAATGCTTAGGATCAAACCCATAGGAACAAGCTATTCTCCAGCTGATGAGAGCTTTGTATGTGTGTACATGTCTGAGTGCCATCTGTATAGGTGGCCTTTTCAGGGGATGCGGAAGGGAAGAAGTACTATAATAGCATCAAAATCCTTGGTGACTCAGTTCATATAAATATCACAGTTTATATTAAGCTCTTTGGTCTAAATAACATGCAGGAAACCTTGTGACACAAGATTGTCTTACAAAATTTTTACAAGGATAATTACTAGTTCTTCATAGGTGACAAAGAGTCCTGTGGCACCTTAAAGACTAACTAAAGTATTAGAGCATAAGCTTTCATGGGCTAGTACCCACTTCGTCGGATGCATGCAGTGGAAGTACCCAGGGGCAGGTATAAATAGGTAGGCAAGAACCAGGTGAAAGATAACAGGGTGGGTGCAATGAAGCTGAACCAGCTGTTATATCTAATCAGGGAGGGTGAGGTGTTCCTCTAGCAGCTGAACTGGAGGTGTGAACAGCGAGAGAAGAGAAACTGCTCTTGTAGTTAGCTAGCCATTCAAAATCTCTATTCAGTCCCAAATTGATTGTGTCAAATTTGCAAATGAATTGCAACTCTGCAGTTTCTCTTTGCAGTCTGGTCTTAAAGTTTTTTGCTGCAAAATGCTGACCTTTAAGTCTTTCATGGTCTGTGCAGGGAGACTGAAGTGTTCTGCACTTCACGATCCATTGTCTACAGCCAAGCACTGAGGTACAATAGTATTTGCTCCAACCCCTCAGAGACCAACACCTACAAGATCTTCACCAATCTCTCTCAAAACTACAATACCCGCACAAGGAAATAAGGACACAGATCAACAGAGCCAGACATGTACCCAGAAGCCTGCTGCTGCAAGACAAGCCCAAGAAAGAAAACAACAGAACACCACTGGTCATCACCTACAGTCCTCAGTTAAAACCTCTCCAACGCATCATCAGTGATCTACAACCCATCCTGGACAACAATCCCTCTCTTCTACAGGCCTTGGGAGGCAGGCCAGTCTCGGCCCACAGACAACCCGCCAACCTCAAGCATATTCTCACCAGCAACAGCACACCGCGCCATAATAACTCTAACTCAGGAACCAATCCATGCAACAAACCTCGATGCCAGCTCTGCCCACATATCTACACCAGCAATACCATCACAGGACCTAACCAGATCAGCCATACCATCACTGGTTCATTCACCTGCACATCTACCAATGTAATATATGCCATTATGTGCCAGCAATGCCCCTCTGCTATGTACATCAGTCAAACTGGACAGTCCCTATGAAAAAGGATAAATGGACACAAATCAGATATCAGGAATGACAATATACAAAAACCTGGGGGAGAACACTTCAATCTCCCTGCACACACAATGAAAGACTTAAAGGTCAGCATTTTGCAGCAAAAAACTTTAAGACCAGACTGCAAAGAGAAACTGCAGAGTTGCAATTCATTTGCAAATTTGACACAATCAATTTGGGACTGAATAGAGATTTTGAATGGCTAGCTAACTACAAGAGCAGTTTCTCTTCTCTCGCTGTTCACACCTCCAGTTCAGCTGCTAGAGGAACACCTCACCCTCCCTGATTAGATATAACAGCTGGTTCAGCTTCATTGCACCCACCCTGTTATCTTTCACCTGGTTCTTGCCTACCTATTTATACCTGCCCCTGGGTACTTCCACTGCATGCATCCGACGAAGTGGGTACTAGCCCATGAAAGCTTATGCTCTAATACTTTAGTTAGTCTTTAAGGTGCCACAGGACTCTTTGTCACTTCTGCAATTCCAGACTAACACAGCTACCCCTCTGATTCTAGTTCTTCATAGGACAGTGTTACTAAAGAAACACATGGGCACGTTCCTTGATCAAAACAGTTTATAATTTAAATGGCCAAATCCTGCAAAGATTTACACGAGTAACTCTATGTACATGAGTAGTCCCACAGATGAAGGGGGAGATTTTCAAAGGCACAAATGGAAGTTAAGTATCTAATTCCTACTGACAGTGCTCTTTGTGCCTTTGAAAACTTCCCCTTTATTTTTTTCAGAGTGAGAAAACAAAACAGGTAGAGAGTACCACTATTTTGTATTTTTCATTCTTGATTGTTTTTACAACCAGTAAAATCCAATACATTTCTGCATATTGTCTTTTGGTAGCATCTGAAACAAACTTTTAAAATCTGCAGGAAGGTGTCTGTATATATATTTCTCTCTGTCTCCATCAGAGGGACTAGCCACAAGATTATCTGAAATTATTCCCAGCATTATTTTTGCATGCGCTGTATCTACTCTCAGTAATCTTTGTCAAAATTACCTCTCATTATCATCCATTTTGGAACTAGCTGAACATGAAGCTGTTCAAATCTTTCTTTTTTCTAGAAGCATTTCAGACAGTTGACCTTAGTCCAAAATCTTCCAGCAGTAGAAAGCCATCATGTATTAAAAACACATGCAGATCTATGGTCGATTACGTCTAGAAATTCCGAGAATAACAAAGTTTGACATTTAACCAGTAGCCACCAAATCTGCTATAAATATTTATGTATGAAGATAGACACAGAACCCTCGTTTATTATAAACTAGAACACTCAGAATTAAAAAGAGTACTTTAATCTGATGCATGTTTATGCAATGTTCATTAGCTTAAGATCTGTATTTGGAATTTGAGGGCCACATTACGTGATTAGTTACACAGCTATCAATCGCCTCAACTCACGTCACTGCAGTCCCTGTAATCCAGTGGTGTAGCTACGAATGGAAATTTGCACGGGCCTCAACTTATGATGAACAGGCAATGTCTGCTACCTGAGATCCCACCTTCAGAGTGCGTGGTTCAGAAAAACATGGTTAATAAATGTACTTACATTTGGCATCCACACAGGCTCAGATTAAGATGGGCCTGGGTGCTAATTGAATGGGATTGTGCCACACCCAAGTCCATGCCTCTGTTCTAGTCTGCACATGTGCAATTGAGATGCACAGACTTATCTCCAAAGGAAATTAAAGGGTCATCAAGCTGTAGCATGTGCCAATTACTAGATCACCACAGGATCTTCTTCCTGTAACCCTTGTCCATCTCCATCCTTTTGTCACCTTCTTATTGCACTGCGTTTAAAGTGAGACAAAGATCTTTATGACATAAACCTTGTCCTTTTAACATGCCTCTGTGGGGCACTGAGCACAACTTTGGGGCTGTAAAAATATTCTATACACTAAATAATAGTTGTTATGAAATACTGATAGGAAAGACCTGCAGAGGGTGCCAAGGGAATACATAGAATCAGCAGGTTACCCTGACTGCTTCTCTTTGCTGGTCTGTACTGTCCTCTGTTGGGCTTGCACCAGCTGGCTACGGGATACCCCACGGCAGATTGACCTAGAGCTAAAGGGGGGTTGGCTTTAATGGACTTGGATCAGGCCCTGTGGATACATCAGTCCCTTTGGCTGCCCCCCAAGGGGGACAACGGGCCTCTTTTCCCTACTCTCCCTCTCATCTAAAAGCTCCAGACCTGCAGAGGGCACGCCAAGTGAATAGTGCTGCTCAGTTCTTGACCCTTCGCTCTGTGGGATGGAGGATCTCTCATATCGATGGTCCCCTCCACGGTATAATCAGGCCAACTGGTTTCCACCTCCACACCCCATGATTCCAGTTCCTTAAATGGTCTTAACATCAAATTTTTTGTAATAGTGTAAACAGGTATGTTGTCAGATTTGTACTTCCTAGAATAGATGCATACTGATGTGCATGGGCTTTATTTGCTCTCCCTTCTTTTCTAGAAGTTGACAGGATGTACAAAATTCAGAAATACACAAGGAGAGATAAGGCTGGGAGGCAGAAATGAACTGCTTATTATCAGTCAACCAAGTAAGCATCTAGACAGAATGAGGCTTAGAGATCAACTCCGCTGCTGTTTAATTACTTTCGCCACCACATATATTTTCCCTTTTATCTCTAGGATCTTTTCTACAGATAGATGGTGTTGTGCTTTCCCAGATGTACTTTCCCATCAGGTATACATGGGTACATGGCAAAGTGAGTGGATTTGGATAATAGTATGTATTGAAAGTGTCTGCTTGGTGGTAACTTGATAGGAGACTTTGCCAATGTGGAGAATAAAGGGATGTCAGAGCCCTAATAAAACTATTCAAACTATCACCATTTTCATCAAGTTTGCAGAAGGTACAAGAGTTGGGATTCTACCTGTAACAGTTTGCTTCTCTGTGCAATGAGACAGTTTTTACAAATAAAAAACTGCCAAAAAAAATCTCTCTTTAAAAAGGCAAAGCAATAGAATTTCCCTGGAAAAAAATAGCAAGGCAGCATTTCTAACCACCATTTCCTCCCCAGATTTTCTCTATAGAGCCAGTCACTCATCCTTGCCCCAGTAACCATCAAACACAGACAACAGTGACAGTAACAGCTCCATTCGCTCTGCCAACATTAACAGACTTCAGTTGTGACCTCGAGTAACCACATCTAAGGGTGAGGGGGAAGTTCAGACACTGTGGACACTCAATTCATGATCTCTTTGCTGGGACTCCCAGTGTTAGGGATAGGAGGGAAGACCAGTCATGGCCATCTGGGGCAATTAGTTTTGTGTTGTAGACTCCTTTCCAATATGACACAAATTGAGACCACCAACTTATTTCACAGAAGCCACTCAGCCGCCATCCAATAAAGACAGTTTGGTAACCTGATGTGAAAAATGCACAAAAATTTCAGTTCTTGCAGGCAGAAGCCAGAGGAATCAAACTGGTTTCAAATAGCACCAAGCAATGGACTATATTTATGGTGAGTATTTTAAACACTAGTGTCTCAGATTAAGAAGCAGAAGACCAAACCTGAATGTTTCAAATACAGTATTAGTAGACTTAATGTGATAAAGGATTTAACCTTTTCTCAATGCCCTTCTCCTATCACCTCATTTTTATATGTATCATTAAGATTTCATCTTCACGATCTTCAATTTCAGATAAGAAGTTATGGTCATGCAGAGAAAACAAAAAACACAGGAAAGGGATTTTTCCATGCACTGCCTAATAACCTGAGGAATTTGAGTTAACTAGTTAATTCTTTTCTACTTTTATTATTTCAGTAGCACATGTAATTCTATAAAGAGAGAACACCTCTCAAATCTTTTTTAGTCACAGTAACTCAATAAGAGTTGGCATTATTCATTGCTTTGTTAAAATAAAATCTCTAAAGACTCTAATTCAGTAGTTTGTAACAATGATACCCGGATCAGTTTCCACAGTTCTTGTATGGTGCTGACTGACATTTCAACTCTTGTTCCTGATGACAGAGACCTTATTTTTTACCAGGTACTATGTCCCTCGTTAGCAAAACAATGAATTTACTACTAGGTGCATACAGTGGTAAGCCACAATTTCACTACTGCTGTTCTATATATAAATGCTGCCTGAGGTGCTGAAGCAAAGAGTTAAAAATCAGGATGGGCTGTGCCTGAATGTCTTTTTAAAATGTGTTCTTCCTCCCTGACTTTCAATCTAATAGCTTAAGATGGTATGATCCACCAATACAACCACACCAAAAATTCTTTTGGTTAGGGCTTGTTTTAAAACTTCCTACATAATCATCTGCCTGATTCAACCACTCCAGGCATGCAGATGTTCTTTCAGAAAGGGACTAAGGACTGAAAACATGAATTTTTCCTTTATGCCTAAATCCAAGCCCAAGAGAAGTAAGTTAATCATATTGAAAGAGTCCAGAGGCCTCATGTGTGCTTCAGGCTTGACCTTAGTTTCATTGTTTCCCCCCATGTGCTATTCATTACTATATTGATGCACAACTATTGTCATAAATCTGGGCTCTCTTATTAAATAATTCTATTAGTTAAAGCATTGCATGCATTGCCCTTGGGATGGAGGCCTTGTCTACACTGGGCTTTTAGCAGTTTTAGCCGGAACTATCTTTCAGCTGTATTCAAGCTAACATGGTTTCCAATACACTTTGGCCAGTCAGTGGGTTTAGAGCCAAGCTGTGATGGAATTGTAACACTGTTTAGAAATGCTGCTTTAACTCCTGCATTGCAGAGTTGCACTGAGGTCTGTGCTGGTAAGTAGGGCCTGTCTCTTGCCATGCTGGATGGCAAAAAGCATACTATTTACCATTTCATAGCTGGAACCACCTTCACATACACTTCCAGTGATAAGGTACTAAATCAGGTAGCAAGCCAGAGCAGACTGAGCCAGAGTGTGATTTAGTGGTTTGGCTGAGAATCAGAACTCTGATTTTTGCTCCTATCTTACTACTGAAGTCCTTTGACATCCTGGGGCAATTTGTCTATCTGCAAAACAGGGATCATTTCCTTACTGAGGTGTGGCCAGCCTCCATTATTAAGTGTTTTGTAAAGCTCTTTGAGATAAAAGTGTCATATAAATGACAACTTTTATTCTTAGCTACAGAACCCACTTATCCATTTCTTATCATCTTAATGTACAGCAGTGGCTAGAGAGCTTGTGGTTTAAAAGTTTTCTGATTTAAAATCATGAAAAAAAACTTGATAAGGCTCCAATGAACAGTATTCTGAATAGTTTGCTCATAAACATGATATCTCTGGATCATCAATTCCAAAGGGTAGTGAAGGGGGAGGAAAAGAAAGTCAGGAATAACATTTTAAAGTAGGGGAGGATTAATATGCTATCCCTTAGGAAACATGTTTAATTTAAATTACAAAATCCTAGCTTCATAAGAAATAGACAACCTTTTAAAAATTCCCCTATTCAGGGTAAAGAGTCCTCAGGACTGAAGTATGCACCTACAGCTAGAGCAAGCACCAGGCTCTGTTTGTACAATGCCTAGCCCAATGAGGCTCCCATTCTTGGCTTTCCCTGAGGCACTACTATCATAAATATGATTGATAACTATAAATAATCTCACAGCCTGGAGTCAAGCTTCAGAGATAAATCAAAGTTCTAAGGCAGAGTGAGCATCTAAACTATGCCACACTCCCCAGCTGAAGAGAGCTCCTGACTTACGCTAAATTTCCCCACAAAAATGAACTCCAAGCCTGAAAGGGGATTGTTACTAATCTAAGCTCCTTAGCTAAAGTAAATGCCCCACACCTAGAGACCAGCTTTGTAGTCCTTAACCCAACCCCTAATAGGTGCTGACCAATCATTCCTCTCCAGATGACCCAAAATGGATCTTCACAGACAACAGAAAACACCTGTGGCCACTTTCAAAACTCCATCAGCATATTTCCCTAAAATAGAAACACCTGAAGCTCTGTTCTGTTGAACAATCCTCATCCTGCTCATCACCTGTCCTGTTTTCTCTGGCCAGGCATCAAGTCCCAAAATGCACAGGTGTTCTGAGTCTTCATACAACACTAAACAGCCTGGGAATGAAGCAAGTACTGAATCCCAGCAGCTCATCAGGCCATTGGAAAGGCATGATTTCATATTGCGATGTAAACAGCTACGCCACAACACAAACCCAAATCCAGGACAATCCAACATTACTTTTTGTTAGATTATACCTGGATTTTCAGAGGTATGGAGCACCAGTAGCTCCCATTAACATCAACTGGGGTGCTCAGCAGTGCTGAAATTCAGGCCATTAGTGATTAGACAGTTTGCAAAAGTTTTCTTCCTCTGTTCAGCCTTCTCTCTTTTTTTTTTTCACTACGCTCTGCATTGTGGTTTACAGATCGAGTGGTTCTTGGGGGTAGGAGAAGAAATGAACTGAACTTGCATCAATTCTCTCCCTATCCCCAAAACTTTATTAGCAGTAACAGAATTTGAGTGAAGGGAAAATGTTCACTGACTTCTTCAAAACACAATTATAATTACTGAGTAATTCAGTACCTCTTGGCCTAATCCATGAAAAATGAGACCTGGTGTAGTACAGCAGGAGCCATGCTCTATGGTGACATCAAGATGTTAATGAAAGAATTATGTCAATAATCCCAGGGCTGTCTGCTTTATTTATACTAAAATCTGGTGATAGACACAATAATGGTAGCTTAACCTTGGCATCACTCCAGTATGAAAACATTTTACCAGGGTCAAATTTTGTTCTAAATATAACATATCTGTTACTGTTCTGGGTTTATATTTATTATGCTTGGAGTGATAAACTGCAATTAATTCACAGAACACAATAATTACAGTATAACATGCCAACTAGGTTTCTTAGGATTATGTTGTCATTTGTGGGGAGAGTAACTTGAAATATGAAGGTAAACTTTCTTTGATCTAAGGAGGCTTGGTTTTGTTTTGATTCTGATTCTTTGTATTTGGGGCAATTAGAGCAGCTGTAATTCCACTTATATGTTTAGCACTCTTCATCCTCCTTTTCAGCATTGTTCATGCTTTTGTGTGCTTCCTTCATGCCAGCTCGCTCAAAGCATGTGTTGATTATCGACAGTAGAATCTTCTTGGACCATACCATATCACTGACCTGCAAATTTTCAACTGAATTATGAATTTCAGAAAGTGTCCTACTCCCAGACTCAACATTGCTCTGGCATATGGGCATGCATAGAAATACTCAGCAGCCCCCAAAAAAACCCAGGCAGAAAGCCTGGTCCCACAGAACTCAAAGGGAGTTTTGTCACTGAGTTCAATGGGGCCCTAATATTGACCCCTAATATTGGGAACAACCTGAGAGCATCACAACTAATGTAAGATAAGACTAATCCTGTGCAGGGGTCAACAGAAGCACCCCTCAAGACTCAAGAGGTCTACACAGAGTTTTTGTACCTGTATAACTATTTGGGTTGGGGGGTGATTATTTTAGCAAATTAGTTACACCAGTACAACCCCCTGTTTGGCTGGAGTTACACTAGTTTAAAGGTGCTGTTTGCTGGTGTAGCCCATGCCCACTTGGTGTGGGTTAAACAAGGTAGCTTGTCCTGAGCTCCAGAGGCTTACACAGCTCACGTTCCCCATTCAGTCATGATGTAGCCTAGCCACCCCCAGAGGTGACAGAGTGCCACACTAAACTGGCATAGGTTACACTAGTATAGCTCATTCCAGGGCCAGCCCACAACATTTTGGCACCTGAGGCGGGGAACTCAGATGATGCCCCCATACTCCCTCACTTGGGCCAAAACTTTGTAAGGTCCTTTGTCTTGTGTCCTCCTTCCTCCAGCACAGCACTTCACCATCTCTGTGCATCTAGAGCAGAGAGGATACATATGCACCAGCAGCAGACACAATTTTCTACACTCTGGGTCCTAGTGGTGCCTCCTCTCCCCCAGTCTGGCACCTGAGGCAGCCGCCTCAGTTCGCCTCATGGTAAGGCCAGCCCTGGCTCTTTTCCCTTCCCATACAGAAATATGTTAAACCAGAATAAGCATATGTGTACCTCAAACTGCATCCCCACTTGGGAAGTTACCAGGGTAGCTCCAGTGGATACAAGGTGTGTGTGCAAAGGCCGGGTCTACACTAATTTTTCCAGCATAGCTATGTCAGCTAGGAGTCTGACAAATCACACACACACACACCCCAAGGGGCATAACTAGGCCAGTAGAACCCCCGTTGAAACACAGCTATACTGACAGACAAGTGTTTCTGTCAGCATAGCTAATATTGCTTGGGGAGGTGGGAAGGAGTTCCTCTGTCAGCTTATGCTGCATCTATGCTAGGGAGCTCTGCCGCATAGTTATTCTGCTATAGCTATGCTGGCTAAGGCTCTGTAATGTAGGCATGGCTTCTGTCTCTCGAAACAGGGCTTAAGAGAGACTTATAGACTCATAGATTTGAAGGTCAGAAGGGACCATTATGATCATCTCATCTGACCTCCTGCTCAACGCAGGCCACAGAATCTCAACCCCTCACTCCTGCAATAAACCTCTCACCTATGTGTGAGCTATTGAAGTCTTCAAATCATGGTTTAAAGACTTCAAGGTGCAGAGAATCCTCCAGCAATTGACCTGTGCCCCATGCTCAGAGGAAGGCAAAAAAAAAAAAAAAAGAACGCAGGGCCTCTGCCAATCTGCCTTGGAGGAAAATTTCTTCCCAACCCCAAATATGGCGATCAGCTGAACCCTGAGCATATGGGCAAGACTCACCAGCTAGACACCCAGGAAAGAATTTTCTGTAGTAACTCAGATCCCATCCCATCTAACATCCCATCACAGGCCACTGGGCATTAATAGCCAAAATTAGTATATCCCATCATACCATCTCCTCCATAACCTTATCAAGGTTAGTCTTGAAGCCAAATATGTCTTTTGACTTAATAGATGCATTAGTCTCAAGCTGGCTGCTCTGCACAGGGCAGTTTCATCCACAGTCTACTCATGGTGTCATTGTTCTATAAGCTGGTCTTCAGACCCTTCTCAGACTCTGAAATGGAGAGACAGACAAGGGCCTGTTGTTTCTGAAAGAGGAACATAAAGGAAAATAGAGCAGTCCAGAATGAATGGAGAGTGACAGCCCAGTGATCGAAATTCTTACAGAACTCAGGAAACGTATAACTCTGTGGTACATGACTGAACAAAGGTGAAGTGAAAGCCTCCGTTTGGACGCCAAAGACTCATTGCATCAGAGCAACAAAAATGCATGTCAGGAATTAAGCATTCATTTACGGTGTTGCTGCGTATTTGTAACGAGGTTGTAAATCATCACTAATGATTACCGACCCAGCAGAGCATATGTAGTGAGAGGAAAGCTAGCCTGGCAAACGCACTTGGTAGCTATTCTAGAAACACTTCAAAACTCTGTGTACACAAATGGTTCTTTCACACGTCTTAACAGATGTTAGTCATTTTCTCCTCATCTGCATTTAATATTCTGCTACATATTTCTTCTCTGCTCACAAAGTGCAGCAGTCATTCCAAAAACCTGGCTTTGCTTGTTCGTATTAATAGGATACCTTTGGTTCTTTTGTAAATAGGCAGATGTACATTGGCATCCATTCAAAGTATTTGTTTTCCGATCGCCATTAATTTTAAATGACTTATTTTCACACACTCTGTACTTTGGTACAATTCCACTGCTTTGTCAAAGAGTATTTTTATTCATTGATCTGCTAAAATAAAAGGCACCCAGTCCTTTCTGCACCATAGCGAATGCTTTTAAATATTTCAGAATGTTAGCAAAGACTTGGCTCAGGGGGTTGGTAATAGCAAATAGGGCCTAGATGTTCAGTGGAAAGATGAAGGGTGCCTTACTGCTGCAAAATACTGGAGGTTTGAACCTGAACCATGAGGATAGTAAAAAGCATCTATTGAAGGCAATGTAGTTCAATCCTGGATTAATTGGGAATTCACCATGGCTGTCAGTTAAATCCATCATTTTTACAGACGTCACCTACCTCATTGGCTTGGCTTAGTATGGGTCCTTCCCACGAAGGGTACATTTGCACAGCAGCTGGGAGCTGTACTTCCCAGTCTGGGTAGCATACACACATTAGCCTTGCTTGAGCTAACATGCTAAAAATAGCAGGGTGGCCACTGCAGCACAGGCAGTGGTCAGGATAGTAGCCTGGGTACGTTCCCGCCCAATCCCCCGGTTACACACTGAGGTGGCCCAAGCTGCCGCTTGTGTCACTGTGGCCGCACTGCTATTTTTAAGGGCTAGCTGGAGCGAGACTAATGCATTTCCATTCACTATGCAGATGTTCACATACAGCCTGATCCAAATCCCGGTGAAGTCAAATTAAAGACTTCCAGTGATGTCAGTGGGCTTTGGATCAGGCCCTTAACCAAAGCGACTAATGAACCTTAAACAAAATCACAGTTTATATTGTTTTGACTCATAAGCATTCACTTAAGTAGCTCTGAAGGTGAATGATTTAACTCAGAGAAGATGGGTTTCATGAAATAATGGATTGTTTCACTTTTTAAAGAAGAGCCAGAAATCCCCCTTCTTTCTACTATATTTCTTCATTTTGCTTCCTGGAATGGACAGAAGTCCAGCGTCAACCATGTTGCTCCCAGGTCAAGTTGCTGTAGCTCTGAAGATCTCTGTAAGCTGTAAGAGACCTACTGAAGCAAAAGTGATGTCATCAATTGTCCCTCGCCACTAAGGGAGAAATCAGGCAGAAGTGAAAGACTATTACATAGTATTAAATACACCCAAGACAATATCACAAAAGAGTTCTTAGCCCGTATCAATCTAAATGGTCTTTTGTTTATTAGATATTTATTTCATTATTTGAATACACATATTCTTAGAAAGGTATTGTGGATATTTAAAACACAATCTGGGAGAACTGTTCAAACATTAATCTTTTCTGTTCCAAGCTTATCTTTATGTGTAGAGAACACAAAGTCACAGAAGTGAACATATCTTTCAGTTTTGCCTCTGCGAGAGAGGAAATATTGAAATTTAAGTAAATTAAGCATGCAGATAATATTTGTAGTGTTGCTTCCTGATCATTTTTATCTACCTCTTTCCTTCAGTTTTGTAGTTTAGATTTTTTTAATCCCTTCCATTTTAGATAAAATGTCAGTGCCCTCTATGTACTTCAATCATACATTAAACTAAAGATTGGGCAGATCATTGTAGAAGGGAATCCTGAATTAAGGATTCAAATCATACTCCCACTGGAATGAACTGAAATTTTGCCATATTTTCCCCATACTAGGAGCAGAAATGTACTCCAAGGGAGAAAAATGTATTAACTTTCCATAGACTAAATAATATCAGTCACCAATGCAATGATATTTTGGATATTTTCTGTCTTTATTTTTAAGATACCAAGAGGCAGATATACTATTCTAGCCCAAGAGGTAAGTCCCTGCAAAATGTTGGTTTTAAAATATCATAGAATATCAGGTTTGGAGGGGACCTTAGGAGATCATCTAGTCCAACCCTGTGTTCAAAGCAGGATCAATCCTCAATTAAATTATCCAGCAGATTTTTGTCCCATATCCCTAAATGGCCCCCTGAAGGATTGAATTTACAACCCTGGATTTAGCAGGCCACTGCTCAAAACACTGAGCTACCCCACTCCCCTCCATCAGATCAACTACAGTTGCTCTAATGTGACCAGATATTGGTCTGAAACTAGAATTCAATATTTCATTCACCTCTAATTTTAAAAGTCAAATCACCATTTTTTTCTTTACCTACTGTAAAAATAAATGCCTGTTAAGCAGAGACCTAGTCTTTCAAGTTTGAAGCTGAAGGGAATCCCAAGAAACACAGATTTATAATGAAAAATTACTAGACTTTTACTGGGATGTTGCTAAAGGCAACATATAACAGACTGCATCCATATAACATTTTAATTTAACAGATTCAGAACAGTGCAGAGTTGGTGGTATAGTCCCAGCTCAGATGTGACTGGCACAAATCCCCACACTTTGGGCTCTTTTTACCCTAGCCCAGGGCTTCTGATGGCAGAAAGAACTGCTGCTGCTCAACACTTCTGGTTACATATTTAAACAACTACCTATGGCAAGCAGTTCCTATGGCAATTAGCCTAAGACTTTGCAGGCTGGGCACCCAAGAACTGAGGCTTCCAAAATCATGGGCTCCTGTTAACAGTTTTTGTTTTTCCCAACCCTGGCTCAGCTTCTTAAAGACATGTAGATGCCTAACACGTAAGGGAGTTAGGCACCTAACTACCTTTGAGGATCTGGGCTTCTGGCAGAAGTCCTGCTTTATCCCCCTGCAGTCCCTTGGATGTTTTGTTAATATGTTGTAAATACAGTCAAAATTAAAGCTGTGGGCTGGGAAAACTTTCTGACCTGCCAATGGTCATGCTAAGCAAGTTAGCCTCTAACTTCTCAGATGTTCAAGTAGGTTAGATTGTTCAAGGCATCCTCTCAGTTACTTCCCATTTTTAAATCTGTATACTCAATGTGGTGTTACTATATTACTGTGCTCGAAACATGTTCTGTGTTTGTACAGTGCCTAGCACAATAGAGTCCTTGTTCAGGACTGGAGCTCCTACCTGCTAAAGCACAAATACAAATAAAAATAATAATAATCACAACACTCAATAGGAATCAAATATTACTTTGTGAGTCAAAACTCATGGGAGATTATTCTTAGACATTTAAGACCCACTCCATTAGATTCAATGGGAGCTGAAAATGCAAAAACAGGAAGTCCTCATCAACTTACATATTCCTGCAAAGAAAAAATGAGGACTGTAGAAAAACTCAATAGGTTGCAATAAAAGAAGTACATAGGTCATAGATTTCTCCCAAGAGTGTGGGAACAGCTTAAAATCGTTTAGGTGGGTGTGCCCGTGTATGTAACCACTAACATTTTTAGGTGTGAAGCATACATCAGCATGTTTTCAGGACACCTTCTTGATTAGAAGGCCTCCAGGCTTCTAGGAGTATTGAAAAACCTATTTTTAAAGGATGGTATGCTAGTAGACAGAACTGCTTCTGCTCACAGTTCTTTCTATTGCTCATTATCCCAGTGCTGTGTGAAAATCAAGCATCTTCTATAAATTTCTAGCTAGATTTGAGTTGTGCTATTTTTACTGAATGTTTATTCATAGATATATAAGCATGTAGTGCACATGATTATTTCATACAAAATATCTTCTGTTCTAAATTATTCCAGCCTGTAACCACACATTTTAGCAATCCCTTTATTATTCAGACTACAGAAGAAAATGATGAAAAGTCTCGTTAAAAGCCCTTTTTGCAGTACCAATATTTTGAGCTATGGTACAGGCTGTAGGGGCAAAAATAAGATCCGATTCTAAGAACCAAACTACAAACAGAATCCATTTAAGTCACACTCAAATCTGTGTGCCAGTACTACGTCCCAAGGCACAAAAGTAAACAGCAACAGATCAATACAAATGAAGTAACATTCCCTTTAGGCTCCTGTTTATTACTTTAAGCTTACCAGTCACTCAAAGTCAATTGCCATGTACTGAAAGGAATAAAAGTAAGGTAATTAATCAAAAGCAGCTACAAAGGATCAGGAGGAGTGATTCATGAATTCAGATATGGTAAAAAGGCACAATCCTGCTGAATTTAAGAGACAGTACATCTGTTTATACTCGGTTAGACTTTGAGCCCATGACTCAACCACACACTCATAGCAAGCAAGATAAAAAAGAATTTGCATGCCCATGGAAATCAGATCTCAGACTACCCCTTGAAAACCCCCTTCATGCCTGGTTCAGGTGTCACCCAATATTTATAGTTTCCATAGAAAAGTAACTAAATCATGAACTTGAACTCCAGTGCTCTGGTGAGATCTCAAATTCTCATTTGAAACGGCAAGAATCTCATGATGACTATTCTCTTATAGCCTCGTATTCCTCCATAAACAGGAGCAGCTGGGTGCGGTGGTGCAGTGAACAGGACACTGTCCTGAGGCTCAGAAGACCTGAATTTGACTCCCAGCTCTGCCCTGACCTCAGCTATGTGAATCTGAGCAAGTCACTTCACCTCTCTGCTTCTTTTTCTTCTCCTGTCCTTTGTCTGTATTGTCTACTTACATTGTAAGCACCCCGGGGCAGGGACTGTCTCTCACAATTAGAACTAACAAGGAATTTTTCAACAGAACATGCTGATCTGTGAAAACCAAAACTTTTTCATGGGAGAGTCAGTTTCAACCAAGTTTTGGCTGAGAAGGTTTCTTAGGTCCAGGATGAACTTTCTGGTCAAAACCAGAGAAGGAGCAGAAGAGTGACCCTGGAATAATCAAGTGTTTCGGGCACTCACCAGGGTTGGAGACCTAGGTTCACATTCCTTTGCTAAATCAGGCAAATAAGAAACTTGTACCTAGGTCTCCTACGTCCTAGGTGAGTGCCCTGAGCTCTTCGCTAGTCTAGGGGACTTCTGTTCTTTCCCTCATATTTTGCAAAAAGATTAGAAAATTTTCCATTTCACCCTCATGCAGAATGGGAAAATATTTTGAAATCCTGAAAAATGTTGCAGGTCAGGAATACCATTCTCCACCCCTCCCCCATCTCTATTTGCTGTGTGTTTGTGCGGTGCCTAGCACAATGGGAGCCGAAGTTTGGTTTGGACTTCAAAGCACTGTTGTAATACAAATACAATTATGAACCAGACTCGGAATATCTCCTTGTTCGGCTATGGATTCCTTGTGTGACCTTGAACAAAGGCCAAAATAATTCCCAAACTTCACTGCCTAAAGTTAGGCACCGACATAAATGGCCTCATTTTCAGAGGTTCCAATCAAGAGTGTTTTCCCTGTACAGAGAACCCGTCCCAGGTTAAACGCAAACCCATATGTGCAGATTTATATGAATAAACCCTGAGATGAGACTCCACCTCTAACTCTGAGTCAATTTAATTAAAATTATAAAGTAATTGAATTTCTCCATTACACTACTACTTACTACATGTGTAGTAAGGAAGGCACAGAACCTAATTCCCATTAAAATCAATTGGAGGTAGGTGCCTAAATATCTTTGAGGATTAGGCTAATGTACTGAACCTCTGAAAGGTGGCATAAAGTGGCCCTATATCTTTCTGATGTGGTTAAGACCGTGAAATTCCCACCCACCCTTGCAATAGCGAAGAGGAGACAAGACCTATCTGCAATTTGCTTTTCTCTTTTAAGAGGCTTTGTGCTGGTCTGTGACACCCATAAACAAAAGCAGCAGGGAGTCAGATACTTACATTTGAGCCTTGTCATGTCTCAACACTGAAAACATTAAGTAATATATTGCAGCAATCCATTACAGAAAACCATTAAATATTGGGCAACAGATGTAGCAATTTTTCAAGCAACCAGCCCAATGTTCGTCACTTCACTTAATGTGCCAATGGAAAGTGTTCAGATATTATGGTGATCAGGGAGTGGTATAAGAATCTGTCTAGAATAGAAGAGATATAAAAAAGTCCCAGTTCATAAAATTATCTTACATTAATATTGTTTTAATTATTTGTATTGCAGAGGCACTTAAGAGACTCAGTCATAAACTGGACCCCATTATGTTAGGTGTGCTACAAACACAGAACAAACAGTGAGTTTACAGTCTAAAGCCAGGTCTACGCTGGGGGGGAGGTGTCAACCAAAGATTCGCAACTTCAGCTATGCAAATAGCATAGCTGAAGCCAACATATCTTAGATTGACTTACCTCGGCGTCTTCACGGCTGTGAGTCGACCGCTGCCACTCTCTCATTGACTCCGCTTCCGCCTCTCATGGTGGTGGAGTTTCGGAGTGGACGGCGAGAGCACTCAGGGATTGATTTATCCTGTCTAGACTAGACGCAATAAATCGATCCCTGATAGATTGATAAGGGCTTGTCTAATGGTGCTTTAGTCAACACCGGAGGGGTGTAAATTTCATCCACACTAGCATGTCATGCACTACCAAGCCAGTGTGGCCCCTGTAGCGCACAAATAGTTCCCTAGTGCATGTTAACATAGCTCGGTTTCACACAACACTACACTGATGTGCACTAGGGAACTTTCCGTGCACTCCAGCAGGGTCCATCTGGGCCAGTTAGTGTGCAACATGCTGAAGTAGACTAAAATTTACATCCCTCTGGTGTGGACTAAAGCACCTTGTAGACAAGCCCTAAATCTTACCTGGTTGTGTTGGACTATGTATTGGGGGTTTTTTCAGTTGTGATTTTACATGAGAAATGGCTAGGTAATGTTAGGTCTATGGAGTCCAAACTACCTGTATGCAAATCAATTTGCCAATTTTACATACACACACACACAAAAAAAAAAAAAAAACTCTGCAAGAAATTCTGGTCACCGAACACCAGCCATTGCCAAGACATCTGCAGCCAGAAAGCTAGAGGAAACACTGTTGGCAGAATGGGACTCCAAAAGAAATGAATGGAAACAGAATGATTTCCCCAAATGGAGGTTGGATAGACCCATCAGAAGAAAATTAAAACCAAAACAACATGCTGCAAGAAACAATGGAACAGATGTAATAATATTTATTATTGGAACCAGTGAAACATGCCAATTAATTTTAAAGAGACTTAAAGGGATCAAACCATTTTTAACTGCAACGTATAAATGAGTCATGAATCATAACAGAACCTTCAGCAATGCATATGCCTTTCCCTGAAGGTCAGTATATAAATACATTTTTGAAAACTCCTGAATGTCCAGAGGTGGGCAACAACCAGTCTTTGTTGTATTCATTGTATTAATGCCAGAATTGCTATCTCTAAAGTGCTGCACTATTATAGCATTGAGAATTCTGACATCAGTGCATCCGCATAGCACCCCAAGATGACTGAAAATTAGCCCTGAAGCAGAGAGAGCAGAACTTCTACCAGCACTAGCAGCCTCTTGTTGAATTGGTTTGACTAACATAGCAGAAATATGATCGCAGCCTAAGGACTTATTTTAGCGTAGCTTTATCTCTTGCAACAATTATTTCTCCATTAAAGTCCATGAGTACAACATATTAAAAAGTAAAATGTATTTTCTATCATTCTCTCTCTCTGGGCCTAAAGATGGTTTGTTTACCTACATAGGTTCATGTCCATAGGTTCGGCCAATTGCAGCCCCCACTGGACATGATTCACCATTCCAGGCCAATGGGGGCTGCGGGAAACAGCGTGGGCCAAGGAATGTCCTGGGTTCTGCTTCCCACAGCCCCCATTGGCCTGGCATGGTGAACCGCAGCCAGTGGGAGCTGCGATCAGCCGAACCTGCAGCCACTGCAGGTAAACAAATGGTCCCAGCCCACTAACGGATTTCCCTGACAGGCCACATTCCAAAGGTTGCCAATCCCTGCTCTAGACTCTGGTTGGCTCTCTCTCTCTCTCTCTCTCTCTCTTTCTCTCTCTTTCTGACCAGAAATTCCATCCTGGGCCTAATTTTGCAACCACAAAAATCTGTTGAAAAATTCCCAACTACCTCCACTTATTATTGTTCCTTTGATCCTCCCTCCCCTTTTCCTCCTCTTGTTTGCCACAGTTAGTGTGAGATCTTTTCTGAAATTAGATTGCAATTTTCCTTCCATAACAGGGCCCCAGCTTCCTATGTTTTTATACAGAGCCTAGCATACTGAGATCCTCCTGATCCTGAATGGAGTCTCTGGGTGTCATCACAATAGAAATAAAGATTAATATTAATAAACTTCTATTTTTCCAAAATGGTTGGAAGCAGAGGAGGAGGAGAATAAAAGATGAAGGGGTGTGATATACACGGGATTCTGCTCGTTTAAATATGCAACATAAATCCTGGACATATATTCAGCTAAATGGTAAGCAGTGCGAGGAATACAGATAAAGACAAAGCAAAATATAAAATCCAAAGGCACATGCTGAATTACAAACTCAGAAAGCAGAAGAAAATGTCAATAAAATCGATTTGAATTTAATGTGTAATTTAGCAGAGACCTATTGATTTTGGATTTAGTCACCTCAAAAGACAAATTGCTACATGATTGCATGCCTTTCCTTTGTATGTTTTAAGACACTGTTGTGATCTCAGCAAGAAAGATTTGTTTTATTTCCTTCCCACTGGCTTACGGTCAGCGAAATGTATTTAGTTTGGAGGACTCATAGTGATTGTGAAAATGTTTTTGTCTGTGAATCTGGTATGTTTTTCCGACCAGAAAATTATTAATAAATCTGGCCCTTACTCGTGATGATAAGTAAGTACCTTACCCTCTGAGTGACTTGTAAGAGAGTTTTAGATTTGAAAGGAATGCAAGATCGGACCTTTAGTCATCATTCATCATCATTATGCCCTCCAACCCTCTCAGGGTATGGGCCGCCAACAATAGATTGCCAGATGATTCTGTCCTGGGCCATTCTCCAGGAAGTTGGTCTCTGAATTATCTATTGCTTGTGTTTCTGTAGCGGGTAAATTTTTACGGGATGGGATTGCTAGCCCCATGCCCAACCCTCCTCCTTTTTCATTCGGGCTTGGGACCAGCATTGGCGGAGTTAGACCTTTAGTACAAGGGTATAAATGTTTCAACACATGGGTGAATACTAAGAAGATTAAATAAAATGGTAGGCTAGAAGCAGAAAGAGTTTTAACATAGGACTCAGCTTGATCCTCCACTGCTGTGCACCTTGGGTAGTCATCCACACTATGGCATAGCATCAGGTGATAAAGCCTTCTCTTTGCGTTCAGCCCACAATATTTGATTTATTCTGCTGCTTCAGACCCTACCAACACAGGGAACACAACTAACCGATAGTATTGCTTGAGCAGACTTCATGGGTAACACAAGTTTGCCAATAAAGAGGTAAAACAAGGAAAAGACAAACTGGACTGTGTTTTACAGAGGACAAATCAAGGTCTGAAAATAGAAAAACTAATAAGTACATTGGGGTTATATTTAAGCTTCCAAACAACTGAGCGTACAATTTATTTTCAGCAATTGTTCACAGTATCCTCTGACTTACTTCCGGTTGTAGGCTGTGCCAGATACGTGGTACAAAAATGCGGGTACCATGCTGCTTGGTACACGTCAGTGAACTTCTCAGAGGTTGCCATCATGCAAGGGTTGCTACAACAGTCATTACAGAAAGGGTTAAAAAAACAAGAATGAGAAGCAAATTGTCCAGGGGTATTTTAGCTGCTGAAGTGCAGGTGTCAGCTAGAGACCCCTCAGAAAATACAATATTTTCCCTATCATCAGCACAAAGCCCACAAGGAATTAATTTCACACTTACAACCAGATGCTGCAATCACTTGCTGTTGGGAGAAAAAGGGACTCACCACAGTTCATATACTGGTTTTCCTAAGGTGTAAGATGCATCCAGCCAAAGTAGGCTCTCAGTGACGGGTATGAAACTGGAGTTACTCCATTACAGGCAGTGAAGTTCTTCTGGCTTTTTATCAATGGAGCTGAGATTAGAATTTGGCCCATTGTCCATTGTTCACAGAAAGCAGGAGGTTTTCTAGCCATTTAGCTCTTATTTATAGGTTTCTCAGGAGAAGACGGCTCTCTAGGAGCCAAGCCCTTCAGTTGGATTCTTCCCTTGCTTATTAAATACTTGATTATTAATTCCACACCTGTGAGGACATCTTTTTAAAATGTACAGCTCTGAAACAGAAAATATGTGTCATTGTACAATGTAGCAAATCAACAGGGTGGGTTGCTTGATATCCCTGAGTGATTCCTTCCTTTCCTCCACTCTGTTTCATGTGACGTGTGGAATCTCTAATATGCAACAAAAGCAGCTGAAGTAACAAATAGCTTTAAAAAATAATAATAGGTCTCATCTGCCATTGCATTATTCTAGTTTAGCACCGGTGCAACTGTGCTGATTTCAACAGAACTCTGGTGTCGCAATGTTGGCTCAAACCCTACATCCATAATTATACTCTATGTGGTATCCCATAAACCCAGAGCTAACCATATTTCTCAGATTGGATGGTTTCGAAAGGATGAATATCTTATCTTAATTAGAAACAAGGTAGAGTGTGTCTCTGACTCTGTAAAATCTTCCACCTTGAATCCCGCAATGTCCCTGCTCCCATCGGCCTGAGTCTCCATTCACTTCTGCCAATGTAAATCTGGAGTCACTCCATGGACATCCATGGCCTTAATTTTCCACCGTGTCCTAGCTGCATTCAGAGGTAGTGGACTGTGGTAGTCACCTGGAGCTGGTTGTGACACCAGATTCAGCATGGTCTAGCCCCAGTATAAGCTGTAGCAAGAGGGCTCCTGTTCTAACAAGCACTGCTGGCCTAAGTCCCTGTCACAGGCTGGCTGGGGCCAGTCAATGAAGTAGGGCCAGGTGCT
The DNA here is from genome assembly GCA_007922305.1 of Dermatemys mawii. Classification (NCBI taxonomy): domain Eukaryota; kingdom Metazoa; phylum Chordata; order Testudines; family Dermatemydidae; genus Dermatemys; species Dermatemys mawii. The sequence goes on along the minus strand of ML677358.1, from coordinate 10,334,752 downwards.
CCCATTAGGGAAAGTAAAAGGATGGGGCAGCATGTGTGGGTTATGAAGGATCAGAGGGAGATGCAGTCAGAGAGATAGACCCAGTGAATCAGAACCAGTTAGGAAAGGCCAGGTGAGAGCTGCCAGAGACCATACATTTGTGACCTGGAAGAAGGCTGAAGGCCCAGGGACAGCAAGAGGGGTTTTCTGGCTGAGGTCTCAGAGCCAGACAGTCAGGGCCAGAGGGCTGAAGGCAGGAGGAGCAGCAGCAGAGGGAGTTGCCTGCTTGTTCTGAGCCGGGCAACCAGAATCAAGGTCTGGAGAGGGCTAGAGGAAGGGGGCAGCAGAAGAGCCTGACCACCAACATCTCCAAGGCTGGAGAGTTGGACCCAGAGGAACCATCAGAGGACCAGGGATATGAAGGGTGATCATCTGGCAGGGAAGCTCCCCAGCAGAGAGGCAGAGAGGATTCCCCCAGGAAAACCAGGGGTTGCCTTCAGTTGGAGAACACTCAGAAACTGGGAGTGGTTAAAGGCACTAGTGGGTGATACGTGAGGCACTCACAGGACACGATGTTGGGTGATCTTAATGACCATTTGCACTGCGGGTGAGAAACGGGTTATGTGTCTGACAGAGTGTTTTGAAATAGGTTTTGTTCCTGGAGACTCTGAAAGGGATGTCATGGTGCAGCCTGCCACTAGAGGGTGCTCCAGCCACAACTGCCCTATGCCGGTTCCTTACACCAGCAGAGGAACAGGCATAGGTTACCTCTTAACACTGCAGCCAGGGATGTGATTTGCGTCTCGTGTTGGCGTACCTGTGCTAACTGTAATCTAGCCAGCTTGCTAAAAGTAGCCATAAGGATGCTGCCTGGACCCCTGGAGTACCTACTGGTTCATGCAGCCCACACTGAAACCCCTGGCGCTGCATTTTCATTGCTAGTTTTGATGAGCTCAGCTCTGACATGCCGTTCCCTTACATCCAGGTGCGAGAAGCTGAGGTAGAAGGTGGCTACTGCCAGCCAGTTGCCTCTGCCAGCTCTGGGCCAATGGAGATTCCCCCATCATAGGGTGAATTCTTTGCTGGAAATCTCTGGCTGGTTTAAAGCCACTTTGCACCATGTGGCCTCAGCAAACCGGAGACTCCTGCTCTACATCTGTAATTCAGAAACAAACTCTGCTGCCTCTTATGCCTGTGGTGGATCACATAGGCATGTACTTAAAGTATTTGCGCACTCTCCTTTGTTCTTCATTATCCAAAAAGTGGAACGTTTTAAACTGACAATGCTACAGAAGTGATAATGCCTGAACTATTCCTATTGCCTACTTCTTATGCTAAATCCATATCTCAGAGTATACATGGAACAACTGGGAAACAACGTGAAACTCATAGGGTTGTGGACCAGTAATTGCTAGAGATGTTATGCTGAAACAAACTAATAATCTGCTTTAAACTGTTCACCTTCAACCTCTTGAAAACTAATCCAAAGGATCCCCGAAATAGCAAAAACCTGTATGATTTGGAGCCTGAAAAAAAGATTAGGGAGTATTTATTTAGCTCCCAGTGTTTTCTGAGTGCACTCAAATCTCTCTTCATAAGAATCTGAGTGCAGAAGGATGAGCAGAGGAAATAAATAGCACAGCGAGTGACACATTCACTTACAACTGTGAGAGATCTCTCTTTGTTTTTGTAATTTAGTACTTGACATCTCTGTTCAGCCTCCCCATTAAACCTGCCTAGTCACATTATGTTGCGATACAGCCTGGCATTAGATCATAAAGCCATATATCTGATTTATCAGGCTTTATAATGAAAAAGGCAATAGGCAGCAGATTGTAGAAGGAAGGCAGGGAGAAGGGAGGTGAAAAGTAGCATCCGTACTCAAAGGGTGATGGTAAATGGTATGTTCCAATAAAGGAAATAGGACTGAACCCTGGCTCTTTAGAAGCATATGGGAGTTTTGGCATTGATTCCAATAGCACTGGCATACCACCCAATACCTCCAGGAGTGTTTGGGAAGTGTGCTAAGCAGCATGATCTTGGGATATCTGTAAAGAGCTGTAGTGTTGCTCTCCTGGTTAGAAAAGTCTCCTTGTAGCCTAAATTCAGTGCACTGTACAGGAAGGCAGCCATAATTTGGCCTCTGAAATCAAGCTTTTCCCTCATTAATCTCTCACTGCAGTATATATTTTCCAATGGCTAAAACAGCATTAACAAAATATTAAAAACAAGAAATCAAGACTCCCAAAATTCAGGAAATGCAACAAAGTTAAGACTGAACATTCTCAGTCCTAGTTGTCCTCCTTGTATATATACTTTTTAGGTAAAACATGTAAGTACTTCTTCTCTCTGTGGGCTGAATCTTCAAATTCTTCCTCAAGCAAAGCTCCCGCTGAAGTCAATTGGACTTTAATCTATGTTAGGCCTTCAAGATTTGTCATGATATCATTATATGTTACCTATCAAATAGTTCAATACTGAATACAGTACAAACTGGAAGGTCTTATGCAAAGAAAATTGGTCCATTGTTGTTCAGGGAACTACTGAAAGAGAAAAGATGAAGTAGGAAGTTGTAATAATGGAAACTGCAAGGGTTGGTATTTAGACAGTTTGTTTGTTTTAAACATCTTTCAGAAAAGCATGGCAGTGAACAGTACCTAATTTGAATATGTTAAGATTTATTGGCTGATAAGACAGTAATTATTAGACTGTAGCCTATAAAGAAGCACAATGCAGACCAGGAAAAGACTTCTGTGGTTAATGGGGGTAATACACTAAAACTATTTGCATAGTGTTTGGCAGCAGGACAAAATGCAAATACAGGTTAAGCTTGTGCTATAAACATGAAAACAGAGGCACAGGGCCAGAGTAACTCACCCTGGTGTAAATTAGTCCCTTCTGTGCCAGGCAGGCCCCTGGATCAGTATATTTCCTCATTACCTTGGTCTTAACCCCTTAGTGGCTAGCACCACCCACTTTTCTAGCCACTTCTATGGGACCCTGTCAGATGAGAGGTTGCAGCATATTTGTCTGGCTAGATACTCCCCCATAGCAGCCTTTCCACCACTGGCGGCCTCTACCATTAGGGACTCTGGAATGAATTTAATTCTAGCACTATCCAAAGAATTTATAAAGTGTTGCTTAGGGACATAGACTCATCTTTACAGGAGTAGCAGGGATGTGCTCTACTGGTATGTCTACACTTGGAGCGGGGGACATGATTCCCAGTTGGAGGAGACATACCCAGACTATGTCTGATTGAGCTTATACATTAAAAATAGAATGTAGCCAGGGCAACAGGAGCTGCTGCTGCTAGAAGGGTAAGTCCCATACTCGGGCAGCTAGCCCTCATGCCATTTGTTCTACTCTGGATACATTCTATTTTTAGTGTACTAGCTCAATCAGAGCTAGTGCGAGTATGTCTCCTTGAGCTGAGTATTAATCATGCCCCCAGCTCAGAGTGTTGATATACCCTATATCTTACAAGGGTCAGGGATTTCCCCATACTCAAATGAGATTTTACTCTTAATCATATAACGTGGGATTTTCTAAGGCAAAGTCCCATTGAGAGTCACTGCAATTTGTTCTACTAAGTCACTAAATTAGATACACTGAAAATCATGCCCACAGTGATCAATTCTACTGAAGTTCTCTTATTCATGGAAGGAGACTGATGAGCTTGAAAAGGTTGGTTACTATCTCATTATCAGCCCATCGCTGACTGAGAGGGCTCCCTCCCGCTCCTTACTCTTTGGAGACAAAACCTCAAGAAACATACTGAAATGTATTTTACTTTCAATGACAGACACTGAATAGATGTGCTTCTACCAGTCCACTCTAGCCATTGAGCAAAACATTAGAACAGCGTCAGAAGTGCAAGAAAAACAGCACCACAATGCAATATTAAACAAATGGGTAGGGAGAAGCTACATTATTGGAGTTTCACAGGACCACATGTTGCTGCTGTATAATGAACGAGGTGCATAATAGTGAAAGCAGTGTTTTAACTCTGCATGCAAGAGGAGTTTAGTAACTCTGCACTGAAAAGAAATAGCTTATTTAAATAGGATGAGGTGTTTATTCATTTAGAGCCTGACCCAAAGTCAACATAAGTCCATGGAAAGGCTCCTATTAACTTTGCCTGGCTTTGGATCAGGTGTATGATGGCCACAAAAGTATATTGCATACAAGCCAGACCCTCGGCAGATGCAAACTAGCATAGTTCCACTGGAATACATGGAGCTACACTTTTGTGCTGCAATGTTGATTTACATTGGCTGGTGGTCCTATATATTTAAAATTAGAGTTTGTTGTGAATCATTTTCCTCAACAGAGGAAACAGAACAAGTGAGAAATTAGTATAAGAAATTTAACTTCAGACATATAATAGTAATACATAGCACATATGTTACTTTACACCTTTGTATAATCATTAATTGATTAACCTTCACCCATTGCTTTGGGGGCAGGTAAATAATCCTACTCATTTTACAGATGAGAAACATGAGTCAAAGAGAGACTAAATGACTTCCCCTCTGAGTTACAGTAGGATCAGGATTAAGACTCAGGAGCTGAAAGACTCTCAGTCCTAATACAGCTGACTAACAATGCTTGTTCTCATTCCCACGTTGAAGTACATCCTGAAGCACCAGCCACACAGTGCCTTTTTACTGTTCCTCTAATATGGAATATTGTTTAGCACCTTCAAAGATGAACCTACCATGCACAAAACTTTCAGAATCTCTTATAATCTATGATTGAATAGGAAGAAAAGTAAAGAGATGATTATGGACTCCATGTAGGTCATGATAGAGCACTAGAGCAATACAATGCTGATTTCTTGTGGAGGAACAGGAAGTCATGCATGAAAAGAGGAGAAAAGAGTGAAAATATACCCATAGTCCTTTGCACAGACAGTTGCTGTGGAGGGAATGTGAGAGAGCTGCCCAGAATGTTCTCCTGACAACTCAGTGAGGGAGAGTACTTGGTGTGGACATGAAAACACAGCATAAAAACTGCTCTGTGGTCAGAAACTGAACCACATATTTTGTAACCAGTTAAGCTGCACATATTCCCAACTGACTACAAGTCATACAATTCCAGATGTAGCTACTGGTCACATTCCTGAATTCCAAACTACAGGTCAAGTAAATACCGATTTGTACAAGGTCCACAAAGAATAGAAAATAAGCTGAGTGAGTTACCAAGGATGGATATTAAGGTTTGCTTCCTGTTTTTCTATATTTGCACCACCACGCTACCCTGTTTGGCTCTTTGACTCTCTTCAGAAGTCTGGTAGGTGTAACATTTGGTGGAGAACCAGCAGAAAAGAAAGGCAACAGCTACAAAATTACCCAGAAACTGACCAGTCTGCTGATTGCATCATGATCAAGGATTCTCCTCAACATCAAGGCAATGGATCTATTCTCCTAATGAACAGAACAACATAAGTGAGAAAGCTAAAGAGACAGCATAGGACTGGCAGATTTCCTATAGAACAATCCAACTACTACGAAAAGCACAGCATACACCATAACTAAAACCATTTGTATTATCAGATTACTGTAACATTTCCTTGGTGCATGATACCTTCAAAATATCTCAAATAATTGAATGTTTGATCTGCTCGAGAGATACATAATTTATGGACGCATCTGTCTTACTATTTTATAATACATTTTTAATAAATCAAATTACTCCACCCTAAGACACAAGCCTTAACGTTAGAAACTAAACAATCCAGAACAGGCATCCCTGAGGACTCAGACTGAACACATATTAAGCCCTAGAGGTCTGGATGAGTTGATAGCCAGAACTATTAGCAATTCATCCATTGTCATAAGTAATGTTTTTATAAAAATTGGTAGCAAAAGAAACATAATTCCTTTATCAAGTTAGTTTCCATTCTGTACTGCCTTACACTCTGTGCAGCCCTACTGAACTGAATAGAGTTGCATATGGTGGAAGTCAGCATGAAATTCGGCCTACAGAACTCAATAAATTTATACACTTTAAAGACCCAGTCAAATATAGGTCAGATCCTTAGTTGATGAAGCTAAGCTGATTTATACCAGCTCAGGATCTGATACTTTGCCTAAAGGTATCTCAGGAATCTAGAATATATGCACAATTATCTCAACAATGTACACATTGCATGATCTCAAGTAAATCCCACAGTATAAAAGATCAAATTGGTTGAATTAAAAATGGATTTTGCTATGGCTCTGTTCCCACCTAATTTCCATCAACATTATAGCAAACAGTTTCATTAACTGGAATGTTCATGGTATAGTGGACAATAGCCAGAAAGTAAAGCTTGAATTAACGAACACTCACATATACACTGTTAAACTGATTCTTATCCAGGTCAGGAAAAGAAACAATACCATGTGATCTAGATACCCAATTACAACTATCCAGCACAGCTGGAATTTTGGGTATTGAGTTCTGGATAGTGAAGTGGTCATGAACAAGCCACACATCAAGAATTGGTGATTCAAAATATTTGGCAAATAATTCTGAACATCAAATACATTTGAGAATATCTTAAACTTCGTGCAAAAGAGAAGTGGAGGTTAGAGTCCTCGTATAAATGATACCGTATGAATTGTCTACCTACACTTACATGCAATGTAAAGAGAACTGTTACCCTTCTGTGAGTGGATATATATTGTTTCCATCTGGGCCCCAGTTGTCATTCTGGTCCTTCTTCCATTGAAGTGGGACCTCTCGCAACATATGTCTGTATTGAAGAATGGCTACAAATTATTTACTGCTGAGTAATGTTACAAATAATAGCATATTTAATGGATACAGATTTGCATTGTTGTAGCAAACACAAACATATTCCTAAAACATCTGCTATTCCCCCTCTTATGAGACTGAAAGGACGCTGCAGTAAGTACCACTAAGGATAGCTAAGCAGAAGGCTGGTGCAAACCCTTACAAATCTTTTGTTCTATTTTCTCACTAAAACAGCCAGCAACAGTGAATCTCATAAGCGCAACCCTTAGAATTTGACCCCTGAAACCTACACTGATTCTGTTAGGGAAGAGAGAACTACATGCAAATAATTGCTGCCTCACCCTCGAAACTGTCTCCTAGCAGTAGAAAATAGAACATAAAGAATGTTAAAGATCTACTTGTCTTATCTTGCTTCAATTCCTGATGGGTTTGTGCAGACGGGGGTATAAATTATACCTGAAAGTACTGACATTTGAGAAAACAGATTAAGGCTTCTCTTTTCCCATCTGCTCTGTAGGGGCCAGATTTCTGTCTCTGGGACACCTGCGTTAATGCTTACGTGACACATAAGCACCAGTATAGGAGAATGCATCTAAGAATTGACAGAGAGTCCTGTGGCACCTTAAAGATTAACTAAAGTATTAGAGCATAAGCTTTCGTGGGCTAATACCCATTTCATTGGGCATGCATCCGATGAAGTGGGTATTAGTCCACGATAGCTTATGCTCTAATACTTTAGTTAGTCTTTAAGGTGCCACAGGACTCTTTGTCACTTCTGCAATTCCAGACTAACACGGCTACCCCTCTGATTCCATCTAAGAGTTTTCACACTGAGACCCTTTTCATGAGCTGAGGAGGGAAAGCAGAAGGAAGATTCCTCAGTTTTGCCCCATATCACTGCCTTGACTGATGGCAGCCCTCGTTGTCGAATTCTGGAGGCAGTTCCCATTGAAATCCCTCAACACTCTTTATTCAGACAGCTAGAGAGAGTCACAACTGGGTGAAGAGAGCTAGTTCACTACCCACTGGGGCTGAAGGCACATTCTCAATGATAGTCCCAGCTCCCACCTGACTGTGGAATTCAGGTTGAAATCAGGACCTGAAGCTGGATCTTTCATGCGGTAATAGGTTTTGCTCCCTCTAGAGGTCTCCGCCAGTCCATAGGATTTTTTCAGTCTGTCTGGCGGTTATTCAAACTTAATCTAGTAGAGTGTACAGCACACCAAGTATGCTCACATCATGAGCCCAATTCTCAGTGATTTGTCAGTCCCTATAGCCGTTGGACTCAATGGATCCTGACCCCACTCAGATGATGGGCTAGGAAACCCTGGTCCATGTCATGCTGTTAGGGGCAGGAATCAAAGACAATGACTTACCCACAATCCTGTGTGCCACTCCTAGAGTAATACCATTTGGTCTGCTGAAAAAATTCAAGACAGAATTCTGGAATGAAACTCTGATCCTTTTGAAGTCAATGACAAAACTTCCATTGTCTTCTGTGTGGCCAGTATTTCACCCTAGATATCTAAATGTGTAGGAAAAAGAAAAATCAGAAGACATAATGAACAGTCCTGTCTGTCATAAATAGCTGTCTATGGTTGGTTTGATCAATGTAAGAAGATATTAAGCATAGTAATCTGTATTCCTGAGAAGCTGTCAGGAGGCTTGTTGCTACCAGGATGTCTGTGACTTAGTGACATGATTTGCACTTTATTTCTTCCACTTTTGGGCGTGATCCAAAGCCCATTTGAGTCAATGGAAAGGCTCCCCTTGACTTTAGTGGGCTTGGAATTAGGCCCTTCATTCCAAATACACACAGGGACTCTTGGGAATTGTAATGCTGAGTGTTGTTGCACTTAATTTTCTAACATCTTCAAAATCACTAGAATCCACAAACCCTTGGTTAGGCACCCAGGCTTTCTGTAAAATGCATTGGGAGAAATAGGCACCTAAAAATGCAATTGACAGAAGCCAGCATGCTAGGCAAGGAGTCTCCTAGGCTAACCAACAGCAAATGCTGAGGAAAGTGTAGGCCTGGACATAAGGTATTTGCCTTTTTTTAGTAGGCATGATTGGGAAGATAAATGGAGCAGTCGGCTAGAGACAGGATGCCTGTACTAGCTAAGATAAGGGGGAAGACCTCGGTACCATTTATAATAGACAAGATAAGCCTGGAATGGAAGGGGAGGCAAAGAGTAAGTTGTGCACGCACAGTGTGTGGCCAGAATATGCTATACAGGGACTGGTTCTTACAAATTTACCATGCCAATCTGGAAGTGTATAATGCAATGTGTAGTTAAGCATGCATGAGTTATTAGTGTTGGTCAAAATGTATATAAGGAAAAGTTTTGCTGTGTAACCCTGGAGGTGACGTATACCCTGTGCTGACCCCTACACTTGATTCTGATCAACTCAGCTTAGCTTTGCTATATGCCAGATAAAGAAACCTGAGTGGCAAGACTGGAATCAAACTGAGCTAGACTCATAGAAGGGACCTCAGGAGGTCATCTAGTCCAACTCCCTGCTCAAAGCAGGACCAATCCCCAACTAAATCATGCCAGGCAGGGCTTTTGTCTAGCCTGACCTTAAAAACCTCTAAGGAAGGAAATTCTACCACCTCCCTAGGTAACCCATTCCAGTGCTTCACCACCCAACTAGTGAAATTTTTTTTCCTATATTTCCTAATATCCAATATCTTTCCCAGTGTGATTTACGGTGTGATTCCCTTTAACATCTACCATGTGGGGCAGGGACAGGGCTAGAAAGGGAAAAAGATCTCGTGGACTTGTTTTTTTCACTGAAAGAGACTAAAAGGACCAGGCTAAGGGGGAGGAAGAAAATGGGCCCAATGCCCTTCTCGTTTATACTGGCACAAATCAGGAGTGACTCTGCTGAAATGAGCAAGGTGCTAGTCAAGCGAAAGGAGACTCAAACCCAGGGCGATTTCCATGTGTGCCAGGGTAGGTGCGACAAAGAGAGAGAGAGATGGAATACAAGAGAAATGAAACAACGGGCAGCAGAGAGAGGCCTTGTGGAGGTGGCTTTGAAATCAGTTCTTAGGGAACCAAGTGGAAGAAGTCTTGTGCTGGGACCTGGTGGAGTACGGTGGACACCAGTTCCACTACCCCGCTGCTGCCACCCCACCCCAGGTTGGCAGCCTACCCACCTTAGGCCAAACAGCTTGTGTTTGCTTGCTGTCTGCCCCAGCCAGACACATAGACTGCTATTGCTCTGCTCTGTCAAAGGGCTCAGCCTGACCTTGCTTGCTGCCTGCCCTCACCAGAGGGCTGACTACAAACTGTTATTGCTCTGCCCTGCCCAGAGTGCTTGAGCCTAACTGTGGTGGTTGTAGGCCCCAGTCACAGGGCTGGGCTAAAGGCTGCCAGGGTCTAGACTCTTTACTGATTTACCATGCAAGTCCCATGTTGATTGGCTGTGAACCAGTAGGTGGCAGAGCAAGATGGAGTGGCCTCCCTCTGACGCTGACAGGGGAGACCCACTCTGAGCCAGTAGAGTCAGTAATTCTTTACTATGCTCAGTCCTCGTACACAGACAAAGGGGAAAAGTTGGATGGTTCTTCATGATCTGCCAAAATGATTTTTGAAAAATGCTAATTAAACAAATAAAGAAGCAAACAGTCAGAATGAGGTTGCTCCTTTGTGCCAGCTGGACAGTAATCTCGGTGTTATGCAAAATAATTAATAAAAGAAGTCTTAGCAATGCTAATACATCAGATCAATAGCAATCTGCTTCCATAGTGTCAAGAGTTCCGAAAAGAAACAAGGGGAAAAGAAACAACGTGGCTGAGAAATTAAACACGACTGACAGTATCATAAAGCATAATCTTAGAAAAGCTTTCATAACATTCAATTCATTGAATCATAACATTCAAAAACCAGTGGAAGAACACTCTGGCAACTCAGTAACCAACCTAAAAGTGGCAATTCTTCAACAGAAAAACTTCAAAACTGACTCCAGTGAGAAACTGCTAAACTGGAATTAATTTTCAAACTGAACACCATTAAATTAGGCTTGGGGAGTGGCTAGGTTATCTGCAATCTATTTCCCCATGTTAATTTTCCCCTACACTTACTCACACCTTCTTGGCAACTGCTTGAAATGGGCCATCTTGATTATCACTAGAAAAGGTGTTTTTCTCCTGCTGATAATAGCTCTCCTTACTTAATTAGTCTCTTAGAGTTGGTATGGTAACCCCCATCTTTTCATGTTCTCTGTATCTATCTATCTATCTATCTATACCCAAATAAATGTGTTAGTCTCTAAAGTGCCACAAGTATTCCTCACTCTTTTTTCATAGAAAAACTGTTGCTTGGATTTATTTCAAGAGCTTCCTCAGCAAATTGTCTGATTGGGCATCTATATTGATGTACAAGGATCATTTTCTCTCATCCATCAGATGAGCCAAATCAGTAACTGTGATTTTGTCTCATAAGGCTCTTTACACTAGATGGTAGAGAATGTGGATGTAAAGCTAGGACTTTGTCCTGACAAAGGGAGATATAGTATCTTATTTTTCCTACCGCACTCAGTGTTCCAGATAATTTGCATTTCCCACCACTTACATAAAAGGGAAATTGTTTTGTGGGTAAGTGTGTGTCTCAGGACTCTGTGTTATTTTACTCAGTTTAGAATTCTGTCTTGAAATTAAATATATTTCAGAAGTCAATGTTGACATCTGTTCTATACTTCTTAGGTGATTTTTTTTTGTTGACATGCTACAGTGACTGCACATCAGGAATCACTACAGAGCTTTGAAGAACTAGCCAATGATTTCAGTGTCTCTTTGGCAAAACCAGAGGATCCTAGTGGAGTATTACATGAAGCTGTTTAGGACTGGCATTGCCAACTTACCTGCATTCTAAATCATTCAAAGCTTGCCAGATCTCTAGCAGGAAAATACATTATATGAGAACAGTCATTTTTTAAGCAGAAAGAAAGAACAAATATAGAAACAAAGAGCTACTTGGAATTGGAGCATCCTGTCTCTAATAGCGTCCAACTAGTGATGCTTGAAATAGAGTAGGCAAAACTAATGATGTAATGCACTTACCTACAGTGTATTTGTGCGGAACTGGGCAGATTCCTTTTGAACACTTTCAGGAGTCAGTGTTGGCCCATCCAGCATGAGTTTTATCTTAGCTTGTTTTGATATAAATATTCCTAGTGATCATGAAATTATCCAGCCCTTTTAAAAATGAAAGAACCGATTTCAGGCTAACTACATCAATGCACTGCAGAAAGAAGTATTTTCTTTTATTCATCACTAACTTTTTAATGTTAATTCCAAGAGTCCATCTGATCTCATGCTGTGCAACTAGGTAAAAAAAGGATCTAGTCTGTTTTCCCTCTGCCCTTCTTAATTCTGGACACCTCCCTCTTCGAAATCCTCACTGATTCTCTTGCTAATCTTAGTGAGTATCCATAAAACTTTTGTAAAACTAAACTTCATTGAAATTGGCACTCTCGCAACCTCAGTAAGCCTAGAGGCTACTGAGAACAGAAGTGTTCTTGGATATGGTGACAGACACTCAGCAAAGGATACTATCCCAATATCCAGAGCTGTGCTATCTGCTGGGCTTTCCTGCATCCCTTTGTACATTTTGTCCTGTTCATTTTATGTAAAGCTAATATGTCATTTAACTGAATTATAGTTGCTGGGGGAGTAGACGAGGGAGTTGTTACGCTCTACATTGCATGGAGAAGGTGTGGGAACAAAACACTGCTGCTAATTCTATGTTCCACCTAGCGCATTCAGAAAAAAACACACAAGGACTTATCTAGCTGCTATGGGGCTTAGTATATGTTCATGAGATCTTACTGCCTTTTCTTCCAGAGCCAGAGAATTCATAAAAACACACCGTCCCATTTGTACCAGTGAAACCAGAACCAAAACTTCTCCCAAAGCTTTTGGAGCATGGAACACTGCTTTTGTTTCCAGTTTGCTAAAGCAACTACTGCCCTCCTCTTCAGAAAGGAGCCATTTGCTGAGAAAGGTCACCAAAGATCTTTGGAATGAATCAGAAGCTAAAGGATGGGGAGTAAAATGAGTAGGAGAGCACTGAAGTTTGGGAGATTCAACTAGGGAGCTTGCAGAGCATGGAAGATTCAGCCAGAACTCTCGGCACAATCTTTGCAAATGGCAATCCACGCTGCTGACACAAAGGACCCAGCATGATATAGTATTTGTGTCTTTTATAGCATTAGTCTATTTGCAATATACTTATTTGGGCAGCCTTTTTCTGTAGCTCTTTTCTGTTTCCCTACCCCCTGGTTAGTACCCACCAATCATTCAGTGGGATCTTCCCATCTCCTATACATTTACTGTCCAATTTGGTGCATTTATTAAATGATTTTTTTTTAAACCACTCCGTTTTTCCTCTGCAACCTAATTGCATTCAGTGCAAACCCACTGAAAGCAAATGGGGTGTTCAGGTTTAACCAAAGGCATATAGAGGTCTGCAGAATTGTTATCACTGGTGATGATACTGTGATCCAAACCTGTCTTAATGCCAATTTGCAAGGGGGTGCAGAGGAGTTACAGGAATCTCCTAATTCTGGTACAGACATTATGGTTCACCAAAGAAAATCATGTGAGTGGTGTCACATGGATCCTCAAATTACTGTGAAACGTAAGTACAGATATTATGTACAGAGTTAGATATATACCGAGAACATGTTTTTAAAGTCTGGGTATGGTGGCTGGTCACCAGCAAAGGTGACAAACAAAGTTTTCTGTCAGACAAAATATGTGCCTTCATCTATTTGTTTATATCTAAACTGAGAATTGTCTCGTTCAAAATGGGTCACCTATCACCAGTCTGAACTGAAAGGAAAGGAAGGATAGTGAGGTCTTCAGAGAAAAAGAAAATCTAACCAGAAGAGAAAAATAGCAGCAGGGAGGAGAGGCAAGAGGGAAGGATCCTATCTGGAGATATACATCAAAGTTTTGTTCTACTGTATTTGGGATTCAAAGGGGATGCTCCGGAACCCGTCACTGAGGGAATAAAAGGCCAGCACTTTTGTTTCATGAAAAAGGGATCTCAACCAGGCTGGGTTGAAAGTGCTGAAGAGAACTTTGGGCGAGATAAACGTCTTTAGACAAGAGAGTAACTGCTTAATAAAGTTTAGTCTCTAGAAATTGTGTTCCGATTTTGTTTAATATGTAACCATTTATTTCCAATCATCTTACTCACTGTCACTTGAGTCTCTAATCTTCAATAATAAACTTACTCTAGTTTTCACTATAGATATGTCTAAGTGCTGTGGTGTTAAGCAAAGTGCTGGATCTGAGTTGAATCTTACAGGCCAGGGGGCCACTGTTCCTTTGGGAAAAACACAATTGATAATTCAGTGAGAGTTCCATGGAGAAGGGGCTGGACACTCCAGGGAATGGTCTGAAAACTTGGAGATTGGTGCGTGCCTATTGTTATCTATATGGAGACAGCAAGTTCTGTGGTGGCCTAGAAGATACTACTTGCACTGCCAGATGCTATTGGTTTCAGGGAGCTGATCTATAGCAAGCAGAAACAAGACTGCTTCATGCTTAAGGGCAGATGGTGGTGAGGTAATTCTCAACCCTCAGTTCCCCCGTGTGGGTGTCAGAGATATGAAAGATAGAAATAGCCCATTCAGATGGTGAAAACCCAGAGTGAATTTGCAGGGCTGGCTGTTGTGTTTTACTAGCCTACTGAGCCAATTTGATATGGAAATGAGGGATGCACAATGAATCTGGAACCTCCATAATGCCATTTTTTTAACTAAGGCATTATTCAGGCTATAACCACATTTTACAGTTGCTGGCTTCAAATTATAACCTACTTCTCTTTCATCCATGTTCACCTTCTGTGTCATTGGTTAGAATGCTTTATTTTTTTAAAAAAAGGCTTAAATAAGCTTCTCTTTCTAAGGAAAAAATAATGAGTGCATGAAACTCAGCATTTATTAAAAACGAATACAGCAATAACAGAACAGCAGGTATGTGGAGCGCCGATGAAGCCAAGGGGAAAGAGAATTTAGTTAACAAACTTCCAAAGGTTTGTTATAAATAATCCAAGGGGGGGGAGGGAAATAGTGTTTTATAAACAATGGAAAATCCCATCTGTATCCTTTTAAAGCTCTACCAATGTTGTTCACAAACTGTGGAATTCACGACTGTGCAGGGGGCTAGAACGCAAACTTGGCTGAAATGGGACTTAAATGGCCCTTGAACTACCTGTCTGCATAGCAATGAATTTCTATGTGTGTGTGTGTGTGCGTGTGTAAACTCATATGGTGAGCACACTTGATCTAAAACTTTATCATGAATGCTTTTGCTTTTTTCAGCTGCCTAACATCACATGAGATGAAGTGAAGTGATTTATCTCTGTACTTAACTGCTCTAAATTATAGTAATTCTACCTAATTGCTTTAATACTTTCTTCTGTGGGTGTTTCATTGCCATGGTTACTAGTCATGTGTAAACAGTTATCAATTATCTCTCAAAGAGACTATGCTTAAAAAAACCCCTCAATGGCTATAAAGGAGGGACCCAGATGTACACTGCGTTTGCACACACAAAAGTCGTATTTTTGCAATGTGAGACCATAGATCTAAAAAAGCCAGCAGAACCAACTGGTGAGAGTGGGTATATAAAATATATGCACTGGGGCCAATTCTGCCACTCTTCCTCACATTAAATAGTGCGGTGCCTTTCTCTTCTTGGAAGCAATGGGACTACTTCTGAAGTAAGGTACGACGCCATGCGGGTTAGGGTGGTAGAACTGGACCTGGGAACAGTAAGAGGTTCAAGTAAGGGGTCAGATTTTCAGGTAGATTCACATGAAAGTACTGTGAGTGCATGCATAGTTGTGAAAACTGCATGTGCAAACCACCAGCTAACCCTCCAGCTGATAACGTTCATCAACAGATGTTTTCTAGGTCCTAATTCATCCAGCAAATATGTGCTCCTGGCTTGAATAATTTTAACTGTTTCCTGGAGCTGATCAATAGCAGGAAATGGCAAATAGGGATTATAAAGAAGCCTACAAAAGCCTCCTCAGAGTTTCGTTTCAAGTTTTGATTTTGCTATTTGGGAAAAAATTTATAGAGTAAATAATGGGAATGTATTTGATATGGAACTTGAAATATAAGGAGAAGGTTTAGCATCCTAGATTAACTTTTCAATACCAATCCAACTTGTTTCAGCATGAAGTATGAAATATGAAATAAAACTTTATGGCAATTTCCAGAACTAAATATTTATTTCTAGGTACATCTTGTGAGCTACAGACTGCACATCCAAGTGCAACTGCAAGCTAAAATTATAGAATGCAAAGAAGTTAGTCAACAGAAAGTTAGGCACAACTGAAAACATATATTTTTTCCAGTTCATCAGTTGCTGGCAGAATTTACTTGTAATCCTGATAGGTATATACTGAGATGTTTCTCAGATCAATTGTAGAGTGTCAACACATTGCTCTGCCATGTTATTACCAGTGTTATTTAATCATTTATGAGGAGCAGTTTCAAGGAGAAGAAATAGATACCTTGTAAGGCTCTGATTTGGGAGCTACTCATTTGGAGTCTAACAGAAAATACTGGTTGCTGAATAATTCAGGGCTATAAGGATAGTTGTCTTAACTGACCCAAGGGTAGAGAATAATGTCTAGAATTTAAACTCATAATGAAAAAAAAAATCAGGAGAAAGCAGTGGTTGCACAAACAATAAAACTATGTATTGCAGAATTCATCCGTTGTATAACATTTACTGAGGGGGAGGTAGACATTTTCACTCAAATGTTTCTTGTTTCCAGAGTCAGAGTGTTGAGATCCAAAGCTCAGATCTCCAACCTACAATAGTCAAAGACCAGAAACAACCATTCAGAACTGTAAAAACAAAGCCATTCCAAGGTAAAGCTGAAAAGGTGGACTTGACACAGTCTTGACACACTCAACCATCACACACATCACTGTTTGCCACTTCCTCTACTGATCTAACACAATTCCCTAAACACGCAGTGTACGGGATGGAGTTTCATACAGTTCATTTTCTCAGACACACACAGTTGTACTTTCAGTCCAATAGCTTTTATATGAGAAAACAACAAAACACTAAAGAATAAAAGTAAAGTCTCTGTGAGAGAGCACATTACACATCATCTCTTTTGCTACAGGTTGCATCTGCAGACAAATACAAAATGGCCACTGACTCCAGCAGACAGCAAACTTGGAGGAATTTAAAGTGCAATATCCAGAAAAAAAGAATTAACAGTGCTTCTGAATCTCCTACTGTTCGTGCAAGTCCGACTCTTCTCTGAAATTTCTGACACAATACACAGGAATTTAATCATGTGACTTCCAATGATTAATTTACTCCTCAGTACAGTGATCTGGACATATTTAAGCATTAAACAAGGATTAGCTGTTCCCAATATTTTGCTCCCATGGCAGAGAATAAGCTCCAGTTCTGGGCCATTTTTATAAACATTACTCCCATATTGACTAGCACCTGATATGCATTCCATTCATGGTACCTTTCTCCCGGCTAACTGCATATTATATCTAAAAGGGTGGTCAGCCTTAACCCGAATAGCGTCTTAATTTATCAACAAAATAAACCAAATGTATGAAGCCAGTGTGACTTTAATAATATATTTTCTGACCATTGGGATACAAGAAAATGTTGAAGCACTACTAGCTCTGAGTCCATACCATGCCAAAAGCCCATGTATTCATGCCTTTCATTTAGTGTCTGGTAAATAGTGTTCTGGATTCAGAATTAGGAGACCTAGGTTCTATTCCCAGTACTGACCTGCTTTGTGACCTGAGTTAAGTCATTGCCTCTCTGTTTTCCCTTCCACCCCTTTGCCTGTTTCTATGTTCTCAGAGCCAGGAACTCTGTGTGTGTGTGGTGCCAAACACAAGGAGCCCAGATGTCAATTGGGACCTGTAGGCACCACTGTAAAATAAAGAGTTAATAATAATAAATAATGCTCTAATCTACACGATGCCACCAGTGTCCCTTAGAAGTCCTGCACCAAAAAGAACCACATTTCTCCTCCATTTCTGCAGCAGCTTCTGAAGGGCCAAGCCAAAAGTAAAAGAAACTCTGGACTGATCTTCTTGAATATTTGTTAAATTTATGTCAAGTCCCAGACTCTTACAGGTGTGACTCTCTTCCCCACACCTCCAGCATGGATACGCCGCTGCAGAGAAAGAACTGAGCCCTACGCGCTTAGCGAATGATCCTGAAACAACCCATGCCAGTAGACTATGTTCAGAACTCCCACTGCAGTCTATGGGACCTATCATGTAAGTAAGGGTCACTCACATGAATAAGCATTGCAGAACAGACCTCTTAATTAAAAACAGGCTAAATTCTCACAGGGCACTTGGGGCCAACTCCTGCTCAGAGGGATAGCTCAGTGGTTTAAGCACTAGCCTGCTAAACCCAGTGTTGTGAATTCAATCCTTGATGGGGCCATTTAGGATATGGGGCAAAAATCTACTGGATGATTTAATTGAGAATTGGTCCTGCTTTGAGCAAGGGGTAAGACTAGATGACCTCCTGAGGTCCCTTCCAACCTGGATTCTATTATTCTAACCTGAGCCACTTAGCAAAGCGATTAAGTACCCCACCAAGCACTTCAGTGGTCTGTTCACATGCTGTCCTGCTAGTGATACCCAGCCAGATCAAGAATACACTTCCAGACCTCATGTCTGTTATCCCCTCACCAAGTTTGTACCAAGTGGGTAGTTAGCGAAAGGGGCATGTTGCAGGTGGAGATGGTGAACAGGGTGGCCTTTGTCCAGTTAGCTACTTCTCACTAAGTCATGGTGTGTAGCAATCGTGAAGGTAAAAAACATACCCATACCTCAATTGTAAAGTAAATGGACTACCTCAGATGTAGACTCCTCTGCAATCCATTTCCCTCTTGCAATCTTAAACACATGTGCGTGTGCGCGACGGCGAAGCCAGATTAGCAGGTGCAACGTGTCACATGCAGTATTAGTATCTTTAAACCAATGTCACTAAACAGAGAAATTTGCATATTTATAGAGAAGGGAAAGATTCTCAGCCACTGGGATAGGTTCCGCGCTCAGTTATACTGATGTAAGCCCTAGATCAACTAGAGCAGGGGTGGGCAAACTTTTTGGCCCAAGGGCCCACATCAGGGTTCCAGAACTGTATGGACGGCCAGGTAGGGAAGGTTGTGCCTCCCCAAATGGCCTGGCCTCTGCCCCCATTCACCACCACCCCACACTTCTTGCCCCCTGAGTTCCCCACTCTGAACCCTCCACCCATCCAACTCCCCTGCTCCTTGTCCCCTGACCACCACCCCCGAGACCCCATGCTCCTAACTGTCCCCCAGGGACTCCACCCCCATCCAACCCCTCAGCTCCTTGTTCCCTGACTGCCCCGACCCCTATTCACACTCCCGCCCCCTGCTAGGCTCCCCAGGACTCCCATGCCTCTCCAACCCCCTGCATTTCCTGTCCACTGACCACCAGCCCCAGAACCTCCGCCCCATCCAACCACCCACTGATCCCTGTCCCCTGACTGCCTCCCAGAACTCCCTGCTCCCTCTTCAATTCCACTGCTGACCCACCCCCTTACCATGCCACTCAGAGCAGCACGTCTGGCAGCCATGCCACCCAGCCAGAGCCAGCCATGCTGCCGCACTGAATGGCAGGAGCTCGCAGTCCCACCGCCCAGAGTGATGATGGCACAGCACGCTGAGGCTGCTGCAGAGGGACTGGCAGCTAGCCTCCCCGGCTGAGAGCTCAAGGACCAGACAGGACAGGCCTGCAGGCCGTAGTTTGCCCACCTCTGAACTAGAGGGTTGCACACTTCATTGCTTATGTAGGACAAACTGTACACACCGCTTGGTCCCTCACCTCCACCCCAGCCTGTCTGAGGGGACCTGGGCGGGCAAGGAACCCAGCTAGTAGGGAGAGAGAAGCCTGGCCAAAGTGTAGTGAGGGGTCCACTAACCCTCTTCCTAACCTTAAACTCAAAGGTCACTGCCCCAAACCCTGCCCCAAGGTCACCTTCCTGCCTCTGCATCCACAGTGACTCAGCCCCCTGCTCCAGGTCACTGCCTCACTCTGTATCCTGAGGGGATGTCTACACTGCAGTTAGCCACCCGCAGCTGACCCGTGCCAGGTGATTGGGCTCCCAAAGGCTGTTTAATTGCAGTGTAGGCTTGCGGGCTCAGGCAGGATCCCGAGCTCTGAGACTTTCCCACCCCCCCGGGTCCTACAGCCTGGCTACCAGCCCCCGCCTGGAAGTCTACACAGCAATGAAGTCACCCTCAGCCCGAGTCAGCTGGCCTGTGGGTTTTCAACTGCAGTGTAGACAGATCCTTAGCGACCCAACAGTGATTTCAGTGTCAATCAGGTTTCCCTGGTTTTCACCAAAATCAATCAGGGTCTGCCCACGGATGCGGAGAACATTCCCTGAAATTTTGGAACTGATCAGTCGCAGTTTTCAAAAGTGATCGTGTTATAGACAGACAGAGAGAGAAATGTCATCAAGCTGAGTGGAGGGCCCGGCGTGCCTCCATCAGCTACACTAACTGAAATGAATTTAGCTTCAACGACTTGAGCAAAACTTGATCTAGCAGGCAGGTATTTGCATAGGGTATTAGCAGTGGGGGAGACTACAGTCCTTATAGGAGGGGCTGGGTCCTGTTTTCTCTCGTAAGGCTTTTCTTTACATAGCTGCTGTGATGCCAGCTGGCTTACTCCATTAATTGTTGGGTGCTCTCTTCTCTGAAAGCCCCACGAGCCTGCTAGCTGCTTCCAAAGCAGCTTCTGTACATTCCCAGTCAGGGCATTAATGCACCTGCTTTGGGAATGGGGGCAAAACCGCCCTCCTGCCAGTCTGAGGATCCAGCCTACTGGGTAATTGCTGCTGCGAGGCCCCTGATGCCTCTGTTGGCAAATTGTGGTTGGCCTGTTCACTGGTTCTATTTTCACCAGCAGGCACCGAGCCAGGCCCTCTCCGCAGTTTGCCAGGGAGCTTTATGCTGGGCTAGGGCACTGGAAAGAATAATTGAAAAGAATATTTAATTAGATGAAATGTCGGACCCGTCATGACTGACAATGTCCCTCTAATTAGCTAGTCAGAGACAGTAATATGCTACCAGTAAAGAGATAGCTAAGCTCCCTTGGGGATGTGTATTGCTGTCTAAACATGTCGCACAGATGTTAATGGAAGTCACATATGTGGAATTGAGGGCACTAGATAGCCCTTTGTTAATTATGATGTGAGTCATTATGTGATATTCCCTGCTTAGGGTGCAAACGAAACCATTTATACTTGATCAGTTGTTTTGTGATGGTCTGTGGTGTTGAAAGGAATGTGTTGAGCTGCTCTCAGCTTCCAGGGAAGCTTCCAGCAGAAATCAGGGAAGAAGGTACCCCAGATGGCAGAAGAATTCTTTGCAGGTTTTTCGTGATGGGAAGCTCACCAGTTGTTTGTGCTCTGAGCTCAGACTTCTCTCCTGTGGACAGCCACTCTCCCTGCTTCTCCATAATGGGGCTACCAAAACAGTCTAGAAAACACATTTTGGTACATGGCCAAGGAACCACTGTATCAACAAGTGACTGGTTCTGGCTCCCACAGGATAGAACCCTTTCCATATGGAGTGGTGGCAGACTTCTTCTCTGGTTCTCTAAAAGGCACCTTATGAGCCTATATAACAAAGTATTTGTCACCATCTGTGCAATCAGATGTGTATATTCACTGAGTCTCACCAGCTCTTTCAGAGACACACACACTGCAGATGTATTAAAATTCAACCAACATGTTTTCATAATCAGTTTGGCATTTTCTCGCACAAAGCAACCAAATCTAAATGAATATTTCTGGAGCTCTCTGCCCCACTTTATTGGGATGCAGAGCATGGCAGGTCATCATCCATACAACATCACACACACTGAGTCTTTTCAAAAATAACCCCTAAGGGGTGACTTATTCCTCTTCTGACACCCCTATGGAAAAGCCCAATAAAGAATGAGTTGCCCTTCCCATGGTACTTGTCCTCAGGCTCTCTGAGGTCACAGACTTTCCCCAGATGATCACTGTTGAAGTCCAATAAAGGAGGCATAAAAAGGTTCTTCCCTTCTCAGGGTGCTAATTCCCAAGGGTCTCTGTGATTACACATTCTCCTCAGAGATCTATGACAAGTCTCTGGAGAATCCCAGTTCTTTGTTTCCCCCTGGGGAATCTCTTTTCCTCCCAATCTCTTCCTGTTATAAGAAGAGGAAACTGTGGTGACCTACACTTCCCAGATGACAAGCATCTCCTCTCCAGCACTGAGAAGAGAAGAGATCTTTGGTCCATCCTGCACTTTGAAGTTCTGATTTTAGGCTCTGAAGAAAGGCAACAGTTCAGGTTTGCTTCCCAAACTTCTTTGTCAAGACATCTTCATCCCCAGTGGCTGCCTTTACCATGAACGTTCAGAACAGAATGGTTCTGACCTGCTGCTTCCTCACCAGCTGAAAAAAGCCAGCCCACTCTGTTACACAAGGCAAGAGGCACCTTAGAAATCTCTCAGATAGATAGATATTAGCAAACCTGGCCTTACACACATTGACAAGGCACTGCTTGGCTTGTGGCAACCCCCTCGATCAAAAGAAGCCCAATTTCTCCCCAGGAAGCAGGACCAGAGCAGGGAGGAAACTGATAGCTGTCTCAACAACAACCTCACCGGAAGTCATCCAAGATCGGGAGCTCCCCTGAGTTGGGGGACACTCGAGAATTTCCCTCACATTTTATCACTGTCCTGCAGAAGCTTTCTTGTTTGGGGCTTTTCAAAGCCCTGTTTATTAAAGCTGCAGTAAGGCCTTTACTAGTTGTGTGAGCTGTAGCAAACAGGCCCACCAAAGCTTGTGTGCGTCAGCTGGCACATTCATTGCCATGCTCCTCTGCCTGTGCTCTCTCTCTCTCTCTCTCTCTCTCTTGCTAACACACACATAAACACACACCCTGTTGTCCATTGTACACGAACAGCACGTTGCTCAGATAGGAAGCATTAACACATAGTTGCCTTAGCAAGCCTGCAGGAGACTCATAATGTTCCAGGCATGTCAGCACATCCCACATGAAAGGCAACATGCAGAACAAAACAACGGCATAGGGAGCTTGTACTCAACGTGCAGTGCGTGTGTGGCATGTACTCCTGGATCTGCCAGCACCCCAGCATGGAACACAGAGCAGGATAGAGGCTCAAAACCAGGGCAACAAGAATAGCAATGCTATAGAAAACTTAATATGGAAGGGGAACCCATCAGATTTAGGAATATGTGGGTTTGAAATCGGGGTTGTTATTCACAAGTGACTGGGTGGAGAGGGATTTCAGCTGGTTTGGGTTGGTGTTAGTAATAATGGTTATGGTGAAAGGCTATAATTCATATTTACGTTTTGGCTTTTGTTGTACAGCACTCAGTAATTTTGTGATAGGTGTCCTATAAACAGGTGAATAAACATGTATAAAACAAGGAGGGGAAAGCCTGTGTGTGGTTTGTGCATAGTCAAAGGAAGTCTGGTGTGAAAGACCAAGATTAACAGAGCAATAGGAGAAGCATTCATTACAGCTCCTCCTACTATTTATTTAAAATAGAGTGTACTAACAGAGAAACTGTGGGTCTGACTCTGATCTTGCTACATCTCATGTACAGGGGCAGAATTCTGGTGTTATCCTGTTCATTTTCAAGGAGTTATTCCAGATTTAAAGAAGTGGAACTGAGATCAGAAACTGATCTTGAAACAGAAATATGGAGGAGAGAGAGAAAGAGCAAATTGCTCAAATACACCTTAAAAGCCATAAATTGCTCCTCAGATAAACCTTGCTACCAAAAAGATTCTCTGTGCTAACCCCTATAGGGACAATTTTGTCCATTTAATTCACAGACACTCACTTAAATTTCAAGGCTGGCAAACTTGAAGAACTTTAAATAAAAAAACCAGCAAGATTTCTCACCAGGTGAAATTTCCCAGAATCGTTTTATTCTTCACTTCATTGCCAATGGGAAATTCCCAGGAAAGCTGTCATTTCTCCAGCTCCTCCATTGCTTACACAACCTCAAAATATAGCTCGGATCAACGCAACTCCCTTCAGACCAATGCATCCACCCCGTACAGAATGGAGCCAACATCACAACTCTTGGAGGGCCCCGCACAAGTTTGCTCATGCCTCCTACAAAAGGAGTCCAAAACACCTGGCAAATGTATAAAGAACCTGATTTCCGCATCTTCCTCCACCCTCCAATAGATTTAATGAATGATTTTCCCCTTTCTTTTTCTCTTCCCTAGAATAAACCCATCCGATCTCCTAGCGAGGTTCACTTCCATCCCCGCCCTCCCTTGTGTTGAGAAATTGCAGTGAGTCGAGTCGCTCTGCATATTAATGAGTTCGCAGGAAGGGCAGCAGGAGCTGTTTTAAAAGAGGACAAGAGGAGGAAAGAGGCAGAGAGGCTGAGAGCTGAAACTGACTCGGCAGCAGCAAGAGAAAGGAATCCAGACGTTCTCAAAGTTCCTTCCCCAGCAACATCAAGCCAGTGAAGCTGCTCAAAGCCCAGAAGCAAGCAGAGCAATCCGATTATACAAGTGAGCTCGCTGACACATCGCTTGAAATACCTGAGGTCTTACCATGAAGCCCCTGACAGCAGCTTTACTTCTGCTGTTCATTGTAATGTGCTTAGCCACTGCAGAAGGTAAGTTAGTTTCTTGTACCTATCACCCATTTTAACTTCTTTGGAGTGATTTTTTTCCCTCTCAGTATTCAGTGTTTGCCTTTTGACAGACTATAATGAGATTTATTGCTGTCCTCAGTCTGTATGGGGAAGAAATGATATTATGAGTCTGATAGTAGTGGAAGGCAATTGTTTTTTAAGGTGTAAGTAGCGGTAAAACACAAGGGACAACGTTATACTGTCAGTTATAGTTTTACAGCCCATCTGTTCTGGTACACAGCATATCTGGGATAAATGCTCTGAAATCAATGGAGTTACTCGAGATTTGTGCCATTGAAAGTGTGCAGAATTTAGCATGATGCTGTCTAATGGATTGAACTGAGGGTGACATTCTGACAGAGATGTTTTCTAGTTTTCCATGAAAACGACAGTTACAAAACTCTGATTTTCTCAGGCGTGGGACTGACCTTTAGAATTTGTGCAAGGAAGAAATTCAGAAGCACAATTGAGAGCCTCCCTCCCCCACTCCCCAAGTTCTACTTAGGAAAGTAGAGTGGAGACAAAAACAGAGAGCTAGATGAGCGTAGTCAACTTTACGGCAGATTTTAGCTCCTTCCTTTTGCATTTGTTAAAGGTTAGTCTATCCCAGCAGGTGCACTTTAAAAAATCAACACTGACCACACTGCTGCACTGTGTATATTTACCACAACATTTCCAGTATTTTAACATATATTTCTCTGGGAGTTACTAAAGCTTTCTGTGGTAAATCAGGAGGAAAATATTGCCCTTTTCAGCTCAACAACCCCCCAAAGTGTAAATTTACATAGGTTTTTAAAACATGACTAGTCTGTATATTTACATAAGCTAGTGAGGAGGGGGAAATTAACTGCAGTTAGTATACAGTAACTTTGTACACAAATGGTAAATACTTTCTCTTATAGGATCAAAGTGCAAATGCTCAAGAAAGGGTCCTAAGATAAGATTCTCTGCTGTTCAGAAGCTGGAAATCAAACCAAAGTATCCACATTGTAAGGAAAAAATGATCATGTAAGTGTTTGTGTATGCTTCCTACTATGTGCCAAGTGAATTGCATCTCCCTGTATTGCAACCTCCTTCTTTGTTTTTTAGAATTTCCTGACATACTAATTTCCAGCATTGGCCATAATAAAATATGTAGCTACATGAACAAATCCTAGCTGTAGTATTTCAGTACAGTAGATTCTGCTTAATACTATAAATATCTAAAGAATGGTGCTTATGAGAGTAATTATTAGTTTAAGAAATGATGAGGGTCAAATTCTACTTTCTGCTGCCCAGATGTAAATCCAGAATGCTAAACTCAGGTGACTGTGGATTTACATGGGGAATATCAAATGAGAACACAATTTGGTCCACGAAAATTTCAAGTAATGAAGAATCATCCAAATTCATTGGGGCAAATTTTTTTCTCAGTTACACTCATACAATTCCCTTGATTTCAGTAGGGTTGCGTGGGTTGTAACTGAAAGTAGAATTTTGCAAGAAAAATGCCACTATCTGTGTAAGCAAATAACCATGCATTGAACAATGTTCCAGTGAAACCTCAAATGAAGCAATTGATAAGTTAAAGTCAAAGGGAGCTCTGAAGTTTAGATCAGGTGGGTGTATTACAGTTTAAAACATTGGCATTTGAGGGGGCAAGGTGTTAATGGATCTTATCTTGTATATTGTAAAAGTTTTTAAAAGGCTTTGCACAAAACACAAACCAGGCTGTGCGCCTGCAAAAGTACCAGAGGGTCAGGATAGCTTAAAAGACTTATTCTGCTATTGACTCCATTGCTCTGCAAGGACAGAAGGACGGAAGATGTACAGACACTCTTTTCTCAACCTATGTATTATATAATTTTTTAACATTAGCTTTAATAACATTTTTTAATCTGTTCTTATTAGCTGCTTGTCAGATCTTCACCAAAAAGGCTCGGCATTGAATATCTTGTAGCATTTGTTCCTTACCAGTAAATGTTACCAAATTTACTTACACTTAGAAAGATGATTTAATATATTATGGAGCAAGAGATTTATATCTCTTCAAAACACAGACTGCTTGCTCTCAGTTACACCAATGTAAACTCTGGGTCAATGTCTTTTTTTAGTTATTCTGAATTTGCCCAATCCTGCCTGCTTTGAATGGCCAAACTCCCCATTCAATAAGGGAAGAATTGAACCCACTGACTTCAAAGCAGCTACCCCAGATTTACAAGCAGTGTAACTGACAGCAGTATTTGGAAGTTGCAATCTTCTATCTAAGGGCAGGATTTAACTAACTCAGCCCAGAACATATCATTTATATTTAGATGATCAATGCTGGAGGAATTATTTTGTAAATATTTAAATTGTAAAAGTGTGGCATGGTGCCCAGGGCAAAGTCAACTCTCAGGGTCCAAATTAGTCATTTGAAATAAATGTGTCGAGCAAACGTTTTGAATCAACAACCATTTGAACTCCCACAGGGGCTTAAATAAACAACGCTGAATTGTCATAGAGAAAGGCATCTTTGGCAAAGTGGTAATAATATTTCGAATCCAGATGTCCTCCGCTTAGGAGCGGGGCTCTCTTTTCCAGCCAGCGGGTGCAAACAGTCATTTCTATTTTACGTCAATCACCTGAGGCTAACAAAAGGAGCTAAAACATGCAATGGCATACAAGCAATCGGAGAATTTGCTACACTGCTCTGTGCGGCTAGAGATTTCAGTCTGTGCCTTAGAGTTTGATTGGCTGCTGGAAAGGCAAGCAGCAATCTGCTCTCTCCTAGCAAGATGCCAGCAGAAGCTGGATGGTGAAGTGCTGTCAAGAAAACA
Source organism: Dermatemys mawii (assembly GCA_007922305.1). Lineage (NCBI taxonomy): Eukaryota > Metazoa > Chordata > Testudines > Dermatemydidae > Dermatemys > Dermatemys mawii. The sequence goes on along the minus strand of ML677358.1, from coordinate 10,307,492 downwards.
ATAATAAGCTTTGCTGGGCTAAGTCTGGGAGAGACCACTGCTCCAAAGCACTGGAAGCAGGGCCCAGACTTGACAGCGAAGGGGAGAAGGGGAAATTGTGAGCATGAAATAAACCTCATTACTGCAAACTTCTCAATTTCAATAAGAATGTAAGGACAATATAGAAAATACTTTAGCTTTTGCTAAAATGCCTTGGCAAAAGAATTGGCTTCCAAACGAGGCTCTGATCTTGAGTATCACATGCAAATTTGGAGAATCTCTATTACCTTGCCTTACTCTGGCTTTGCACCCAAGTACTGTAACAATCTGGCAATTCCTATTCAGTGGAGAGAGAATTGAAGACTTCAGTGAAATTACTCCTGATTCACACCAGAGTAAGAGGAGGAGACGGCAGAGGTGTTGTGATTAGTGCTTTTGTAAGGAGTGACTCTTATCTACTTCAGTGTAACTTGAAATCAGTACTAGAGAGAAGTGGGGGGCATCGGAACAATTGGAGGGAGCTGTGACCAGAAGCGATTGATACTGTAGTTTCAATACAAGACACAGAAAAGCCAGGTTCCTGTAATGGATTTTTGTGGCTGTTGTTGAGGAAATAAAATGAGTTAATGATCTTGGCTCTCCTCCAACCCTCCCCATAAGCCTGACCGTTCTCTGGTCTATTTACATGGAAGAAGTGTGTAAACTGTAGGGTGATTGGCAGACCGGAGGATATTGGAATATATTGTTTGGAAGAGATTCAAATAATGACATAAAATATATAAGCAGAACTGAAAGAGTTTGTGAAAGACAGCAAATCTCTTACCCCTTGGTGTTGTTTAGACCTGCTCTGAGAAGGGTTAGCAAGCTGGTCTACACTGCCACTTTTACCATTGATACCACCAGAGGAGTTGCAGTAGTGGAAGTGTAGTCAGCCTGAAAGTGAATTCAGCTAAATATTTATAAGAAGGTTTAATTCATTGACAGAATGGCAAAACTCTCCTTTAATCTCATGGCAGCCAGATCACCCTATTATTAAAATCATAATGAACAAAATTTGACACTGACTTATATTTCATCCAGTTCCTACCACTCACATTTGGAGATATATTTATATACACACAGAGAAAGAGAGAGAATATATGCTATATATTGCTCAAATACTTTAGAACTCTTATTGGTGTTAATGGAAACTGCCAATAGAGATAAGAATTTCTTTATTCTATTTAAAAAGTGGATGGAAACAGTGCAGCCTCCTAGAATATATCTTGTCTTTGTGTACAAGAAGCTTTATGGCTGTATATAGGAGAAGAGATGGACCAGCCTATCCCAAAGGTGCTTGATACAATATGCAGATGATTTTATACGAAAGTTGGACATTCTAACCCTGATTCTAAAATGTGTTACCCAGCTCAGCCACTTGGCTATGTGGTGGCTTGGACCTTCTTATCTTATCCCCCGTTTGTAGTTGGACAAAGCAGCCAGGAACCTGATAGATCCAGCCAACTGAGATTGCCCCTTGGCTAAGGAGTTGAGCCATCATAACAGCGCTATGTCACCTGGTTACTTTCCCCAACATAGAGAGAATGGCCAGGGGAAAGGAATGTAGCTTTAACTATTTTTAGCTGTCAAATGGCCCCTTGAAACCATAGTCAGATGAGGGGAGTGTACCAGTCCCCATCCAGCCTCATAATCCTAGGGGCCGGCAAAGATACTATACAGCTACCTTTGGTCCCCTGAGAGACACCCCTAATCCCAGAGTGACACAAATATGCAGGAAGTCACTTGGCATCAGACTTGTTGCAAAACCGTCTTTGAAGCGGATGCTATGAAATATGTAGAATGACTTCCAGCTGAGATTAACCAAGCTTTCTGGGTACAGGTTTTCCCCTGGAGTAACTCCCATTTGGGTCACCTGGGGGAGCTTCTGCCTTTTCAACACCAATGTTAACTCATCTGGGGCAATGTGCAGGAATCATATGCACACAAAGACACAGGCAGCCAGGGGATGAGGAATTCTGTTAAATGGCAATGCCTACTCACAGAATCACAGGGTTGGAAGGGACCTCAGGAGATCATCTAGTCCAACCCCCTGCTCAAAGCAGGACCAATCCCCAATTAAATCATACAACAGATTTTTGCCCCTTATTCCTAAATGGCTCCCTCAAGGATTGAACTCACACCCCTGGATTTAGCAGGCCAATGCTCAAACCACCTAGTGGCTGGCCTCCAATTGGCAGTCATAGGAGGTGCTAACTGAGCTATCCATGACCCATATACAAATACAAAGCCCCAATAGCAAAAATATGCATCAGCCATGAAAGTACGATTTAACTGTATGGATTTATCCAAAAATCAATTAAGAATTTGGAATATTCCTTCAAAAGAAAGCCTAGCATTCAGGATTGTTTTCCTCCCAGCACAGAGTTAACATGGTATCACTCCAAATGATAAGACGAACATCTGCTCTAAAACAATACATCTCAGTCTTAAAATTCCTTTATTAACCCAGCTAGTCAGATAATCATGCCATGAATGTTATTATAAGCTGGTAATAAACTTTAGCGCAAATAAAGTTGCCTTTGATCAGTTTTCTGAAGCAAACTTATGCACTGTCATTCTCCAGAGGCACTGCACCTCTTCTCCTGTGGTTTAGTTTGTCATTTTCAGAAAATATTCTGTACACTCCTTTAGCAAAACAGCACGGACGGAGTTCTGATTTCATATCCCTTCCCCGCACACACACACAAATTGCACTGCCAAGACAAAAATCATTGGACGCCAGTACTGTTCCTCAGTCTTGATTCCATTAAAACTCACTGCCCACAGGTTTTAGTTCTCCCATTCAGTTTGATGAGACAATGTTCTCTAGGGATTGAACCACACAGGAATTATCTTAGTGGGGCCCACGGACGAGGAGAGGGTCTGTATGTTGTAGCATTGATTCCCCTCCCCCAGCATGCACACAGATCCTTAACACCTTTTCCCGCTCCTATTGTTCATGCTTCTGATACAAGTGATTTGATGTCTTGTGCTTTTGCAGCATTTGTTTGCCTCTTACTGAGGGCAAAACCAAGCAAAGCCAGAATTCAGCCCCTGTTGTGTGACTAGTCCAGGGGTTCTCAAACTGGGGGTCGCGGAGAGCCTCCAGGGGGGTCGCGAGCTCCCAGCGCTGCTTTAAAGCCGCCAAATGCATTACTTCCATATTTGGCAGCTTTTCAGCGGACATACAAGGGTCCACCGTGGCACAGGAGCCACGTAAAAAGGGTTGCGGTCTCAAAAAGTTTCGCTGTCAGTGAAAGACATACTGAGACCCTGAGCTCACTCTGTGGGGCTCCAACCAAGAACTCAGTTCAGTAGCCAGAGTTGAAGAAAAGGCCATGTTTCAATGCACTCTCTCTGTCCTGAGTCTGAATTTTGCATTGTGGTATCCCTTGCTGATGTGTAGAGCGGATACAAAAAATGTACGAAAAGGTATTTTCATCCAAAAATTGCCCCCCTTTTCGAAAATGAAACTTTTGTGAAAATCCTCAACATTCTCAGAATTTTCCATTTTCCTGGACATTTTTAACAGAAATTTTTACCAACTTAATTTTCTTAATTGTTTTTGAACTGTTTTAGTTTAACCAAAACCTGCGGTTCCACACTAAAAACCAGGTTTCTAGAAAAAGAACATTTTGTATAAAAAAATGTAAAAACGTAACAGAAAAAGTTGCCAGAAGTGGAAAATTGAACCATTTTGAATCCTTAGAACGAAAAGCAACTTTGAAATTTTAAATGTTTTTACTAAGTTATTTTCCCATTTCTAGACTAGCTCTCCTAGTCTGTCACTAACAGCATGACATCATCTGGATAATGACAGACCATTACTTAACCAGCATTAAATGGCTGACACTCAAACAAAAGACAGGGTAGGAGGAAACCAGAAGGGCCAGGAAGTAAATCGGCCATGTGTTGCCTCCTTGCCTGGTTTTATTTCCAGCATGAGATGCCATCAGTCCTTGTGTGGTTCTTCTCCAGTGCAGCTATGGGCAACTTTGACTGGATCGGATGGCACACTGATAAAGCTAGTCTCAAGCCAAGCCTTGGTCTCAGGTGGCTGCTCTCTTCCTTGCACCCCAAGCGAGCCCTTTTCAGTCTCCAGAAGCTTCCAAAGCACACAAATACTGCTAATGAAAGCATTACTGCATACAAAGTCAGTGATCCAGGCCTAATCCTTACCCTTCCAAGCAGCACTGTCCAATGGGCAAGTGCTAGAATTACTTGTCTGAGCAAAGCTATGCAGGACTGGGCCCTAACTGACCATGTTACTTAAATCCATTATTAAACTCCAATATAAATGTTTGATAACGGGTGGAATAAAACTATTGATGGGCAGCTCAGCTGGTGTAAATCAGCCTAACTCCACTGGGGATCCTGGAGCTACACCAGCAGAAGACCTGGCCCTGTTTTACTATTGCAAACTCCAGTGTTTGCCATGGAACATAGTGGCTCGTTATCCTCTCAGTGCACATGGGCAACTCTCATTAACATGAATGAAACACCTAGGGCAAGAGAGAGCCAGCTGGGTTTTTATGAAATGTGACCAGTGTGAGTTATTCCTGATTTTTCCATAGTGATCATTCCTCTTCTGTTTCAGTGTAACTATGCAATCACGATTCAGAGGAGGACAGCAGTACTGCTTGCATCCCAAGCTCCAGAGCACAAAGAGATTAGTTAAGTGGTACACAATATGGAAGGAGAAACGCAGGTGAGTATTCATTTTACTCAGCAAAAGGTACCCCTGTTTTCTGTGGGATAAAAAGTGATGTCATCAGAAGGAACCAAATTTGCTCCTTTTGGCAAATAACTTCCCTTTCTTGCTTGAATGCTTGAGACATGGCAGGACAGAACAATTAAATGTAGTAGTCCAAATGGCTCTCGCTCTCTCTCTGGAATATGGCACAGATAGTAATTAGACTGAAATGGCTAATATCCTCCTAAATAAAATGCTACAGATAGCCCATTAGTTTAGCTGCTTCTCGGTCTATTTTTTTTAAGCATCCCAGCTTGAAGGTGAAAACTGTGGTGCAAGGTTACATACTATTAAGATCATGAGATTACTATCTAAATGCCTACAGTAAAATTCTCAAACTCTAAACAATCAATTCAATGCAATTGATTTATTTGATAAAATCTACAAATTACAGCTGTAAACAGTCAAATAATATAAACGGCTCTGACTGCAGTTTATTCCTAGTTTATTCCTCTGAATGCAGTTTATTCCTAGGGATAGAATAAATAGTAATACTTTGCACTTGCACAATATTTTGTTTCTGATGTTTTCAAAGTTTGTTACGCCTATTCCCTCCAAATCAGAGATGAGAAAGCCAAGGCAAGTAAAGGCTAAGTTACTTGCCTAGGGTCAAACACAAAGTCAGTGGCAGAGTTGAGAACAGAAACCAGGTCTCCTGAGTTCAGGTCCCATGCTCTAAGCACTAGGAAACACTACCCCATGACCCTATATTTGATTATCCAGATTTTAGCACAGTTTCACCAAGCTGTAATTTCATGACATAACTCTCTATGGCTTGATTGCAGGATGCAAAGCTACCTTTCCCCTTCCAACCTGGCCTTTGCACAAGCTGAGCCATCAGTGACAAACAGAAAAGAAACACAGACATAAGTGAACACCAGATTTAAAATGGATTATGTTGTCTGTGTAAATAATTAAGAGGAAATCTAAAGAAACAAAGGGGAGTTAGCTGCCCACCGCCCCATTGGCTTTGAAATGGAGTTGGGTGCCCTGTAATAATCTTCCCCTTAGTAGGGATGTCCAGTGATTTCTTAGAGCTCATTATTAGTCAAGGAGCTGAGGCAGCGCAGTGTAAGAAAGTTCCATTTCCTCTCACCCCCCGTAACTAGTCTCCCCATTTCTTTTGGCAGGAAGGGGTGGGAGAGGGAGGACTTACTGTACATGGAACTTAAAGGACATCCTTGGGAGGAGTGAAAGATCTTAACACCAGCTCCAGGAACCGTACCCCTGAGCACAAATATTACTCACACTGGTTTAAATTCACTCATTGGTAGGGTATCGCTTAACCCGGGCAGCACCCCAGAATGGGGGATGTGCCAATATGGGCAGCTCTCTGCACCCTCTGTGGGCTGGGGGAATTTGGATCTGCCTGAGCTCTGAATATGTTGGCATGGAGTTGAGCACTGTAGAAGAACTACCAGATGCAGGCTTACCTTGGATCCTGTGTCTGTCCTGGGCTGTGGAGGAACAGTGACCACTCTTAACCTCCCTGCCCCCCGCCCCAGGAATGGGACTGGCCATGGGCATGGATTAGATCCCATCTCTCCAATCACCACTTAATTCCTTGCACAAATCCCGTTTTCATGGGTGGTGTCAATGGGGGACTCAAACTGCATCCATTCACAGCACTCACCTTTGAGAGCTATGCCTGTTACGGTGATGGTGCAATAGAATGTCAAGCATAAACATCTACTGCCATATCTCACTTCCTGGATCCACTGCAAGTTTGCAGCTCTGGGGATATCTTAGTAGTACTTAGTTTTCAAGGAACAGAGTTGAAGGACATTGCAAAGGGAATAGACAAGTGACTTATCCCTGATTTTTCTAATAAATCTAGATGGGCCTCTTCTCTCATGTCTACCTTTAAGCTTCAGGTCCCAAAATATAAATCATATACTCCATGAACCACCTACACGGGACACAGTTACCAGTCCAACATTCTCTTTCGAATTCTGGAAATGCGCCACCGTGTTTTTAGAAGAAGGAGTAGGAAAGGAGAAAGTGGAGTATCATCAAAGGTATAATGAAATCAGCATGGGCGAAATGGGAATCAAAATGTGAAACTAAGGAGCATGTGAAGGTTTAAGGAGCTATGGAATGTTTACATAAACTCTAACTGCGTAAAGCACGGAGCTTAATTTCCAGCCAAAGACCAATTCTGGAGCCTGAATGAAAGAACCGGACTGGGGACTGGGATGGAATGTACAGTAGCTCAACCAAGTGGAAACAATTAGTGTGGAATGGAAACTTTCATTGACTTCAATGTGCTTTGGGTCAGGCACGTATGTTTAGAAATCCTTCATCTCATAAGTAGCAATAATACAGAGCCAAATCTTTTTTCCATTTACATCAGTGAGAACTTTCTTGTTGACGTCAGTATTGAGCTCAGAATGTGATTACCCTAACCCTACCCTAGAACTTCAGTCAACTGAATCACAGGCAAATGTAAATTCTTTGGTGGAAATAGGGTGACCAGACAGCAAATGTAAAAAATCAGGACAGGGGATGGGGGAGTCATAGGAGCCTATATAAGAAAAAGACCCAACAATCAGGATGCTCCCTATAAAATCGGGACATCTGGTCACCCTATGTAGAAATGTCTTGTTCCTGGCAAGTTTGCCACTGTGCAGGACAGATAGCCACGCTGATGAAAGATCATGGCAATAGTGTATGTAAGGGACACCACTTCCTGTTAATATTATTGCCTATCTGCCAGCTCTGTATAAGCTGTTTGTGGGCTGGTAAATAAATAGAATGCATTGTGAAAGGCCAGCTATTATGTAACACCATATTTCCTTACTATTTGTAAAGGTCGCTATTAAAACAACAAAGGAAATGAAGCCACAACATCTTACTGTGACACTAAGCCCCCTGTTCTTCATAGAGATTTTGTTAGGATCTGAATATAGCATAACTAACAATGTGTTTTGGGCAAGATAAGATCATGTGAGATATTACTGGAAAGGTTATGATTTGCTAAACATCATGTGGCACCCCAGAAGTGGGGGATGGCCCGTCACACTTACTTTCAAGTAACGTTACTGATCTGCCCTAAGCTGATAAAAACAAGCTTGCCACGGCATAGGTCCTGGTATCACATGGCCTCATTCGTGCTGTGATGCCTGGGTATGAAGGCACTGCCTGGGGTCTTAGCCTTATCTTTGAATTTCCTTGTGGCTCTGGGCTTGTCAGACGTTTAGTGCCAACTTTGACATACTCTTGTGCCTTATTTCCATGCTTGATATCGTCATTCCCTTATTAGCAAACAGAACAGTATTTTAGTATCAATACTAATCAATACAATCAAGCATCAATACCTGTCTAACTCTGGGGTCTCTCAAGCTTCACAATATAGGGTAGATCGTTCTGCATACAGGGAGTTAGCCATGAATGGGCCAGGTATCTCCCCAAAAATGTGCTTGTTACTGTGCATTTAACCTGTTCTCCCTTCCTCGCATCATCCTCCCCAAAATACAGCTCAGGGGCAGAAGTAGATTATAATTATATCTCATCTGATATAATTACACCTATTCATCTGTTTAATAGAACTAGGAATTTGCTCAGCATGGTCTGATTACAGTGATGGCATATTGACACTTTCTGTAAACCAGGGGAAATATCCCGTTTAGAGAGAGTCCTCCCCAGCCTATATTGTAATATCTGCATGTCTGTTCTCCAGTTTATGCCCTTCCATGGAAGTAGGTGTCATGCCTCTTGGTATCTCAAGACTGTGGGTTCCACTTTAGGGAAGACTGTTCTATAACAGGGAAGTTACTCCAGGGCCAGCGGTGACTTAACTCCTTAGACACACCAGCTAACTGCATTGCTTATTAACTCCCTATGCTTTTGCCAGTACAGAACTTAAACAGTCCCCTTGGAAACCCAAGTCCCTTTTGACAATAAGTAAGTGGTTTAGGTCCCTTTCACTGTAATGTCACATAACCGCCAAGTTCCATGATTCTCAAAGGACCAGAAACACACCACAGATCAGTCAGCTCCTCCTTAGACCTCCCTCCTTTACCCAATTAGGCAATACTGAGTTCGATCCTGTAATAAACTTACTTAGGCTGTATTGATTAAATAAAGATGAAGCAAGAGATATTTGAACAATGCTAAGAATACTAAAGACACAGACAGACAAAGACAAACTTAGGTTATTATCTTATAAAACTTCTGTTTGAAGTAACACAGTCCTACAAGCTCAGCTTCTGAGGCTTATCCCAGCTGTGGCAGCTAAAGGTTTTTACCTGGGAGACAAAGGCCTTGCTTCTTAGAATCCAATCAAGTATAAAGCCCTGTGTCCTTCCAGCAGGCAGCTTTTATCCGAAAACCCTGATATTTGATTGTTCTGGCCCCAGAGATAACAGTGCTAACGGGGATGTGGGAGTCCAGGAGGTAATTCTTCAGTGAAGTCATCCTGTGTGACTCATCCCTGGGTAGGAGTTTCCCCTTCTTTATTGTCCTGTAAACTGTACCTACCTCCTGTACTGAGAATCAAGGAATTTCCTTGGGACATGTTGCTTTTCAATGGGTATCAATTGACCACTCTGTCCCCTAAGGGATGTAGCCATTTCTATGGGTGAAACTCAGCAATGATTAGTGGCGCTTGTTATCATGAGGTCTGTCCCAGCCATGTGAGAGTTATTTAATGCACATGTACAGTTATTACTCTTAACATGAGAAATACAGGAATAAGTATCTGAGCATTACAATCATCCATTCACCAGCATTTAGGAAAGTCCAGGCACTAGACATTTTACTGCAATTTTAACAACTTAATTTTAATAATGTTCCACCAGCATTAAGCTTTCCAGACTCTCACTTGATACATAGCCTAGAATTGGCCTAAGCCCCCAGCTTCACAGCATGATCCTGTTAACTTTCTCCTCCTGCTTATTCCCCACCGGAAGTCTCAATTCCCCTTTGGCTCTGAGTTTGTTCTCTCCTTCCCCTTCTCTTCCACCACCCCACTCCTCATGGCCCCAAGGAAATTTCTGAAGAAAATGAAAAAGCTTTTCTTTTTGTTAAAATTTTCCACATTTTCAGCCAAAAAAGTCAAACCCCAAAAGATTTGGGCCAAAAGATTTGGTGGAAAACTTTTGGATTTTAGCTGAAATATTTTGACAAAAAATGAAATTTTCCACAGAAAGCAGACACCTTTTCCAAAAAAAAATGTCACTGCGATGAAAACATCCATTTTCATCCAAAAACAGTTTGGATGGTAACATTTTCCATCAGCCCTAGTGGTCTACAAAGCCTGCCCGGGGATAATCTGAGGATGGGGTAGCTGTAAATTGCAGCTACCAGTGGTAGTAGGGGTAAGTGAACCCAGTTGCAGAAATATAGAGAGAAGCAGCTGGAGCAGACAAACTTCTCAGAAACCAAGAGCCTGATTTAGTCTGAGCCTCCCGGGTAATAAAAGTTTAGGGAAGAGACAAAATATGTGATGTTTGGAACCCAGTCCCATTGCCATCGAAGTCAAAGAGGGTTTTACTAATGACTTCAGAGGGAGCTGGACTAAGCCCACAGAATGTTTTTTCACAAGGTATCAGTGCTTTTTAAAGTCAAATATAGTATAAAAATGAATTCCTGCTTTCCCAAAATATCCCTGGGGCCAATTATAATCATGCCACTGTCAGTTGTTTTAATCTGTGGAGACTGCATGCCTGGAATGTTTCAGCAACATTACAGAGGGAAAGTTAAGCAATTCTTCTTTTAAATATTTAAACTAGCAACATATTTTCACATATTAGCTTGTACTTTTCCCAGGGGGAAAAACATAGTGTTGGATGTGGATTCCCTCATTTCAAATGTCCTAATAAATAATCCTTTCAGTGGGGTAGATTTGACCATTCTCAGTGCATTCAAAAAAGGAAGAAGGTGGAAAATTAGGACCACGTTCTGCTTTCAGTTATGCCAATACAACTGATCCTGTGGAAGTTAGTGACATTCTCCTGATTTCCACCAGTGTAAATGAGTGCAGAATTTGGCTCTACGTGTTTAATTGCCAGGATGGTGGGAAAGGTTTTAACAGTAGTTGAAATGATTTACATACCTAGCTCTCTGTTTTTATTTCCCAGGGTTTATGAAGAATAAGAGGGAAACTCTTGGTTAAAGGAACAGAATTTGTTTGGCTGACTTAAGGAACGGACTCTGCAAAGAATATTTCTCTCTCACAGACATAAGACACAAATTCTATATTATTATAAAGCACTTTTTACCAAGGGTCAGTTTTTACATTGTGTAGCGGTGCACAGAAGGCTCCCAGTATTGTCTCTTGCACCCTTCCAATTTCATACCTGTCTGCTTTAGACTGAAATGGTGAAAAACCATGCTTTTCATTTTAAATAAAGGCTTTTTTTGGTATTCATTCATATATCACTATGATTGCAATCGAGCTTTATAAGCTCATTAGACAAACAATATTTGTAGCGGTATTATATAATGGTGTCCCTTATCCTTTTGTACTGGGAAAGCTTTAGTGGTGTGCTTAGGGTTTCTAGTAATGTTGTCCAACTCTGGTGGAAGCTGCACAGTCTAGGGGCTGGGGAACGGCTTGCTGTGTAACCTGCCACTGAAGTGTAGTGGCATAGATAGCTGCAGAGGTGAGGTTTCTTGGTGGCTTGTCCAATGGCTACAAACATCACTTTGTATCTATTTTTTAATGAAACAGGGTCTTGCTGAAAGGTGAAACGTATTACATCCCCCCCACTTCATGTTTTACATGCCCTAGAAAACATTTATAGAGCAGTTTTATTACTACAAATGTGTTTGATCTTTTTTCACCTGAGGATGCTGTAAAAAGTTTGCAGCTTCATCAGTTTTCACATATTTTAATTTTCAAGAATATTGTGAATGATTTTGTAGATCTGTAGCAAAAAATCTTTGAAAGGTACCTTTTTATGAAAAATAGGAGAGGGCAAACACATAAAATAAATATATATGTTTTAGTCACAAAGCAACATATTCATTATTTGGAATGTAATACGTAAATATTAAGCAGTGCATTCCTCTTTTTAAAAATAAAATAACAAAACTACCTTTTCATGTGTAAATATACTACAAGGAGTCTCCCTATATTATCTTTCTCTATAATGTATTGTACTGCTAAATTATCATATGCTATTTAAATGTTTGAACTATTTAGAAAGTTGCATGCAGATTTCATATTTCTTTCTAAAGACAAATGGAAAAATAAGTAATAAAATATATTTAAAAATGCCAAAAGCTGTTTTTCAGTTTCATTAAGACATTGTGAAACTTAGTCAATTTCTTATGTTTTTTAATCAAGGTTGCACTGATTCTAAAAGAGGCATAAAATATCAGTGGAAGAAGATTAAGATACATAGCAGCAGTGGATATCCTGAGAATGTCATTTATGGCCAATTCCGTTCTCACTGACCTCAACAGAAATTGGACTGGACCTTAAATCTAGAGAACCTACCTATGTGAACACAATATATATTCCCAGTGCAGTGGATATGAAGGCCTTTGTGAGTGTTATGTTTAATACTACTAGGAGTTGCAGGGTAAAGCACCCAAGTTCAAGAAACAGTGTACAACAAAGTAAAATACTGGGTTTCTTCTAATAGTAAAATAAGATCATCATGAAATCCACATGCCACTGAAGTTTGATGTCAGTGATATTTGTGATACTTACAAAATATCAACCATCCACATGACAGCCTCATGTTTTATTACACATAGGGCCAAATGCTGCTTGATTTTCTCACTGTTTAAATCAGGAGGACTCACATGTGCAAAGTGAGTAGGATTTAAATTTTAACTCCCTAGGCGATCTATAACCTTTGTATTTCCTGACTTCAGGAGTGAAAGCCTGACTCACTGAAACCAAGGGAGAGGATTTTCCCTCAGGTGTTTAAAGTTGTTAACATTAACATAAATGTTTGCATGTAATACATTTGTCTTCACTCAATCCACGCTGTAGACACAAGCATGTACATAACAAATGAACATACTAGTATAACGGACAACCTGAGTACATAAACTTGTAGACTTTAAGGTCAGAAGGGACCATTATGATCATCTAGTCTGATCTCCTGCACAATGCAGTTATGCAGGGCTCAGATTTCTGCCCCAGATCCCTAAATAGCCCCCTCAAGGGGTGAACTCACAACCCTCAGTTTAGCAGGCCAATGCTGTAAAGTCAGCACTAGTTCAAATCCATCCAAATCACACGGTGTCTTTAAATAGTCTCTCGTTCTATTCTTTTTTCTGTATTTAACAGCTATCAACAAAGATTGTGCATAACTCTCTTCCAAAAATGTATCTGTATTAAATAACCAAGCAAAGGCCTGTTTTAGCCAAAGGACCTCGTCAATTTCAGATAGAAGAAAATAGCTGGGCGCTTTCTGATGCCAGCTTCAACAGAGAAGGGTGTCTGCTCTCATTGCAATGTAGGATGAATGAGAGGATGGTTCTAGTCATGTTTCGTAAATACTAGAGGAAGATGCTTTCCTTTCTCATATCTACTTTTGGCAGGTAGCTATCCTATGACTGGTTAGCCCATGTTCTCTCAATTAGAGACCTTCCACTCAGTGCCAATGGTAGTAGCTTTCTAAAAAAACTGAATTATTTCCCCAGTTCAGTTCATAATCCAAATGCATAGCAATTATCTTTAAATAACACTCCACGGAAATGCTATATATTTAATTTTCCAATGACATTATTGGTCATGAAAAGTCCCCAAATGACAGTCCTGGGGCTTAAAGTCCTCTCTCTGTCCATGGAACAATCGAGTATAAGGAACATTGCTATATGCAGTGTTGTTGTAGCTATGTCAATCCCAGAATATTAGAGAGAAAAGGTGGGTGAGGTAATATCTTTTATTGGACCAATTTCTGTTGATGAGAGAGACAAGCTTTTGAAACACACACAGGGCATGTTTGACATTTTTATTGAGAGTTATATACCTTATAGAGACCATCCACTTGTGCCAGACTAGCTTATGGAAAATTCCTCTATTTTCTAATATCTAGCACAAGATTGCCTTTTGCCAGAAAAGGTTGGGTTGTTTTTGGGTTGGAGGGTGGGGGTTGGCTTTGTTTTTTACTAGAAGCACCTTTGGCAGTATGTATTTAAATTATAGCGAGAAATGTTTGTGAACTTGAACCAATTTTGCAAATCCTGAAAAATCACATCTGTAGTTTCCAAAGTTCATAAAGCCTCCAAGACTATGAGATGTGACCTCATACTAGTGAGCCTTCACTCATAATAAGAAATAATGTCTGTCAAGCACTACAGATGTCAGCTGTTTCCCAACAGCTGAAACACTCCTGGTTCAAAATTTAAAAAGAATAAAAACACATGTAATGAGCCCATTTAAAGTAGTTACAGCCCCCCGTTGTACTGATCTGGTCTCCACTGCAGCATTGTCTTCTCCTGAGTATATAAATATATAAATACAATCTTAATGTCCTTTGAAATGCATAGATTCGTAACCAACTTACCATCCATTGCTCCCAGTGGGTGAAATCATGGCCTCAGTTGAGTCAATGGCAAAAACTGCCATTAACCGTAATGGGGACAAGTTTTTCCCCATTGATTTTAATGAGATTTCATGGTGTAACTAAAAGCAGGATATGACCCACAGTACTTATAGGAAACAGAACACCAGCTTCAGGTCCTGTGCATTTAAGAGCCACGTCGCTCCATTTTTGGAAGCCAAGAGGCGCTTACAGCACAAGTGACAGTAGAAAAAAATCTATAAAAATGTAAAAGTCTGGATGGTCAGGAAGGTGGAATGTGAAAACATTTAATTCCCCTTTCTCAGAGTGTCGTGCTACAGCTTCCTTTGATCCTGCTCTTCTGAGGCCAGCCATGGTTGTCATGCTTGTATTGACAATAAAGAAGACTGAGCTACTGCTAAAGCAGAAAGAGGAACTGTTTGAGACACAAATCCTTTGTGCTTACATTGGCCCAATCCAGTGGGATGTACAACCCATGCACGTACAGAACGTGATAAATATTGTCTGTAGAGTATAACATAGGTCATATATACCTTATAGACTGTGTATGTTAAGCTAAACACATTTCACAGATTTCAGTGTGATACCCAGACCCACCTGGATACATGGTCCTAAAATATAAACTATGAGCCACATGTTTAACTAAAGCAATCCAAAAAGGCATCCAGTCTTTATTTGAAGACTTCAAGAGTTGGAGAATCTCTTCCCTTGGTAGTTTGTCCCAGTGGTTAGTCACCCTTATTAAAAATGTGTGCCTTATTTCTAATCTGAATTTGTCTGGTTTTAACTCTTTAGTCACAACCAAACCAATTCAGCATGAATTCTACTTGCGTTACAATGTGCTTCCGATGAGCCCATCTGGCAATTATTTTTAGCATGTTCTCCAACCTGTGGACATGAGCTTACTTTAGCAAAATAGAAACCAGGAGTGTGCAATGCAAAAAACACCCAAACCACGCCCTGAGTACAATGCTTTAAACGTTCATCATCCATTCTCCACCCTTCTATTTGGCATTGCATATCAGCTGGGCTGCATTCGTTTAGCAATTATGCTATTGGGTTCTGTTTTAATAAGAGCACCAGTGTAAATCAAGCAGCTGCACTGAAAGTACACGACAGTACAGGAAAACCTTGCCTTGCCTTTTTTTCAGCATGAGCACTACATGGGATTAGTAACATTATACAGAGCCTTTCAGCACTTGCATGTCACTTGTTCATATATGGTCTAGGTCAGTGATGGCCAAAAGTTTATTAACAAGCGATAGGCGTTCAGTGACCTCTGTTAAATGAGTTGATGCTCTAAGTCCAAGTCTTAGTCTCCAGATGTCCGCTATGCCCCAAGTTACTGGGGAGCTCTTTAAATCAAACTACTGAGACTCACTACTGAGCAAGGCTTAAATTCAGCCAAAGCCAAATATTTTCAAACCTGTGGGAGCCCCAGTGCCTCTCACAAAGCAGAAGCCCCAGAGCCTCAAAGCGCATTGCAGGATTAAATCCCCGAGTCCCAGTGCTTGCTGTGGGGTTAAAGCTCTGAGCCCCAAGTCCCAGCACACCCTGTGGGGCTGAAGTCCCTGCATCCCCCCCAGCACACAGCTAAAGCCCCAGGGTCCCCACCCCACAGCTAAAATCAAGAGCCTCAATGGATGTGGGGGAATTGATGCTTTGAAAGAGCATCCCCAGAGTATACAAACCATCAATTCTACATGTTCAGGGTTTCCATGCTCCAAAATGTGCCTTCCCATGGGTTCTAAATAAATCTAGGCCACCTTTTTTCAAAGCTGGCTGCCTAAAGTTAGGCTTCTAAACCCCAAAGTGCAGAGCACCCACAAATTCCACTGAACCCAATGGGATGTAGAGGTGCTCAGCACCTCTGAAAATCAGGCCATTTTCAGTTTGTCACGTACGAATGGCTTTAGGAGCCCAACTCCCAGCTCTGAAGAACGCTGGCCGGAGTGACTTTGGTAAATTGCTGGGTTTAGATTTTGGCATTCTATACTTTACAAGCTGTCTGCTTATCACACTCCCTTCAGTGGACTGTTGTGTGTGGCCTGACCAGGTATTTTTGTAAACAGCCCCTGTGCTTCATTCTAGCAGACCAGTCAAAAATGGACTTCCTAGAATTTTTTCACCACACATAACACAGACTAGACTAGGAACTGTGATTACCATTACCTGAGAAATAAACAGTCTGCAGCTGCAAAAGCAAGCTCCAAACAGCTTATCACTTGGATGTCTGACCATACTGCGCAATATTTGTAATAATCACCCCAAGTTATTATATCCTAGTCTTGGCTGGCCGGCAACAACATATTGTGTCGTTTTGCATTAGAGGTTGCAGGCATTGGTGATGGGAGGCTGCCTACCTCAGCACAGTGAAAGGCATATCAAAGTTCATCCCCAAGGCGCTGGCAGAGAGGTTTGTGAACCTGAGCGGAGGTTTTGCCTTCAAGTCACCAGCATGCCATTAAAATGGTGGCTCTATGTTTTACTAGTAAAAAAATGAGCGTGGATAGGAAGAATGGTCTCAAGACACCGATCCTTACTCCATTCCCGACTCCAGCACAAATTTCTTGTATGACCTTAGGCATGTCAGGGCCAAGTTTTTAAATGGATTTAGGCAGCTGAAGATGCAGATAAACAATCACCTCAGCACCTAACTCGCTATGGACAATTTTAGAAATCCCAGTAGGCACCTATCCCGCATCTCTGGGGGCCTTATCTCTTTGAAACGTTTGCTCTCAGTCTCTCTGGGTATGTTTACATGCAAAGAAAAACCCACATTTGGCCCATGCCAGCTGACTTGGGCTCGCATGCGTGGCTTAGGCAGCAGGATTATTTCATTACTGTGTATACATCTGGGCTCTGGCTGGAGCCCAGGCCCTGGGACTCTCTCCCCTCACAGGACAGTTTCAATACAAATTTTTTTAAAATGGTATTTAGCGCTCATATTAGCTGGTGCGAACAGTGTGAGATGTCCAGCAATATATAAAGGGAATTTTGAAATGATCCAGTCAGCTGACAGCAAGCCCATGTTTTATGGAATCCACGTTCATTAAATCCCAAACCATCTTTTCATTACAACACACAAGTTGCATAGCTGAGGCCCCATCTTTTGCTTTTCAGGCTATTAAATATGCTGACTAGTGGCCAACATATTTTTCAATAAATATGATTGCACGAGAGGGTTTGGGGATGATATTAAGAGAATTTTCTTGAGAAAGAAGAGCTGAGGGGACATCTAGTGGTGACCATGAAAGTCTGCATCCATTTTGGACAAGATTTTGAAGACACCTTAGCATCATCCTTTGGACTATTTTCTCTGTAAACCAGATGGCCATTGCCTGTTTCTGATGAGATCCGGGCTGCCTGTCATGCACCAGATCTTGCATCTCTGTTTGATATTTAAGGGGTATCTCTTGCAGCTCCCTCTCCAGGCCTCAAACTCAATGCAAATTTGGCATTTTCACTTCATCACAAGATACAGTTGAAAGCTATTCAGAGTACCACTCACACTCAACTGGGTTGCAACATGGACAAGGAAATGGGCTCACGGAGGGGCACGACCAGCCAGTAGATCCCCTGGACACAAACCTTCACAGCAGGAGCCGCAAGACCACCCTACACCCTCTGCAGTGGTCATGATGTTGATGCTGTGGGCATTACTGCATGTTGTGGGGCGGATTCCTTCCCCAGCCACCATCTAGTTTCTCCAACCAAAGTCCTTTTACTGTGGCTTTGCTCACATACCAGGATCTTGGCCAATATCTCGCAATATATGAATACTTTTAGCCAATGCTGACCCTGAAATTTCTGCACAATGTCCTCTTCCTTCTCCCTTCTCTGTCCCATTGTGACAGCTGTCAGACTTCCCCCCCTCACACCTCCTTTTATAATTCTGTAATTGTTACCCCATGGTAGTTCCCTGAGGCCCTCTGAGGCTACACCTATTCTACAAGCTAGGTTCATCATTCCAGCTCATGTAGACATAACTTGCATCAGCACTCATCTTCCCTGACACGCTAAAAATAGAGGTGTCGCTGTGGGGCCGTGGGCAGTGGTAGCACAAGCCAAAAGCCCTAAATATGTATCTCAAGATGGTTCAGTGGGTTTGCATATAGGGCAGCTGGACCGGGCCACCACTGACCTGGCCACCATGGCTACACTACTTTAGTGTGCTTGCTCAACAGGAGTCCGTCTACCCAAGCTAGGAATCACCCCCCTAGCTCCAAGTGTAGACATAGCCTGAGTTTCTGAGGAGAGAAAATGCCTACCTCTCTTCTCCCGCTCGACTCTTTAAATGGAAGAACCTGGTTTCACTTAGTAGATATTTGTATGGCTTGATTAAACCACCTGGAAGGAACAAGGACCAGGATAGGGAATATTTTAAAGAAATGAGAGGCTGCATAATGTAGGAGGAGCTACAGCACTGACTTCTCAGGAGATGTGGGATCCGTTCCTGGCTCTGCCACTGACCTGAGGTATGACCTTGGGCAAGTCACTTCATCACTTTGTGCCTCTATTTCCCCTCCCATTGCCTGTTTTGATTGTAAGCTCACGGGAGCAGGGACTATCACTTAGTAAGTGTCTGTACAGTGCCTAGCACAATGAGGTAGTGGTTTCTAGGTGCCACAATGAAACAAAAAATAACGTAGCTCCTCAAGGAGTTTGAGATTTTTCCTAAAATTAAACTTTTTTAAAAAAAAATGAAAGAGGCTTCCACAAAAAGGTAAGATGTGGGGAAATCATTAGGCCTGTGCTGTTGCTTTTTTTCCCACCACCATCAAAACAAAAGAAAGGAGTGGGTTAGTTTTGGAAAACCTTCTGATGTTTGCCTCAGACTGATAATTATAGCCACAATTATGATTTATTCTAGTTGTAAACCTCTGAGTGAGAAATCGTTATTCAGGCTTGCAAAATTGTTGTTGATGACAGAACTAAAACACAGCTCTAATTGCCCTTCTTTGTTGTGTTTAATTAAGGAGTCTGAAGCAACCGATCTTTGTGTCTTTTCATCATTAAGAAACCTACATGGAAAAGAAATCTTTCCGGAGAGCCACCAATCCATGCTTTGTTAGGTTACTAGGCACTAAATATGCTACATCTGAACACTTAGCACTCCAAGAAAAAGAAGCTTATTAAAAGGGAAGGAAACTCAAGAACAGGCTTTTTTCACTAGGCTCTGGCCATTTTGAGCTCACTTTTAATCCCGGAAGAAATGTGTGATTCCTTTATCCTTCAGCATTTTAGTTTTGTTGTTGCCCATTACATGGTGTTTAGTGGGCACACCTCTTCATTTCTGTTACCTAAATAGTTACACCATTTACAGTTTCCCTTTGGATTTAGTTCAGCTTAGTTTTTAAGTCTATATAACGTATCGCTTTTACAAATATATTTTAGAAAAACAAACCCATAATTAATGAGAATAATGAGGCTTCTGGGAGGAAAAACAAGGGTCTTTTCCAAAACCTATAAGGATCTTAAAGTATGGTTTTGCTCTACAAAAAGGACATTTTGACTCCTATTGGTTCAGTGATTTCCAGATGAATTGCACTAATTGCAAATAAAATAGATGCTTTCTAACTGCCACCTCTGCAAATTCAACCTGGAATTTGATTATCAAGCTGGTTTATCTCCTTTCTGTGCATCGGCACCAGACACATAGGTTCTGCATGGCAAAATAGGTCCTCAAGTACTCCTGAGCAAGCCCAGTTTGTTCAAGTCGTGTCCTTGGTATCACCTGTGCAACACCTTTGCCTGAACTGGGATTACAAACTGCAACTGACGGGGAGGACAAGAAAGACTGAAATCCAGCTCACTCTCCTAGACCTTCATTGGCCGCACAGGGCTAACAGGAATAAAAAGAAGCAAAAACATCTGAGCATGTGTGATGCTGAATAGACATAGGGAGCAGCTATGACAAGTAGAAAGATATAATTTATTTCAGTTTCTTTCCAAGAAGGATTGTGCTTTAGACTAAAGGGGCTGGAATCAAAGATTCAAAGAGCTATATATGTATAGTTAGGCTAAGCAATGACTCTGAGTGGACACGACACTGCCTACTGATATCAGAAGGGCATAAATACCAAGGAAGGAGAAGGTGGCAAAGTCATAGAGGTACAACAAGGAATTATGGGACAAATTGAAAAAAGGGAAGAGTATATCCTGCCAGTGAGAATTATGAAGCTGTGGAATATTTTTCCAAGTGGTGGGAGCTCCCTCATTTGAAATGTTAAACTATACTGAGCGAAGCGTATGGAGGTGGAGATCAAGAGAAGGAGAAGACCTACAGAAGTAATTTCTCTGATTCTTTGAGACGTCTTGGATTGGTCCAGGATGGGGGCTTTTCCTTAATGATCAGGAAAACAAAGAGTTAAGAAGGGAAGAACGGTGCAATACTCAAAGGAGAAGAAGAGGAAATGGCAATGCTATTGTTCATTGCAGTATTATCAGTCCTAGGCTCTCAATGTAGAAATGTAGGTAGGGTGGCCAGCTCTCCCAGACTGGCCAGGAGTCTGCCAGGATCCACTTCAATCTCCTGGTGGCCACTGAAAGCAATCCTGGAGATTTTAATAGGCCACTAAACATCCAATCGATGGCACAGTAGGATTAAGGCAGGCTCTCTGTCTGCCCTGGCTCTGCGCGGCTCCTGGAAGCAGCCAACATGTCTGGCTCCTAGGTGCAGGGGCGGCCAGGGGATCTCCGTGCACTGCCCTCACCCCGAGCGCCGACTCCACAGCTCCCATTGGCCAGGAACACAATCCAAGGTAAGCGCTGCCCAGCCAGAGTCTGCACCCCTCCCGCCTTCTCACATCCCAATACTCTGCCATGAGCCCCTTCCTGCACCCAGACTCTGTCCCAGAGCCTGCACTCTGAAGCCCCTCCTGCACCCCAACACCCTGTCCCAGCCCTGAGCCCCCTCCTGCATGCCAAGCCCCTCGGCCTCAGCCTGAAGCCCCCTCCTGTATCCCAAACCCTCATCCCTGACTCCGCCCCAGAACCGTACCCTCAGCAAGATCCCTGAGCCCCGTCCTGCACTCCGAACCCTTTGGCCCTACTCCCCAGCCCAGAGTCCGCACCCCCTTCTGCCCCCTGACCTCCTGTCCCAGCACTGAGCCCCCTCGGTCTCAGCCTGAAGCCCCCTCCTGCACCTCAAGCCCCTCATCCCTAGCCGCACCCCAGAGCCCACACCCTCAGCTGGAACCCAAACCCCCTTCCAAACCCCAACTCCCTGCCCCAGCCCTGAGCCCCCTCCTTCACTCTAAACCACTTGGCCTCAGCCTGAAGCCCTCTTCTGCACCCCAACCTCCTCATCACCCCACCCAGAGCCCTGAGCCTCCTTCTGCACTCTGAATCCGTTGGACCCACCCCCCGAGCCCAGAGCCCGCACCCCCTCCCGCACCTCGACCCCCTGCTCCAGCCTAGTGGAAGTGAGTGAGGGGGTGGGAGAGTGAGCCACAGAGGGTATGGGATGGAGTGAGCAGGGACAGGGCCTCAGAGGACGGGGCAGGGCAGGAGGCAGAGCAAGGCTGTTTGGGTTTGTGCGATTGGAAAACTGGCAACCCGAAATGCA
The DNA here is from genome assembly GCA_007922305.1 of Dermatemys mawii. Classification (NCBI taxonomy): domain Eukaryota; kingdom Metazoa; phylum Chordata; order Testudines; family Dermatemydidae; genus Dermatemys; species Dermatemys mawii. The sequence continues at coordinate 10,285,663 of ML677358.1, read as the reverse complement.
GGGTAAAGCATTTTTTATGGTGATCCAAGTCCTGACATCCCACAGAGCACTGCAGAGACAGATGTAACCGTGTTCCCTCCAGCAACAAATGCTGAGAAAGGTCATTCCTTGTTATGCAGTAACATCTGACCATAGACTATGGATAACAGCCAGATGTGAAATCCTCCCAGACTACGAGGAGTTGAAAGATGTGACTTTTTTTTTAGAAAGTTCATTTGCTCTCTATTTGCCGAAAGGTCTCAACTTGGACCTATGTTCTCTAGAGATCATGATAGAATCATAGAATATCAGGGTTGGAAGGGACCTCAGGAGGTCATCTAGGCCAACCCCCTGCTCAAACCAGGACCAATCCCTCATTAAATCATTCAACAGATTTTTGCCCCATATTCCTAAACGGCCCCCCTCAAGGATTAAACTCACAACCCTGGGTTTAGCAGGCCAGTGCATTCATTGTATACCCATGTCTGTAACTGAATAGTAACTCACGATAACATCTATGTAACCTAGATGAGAGGAGAGTTGGGGCTCTGGTTAAGGGATTGCACAGGGATTCAGGACCTCTGTATTTGATTCCCAGTTTTGCCACAGCCCTCCTGTGTGATCTTTGGCAAGTCTCTTAAACTCCAGTCCTGCAAAAACGTATGTGCAGTTCTTAACGTCATGCCTTAATAGTGCCATTCACTTCCCTCTGTGCCTCGTTCAGCATCTATATAATAGGAACGATACTCACAGAGTCATACATTCTTAAGGCCAGAAGGGACCATTGTGAATCACAATTTGTGATCATCTAGCTTGACCTCCTGTATAGCACAGCGCATGGTACTTCCTTTCTCCCAGCGTTTGTCCATCTTGTCTTCTTAACTAAGAAGGGACTCTTTCTTATTACATGTATGTCTGTGTATGTATACCACCTAACACAATGGGGCTTAATCCCATTAGGGCTGCTAGGTGATACTGCACCACAAATAATAAATGACATTAGCCTAGCAAAGGAAAAACAACAGAAAAACAACCTATCGTCAATTCTTTGACATGAATGAAGGGATTTTCATCACTTTGCTTCAACAAAACCCCAGGATCTTGGACCAAGGGCTCTACAAATGGTTGACCAAATGAACTATCGTTCTGCCTCACTTATGGATGAGATTTGAGGTTCCCAGCTCTGAACAGGGGGAACATTTCAGACTGGTGACAAAAGTTGCCATCTCGTGGCTGGTTTTGCTACTTACAAGTTGCCAATGTATTTTTTATTTGTTTGTTTGTTGCTTTGTTTGGTTTTTTGAAATTTAAGCATTAAAAAACAAACTTCTGACGATACAGAAAAAAAAACCTACCAGCAGCTACATCACATATAGGCACTAGCAGGATGGCTTATCTTTCTGATTGGCTTTAGTTTACAAACAGTGGCACTGATGATGTTTTTTAAGTGTTTCTTCTGCCTCTTTCAGTTCAGATTTCTATTCAGAACTACACAAAGCTTTTCATTAATGTAGAGTTAAGATTACTTAACCACCCTTCCTATCAATGTAGCCACTAAAAGTCAGGACACTCACTCGGGAAGGCAGCACTACTTTCCATATAAGCCTCAATTAACATGCCTTACCCCCAAATATAATAATGTCCAAACCCACTCATCACAGCCTCCAGAGCTCCCTAACAAATATCCTTTTGAGTCCAAAATATAGCCAACCCCAATGCACACATCCAGTTTCTCACTATCACACTCAAACACTCAACTTGAACACTGACTTCAGCTACATTAAAACAAATTTTCTACAGACATCTGTGTAGTGATTAAGCATTATTTGTGCAGGAAAAATTCTGATATCAGAGCATCTGATATAATTTTGGACCATTGTATAAATAAACCATTGTACTGAGGATTTATGGAGTTGTGAAGACATTCTCAGGAGGCAGGATGGGGAAGGAAAAGTGGTCCGTGACTGGGGCACCAAAGCACAACCAAAATACATACAATAAACAAGAAGAAAAGGAAGACTGTGTGCATTGCAATATTCATTTCTAACTCTACAATTGGACTCTGATCTCACACCAGTTTTATGTGGCTGGGTAAAATGTTCCAAAGTGGCCAAGTCCCAATTTCCATAGGCCTCTAAGTCACTTAGGTGCTTTTGAAAATGTTAGACTATGTAACTCCACTGACTTCAGAGAAGCTATACCTAAATTACACAGGCATAAATGGGATCAGAGTCATGCCCACTGGAGTTGCATCACTTTAAATGGTTGTGAAAGAAGAATCAGACTGTGTAGTTTTTCTCTAAGAGGACAATGGCTATAAGTAAGGACATTATAAAGCTTTCTCAGGGAGGGATCCATTTACATACCACTCCCAAATTATCTTATTTTTCTGTTTATCCATGAGCACACTGCTTAATGGAGACATGATCTTTTATCAACTGAAATAAAAATACTTTTTGCGGCACAGGCTAACTGGAGATACATCAACCAAGCCTTCCTCGCATCATTTCACAAGTAATTGTTCCAAGATAATTCGTTATTGTAAAGTATATAAAGTACTTTACAGCCCGGATGAAAACAAACACCTGTAGAACAGCATTTGCTTTACCTGGAAAATGCTTCTCTTAAAGGTATTCAGCTTTCCTGACTGCTAAAACTAGCTCCTAGTACTTATTTAGAATGTTACATCTTCAAACCAGCCCCAGCTGACAAACAGTTTGGTCCGAAGCCCATTGAAGTCAATAGAAAATCTCTCATTGACTTCAATAGAGTCTATGAGCTTGGTTACACTTACAGCTTTATAGCGGTTTTGATTATACCTGCCTTCAGATACAGCTCCAGGGATAGCGCTCCAGCGTGTCCACACTCACAGCCACAACCGCACTGGCATGGCCACATTTGCAGCACTTGCAGCAGCATGGGAGTGGTGCATTATGGGAAGCTATCCCAGCATTCAGCTGGGTGCAACGTGCTTTTCAAGCGAACAGGGGGAGAGGGAGCGTGCTGTGTGTATGCGGAGGTAGAGAGCGAGTGGATTTTTAGAGTGCTGAGAGTGTGTCAGCAAACTGTCTTTGAAATGCAAAGCCTACTAACCTTCTGCTTTTCACCCTCTCACAAGGTAAACATTTTCATTGTTGATTTGCTGAGTTACAGATAAGCTCTGGAAAAGTACTTTCGCATTCCTCCAGCTGAGTTCAAAACAAAGGGAAGAGTGGTCAATTGCCTTAAAAAGCTTAGGGGGCATTTCCAGAGATCACTCAAAGCGCTGTATTGCTACTACCCGTTTACACTAGAGCTAAAACGTATCACCCAATATGCTACAGCCGTTAATCCTCTGGCAACGAGGATTACCAGGCCTGGTATAACCACGGACTTATAGCACTCTACGTGCCTCACCAGTTGGGATGGGTAGTGAGTTATAGCGCTCCTGGAAGCTTTATAGCACTATAAAGTGCCAGTGTAATCAAGGCCTATGTCTGCATTACCGTCGTAAGTCAACCTAAGTTATGCAACTCCAGCTATGTGAATAACTCTCCCATCAACTTACCTTACTCCTCTGGTTCCTGGTGGAGTAGAGGGGTTGACTGGAGAGCACTCTGCTATTGATTTAGCAGGTTTTCACTAGACTCACTAAATCGACCCCCCATGCATCGATCACCAGAGTGTCAATTCTGCAATAGTGTAGATATAGCTACAGGATAAGGTCTCAGTTGCATTCACTGTTCATGTTTGACTGCCTTGCCACTAATCTACCTCCACTGGGCCTAATTCTAACATGCCAAACTTCTGAGCAGCTCCAGAGAGCCACAATGTTTTAAAAGAAAACTACCTGCCAGAGAAAGGTTCCTTTTCTTTTCTAAAACCTTAATTCCTCCCTCTAACATATATTGACCTGAAGCTCACTATGAGCAATATTCAATTATGGAACAAAGCAAGGTTTAATGTCCAATATCTTGTTAATGCTAAGAATGGTTTGGAATGGGACATGAAGCATTTGTCTTTAGTTCTGGGAGACCCCAGTTTTCGGATCTTAAGAGCATATGGTTATTATGCATAAAATAATATTGTAGATAATTATAGTAGATGTATTCACTATCATTTTTCTCTCCCTCTGAACAGTTGGTCTTATGATAACTAGTCCTGGTCTCCATTTTAAAAAGTTTTAGCAGCATAGCTATTTGGTAAGGGGTATGATTATTTTACTGACATAGTTATCCCAGTAAAAGCCCTAGTGTGGACACAGTTATACTGGGATTAAGTGTTTATAACAGCTTTCATTTAACAAGCTATCCTTGTATGAGCCCTTCTATACTGGTATAAGGGGGAGTTGCTGCTTTAGTTATAGCATCTACACAAGGGGCAGTTGCTGCTTTAGTTATAGCACCAAAACTTTTAAGTGTAGAAAAGGCCTAAAAGTTTTCAGTGTCAAGCCATGGGATAAAACCCCCACTCCTCCCACCTGCAGGGACAATCCGGGAAATGTATCAGAAATATTCACGTATTATTTGGTTGCAATGCAGAATAGTAGTTTCACCAGCCACTTTTATAAGCCATCTGTTAAAACTGTATCAAGATTATAGACAGTGGGCTGTTTATTTTAACTGCTCAGTTACATGCCTGTGCCTTTAAATTCTCCCTGCTGTTCACAGGTTCATGGCGTATGTGCAGGTGTCTGCAGCTCTGTGTCCAGTTTTTATGTCTCTTCCTGACTGAATGTACCTGTTTTTAGGATACAGTGACACCATCCCATTCTCCCTCTTGGCAGCTGCCCAGGTTGGGAGCTGATCCTCCGGCTATCCCTCTCAGCTGCACAGAGCAACCCACATCTGCACATGCTCAGTGGGTGTCTGTGAACAGCAGAGGGGATTTGAAGAGACAGGCGCGTAACAATGAGACATTAACCAGTCCACTGTCACTTCTCTTAACACTGTTTTAACAGACGGATTACACCTCCATCCTCCAGGAAGGGATTTCCACAGCCTGTATAACGCATCAGCGTTGAATGCAATGCATCTGCAGAAGAAGATCTGGTTATTTAGGCCAAAAGGTGTGTGGTTTAGTCTTTTTCACCACTAATATGGGTTTTACAGTCTCAACCTTTTTTATAAGGGAGCCCATGTTGAATTAGTCATCGCTGCTCTGATAAAGCTGCTTCTGGTGTGGAGACACTGGGCATCTGGATGGACACATATTTATGGCCATTTATACAGCTGCCAAAGTAAAAGTGACGAGCAAATATGACCTACATGGAACATGAAATAGGTTGTAAAAATTTACAGGTGAATAGATATGAATAATAGACTCAGCTTTAAAAACATCTGAAACTTTTCCCAAGTAGCTTTGATGTAAAATATGTGGAACTCAGGAGATGAAATGAGGTGATGTGATATGAATGTTTTGATGTTTTAACATTGCTTCAGTATGACCTGCATAATTCAATTGACTTCCACTCTGTATGCATGTGTGGATTCACACACCAGATATAGATATGTACACACACCTGCCTATTATTATTATTTTATTATTTGTATGACTGTAGTGTGTAAGCCCCTAGTCAGGGTCCAAACCCAATTGTGCCAGCTGCTACAACACTCCAGAAGGAAAACATGCACATCTGTCTCATTAGTGCATAATACTGAAAAGCATCATTATGATCACTTTCCAAAATATTTACACTGCTTATATAATACATATTAAAATTAAGTTACTTAATTCTTTTGGCTCAACACTGCATAAATTAAATATTGTGTGTCATAGTTGATCAATTTGAATCTTTTCTACTTTTATGACACAGTATCAGCTGTCTCAAAACTAGACCCCAAGTGAAATGGCCTTCTTGGTGAAGTGTATTGAACGAGAATGATTTTTTGATTAAGGGAATATTCTTAATTGTTTTAAGTGCTTATGGCCAAAAACGTCAAATGTGACACACTGGAAAAATCTATAGTTAGGCAACTAATTAAAATTGGTGTGATTTTCAGAAGTGCTGGGGACTTCCAACTCCCACGGACTTCAAAGCAAAAAAAATATTAAGCCTCTTTATTTAGATGTCTCAGTATGGATTTAGTAGCTAGCCTTTTGGCAGCCAGGTTTGAACATGTTTGCTTATGTTTCTAAAACATACTACATGGGGTTTGGGTAAGTGGCTATTAAATGCAGGATGATTTATCCACTGCTTAAACTGAAGTGGGTGGGAACAAGACCAAATACACATAATCAATCATTTACATACAAGGGAGACAAGAATATCAGTGCTAAATATTACTGGAGCGATGTGTCCACTATTTGAGATTTCTCACCTATAGTGTGTTGGTGTAGCAGAATTATACTTCTATGCAACATTTCTTAATTCATTTACAATTGATGTCAAACCAACAGATGGCGCTACTTTCTACAGTTGATTCCAGAGAACCCCAAACTAGTAAATTTACTGAAGTCTCTGAAACAACTTTGCTAGAAGATAGCAACAGTACTAAGTCCAATAACTGCTAGTAGTGTAGCTCTCTAGCCTGATTAATGAAATATCCAGATTATAAAAGGAGAAAAAAATAAAAATTTTATTCACAGTAAAACAAGATCCATGGATCCAATCTCACACTGAAGTCAAGGCAGGAGTTTTGCGTGAAAGGAACGAAGGATCTGGCCAAAGTTTACAAATGGATTTTTGACTTTATAGTTCCCATGCCCAGGAGTTTACACTCAGTGCCTAATCGCGGGATATCACCCTAGCGGAGTGAATCTGGGGTGTAAAATAGTATTTGGTCCATAGAGAAAAAAACTTTTGGAGGCGTCCAAAATGCTATGAGGATTAGTATACACATTCCTGCACTCAGCGCCGAGTTTTATTATGCGGCTGCGTTAAATCCGACTTTAATGTGAAACAAACTGTGCCGTTTCCTTTGTGCTTCCTCTAGACACGCTACTTAAAAGGAATCTGCTCAGGTGAGGAAAACAGCGGCATGGTAAAGCATAACGTGTAGCAGGGAGCTATCGCTGGGACAATATTTGAGTGAAAGGGACAATCTGTGGCACATTAGCAGGGAGATAGGTGTGTTAATGAAAAGTGCGGAATAAGCAAGTGTACCAGCCTGGGTGAGTGGGTGTCACACACACACACACAGACACACGTACCTGCACACAGCTAAAGTTCCCAAACCCAGTTCAGAACCGGCCCAGATGAACCACATAAAGTGACTCCTCTTCCCACCCAGGCTGATGGAACGGGGTCCCCTGACTCGCAGGACGGGTTTTTTCAATCGGCTCCTGTCACACGGTATTAGCGGGCGTCAGGGCAGCGGATCTAATCCGCTGTAAACAGAGGCAGCACAATGCCTGGCTCCCCTCACCTCCGCCGTGTAAAGGGGGCTAGGATGAGAGGGAGCGGCTTGGTTTCCCCGTTTAAAGGGAAGGGAACACCTTCCTGGCCTAGGAGCCCAAAGCAAGGCCTCTTGCTCTCACATGCCCAGGGCTAATGGGGGAAGCAGAGGGGCAAGGGTGGATTTTGGTATGAGCGAACAGATCCGCATCCTGATTTGGCTTCGTACTGATCAGTGCTCCCACCCGATTAAAGATGATCGTTGCAGGGGCGAGAGCTACGCGCCTGCTATAGATCTCGGGTCAATTTCCTTCTTTCTCTTCTCCTCCTGCCTTTGCTCGCCTGTTCTTCCCATTCTTTTTGTGTCCCTCTGCTCCCGCCTCGCTGAAGAGGATGCAAACCCTAGATAACGAGGCTAGATTTAGATAGGACTGAAGTGCGCTCGCCCCGCTTTTGTGCTGCACGGTGCCCGGCGCTGTATTCTCCATCGGGGCCCAATCCCTCGCGAGGTCCTATCAACACGGACGATGGCTTCCTCCGTACTCACACTTAAAGGCAAATGCAAAATGGGGGCTGCTTGTCCAGGCAACAGGTAGCGATTTGGGTTGGGGGGGGGGGGCAATCCTGCACCAGCTACAGGGGAAAACCCCCACCCTGGCTTCAATGGTTCAGGAGCCGGGTCCTCAGTTTGATCTCCTATAGAAAGGTGGGGTTTTTTTTACCGTACTGCCCACTGAAGCGGGGGCTAACCAAAGCCGGTGGGGGACTTTTGATGGGAGCAGCTAATCAGAGAAGATCGATCCTTTTCCCGGCAAGCTTCCCTTGGGCCAAGGGAGCCTTAGAGAGAAAGATCCCCCCCACATCTCTCCCGCCCTTCAGCTGCGCATATGGGCTCGTCTCCATCTCCGAGGGGCGGTGGCGGGTCCTTCCATCCCCGCCCTGGCACATCGCGTGCGGGACCCGCGCAGGGGGCTGGAGTGGGGGGCGCGCATCATTACCCCCAGACAACAGCTTCATTAGCCTGGAAGGGCGGCACCGACCGATCCCCCCGCCCCCACCGTCCCCATTGTATGCGCGCGGCGAGTTACCGCTCTCCAAGCCATATGCTCCCGCTGAACTCCTCCAACCCCCAAGCGCCAGAGATGGGCCCCTTTAACCTCCACCCTTTCCCCGGCCCTGTGCCCACGGGCATCGGCAGCAGGTGACGCCGGGGGACTCGGGGTGCATGCGGGGGTCGATTAATGAATCGTCACGATGATTATTTCTGCTGGTTTTTCGCAGCCCATCCACCGTGCGCGCTCCTTGCGCCGGGGTCAGCCGCTGGGCAGGTGTTAAAACAACCCCCTGACAAAACAGCCCCCATACGCCTGCACTGGGCTGGGTGGACAAAGGCGTTCGCGCCCGGTAGGAATAGGTACCCATGCCCGTATCCCCTGCCCAGCGAAAGCCTCGCCTGGGCTGCTAGAGGGATCAGTGCGGTGTGATGAGCCTGGGCAACGGGGCTGCAAACTTGCGACCCGATCGCTTTCAAATTCGGGGGACCGGATGTCCCGATTCGATAGGGACAGTCCTGATGTTGGGGTCTTTCGCTTATATAGACTCCTATTCCCACCCCCCTCCCGATTTTTCGCATCTGCTGTCTGGTCACTCTATTTCAAACATGGAGCATTGTGTGCCCATGGCATTCTGGCCGCATCTGCAGAGGCGGAGGAGTTTGAAGGCTTTCCTGCATTTCTAAAGGCGTCGGGGCAGGGGGTAGCACCTAATTCTAAAGGATCGAGCCCCTAAGCACGTTTTGCAGGTTGTCTACACGGCGTCCTTTCGGCACCGACTTAAACAAACAAGACAGGTTTCGCTCGGCCATTAAGTCCAAGAGTTCTAGGTTATTTTAGCCCAAATGAGAAGCATAAATGTAAAAGGGGGGAGGGTACGAACTTCTCTCTCTTTAGGGGCCCAGTGTTGCTCCGAGCTTTTCAAACAGACGGAACAAAGCAATCGCTCCCAAACAGCCGATGCCTGGACAGCTCCAAAGGAACTGATTTCCATCCCTGGTGTAAGCCTGAGGTGTCTGGTTTGCTTAAAAACAAAACTCCAGCCACGATACAGGACAGCCTCCGCAGCACCGAGAGCTGTGCTGGGACATCACTGAAGAACTGAAGTTAGGAATTCATTCTCATTCACGAGTAATGGGCCTATTTTGACTTGTCTGATTTCTCCACACCTCCTCCTCCCCCACACCCCCCACACTTTGAAACCAGTAGGGGAAAATAAGAAAATCTCTTGTGACTGCAGTCCTTGTACAATACCAAGGGGAGAGATTATAGCAAGGATTAGCATTTTAAACTCCTTTACCAGACTTGCTGACTCAAAAAAAGATCCGTGGGCCAGTAATCGTATTAGCGCCTTCAGATTATTGTTTTACTAGAGCCACACGTGAATGTGAAATCAGCTCGAGGAAAGTTCCTTCCCTCCCTCGCCTCCAAAAGTAGCTGACTTTGTTTTCTTTTCTTTCGTTTCAAACTCTGAGCTAGGCAGGAAGATAACTCCATAGTCCCCTCTCGTGTCCCCTGTCTGCCTGCTCCTAATTCCTGCTCATTTATCCCGTATTAAAACTTCTTTAAGTAAGAATGGACACGCATCAAGCACCTGCTATGCAAATGGCAGCAAATCCATCCCCACTGCTGATAGGGGGCTGGGGAGGGGAGCTGCGGAGAAGCAAATGTGCATTCATCCTGCTCTAAGTGCAGGGTGAGCTGCCTGTTCATATGTAAACGTGGTTGGAGTCTGACAGATTGCTGCCTTTACTCAAGGAAAGGCTGATAGTAGTGGACATTCTCCTGGACTGGAATAAAGTTATTCATTCAGTCAAAGCAGAAAAATATTTCCCCTCCTTGAATAGCACTGTCTCCTTCAGTATTTATGCCTGAAGTGCTATTTTCCCTTCTTGGACATTCTTGTTTTAAATTTTAACTGAAGGTATTTATAGCTCACAAAAATGAACAGCTTGAAAGTTACGTAAACTTTCTACTCGGGATATTTACAGAGAGGCCAGCCCCCTGGACCATTCTGCAACTAAAACTTACAACCAATCCCAGTTTCTTTCCTTTTGGAAAAATCGTATAGGTTGGTTCTTTGGGGGTGGGGGGGTAAGTCAAAATAGAGATTCTTGAGAAGAGAGGGTGGGAAACGCCCCCCCCTTCCTACCAAAAAGAAAAGGGGGAAGAGGGACCCTCAATACAACAATTTAATTTAATTTTCTCATGGAGCTTCAGTGACGTTATAACCGCAGAGCTGGGGGGAAGGATGCGGCAGGGTATTACCAACAAGGGATCCCCCCCCCTTTCTCTTGGAGAACACGGATTAGTTTTGTTGAAACCTTGGAACTAGTTTCATTTTCTCACGTGGCTCTGCTCTGAACTGCAATCCTATCTCGTGCAGGTCTAATCCGATCAGGTTATCTCCTTGGAGAATCCTCTCGCTTGGTCACTTTCATCCCCAGGCAGGAATGCCAGCCAAGAGCAATTCTTCAATCCAAGCAGCCTCACGTCCCTCTCTCTAGAAGAGTGAACTCTAGCGATCTTGTACAACTGTTATTTTATCACTTTATGGGGGAAATAAGCTTAAATTGCCCCGATTGTCAACACCACTGGCGCCCCCCAGCCCAGCAGCATTCTTTGCAAACATTCTCCTCAAATTTGATGTCCCTTAGGACGATCATCTATTTCCCAGAGCCGAGAGCTTGACTGACATTTAAGCTATTATTCCAAGAGATCGATTGTTTGGGCTGAAAATGCATTGTTTAGGCTGTCCATAAAAGAAACAAGTTAAATGCCAAAGCAACCGCACACACACAAATAAAGCGTTCATAGCCCTAAAACCAATGGGACGGGGAAGTGGAGATAGGAGTCAAAGTATAACCGATGCCCAAAAAAGTTGTTTGGAGTTATAAATAATTTGTGCAGCGTCCTCTCATGTGCCTTAAAACCACAGAAGAAGTGAGACTTTTTTCTAAATCTCCCCTTGAATTGAAGAGCATAATACACCGTGAGCAGTAATAATTGATGTATGTTATAATTCTTCTTTGCCCCATCAGTAGTCTGGGAACATTGGAAGAAAAGAAAATGCCAGAAAGTTATGGCAAATCTTAAGATGCGACAGAAGTAGCTTTCTTTACTCACGCTGTGAGTGTTTGAATAGGAAGAATGCCCCTGCACTGTAACAAGCTAAAAGAATGAGGAAGACAAAGGATTTCAAGAAAAAGGTTTAGAGAGAAGACAAGGCAAGTGAAACTGAAAGGAAGGGGGGGAAACCCATTTACAATGGAACAATGCATGTACTAATCGCTTTGATATATTATACAAACCCAAAGACCCAAAACATTGTGTAATTATTTATAAATGACTTCTTCACTCCTGTGTATAATACCACAGAAAGAATAAAACTGCAGGCTACTCTCTAAACTATTTCTAAATAGACCTGGCTCAAAGGGAAGCAGAAGTGTTCTAAAAAAAATAATTAATGGTTGATTTTATGGTTGTCTCATTAAAACATTTTAATTACGACAAACAAAATACATTGGTGCTCACAGGGAACAATAATTTACTTAGGTCCCCCCCCCACCCCCAACAAAAATGTTAAATCACATTTTTTGAAATTGAAAAAAACATTACCATTTCCTCATAACACGTAAAAAGGGATTCATTCTTAATTCCAACGTATGCTCAAATACAGCTGTTTAACAGGTGTTTCTGAATGGACTTCGGTCCCTGGCATGAAAATAGTACACACACGTTGTCAGTGGACATTTTGTAGCACTCTTGGTATACATATCAACCCAACTATAAAATGTCAAGGCTTTATTGAAGGTGGGATCAATCCTATATTCCAGGCACACTCAACACTCCCAGTGAAGTTTTGGCCACAAAAATGTAGAATAAACCTGAAATTGACCAAAGCATACATGACATGCAGATAGGGGTGAAATTAGGATAATTCCTTTTACAAATGAATCCTAAAGCCATATCCGAGATAATTCCTAAATCAGTAAATCTGCAAGTGCTCTAAAATTGCCATAAAATGAATTTTTGTCAGGTTATTTCTCTTCAAAATATTTAACTTCCAGAATTGTCCATTAGTCAATAGCTCTGCAGCAAATGTATGAAACTCTGAACCTTTTTGTGGCTTCTAACTGTTGAACTGTCAGAGTTGTGTGTTCATTGGGGAAAGCACCTTTTGTCCATCATTAAATTTTACAATTCAGTGCGGTAACACATGCTCTACAGTACACAACTGCATATAAGGCATTCACCTCTTCTACAACTATTTAAACAAATAATTGTATACAAGCCTTTTCACACCAATATTTCAGTGTAAACACAGAAAGGATAATTCCACAGCACAGAAGATTGTTCTTTCTGTGTTTACAACAAATTCATTCATAAACCCCTATGTCATTTGACTTCAGATACCGATTCTCTTATCTTCGCCTTCCCATTGTCCCAATACTACTACTAAATATTCAGCTGTAAACATTTTCTCTTTGCCATTTAATTATCTATTGGACCATCCATCTATGCTAGGCATTTTTACTGCACTCATTCCCATGTTACTTGGATAGGAAAACAGAACCATGTGTCAGACAGCTGGATTATGTGGATCTGATCCAAAACCCATTGAAGACAGTAAAAAGATTTCAGTGAGCTAGTGTAAGGTAGTGTCTTTCTGTACTTTGGTAGTTCAAGAAAATGGCTATATAAGGCACTAAAAAACCTGTCTACTTTCCAACTTTTGGCATATTTTCAATCTCTCTATTGTATAAATTAGGGCTGTTGATTAATTGCAGTTAACTCATGTGATTAACTCAAAAAAATTAATCACAATTAAAAAAATTAATCATGTTTAATTACACTGTTAAACAATAGAATACCAGCTGAAATGCATTAAATATTTTGGGATGTTTTTCTACTTTTTCAAATATATCGATTTCAATTACACCACAGAATTCAAAGAGTACAATGCTCACTTTATATTTTGATTACAAATATTTGCACTGTAAAAATGATAAACAAAAGAAATAGTATTTTTTCAATTAACCTGATACCAGTACTGTAGTGCAATTTCTATCATGAAAGTGCAACTTACAAATGTAGATTTTTTTGGTTACACAACTGCACTCCAAAACAAAACAATGTAAACCTTTAGAGCCTACAAGTCCACTCAGTCCTACTTCTTGTTCAGTCAATCCCTAAAACAAATCTATTTACATTTATGAGAGATAATGCTGCCAACTTCTTAGTTACACTGTCACCTGAAAGTGAGAACAAGTGTTCGCATGGCACTGTTGTATCTGGCGGCGCAAGATATCTACATGTCAGATGCGCTAAAGATTCATAAGCCCCTTCATGCTTCAGACCATCGTTCCAGAGGACCTGCTTCCGTGCTGATGGACGCTCATTAAAAAAATAATGCATTAATGAAATTTGTGACTGAACTCCTTGGGGGAGAATTGTTTGTCTCCTGCTCTGTTTTACCCGCATTCTGCATATATTTCATGTTATAGCAGTCCCGGATGATGACCTAGCACATGTTGTTCATTTTAAGAACACTTTCACTGAAAATTTGACAAAATGCAAAGAAGATACTAATGTGAAATTTTTAAAGATAGCTAAAGCACTGGACCCAAGATATTAGACTCTGAAGTGCCTTCCAAAATCTGAGAGAGAGGAGGTGTGGAGCATGCTTTGAGAAGTTTTAAAAGAGCAACACTTGGATATGGAAACTACAGAACCCAAGCCACAAAAAAGAAAATCAACCTTCTGCTGGTGGCATCTGACTCAGATGATGAAATGAACATGTATCGGTCCACATTGCTTTGAGTCGTTATCGAGTAGAACCCATCATCAGCATGAACCCATGTCCTCTGGAATAGGGGTTGAAGCCTCAAGGAACATATGAATCTTTAGAGCATCTGGCTTGTAATTATCTTGTGATGCCAGCTACAGCAGTGCCTTGCAAACACCTGTTCTCACTTTCAGGTGAAATTGTAAACAAGAAGCGGGCAGCATTATCTTCTGAAAATGTAAACAAACTTGTTTGTCTGAGCGATTGGCTGAAAAAGAAGTAGGATTGAGTGGACTTGCAGGCTGTAAAGTTTTACATTGTTTTGTTTTCGAATGCAGGTTTTTTTTTACATAGTCTACATTTGTAAGTTGCACTTTCATGATAAAGAGATTGCACTACAGTACTTGTATCAGGTGAACTGAAAAATACTATTTATTTTGGTTTTTACAGTGCAAATATTTGTAATAAAAAATAAAGTGAGCACTGTACACTTCTGGTTGTAATTGAAATCAATATATTTCAAAATGTAGAAAACATCCCAAAATATTTAAATAAATGGTATTCTATTATTTACAGCATGATTAATCATGTAATTAATTTTTTAATTGCATGATTAATTGTGATTAGTTTTTTTAATTACTTGACAATCCTAGTATAAATAAAAAGGTAACATTTCTCAAACACCTGCCAGGAATGATCTGGTTATTAGGCAGACCTACCTTGAGTGCAGGGGACTGGACAAGATAAGCTCTCGAGATACCTTCCACTCCTCCACTTCTATGATTTCTCCTGGCTCTTATTTTGTTTTTAGACGTTATTCACTTGCCTAGGCCTCCATATATTGTAACTGATTTTGTGCAAATATTCATTTCTTTTTTAATGAATATAATACATTCCATAAATCTAAGTTTACAAATAATCTCTCAGACAAAATCCCACATTACCTGGGTTATTGTTAATCAATCATTTTCACACAATAGCAGGAAACACTGAAACAGATCTTCCTCTGCTCCTGAGAAAAAACTTATTCTTGTCATTTTAAAATATAAATTAAAATTGATTTTTAGAACAGATTTGTTTGTTTCTAGAATAGTATTCTCTTGGTTACTAATCTTTTTTATGCAGTAAAAGGAGTATTCAAAGAGCAGCAATTATTATGTGCTTTAGGTACATATGCTATACAATGGGAAAAATAATACAAATAGAATTGTCCTTTAAAAGGACACAGTCAAAGCTGAAAGTTAGCAAGAAGCCATACTGTCATTAAGAGACAGAACTTTTCACTTCTAGGTTCCTGGCACTTGCAGCATACATCACCAAGGTATAAAGTTGATTTCCCTTAATCTGACATTTATTTATAGCTACATTCTTTGATTTCAAACACTGTCCATCTGATGGCTATATCATTCCAAAATTACAAACTATGACTCCCAGTTCCCACTACCGAGTCCTATGATCCGTGTTCTTTCAATTCCTAAAAGTTTTGTCACCTGACTAAAATATTCTCATCTTCCCACGTTATTTATTTATTTATAGATTTCTGACATGAATCCATCAAACATTGTCATTTCGAGAATTTAAAACTAAAACACACTATTCAGTACAATGTTAGCATTACAACATCTGCTCAAACAGGGCCTAACCCAAAGTCCACTGAATGGAAACATTCCCATCAGTTTAATTAGATGTTGAATGATCAAGCCTTTGAAACCTGTGGCACAATATAATGCCAGTTGTGTTTGTTGCAAATTCAAACCAATCATTTTGCTGACAGAATCAAAATATAGCACTGAAAGATCTTGTGGCACAATCACACTGCAGCCAGAATTCAATAACTAAAAATCATTATGGAATGGAATGCTAGAAAAGCATGCTGGATTCTGGTACTCAAGCTCTAACTCTACTTCCAAAATCCTTATATTTAAGGAACTACCACAGGTATTTTTTGTAATAGAGTAAGGTTTGCCAATTAAGATGTTCCAAAAAATACAAGCATGTGCTAGGCCTCCTTAAAGCTCATAATATGTAACTACAGAAAAACAAATATTCAGAGATTAGTTGCATTTAAATCTGAAGCGTGAGGGTTACCACCAAAGATTATGCAGTGGAATAAAACAGCCAAAAAGATGCTACAATGTAGTTGGTGTTTCATCAAGTTAAAGGCCTATCCTTGATCTCAGAAAAGTCAATGAGACATTTGCAATCAACTTCCACGAGCGCAGGCTCAAAAAGTGTAAGTGCTATTATCTTTGTTGGCTGAATAATTTATTTGCAAAATTAGTAGATTGCCTCCAACAGAATGGGTTGAATTATTCATTGGGAATAAATTATCCAAGAAATTTAGGACTTCTTTCTGTTTGCGAATGGTTCATGAACCAATTCTGATTCTGTGAATGCATTCGTTATTCAAAATACTCACTGAATAGATTATGCAAACAAATTTCAGCCTATGGGTTGTTTGTGAAACATTCATTTCAACTATTTGCTATTCATGGTATGTGGCTGATGCATAAGGCACATGGTATTTTCTCTGCTCTCTGATTGGATAACAAACTTTTTAAACAAGATAATAACGAATCACCAACTGCAAATGATGGATAAGGACTGATGAATAATGAACTTCCACCATATTTTTTCAGACAAATGATCAGTTGTGCTAAAATCTCTGAAACTCTCTGGGATCATAAACATTGTAACAAATCAATCAGCGCTCATTTGAATACACACAAACAATACGCTTCAATGAATAACAGTGGAGTAAAGGTAGTGAAGTAGGTTTATTAGCAAAAATAATCACAAATCTTTTTATTATTCAGTCACCTCTAATCTGCATGCCTTCCTAACTTTCTTCTGCCTAAACTGCAAATGTTGTTGAAAATATCTGACTGCTAGCTAAGCCTCAGTCCTGCAAGCATTTAAACACATGAGTAACTTGAGGTAGTGGGGGTAATCCTGTGCAGAAAGTTACTCATTTGTGTAAGGGTTTGAGGAACAGGGGCTTAAAATTATCCAATTATTTTTCAGCCAAAAATTAGGTTTATTCTTTCAGAAAGGCAAGTCTAATGACCTTATTTTATATTACATTATATATCTAAGCTCTGTCACTAGAAAAATAAATGCTAATCTATTTATGCTGCTATACTGTATGAAGAGCTGTCTATAAATTCAGCCTAGCTAACTTTTATCACCTAAGGCTTTCCTTTGTGAATGATCTGTTTAAAGAATACCCTTTGTGACATTTTGCTGGTTGTCCATTGATAATCTCAAAAGAAAAAAACAAACAAAAACTGCAGAAGGAACAACCCAGTACATAACAGAAACATCTTTCATTTTTGAACCTGAAAATATTTGCTATGAACACATATTTGACAAAGTACAAATAGAAAAATAACTTTAGTTTATCAGTTTTTCCTGCTTCTCAGATGCAGGGGAGCAAACCACACAAAAGGGAGTTGTGTATGAGAGTATTCTAAATTTAAAATTAGGGGGAAATTATTACATCATTGACTTGTGACATGAATTTAAGCATAATGAAGGCCTTAAAGTGACTAATGATTTAAAACATAAAAGTCTGATTTTCAGCCAGTGCTAACTATTTGGCCTCTGAAAACCTGGCCTCTTTCAGGCAATTACATTGGGCAAGAAAAACAAGCCATCCAATGATACAAGTCATTTGTGAAAAGTTACAGCAAAAAGTATATGTTTTAGTAGAAAATGGGTATTTAATAGAAGTATATAGTGTATAAGGGTCTGAAGGGTAGCTATGAAAATAAAAATAACTCTGTGCTAAAGGAACCATCATTAAATTTTTTATTCAGAAAAAATAGGTTGAGATTATATATATATATATATATATACACACACACATAAGCTGTAAATTTTCACAAATGACTTGTGTCATTGGATGACTTTTTTTCTTGCCCAATATAATAAAATAAATTGAATCTGGAATTTCTAGCATTCTGAACTCCTAGAAAACTTTAGCTATACACCAAATATGACAAAAATAAAGGGCAAGTGTAAACTCAAATCCAAAGTAAAGAAGAAACAAAAACTACTCAAAGTTAATGAAAGTTGTATCACCTCAGAATGTTTTCACTTGTCTGGGGTTTGTGGAAAAAAATGCAAAGCTCTGCCTCCGTACAAGAACATCTGAAAAAAAAAAAAACCCACCTCAACAACCTCTTAACAAAAGCTTGTCGGATTTAAACCTGTCCCGCACTGAAAATCACACAAGTTTAATCCCTTCACAACTGAGACAAATCCAGGCTGCCTGTTTCCTTTCAAATCACAGAATAATTTCAGTTTACTCCAAATCTCTGAATGTGAAAACCCAGGCCTTCAGTCAAGCAGTTCAGGAAACAGGAGAAACTGACTTTACCTGATAAATGTACCTTGGGTTTATACACCTTCCCTTCAATGTCTTTTATAGGGAGAGTTTTGTCTTGCCTTATCTCATGATGGCTTTGTCTTGTTTCACTCTTATTCACTCAAGAATCAGAGGGGTAGCCGTGTTAGTCTTATTCACTCCTCCCCTAACACATGGGAATAGGCTTCAAGAAAGCTTAGCAGAAACCCATCCAGCCTATAGAAGCTGCTGGGGATGTCCTGGAACACGATGTTTGAACCAGACGGTATCAGCTCCCCCCCATCCCGGTCAAAGGATCCTTTCGGGACGGTGCCTCTGCCCCTGAGGCTAATCACTTTGTTCCTCCTTTTTCCTTTTAATAGACTAATGAAGCTCAAACAAGTAGGCTTAGCCTAGCGATAGCTCACGTGTCTCAGAGGCAGCTCTCGCTTGCCATTGGCCGGCCGTAATTATAGGCACACTCCGGGGAGAGAACAGACACTTGGAGCATATATTATGCAAATGAGGGAGAGTGCAGCACGGGGCAGACCTGATGCCTTGATTCATTCATCCCGCAAGCCCCCCGGGGGGGGGGGGGGTCGTCTATTGTTTTACAAGGTATATAAGGAGTCTGAGGCCAGTCGTGTGCCAAACTCACGGCTCGCACGAGCTGATCGCGGCCGACATCACCTCAAAGGCGAGAGCAGTCGCGTGTCCCCATCCCCACCCTCCCCCCGTGGTGTTGGGAGCCTCCAAGAGCCGGAGTTTGCCCCGACTTCGCCAATTTTCTTCCTCCCCCCGCCCCCGGATTGCATCTCTGAGCCTTTGCACGTGAGTATGTGGGACATGCAGACGGACACGCCTCTCTCTTAGACCCAGCTGTGTCCACACAGAGCCCCACTGAGCCCTTTAAATTCTCCCTCCCGTGCACTGGTTGATTTCCTCCCCCCACAGAGGATTTTTAAGCTCCTTGTGTGGGGGAGTGTTGCTGCTCCCGCGGGGTGGGGGGGCGATCCCGCTTTGCAGGATCCCTCCTGCCCGCCTAGGCGCTGATGGCGGCCCCTGTTCTCTCCCCCGCAGGATGCCCTCGGCCCCGGAGAGCCGCTACTCTGCGGCGGAGAACAGCGGCGACGTGTCGTCCTGCCTGGACAGCAGCCCGCGGGCGCCGGGGCGGAAGCGGCGGCGGGGCCGCCGCCGGGAGCGGAGCGGCGCTGCGCTGCACACGCTGCGGCGGAGCCGGCGGGTGAAAGCCAACGACCGGGAGCGGAACCGTATGCACCACCTGAACGCGGCGCTGGACGAGCTGCGCGGCGTCCTGCCCACCTTCCCCGAGGACACCAAGCTGACCAAGATCGAGACGCTGCGCTTCGCCTACAACTACATCTGGGCCCTGGCCGAGACCCTGCGCCTGGCCGACCAGCGCCTCCACAAAGCGCACCCCCGGGACCTGCTGCTGCGGCGGCCCGGCTCCCTCAGCCCCGCCGGCCCGCCCAGCCCCGGCAGCGACGCGGGCTCCTGGCTCTCCACCGCCTCCTCGTCCCTGTCCGCCGGCACGTCCAACCCCAGCAGCCCGGCCGCCTCCGAGGACTTCGGCTACGGCCCCCCCGAGCCCCTCTTCGCCTGCCACCGCCTCCCCGGGGAGCCGCTGCGGGGCGGCCCGGCCTGCGCTCGGTACCCGGCAGTGTGAGCCGGCCCCACGTGCAGCGCCGGCGCCGCCCGCTCGAGTTTCACTTTCGCTTGCGCTGGGCTCGAGGCCGGCGGCGCCCCCGGGGAGGCAAGGCAAGGCAGGGCCGGGCCGGGTGGGGGCGCGGCTCTCGGGGTTGCGGTGCGGTGGGCGAGGCGGGCAGAAAGCCAGGTCCCTCTGCAGCCGGGCAGCGCCTGAGCTGCTCACCCCGCAGGGCTGGGCGCTGCGCTCCTCCCCCAAGCCGCCCCCTGGCTCCAAAGGCAGCAGGAGCCGGCTCACATCGGGGTGGGGTTTGGGGGGTGGGTTTTATCCCCCCCTTTCACTTTTCTGAACTCGACAGACCCTCCTTTGTCGCTCCCCTTCCCCGTGAGCGGCGGCCCCCGCTTCGAGGTGATTTGGAAAGGAGAAGAAAAGGGACAGATTTGCTGCCGCAGACGAGGTGAAAAGTCAATTTTACAATTTGTAGAACTCTAATGAAGAAAAATGAGCATGAAAATTTGGTGTGAACGCCCTGACAATACAATGAAAGGGCTTAAGGGGCTGATCCTGCCTGGTGCACAGCAACCCCCTGCCGGGCGCGCAGCGCGCACAACTCCCTTTGACTCCAATAACCTCGGAGAGGTCTCAGCATCCCCCTTTCCCCCCCCCCCCCCCCCCCAGGCGTGCTTATCTTAGCATCTGGCAGGATCAGCCCCCTAAAGAGGCAAGACAAGGCGCTAGATTCATGCATTATGGATCTTGACCTCCAGTACCGCCGTCTCGCTTTAAGAGTGGGACTAAACACGGAGTATTCAGCAACTGGGGCTGGTATTCGTTTAATTTATTCAAGATGTTTCATTCATATGAAAATTGTATTTTTGTACATAAAGAGCTTTATTCTATTATGTCCGTGGTGTCGGTTTTCACAAAGACATTTGTACTTGGTGTAAATAAAAATTTTAATGTTTTATACTTAATTTCTTCAGTGCATTGATTTGATTTTTTTTTCAGGTTTTACTTCCACCCAAGCACTCTGGATGAGGGTGGGGGAAGTTGGAAGGAAACACTTTTAAAATGCCCAAGAAATTTTCTCCCATAACACTGACATCCCAACTAAATATTCAGCTATGCTCCGTCCAACAATCATAGATTGGAGAATTTGGATACACCTCCTGTATTGAACACAAACGTTGCTCCTTAAAGGCTCATGCTAAGCCACATTAAAAATTGATTGCATTGGTTTAGCTTCTTGTAAGCCACTACCTGCAGAGGTGCAGGCATTGGAAGGAGAATTTCCTTTGGTGTAACAAAACATCAGCTGGCAACAGAGTTTCAAAGAAAAGGGATTAAAGGGATCAATATGTGACAGTTGGGCAGAAAGCAGAAAATGACAGGTGGATGCCTGAAGCAGCAGGTTTGAAGGCTCTGTTTTCAGCAGTATATCAGAAGAGCTTTAAGCTCTTAGGGGATTTGGACCTTTTTTGTCCACTGTGAATCCTCCAGGATCTGTAATATGGGAGACAGATACATATTCTCCTTCCTATATATTCAGAAGGGGTGTGTGTTTCCATTTTGGCTTTCTAAACAGAACAGAATTATCATTTGTCCTCACAAAGAAAAAGCTGCATTCTTCTCAAATTAGTCATCCTGACTCCACAGGATGCTTTTTGGCTGACATGTTTTATTTCTAAATAGGTTTGATCAAATATTTTTTTTCACATTTTTAAACGAGTAATTTCAGGACATCTGACCTAACATTGCCCCTGTGGTGTTCACTGTAGAAGGTCACTGATCTAGAAATTTTTTAAAAATCCATCCCCATCTTGCACTTTTAGACCCTTCTGTAAAGATCTCAAAGCTGCTTACAAACATTAATGCATTAAACTCCACGATATCTTTGGAAAGCAAGGAAGCATTGTTATCCCTGTTACATAGGAGGATAAATGATGGCACAGAAAAATTAAGGACCAGATTTTCACAAGGGCTTCAGCACGCACCATTGAGGCCAAATTTTCAGAAGATCAGAGCACACTGAATGAAAATCTAACCATACTATTACAATGGGAGCTTCTGGGGGCTAAGGGTTTTGGAAAGGCTGGCCATTACGGAAGCCCCTAAATGAAAGCTTAATTCTTTTGAAAATCTGACCCCCAAGTGTGGGTGCTGAGTACTAGAAAATCAGACCCTCTTTGACTTAATCAAACGGGCATGCAGGGAGTTAGAGGAAGAGACTGGAGCACAATCCAGACACATTCTTCTAAAGATGTACAAATATGTTATCCACTATAATTTGTTTTGATTCTGCTCTCTCCACCACCTAGACTAGACCCTCAGTATAAAACAGTGGTATGTAACTTCTATTATGGAATTGCTCAGAATACTGAAACAATCATGATTTAGTGGATAATTCTGATTTTTTTACTAGATAATTTATTTCAGCAACATCAAAATAGTTCTTATGGGGCAAGGTTCATTTTCCTTTGTTTATGCTGAAGACCATGTTTGTAAAGACTCTGTGTTTAAAAGCAGAACAAATGGAAAGAAAGTTTGGCCCTAGGACTTGAGCATAAAATGGATCAATTCCTATTTGGAAACCAGAGGAATAAATTTATGGGCTCGAAAATTATTTCCACTTTCCCCCTCTATTTGCTTTAATAGCAAACATAGGGTGTGCAGGGCCGGATGTTCAGCTCTCATTATGCAGAAAGGCTCTTGGAAGGGAGTCAGCCCAGCCTTTTGCTTTGGAGCTTATTCCATTTCTATAGGCAAGGGTAAATCCTCTATTTGTGACTCCAGCAAGGGGTCTCTCCAATCCTGCTGTAGGTGCACGTGTCTGGGATAGAACACTGGCTTTTCTTCCTCTGAGCCCTCAGGAGACGCACCAGGAAACAAATTCCAAAAACACACTAGCATCCTGGTCCAAGCAGCACGCAGGGCAATTGCTTTTCAGAAGACAGCTGTATGCAGTGCTGAATGAAACAGGGAGACCAAGCTGATTATTGCCATTTCATAGAAGGAAGTATTCAAATATAGCTAGTCCTAGGTGTATCGTAACAATAAGCTTGCAGCTCTGGTTTGATGTGATGATGCTAAACCCATAGCTTAAGAAAAGCTTTACTGGCATGGGATGTCACTTTTTCTGTAGTTAAGACTAAATCAACCGAAAGAGGTGGGCGAGATTCCTCTTCTGCGCAGAATGAAAGGAGAAACAATACATTTGGTGGATTCTGCAACACAGGACACAGAACTATTATGCTCTCACTAGAGAGAGTTTGATACTGGATGAGGTTGTTCCCCCTCTTCTGGGGCATGGAGATAATTGGTTGTGGAAATCCACCCTTTGCTTCTCCTATATTTGACTATGTATGGTGGTGGGGTAGGAAGGAGAGAAGATGAGAGAAGGTAACCTAAAAACTCTACTTGCTGACCTGCTTCTTCTCATTATGCTTTAAATCTTCATGCTTCCATCATCTCTTCACTGGGGGGTGAATAATAATAAAAAGATACTCCTTAGCACTTGTACAAAGCTTTGCTTAAACAGATCCCAAAAGTGAGATGATCTCATTATTCCCATTTTACAGATAGGGAAGTTGAGATGACTTGCCCAAGGACAATCACCAATGAGGAACAGAAGAACCCTGGTCTTCTGTGTGCAATGCTATGTCTTATCCACAGCCCAGAATCCTCTCCCTGCCTGACTCTGGGGAGAAAATGGGAAATCTGTAGTTGGAATCATTTCTGTTTTGAATGGAATTATTTTGGGTGTTTTTAGTTCATCAACAACCAAAGGCCCATTGGCTTCTAGAGATTAGATCATGTTGATTCTGGTACTCCAATGGATTATAAGCCTACCCTGTCCATGAAAGAGTGCTCTCATTTTCACTCACTGGAGTAGATTCCCCATTGTACTAATGTCCTTTTTTGTTTGGAATGGCACCACAATATTATCTCTTTATGCCTTAGTTTCCCATCTGTAAAATGGGGATAATGCTACGCCTTCATTTCAGACAAATTCATCAAAGTCTGTGGAACATTCAGATAGTATAGTGAGGAGCACCATAAAAAAGCCCATAATAAAATTAATAATTCCACCTTCAGAGCAGGATTTGGATGGTGGGCAGTAAATAAGGCCTGGGGCCACGTATTGAACAAAAAGATAAACAAAATATGAAACGGCTGCTAATTAAATAAGCACCATCCTTCAAGTGCACTGAACAGGGCAAAGGTCATGCCGAAAAAATCGTATGTTATTAAATATTTAAAGACTCTATCATAATCCAAAAAAGGGGGGCCAAATTAAAGTAACACAGGCAACTTTAATTCTGGCATTTCCTAACTTCTGAGTGCTTGATTTTGCAACTTAAATAATGTTCTTTTAATGTGTGTGCATGTGTGTCTGTGTGTGTCTATATATATATATATATATATGTACATGAATACACAAACTTGCATTTGTGTGTGTGTTTATATATATATATACACACACGTAAATGCAAGTTTGTGTATTGATGTACAGACACAAATAATATAAGTCCCAATAGAAGCATTATGTTTATATAAAAGTATAAGCATGCTGTATATGCAAGAACCTTAATGATGTCTTGCTAAATAAAAATGTTGTGCAAAATTTAATTCTGGAGGCAGTAAAAGGTTTTGGTCTATGAAGCAGCAAAGTGTTTTTTCTTTTTTCCTTTTTTTTTTTGCACCTGCCCTTAAAAGCTAGGAGGTTTTGTATGGAGTAGCCTCCGGGGGCTGAAATTTAGTACAACTCGTGGAGATGGAAGGTCATCTAAAGTCACTGGGTCCCAAGACACTACTTCAGTCTCAAAGGAAAAAAAAGATGAAACTTCAAAACATCTCTATTCTTCGAATTTTCTTAACTGCGAGCAGACATCTATGGACATAATGCAATATATAAAGGCCATATAGCCAGCAGAGTTCAGTCTGTGATGTTAATGTTCCTGATAGGTAATGGAACCTGCATACTGCATGAGGATTCAATTAGTTTATACATTAACTTAAATCAAAGAATGGTTCTTTCTAGAGTTTTAATAGGTTTGGACATAACTGAAGAAATCTGTAGATCTATCAAGTGAAATGCTTATATTCAGAAACTGGTTTTAACAAGTTGCCTTTACAATAGCAGTCTTTGTATTGATTTTATGAAGTTACCAGTTTGGGGAATTGATAAAGAGTTGGATTACAACATCCCAAATTACAGCAGGTAATTGGTGATCAGAAAATTGTAAATAAAATAAAAGAACCTCCTCACACCCTAGAAAGAGAGAGAGAATGTTTCATATTAATACTTAATAGTGGAGCTGGTAAAATATTTGGTAAAAGTAATTTGTCAATGTTTTCATCAATGAGGGACTGATTTAGCTCTTGGTGAAGTCCATTGAGGGATCCCATTGACTTCAGCTGGAGTTAGGTATGGCCCGAAGATCACTGAGTGTGGTTGGATTTTTATCACCTCACATCATCTTATTTGCTTATTTGGATTTTCAAATAAAATTTGAAAATTTGCTTATTTGGATTTTCATCACCTCACATCACCTTATTTGCTTTTCACATGTATCCAGACAACTCCTGGTTAACCACTTTGCTCATTGGAAAAAAGGTAGTTAAAGCTTTAGGACTCAGTGTCCTCAGTTGCTGTGTCCCCTTAACTCTCATTTTAGTCAACAGCACTTAAGAGAGGAAGGAGGGTCCAGTGGATGAGGCACTAGGCTATCCTGAGTTCAATTCCTTTCTCCAGCACAGACTTCCTGTGAGACTTTGGGCAAGTCACTTAGGTTCACTGTGACTCAAGGTCCCAGCTGTAAAATGAGGGTAGGAGCACAGCCCTACCTCAGAGAGGTGTTATTCAGATAAACTGTCAACGATTGTTGGTGCTGAGATACAATGGTAATGAGGGCCATAGAAGTACCCTCAAAGGAAGTGTCAGGCACCTCATAAAACTGAGTCTTTATATTTTAACCATAGCTAGAACCCCAACATCACTTTCTAGCAGCATTATTGTACAGGCCTCTGTACCAAACTGAATCTCTATAGATTTGACTTCATCTTCATCTTTATATAGTTAAGAACAATAAAGAGGGATACATAGGTTCTATCCATAGATCTAGGAGTAAGGTAAAACTGTTTAGCTGTAGAAACTGGGCTGGCATGAATAGATGCCTGAGAATAGTATCATAAGATCTCTCACTCATACAGGGATTCAGCCAGGAAATGAGTGAAGAAGTTCAGCAGAACACAAAATGCATGCTACCCTTTGTTTCCTCAGGCCCTAGTCCTGCTCACTGATCTGTGCAGGTGGACACTGCCAAATGGAGCCCCACTGACTTCAGTGGGGCTCTGCACAGGCAGGAGAGTTTGTGCAGAATAGATTGCAGGATCAGGGCCTTAATGATCGCATTAAGTTTGCCACCGCATACTGTTCAATAGTTACGATTCTGTCCTGATAAATTATCCCATGGTGGCAGCTGAAAGAAAAACCATCACCAGTTCTCAAGCCATGAGGCACTAGCACTTGGGAAGCAGCTTTAATGGGAAAACAGATTCATCAAATGAAAATAAAAGTGAGAGAAACAGAAGACAGACAAGTCATTTAGAAATCACACTTCCTCTTCTGATACACTCAGATTCAGAACACTCTCCTGCTGCTGAACAGAAGCATCTATATTGCTCAACTCTTAACTGGTTTTAATAATGACTTTCTGGATCTCAGATCTCTTCTGAAGCCCAGAAGTAAAGATGGCCATATTCAAAATGGAAAAAAAATGGGGAAGATTGTACTGACTAGACTCTGAGAATACACTGTATGTACAAAATTTAGAAAATATGAGGCAATGAAAGACTGAGCTATTTTCCAGATGTGTTCTTAATGAGAAAATGTTACAAAAGGAGAAGTTAAGAATGTGGTGTATTTTATTTTTATATGAATATGAAATAATTTTTTCAAAATTCCCAACCCTTCTTTTGGGGCATTTTTCAACATGAAAACCTTTGGATTATTTTGTTACCAAAAATACAAGTAGCAAGGGGAAGAGAATATGATTTTACAAATATTTTATTTGCTTAACATCTTCATTTTAAAACTTTCTCATCAGAAAGTCAGGTGTAAAATAAGAGTTTTGGCAAGCAGATTTAATTAGTCTTCATTTATGGAAAATTATTGCATAGTTCACTTGAGATAATTCATATGCTACATTACACCTTTATAAAAGAACATCTGTGCCATCTCTGAATCTAAAACTACATCTAGGTTTTATATAACAAGTCCAATATTTTCCATAATTCCTGTGTTTCATGGTGCTAACTGGTATACTGCTTGCTAACCTGGTGCATCTTTATGACTCGAATCTCAAACAATGCTTGGTTTTCAGACATTAATAAGAACATCTTTATAAAGACTTTTTATTTAATGCTAATCTGCTGTAGATTTGATTTTTCTGTTGACATTATCTGCAAAATAAAGTCTGCCTTAGTACCTGTAAGCACATGAAATTTAATACTATAATTATAGATCTCAGGTGCTCTAATGATCCATTAAGACTGATTTGTATAGTAGAGATTATAAGGGCAGAAGCAGGTGGGAACTAATTTTCAGCATCAAGAGCTTTCTCATTGGTGGCATATGCTATCCACAAGAAATCATCTGTAGGGGAAAGCCACTAAGGATTGGAAAGTTTTACTGACTATACAGTGCAGCAAGGTAATTTGGGGATGCAAAAATATTGTTGTACTTTGCTGGACTTTTTGCTTTATTATCATTTCCCCAGGGCGTTATTGAAACACTTGCTGATTGTCACTGATTTAATGAACTGAAATAAATGTCTATAACCTTAATAATAGTGTCCCTTATCAACTAATAGCCTATCTTGCTTAAATTAAAGTAGATTCTTTTAAAATAAAAGTACACTCCATGTGTAACTCACCTTTCTGGCTTATTCATCTAGTGTTCTAACCTAAATAAAGTTTTGACCCTGAAAAGTAGAAGTGTCAAACACCAGGAGATTAACTAGGGACTTTGGTATTGCTCTTGATTTTCCATGGAAGGTTCTTAGGACCAGATTTTTAAAGCATTGCAAGGCCGAAGTGAGTCAGACAAGTCTCTAAGTCTCATAGAAAGTCACAAAGCTTTACTCAAACAAGTAGACCTTGCTCATGCAGTGTCCCGTTGACGTTGGTCACTGATTTCAAGAGGAGTTTTATCTCCTATCCTATAAGCAGGGTAGGATAGAGGTGCCCTTGTAGTTCTGGGGTTTGGCTGGGTGTATAGTTTTTTGATGTAGTGGTTGTACATTTCAACACGTTAGTATATTATTTTAAGGCAACAGAGTTAAATGATTTCCAATTGGGAGATTTTGAGTTTGGTCCTTGAATCGTAGTGAATAAGGTTGTTTTCATTGGTATAGTACCATGAGCCAGATCTAGCCTCCACGGAAGATAATAGAAATCTTTCCATTGACTTCTGTGAGTGCTGGATCAGACCTTGTTTCTTTGACTTTTATGAACGTGAATGTTTTATTTTAAGGCCAGGTAGGTTCCCCTTTCATCTTAACTGAAGGCATCCAAAGATATCTCCACACATACCTTAAAGTTGCCCATGTGCACATGCAGACCACAGACCTTTCAAATGAGCAGCCAAGATTCAATGTGAAGAAGAGAGAAACTATAAAAGAAGGGCAGGAAACCTGAAATAACTGAGGGAAGGAGGAAGAGGAGAAAGGGGTTTTAACACTTTCCATAACCTGCTTCATGATCCCACATTTATGACAGCCATAACTTAGTATACAACAGGACAACTGGAAAACAACAAGGCTGTGTGAGCTAGTGGAGAATATGGGGCTAAGATGGACGCCATGCCTTAATCATGAACTCATATATTGTGAACTCTCTCTGGAGTGGGACTACATTCCAGTTACATGTTTGTACGGCGCCTAGCACAATGAGGCCCTATCTATTGATTGGGCCCAGAGAGGCTACTAGAGTACAAATAATAAGTAATAATAATGGTGTAGTGTATTACTAGGGAACTTTCTAATATTCTCTATCTGCTGCAGCTGAGAAGAAAAGCTGCATAAACTTCAGTGTGTAGCTTCTCAGCTACCTCCCAGGGCTCCTGACCAGAGCTCACTCTGTTACATGCACTAATCAATTTCCATTCCTCCTACCTCCTAACTCAGATGACCCTTTATGGTTCAGGGGAAGGAATGGCCCATATCTGTATACGACTCCCGGTAACAGCCATGTTTGATTGCTTTGCTTTGTGCCCGCGGAATGTTGTTCATTATTCATTTAAGCTTATAAGGCTGCTGCTGTCTGTGAATATTTCCCAAACACAGATTTGGCAGGCTGGTCAAGACTTCACTAGCTTCTCCTTGGATTATTACATTCTAAACATTCCAGGTGATTTTTACCTGAAGATTTCACAACATTGCCTTTTAAGAAAACATTTAAAGCCACCTAATGGCAATCCCGGGCTATTATGGACTATAATGATTTGTTGCACAAATAATGGATTAAGTTCCATCTGTATGAGCTAATTGGACTAATCTGGACAAACAAACAACTTATGTTACTTCTCTCAGTATGGCAGATGTCAGAAATTAGCTGTCATTATACAATCCTTCTTTGCCACTAACACCAACAGAAACCTCTGCAATGGCGTCTTTGAATCTAAAGTTAGAGCAGCAGTCATTTAATCAGGCATTTCATGCCTTCATTCTACATGTTTTAAACTAGTCTTCCATTTGGAATCCAATATAGATGATTGTGTTCATACACAGCCTTACTGGGCAGTTAGAATGGGATTTTCCAAAGGACGCCATATTGGTCTAACTCGGTTTCTATTGAAGTTAGGGTCTTGTTTACATTTTAGATTGGATATTCTTCAGGAAGTGTCTAATGTACAAGGTACTGAGTATCTAACAACCACAAAGATCCTCAAATTTTTCTCCATACAATATTGGATAGACCTGACTTCTCACTAAGGACACCTGTGGAATTCCATGGGATGAGGAGGATTCTTTACTCTTACATAGCACCTTCTACTGAAGTCCTCAAAGTACTTTACAATTATCAGTTAATTACAAGCCAGCACAGCCTCCAAGGTAGGAAAGCATTAGTGCTGTGATACATCGTAAAAAAGTAGACATGCCTTACTACACCATAGGCCTAAGGGAAAGAGTGGAAAGGCTGCAGCTAAGTGGCATAATCATGAGTACTAGTTGTCTTTGGAATGTTGAATTGAGAAGTCATGGCTGTTTCCACCACCAGGGGGCAACCATGAACCAAATTAAGCAGAAATTGTGTGATTCCCCATCTTCCAGCAACGATCCCAGACCTGTTTGTCCATCAGCTTCTCAGGTTTCCACATATGACCCCCAAAAGCTCTTCTCCGAGAAAAAGAATTAGGGTTGTCACAGAGAGCCAACCCCACCACATTCACCTCTGGTGAGTTTCATGGACATCCTGTGACTTCAATAAAAAGAATATGTTATGTATGACTGTGCTCCATACTTTAAAGGCTCTGTGAATAGACCCCCTCCCCCCCCAACCCACAGCCATGATGCAAAGAAAACAACTTGCACTGGAAGACCCAAAAAAAGGAATTAGTTATCTTAGATTATGTATTTATGTATGAGTCTTCTGCTCTAACTTATTCCATACCTTGGTATAAAGACTAGGGGGAGACAGGTAGAGATGGAAGAGGTGGGGGCTTACCACACAGGGATTGATAGGCTGTTCCATGCAAAGGGGGCAGCATAGAAAAGGGCACCAAAACAGGAGTAGAACTAAAGATGGAAATAAACAACAGAGCATCCAGGCTGGCATTGCTTGCAGAGTAAGGCAGATGAGAAGGAATGTAAAGGACAAGATTCTAGACACTGGCAAGGGTGGTGCTGCCCAGGGCATGGACGAGAGGTTTAAACTCAACACAGTGGTCAAGGGGAAGCCCGCAGCAGAATTACAAGGGCTATGGTGACATATCTTCATAGATAAGTAAAGAGGATAATTTTAGCAGCAGCATTTTGAACAAGAAAGGGGACTGATACAGGTGTTAAGAAAGCCAGGGAGGAAGAGGTTGCAGAAATTAAGCAGGGAGATGATCAGGTCATCAGGAAAGAAAGGGTAAGATTTTCCATATTTATTTTAGAGGAAGAAGAGGGAAAATCTGGCCTCAGGGAGGAAAGGAAAGAATCAACAACAATGAAAAGGAGGTGGAAGAAAGAGGAGTAAGGACTTCACTCCCTCTTATTCTTTGCCCATGACACATAATTTAGTCTCCTGAGAGCTGGGATACATTGGTCTAATGTCATTTGTTTGGTTTAGGATGTGGGTGTTCGTGGCCTGTAATACACAGGAGGTCTGATTAAACAATCTGGTGGTCCCTTCTGTGACTCTAAGGAGAGAAAAAATAAAAGAGCTCAATCTGGCTATGTTAAATGTGAATTACCAGCAACTAATTCAGAACAGCATGTTACGGAGAGCATCTGACAGGTAGGACCAATAATAATATATAATAAATAATAATAATAATAATAATGAAAGTTATCAACAGCATGTGAAAGATGAACTGATTTTACTGCAAAACCCTTTGTCATTTAAATTTCCACATAAAAACATTTCCTTTTGATAAAGCAAAAATATTTTTCATTGGACTTTGGAATTGGCAGTTTACATGATAATGAATGGAAAGCAGCCTCTGATCTTGACTCCCTGCCATTTAGGTCTAAATATGAAACAGAAAAGACAAATCTCACTTTGGCCTCTGTCACTTTGTGGTTTGCACCTTGGAATTCAAAGGAAACCATTTAAATTTACAAATTACTTTGCCTAGATACAATGGCACTGTGATGTGTTGAAGACAGGCATCTATTTATAAGTGGCTGGATACAATTTTTTCCCCAGATAGAAGAAATAGTTTATTTTTCTTTCTTTGGTTGTCGTGTGGTATAACCCTGTACAAGTTATTTACATAGTTCATTGGCTTCAGTATTCAAACTTGGGTGTCTAAGTTCCTTGTATAAAATAATATTATGACAAATGATGTTTTTCCTACCCAGATACCAGCTACCCCACACCCCATACACATACATGCCCTTCCTTTGCAGTTTTAAGACGTAACACTTCCTGTCACAGCAGTAGTAATGAATATTCCTTTTAAATTACCCACTGCTTGACCAGAAGAGCAAGTGATATGTGTCTTGTTTATTCAAATTGCTGAAGCTCTTTAATAGGTTAAAAAAGCAGCTAATTAGTATTTAATCAATCTTGTCACATGATACAGTTTCCTTCCCTCCTATTTGTAATGAAAATAGACATATGTTGCCAAGAAGTATACTGAAGCAACAATGACCTCTTAATAAGTCAAGTGGCAACTAATTAGGTCTGAGTGGTCCTGGAGAAGAAGGATCCATGTTACCTGAAATTGATGTTGATCATCACCTGCAGCACTCTCTCTGTCACATACTAAATGGGAAGCACTTGTTCAGAGGTTTGGAGACTCACGGGAGCATATCGGATGCAGCAGCCTGGCAAAAAGAATTGTCAATCAAGCAAAGGCCGGAGCAGCTGCACACATTCAGATTGGGCTGGTGGAAGCACTGTGTGTGTTTTCTCCTAAAGGGGCTTCGGAGAGGAATGAGATAAATATCACGGAAATTCTAGACACCCAGGCTCCAGAGATAAACAGATGTGATTTTTTTTAACAGTTAAGATAAACTAGTAGATACTCTTGCACCTGCATGTAGCAGCAATATCTGAATCTCTTGGACTTATGATAAGATGAACCTTACAGAGTCAATAACACTACTTGGTCAAATGTATTGATGATAGAAGGTGGCAGCTCTTTTAGAATAAACACACATGAAACAAAAAGGTTTCTATTCATTATGCAGTGTGTTTATTTGATCTTTTCTGCAAATCATCTTTATAAAATAAAATCCCTCTCCTCTTCCGCCGTTGAAATGGTCCTGCTAGATGCTTTGACACAAAGGTTAGTTACACCAACATTACTTCACAGTTTAAACAAATCCCCCAAAGCAAGGAGGATCTGAGTTCGGTACATCGATGCTGCAGTACATTTTCCCCTTATAAACTGGGCCCAACAACATTTGTGATGTTGCACACCTTATATAAAACTGTTAATACTGTACTACCCACAGTGATACACAAATAATATACATTCTTTCATCTCCTTAACACATTTTTGATGGTTAGACAGTCTTCCAGTGGCAGGTAACACGTTTCAGTGTTCTGGAACTCCCCGACAGAGGCCTGTGTTGCCGTGGAACACCAAGGAACAATAGGACTGAGTCAAGTGCACTGTGACAGCACGGATTCTGGATTTCTTTCCCCAACTTCGGCCCTGATCCAAAACCCTTTGAAGACAGTGGGAGAATTTCCAATTAACTTCAGTGGACCTTGGATCAGGCCCATTATTGTTAATGGAGGTCAGTTGGCACAATGTTTCTCTGTAGTGTGATCTTTCCACATTGTCTTCAGATATAGTTGGGCAGACCTGACGCTAACAACAAATGTTATGAAATAATTTTGTACGCACAGCAAACAATGTGCAGTGAAATAAGAAACTGTGGGCCAACTCAGACCTCAGTTACATCAGCAGAAATCAACAGTAACTCCCTTGGCTTCACTAACTGAGATTAGAAACTTTCCCAAGGTTGTAAAATTCATTTTTCTACGTGTCAAAGACTCAGACAAAGTGAACCATCATTTGAGTAGCTGTTATCTTTTTGTGTATTTGGCATTCCTGGAACATCCTCCAGTTTAATACATATGTAGAAGTTGACATGTTGATAATGTTTGATGAAACGCTGGGCTTTGCTGGGGAAGCCAAATGTAAACCGCTTAGGGGAAAGACTGATTGGCACCCTCTTGTTCCCAGTCACCCGCAAAGACTCTGAAAGATCTAAGAACTCATTTGCAGCTAAAAACAATGGGAAATAATTATAGACCTAGAAGAAAAACCTTCAGGCTTCTCCCGGCCGATTTAAATAGTTACACACAACATTCACAGGATAAAATCGTGGATAAAGAGAACTGAGGTGGAAATGTGGCCTAATGGATGTCAGTGATGGAACTCCAATTGATTTCAGCAGGACCAGGGTTTCGTCCTCTGATATTTCACCAGCAAGGTCACAGCACTCAGGTGGCATTTCCGAGAAGCAAACAGGAATTAATTCAGATTTTGAGTTCAACAAACTTATGATCAATAAAATGAGTATGAACAGGAAGACTTTGGCCTTCCTGAATTTGAAGGAGACCTCCCTGAGGAAGGTGCAGCTGTGATACAAGATGGACTTTAGTGGCTCAGTTGTGCCACCCTGGGAGCAGATGGAAGAGAAAGTGCCTCACAAACAGACACAATCTTTGTCTGGTTTCTTGACATGCAAATAGACTGTGAGAGCAGCAGCACCCTTCCCAGGCAAGTCAATTGGAACTGAGAATCCTCAGCACCTCTGTAAATCAGGCACCTTATTTAAGTGCTTAACTATGGATTTAACAGTTTAACTTCAGACACTGCAAGCCTGAAAATGAGTGTCTCTGATCAGAGAGGTACCAGCTTCTATATTTCACAGATGCACCCAAAAAAATCACCTGAGCTGCCTGGTAACTCTGTTGAAATGATGTTTCAGCACAATATTTGCCTGATTAAATGGCTAGCAACAAGCCTAACAAAGCTGGAAATGGAAATGTCAGATCAGTTGCACAGTGAAAGGAGAAGGAAGCCTTCAGCATAATTTCCCCTGACGTGGTGAATGTTTCTTCCTCGCATTATAAATCAGAGATGGCTGTGCACAAGTCCCCTTTTTGAGGGCATTCAGAAACGATGACATTTCCCCCTCCGTACTTTTGGAAACGCTGAATTACTGCCTTTGAGTCCCTGTCCATTTTTCTCCAAAGTTACCATGAAGGGAAAAGTATAAATCACACTTCTAAGTGGGCCTGGCATTCTGCTCTCATACACACACACACAAAAAGAAAGAAAAGAAAAGAGGAGAGGTTATGCCATAATGTAAAATAGTTAAAAGCTTATTAGAGCCGTTCAGGGCAGTATGATTTCCACTTTGTTTCAGAACACCCCAAGCCCGTCCTTTCATGCTATTGTGAAGGCAGCAATTCAAATCTCCCTTTGTCAGTATGAATGGTCCCTCTTAAAGCCCTTTTATGCTAACATATTCCCTACAGGCATATCCCCTTTAGCTCTATTACTGATTTACCCAAGTATTCAGGCTATACCTTCTGCTTTTCTTTTTCACTTACCAAAGTTCCAAATGACACGAGCTCCAGCTCCTCTTTAGTCCCACCCCCACCCCTTTTCTCTAGCTGAAATGTGTAACCCCCAACCCAGGATGCTGCTGCTGTCATTGCTCTGTATCTCACCAGGAAAAAAATAGAAAAGACTTTTCAAATGATTGATTTTTTTTTTCTTCCATCTCCTGCCCTTTCTAGGCAGCACAAACAACTGTGCATCTCACCTACCCCCTCGTCCCCACCAGCCCCAGAAAGAAACTTGAAGGGGGGAAAAATTAGAGTGAAAAAACCCAAGTGGGCCTATTACCTCTACTTATCCTAATTAGACTTGCTTTGAAGGGCTATTCAGAGGCCCTGAAAGGCTGTACTCTCTCTGAATGGCATTGTGCAATGTTTGCAGAGACATTTGCATCTGTTTGTGGGTTCTGAAAATAGCAATGGATGCTTTCAAGAAAGCAAGAAAGCCACCAATTTCCAGCCCCCTTCCCTCCAGTCCCAGCTAAAATTATGCAGCCGGAGCAGGGTTTAGGTATGTGACACTAGAGTGGGGTTCAAAGATTTGGAGGATTCGACCCCAGTCCAAATTTAAACAATTGCTGTTAACAATGCAATTTTAGGCATAAAATCTTCTAACTCGATTAAATCCAGATGACACAGAAACAGAAAAAAAAATATCAGCCTTTAAGTAAACGATGGGCACCCTAACAGGATAGAAAGTGTGAAATCCCTAAAGAGGTCGAGAGAATAGCTGGCAACACGGCCCATGCTTTCATACGCATATGACCCTGATCATTTGACTCTGGACCCATTGAGGTGATCAGCTGGAGGCGTGAATGGGCCTGCAGTAGAAATACACCGGTCACGTTTTCTCTTTAAAAACCCTATAAAATACAGCTGCGTAAAAGGGATCAATAGCAAATATTTTGGGGCTAAACTCTAGGACGATTAAGAGGGGCCCTGGTCATGATGGAGCCTCTAGGTGTTACCAGGATGCTAATAAATCATGATAATCCTATCTGTAGGGTCACTGCTGGCCAATCCACACTCAAGACAGGGGATGTGAATGGGACAAAAGGGTTAATTTGAATACGTGCTGAAAAGAGAAGCTAGAGTTGAGAAAGATTCTGTGACTATACAAGTGCTTCTTCGTGAGTCCTGGGCAAAGGAGGTTTCCGAACTACACAGGGAGACCAGAGATGACATTTGTGAAGCTCACTCAATGTGGGGGAACCCAGACTGCTTCTTTCTTACATTGCCCTTGGCTATATTCAGAGGAGCACTTTAAATGGATTAATCACACTGGGAAACAAGGGGATAAAAGTGGTCTTATGCTGGAAAGTGCTTCTCAGGCGGTCTTCAGAAACAGAGGGGTCTCTGCTGCTCTTTCCCGACTCTGTCCCTCGATTTCTGAGATCAGATTCCAGCCTCATCAGCCAAAGGTTCAGCTCAGGGTATGAACTCGGCAGCGGTAACACAGGGAAGCATGAACAGATTTTTCTAACTTCCCACTGTGGTTTGCAAAATCAGGGGGCGGATCCCTAAGGTTGTCTTTAATGGAGTCTCCCAATTTTGCTACACTGACAATTTCGGCAGATAATTCCCCAAAATGCTAGTAGGAAAATAGACAGGACCCCTCTGGTGGGTTCTTCACCCAATCTTATCACACTACCAAAAGTTTTGGTGACCACATGACTGCTGGCCTTGTAGCTGCATTCCTTGGCATTTCTGCCTTTTTTTTTTTTTTTTTGTAATCTCATGAGATTAGTTTAAAAATCATGATGGGAGGGGACTCATGATTTTTTCTTCATGCCAACAGTGTGCTTAGAGCTGTACACATGGGAAAAGATGCTGTTCATGCTCTGAAAAGCTCAGCACTAGGTCACGGTATTCAGC
Organism: Dermatemys mawii; assembly: GCA_007922305.1. NCBI lineage: Eukaryota > Metazoa > Chordata > Testudines > Dermatemydidae > Dermatemys > Dermatemys mawii. The sequence continues at coordinate 10,248,340 of ML677358.1, read as the reverse complement.
CATAGCTCCTGGATGGTCCATGAAGTGGAGCCCTACATTCCCAGGAGGAAAACAAGCAGGGAGTGTGTCTTCTTCTCTCCTCCCCAGAGCACAAGGCATGAAGAGCTGCATGCAAGAAGCTATTTGCAGCGCTTGACTTTATTGAACCTTCTAATTTATAAACTCTACATATTCTTCTGTGCCTACAGATGGAACTCTTTCTATTAACTATCTACAGATACACGGACAAATCTCTCACAGCCCCTTATCAATACGCTGGGCAGAGGAGTAACTGCAGGACATCGAGGCCATTAGAGACAGATTGAATAAAGAGGGTCAACAGAGCTTTGCTTCATAATTATAAGATGCCAGCTAAGTCACTGTTTCATTTCTCCAACTGGAGAGGAACCTGCCTTGGACATCTCCCATAGTAAGTGACCTGCTAAGTATTCATTGCTTCTGTGTCCTTATTAGAACCAGAGTGGAAATGATTGTGACATCACGTTAGTCACGTGCTCAAGAGTCTCTCTGTTAACACTGAAGAAGGAACTTGATTAGGATTAGAAAGTGTGTTGGACCAGATTCATTCTTCCACTGAGCTAAGCTCAGGGACCAAACGGGGAGGGGTACAGATTACTTTATTAATATTGATTAGTTGTATTACAGAAATGCCTACAGGCCCAGCTGGGGATCAGGGTGTCGTTACGGTAGGTGCTGTATCATCATCTCCAGTTTAAGTTATGAGGATTGCAAAACTCCTTGGTTTAGGAGATGGACATGAGCAACAGGTCACAGCAGAGCAGTGGGAACCAGCAGCTCCTAAATGCTATGTGACATTGACATGGGATACTCTCTGAGACCTTTCCGCTCACTTCCCCAGTTTCAGGCGCAACATGGGATAATGATACTTCCATACCTACCTGCTGTGAATGCTAATTACTTAGGGCCGGGCTTAGGCCTTGTCTAACCTTAAAAGTTTTGTTGGCATAGCTACGGTGGTTAGGAGGTTAGGGGGTGATTTTTTTTTGCTGACATAGGTCACCCACTCTGCTGCTCAGTGTGTCTAACCCTCTGCAAAAGCCAAGGGAATCCACATGTTTCTTCCAGCTGAGAAACGCAGAACCACTAGGGAATGAATATTCTCGATTAAGAACCCAAACCTTCCAAATGTGCTTCACAAGCTTGTAAATATAATAATCTTCATGTGCATGAGCTCCAGAAAGAACTTAAGAAAGGAGATATGTTTGTGAAAATTGTACATTTATTTGTGTGTGTGCATGCGTTTGTGCGTGTGCCCACATTTCCCCTCCCTTTCCCCTAACTTTGGAACTGCTATTTCCATTTCATTTTGTTTCCCTTGAGAACACACCATGTTTGTGTTCCTCTTTCTCTGAAACACAATGGACCTCTCCATTTCCTAGGACTCTGGTCACACAACCTTCAGATCTTTTCAGAGTGAAGTTGCCAGGGTCAAAGGTCCCCCAAGGGCATCGGTAACAGACAAAGTCTCTTCAGCTGCTAATGTAAGCTGTGGTAGCAGCAGTCTGAATGCACACCCACTTGAGACTAGCTACAAACCACTCAGACATCTCTAAAGGCTTATAATGTTGACTCTGCTGTCATTGGATCCAACCTGACTATAAGCCCCGAAGGTATGGGGCGCTTAGAGACATTCATTCAGAAAATTAAATCCCATCGCTACCATTTTCTCCATGAAGATAAATATACCACAAACAGAAGAAGGAAAAATGCTGCTCTCCTCCCCTCTATTCAGCCACTGAAAATCATTTCTGTTATTACAACCAATATCTATGCAGATTTATTTGACGTTTGACAAAACCTGCTTTTAGCTATAATTTTGACAAAGAAACAAACATCGTGTAGGTTCACCCTACCTTTCAAACAGAAGGGGTAGCAAAGGAGATGAGGTCTGTTTATTTTTAAACCCATTGTTCCCTGTGACAGGAGAGCAATGTTATTTTAGCCTCTCAGTAAAGGTTGTGAGAGTACTTCTGTATGATAAATGTCCTTTTGGGAGGGGATTTATAACACAGCCAGAAAATGTCTCTTAGGATTGGTAGCTGACCCGCAAGTTTTCAGCCTAGGAATTATTTCATTTAAATTGAACGGGTAATTTTTAATTAAACAATATATCTGTATTATAGGTAGATCTGGTAGCATCTCCTATATATACAGTTGCACGACATGTCCCATTGCAAGACCTGTTTTCAGTTGCTGAAACCTTTGCCAAATTTATTCTGTGCACTGAATGAGGCAGAAGTCCCGTGGAAAAAATGGCATGTGATTGTGTAATTAAAGACTGAATCCTAATGCATACACACAAGGGGGCCAAATTAAAGTAGCACACACAATTTTGGCATTTCCTCACTTTGGAGTGCTTGACTTTGCAAACTGAATGTTCTTCTAACATAGAGGGTTTTTATATGTAGCACGCACAATATATAGAGATCGATATATACACGTACTGCAGCTTTAGATGCATTTTTGTGTTCCGACACTTAAACAGAGCTTTCCTCTTCTCACGTCAATCTCTCATTAGCGATCTAGCAGAGCCTTTTTTATTTTTTTTAAATTAACATCTGGGCCCAGCAAGTTACAACTGAGAGCCAAGTGGTTTAGAGCACATGCATCATTTTTCACCACCGCTTTTAGCTCACATCAGGCCCAAACACACAAACTGTGCTGAGCCCTTGTTGTGCTGCACCCTGGGAGGGTGACGGACCCTCTGCAGGAGGCCCGTAGCACCTTCCAGGGTCAGACCCGTTGTGTATGAATCAGAATCCCAGCTATCGCCATAACACCTCCATCATGCACGCTAGCTCAGGTCCCGCCCTCTCCTCATGGAGAGCAGAGGTTCCCCGAACACAGCTGAATTATTGCAGTTCTGCTGCGCAGGGCTGGCAGGCCATCAGGAGCCCACAAAGGGGTGTATTCTCCCGCCCCATGTTTCCCGCTGTCTGTGCAGTAACTCTTTGGAGGCAGGGCACTCTGCTGTTTCCAACGCCTCTCTCCCTCTTTGGAGGAGGGCGCTTTGGCCGCATACCCTGCTCCAGCCTCCATGGGTATGTCTACACTGCATTTAGACACCTGCGTTTGGCCCAGGCCAGCTGACCTGGGCTCGGGCGAAGGGGCAGCTGTTTAAGGGCAATGTAGACATTTGGGCTTGGGTTGGAGCCCGAGCTCTGGGACCTTTGCAGGAGCCCTCCCACCTCGTAGGTTCCTAGAGGCTTCGCCCAAACCCAGGTCATCTGGCGTGGGTAAGCCGCAGGCTTTTAATTACACACCCTAAGGGATCTCTGCAAAGGCAAGGGATGGGGATGAGAATCCTTATCTCCCACACTAGCAGCCTTTGCAGAGATCTGCAGTGCTGGCTGCTGGGACGATAACATGAGCCAATGTTCACAATTCTTAATATGCACTTAATCCTGTCTCTTCCCCAGGCCCGTAAGGCAGCTAAGTGCATCCACTTTCCACCCCATCCACTTTCCTTCAGAACCAGGGGAGTTCACACTTGCTAGCGACTCCTTGGTTGGAACTGTGGCGGGGACATTCTAGGCATCAGTGCCTCTGAAAAACAGGCAGGAGGGTAGGCCTGGAAGTAAGGGGTCCTGTTAGAGCTTCATGTTTTGCATGGATTATTCCTGCCCCAGAGCCGTACAGAACAGCTAGAGCAAGGGCTAGGCAGTGGCCCAGGCAAGAGGAAAACTGCCCAAATGGAAAATGGGAATATTTTGTGCCCTTGTATCCAAAATGAAACTCTTCCCCCTTTGCTCACCCCTGCTCTAATGTGTAACCCAGGCTCAAATCTTCCCAAATTCCTCAAGAGTTATAAGGCTCCATGGGCACTGATTGCCCCCAGTAGCCTGTACTAGCCAGGTTCAGAATCAGGAAGCTGTAGCAGGCCGCCTACTCTGTGTGTCTCAGCAGAAACCGGGCACAGCAGAGAATCTGCCTCCCTGCATACAGCCTGTGATCCAGCCACATTAGCAGATAGAAGTTTGACTCAAACCCTCATTGCTATCAGCAAAACAAGCTAGTGCCTTAAGAAATGTGTCCTTTTCCCTGAGGAGAATGCCTCGATTTCTAATTGAAATCCATACAGGGCTGAACGAGGCAAGAAAAGCCTTCGCTTTCAGCCAAGGTTACTTCTTTGATTGTACTGCGCATGTCTGGAGTGGACATTTTAAGTAATTTGTTGTTGGATCAGAACTTCAGAAAAAAGTCTCTCGTAATTGTGTTTTGAAATATGGGCCTCATCAGAATGTTAAATCGGCACATTCAGTCCTTTTAAATAACAAACATAGCCTGTTCACGCTGCACTGCTACTCAGATAAAACACCTGCAGGGTCTTCTTTGCTTCGCTTGTTCTTTTTCTTTTGCTCATTCTCTCTGCTGGGGAGAGCTTGCAAGGAAAGAAGCTGCACCTGGCATTGTATGGATCTGAGTTAGTGGAGGTGAGACGTGGGGTGGGAAACCACCTCTGCTGCAGATTCATACTCTATTTCATTTCCTGTACGCCTGGTCAAACGTCGCAGGCAGATCTTAGAGAGGGGCAAGATGCACAAAGAGAGAAAGTTGGTGCTTTGGGGAGAGGAAAGGCTGAGTGGGCCAGGCCACTGATCTAAAAGGGAAATAATGGGATTTTCTGGGATTCACATTGATCTTCAACTGAAAAGAGCCTCTGGTTGCTTTTCCTCCCATTTCTCCAAGTCACTGAACAAGAAGCCAAAGCCTCTTTAAAGCCTGTCTTTTCAGAGCTAATTATTATCACAGAGGTTATTAGGGTAAAAGTTCCATCACTTTCCCAGTCCCTCTCCAACGGTATGTCCGTTTTGGTAACAGAGAGAACTGTAGCTGACTCTGGCTGCAGTATTCTTTTAAAAAGTTCTCAGCTGTTGACATTTATTGCTATTTATACAGAAAACAAAAATAACAGAGCGAGTGCCTACCCCCTTCACTCACTTACATTCGTGTCATACCAGAGACTTTAGCATAGTTACTCTTGATTTATGCCAGTGTGAGAATTGATTCAGGGGCAACTTATGGGAACATGTGATGAATGCTACCACTTGAGCAAAAGCCTCCTAGTATTTATTTTTTTTACCTTTTCTGAAATCTGCTCATTAAAAAATAAAAGTAACAGCAGAGGGTCAGTTTTTTGAATAGCAAGACAGAGACCCATTGGTACCAGCAGTCAGCCTAGCAAAGACTATCCAGTGACTTAGTCAAGGAAGGTCATTCACACCTTCTCCCTAAGGAGCTAGTCGCTTTGATAAGTGACCAACCTCCTACTCTTTCCTGGGGCCACTGAAACAGAGACGCATTTGTAGTGATTTCTATATTAAAAGGTCACCAAAGAGATCTCATGACACAGAATTTGCTTGGAAATATCAGCCCCCCTAGCTTTTGTTCTCCACTAACGGTTCGAGATCTTTCCAGCTTGAGACGCTGTTTCTCCTTAAATAAGTTGTAATATGTTTATTCACTTTTTAATCTGGATCACAACTCAAAAAAACCTCAGACTAACCTTGAAGGGAATTTAAACATTTGTAACCCTTCTGCCAGGTGTTCTCGACAGGAATAAAGGCTGGGTTCCCTCTTAAAATGAACAGTCGCACTGGCTGGAACCTCCACTCAAAATTTCTGGAATCACTAACTACCCTCCTGAACAGGCAATGCTTCCCCACTCACAAACATGAGTCTGTGTATGAAACAAAGACAACATTTACGGGGGGAGGGGTGGGGGAGGCGGGCAGGGAAGGACACCACATCAACTTGGGAAACCTCGGCAACAATCTAGCTATATTAATGATAAATCAAAGCTCTCCCACAGTAACACTGGCAGCAGTCCTGGAACTGATTCCCCACCCATTGGCGGGAACATCTATTAGGCAAATGTCCCTTTACCATGTCATTTCTCCCTTCTCCATTCACTAAGGATTGGTATCAGTGGGTAGCACTGTCCCAGAGATGTGCACTCGGCAGGCCTGTCTCCTGTCAAGTGCTACGTGGTCCTGTCCTAATGTTCCACGGCCAAACCCAGAGGGTGACTTCAACTTTGGCTCTGAAAGTACATGGTTCAAGCCCAGTCCTGTTCACACACACCTGCTTTTGTTGTGATTGACTCTAGTCTTTACCAATCGGTCATTTTTTCCCAAGTTTTAAAAATTCATTGTATTTGCTCCCAGTCCTCTGCACCCCCCCCACTCCACACATGAACACAAAAAGATTATTCTTAATAGGGTCAAACACCAATGTCATTTGAATGATTGTAGAGCTCACTTATTTTTTTAAAATCCATCCTAAACGTAAGCTGCCACTGCAATAACCAATCATCAGACCTCACTATGCTAATGACTGGAATCCACGGTGTGATAGAACCAGAGGTGCAAACTACCTGCTCATACCCTGCAGTTAGGAAGATGTCCAGAGCTTTCTCTCTTAATGGTTATTTGGGGATTCTCAAAAGGGGCTCTACATTCTGTAACCAACCTACAGAAAGAAAAAGGATCCATTAACACTAGATCAAGTCGGTGATTTCCTTTGAACCATTCTCAAGGCAAGTCTACACAGCAGTGTTACATTCAGGGAGGGATAGCTCACTGGTTTGAGCATTGGCCTTCTAAACTCAGGATTGTGAGTTCAATCCTTGAGGGGGCCATTTATGGATCTGGGGCAGAAATCTGTGGGTAAGATTGTGGCCTGCGAAGTGCAGAAAGTCAGACTAAATGATCATGATGGTCCCTTCTGACCTTAAAAGTCTATGAATCAGCACAGCTGCATGGATGTGCTATGCTGATATAACTGCTCCACCTCAACGAGAAGCAGAAGATATGGCTGTAGGAGAACATCTCCCGCCAACATAGCACCACTGTGGACAGTGCGAAACTTCTGCTGCCAGAGCTTAGGGGTGCGTTACAGGGGAGGGTTTGTGCGTAGGTGAACTAGTGCCTGGGGGAGGCTCGCCCCCTGGCCATCCCCACCCCCTTCCCCTGGTGGAGCCCCCACCCCCATGCCCTGGAGCACTGGGAAGGCAATGTGTGGCTTCCTCCCCAGCCCCTGAGCACAGGGAGGGTGGGCAGTGCATGCCCCCTGACACAGGGCAGGCAGCCCCAGTGCCTCCAGCCCCCCTGTCCCCCAAGTTCCTGGCGGTGCAGCCTGGGGCCCAGTTCAACCAGTCCAAATCCCGCATTCTATTTCAGAGTAAGACTGGCCTACTGCAGTTTAACTGAAACCTGTCTGAAAAATAAGCCTGGTTGAAACCAAAATTAGAGTGTCCTCCTTTTGCACTAGTTTAACTAAATTGGTTTAAAAATCACATTTTCAGTTAATCTGGTGCAACTTTCTCATGCAGACAAACCCTTAGGTTGTCAGTCATTTTTTCTCTTACGCTTTCTCTCCCCCCTCCACCTCATATCTACAAACACACCTTTATCTCCGAGTAGAACATCTACATTTCAATTGGAAGTGATTTTTCCCATCTTATAGAGTCTTTCTACTCAAGTATGTCAACTGATGAATAATTGTCAGATGGAGGCTCTAGAGTGGGATTCACTGGATTTGACTGCAAAGTTCTAGCAGTGTTTCGCAGTGTTTGTTATGGCAGGTGACCAAGTATACTCTCAACAGCACCCAAAGCAGCATGCTGTCCATCTCAAGGGGTTGAATCCATGTGCAGTTGGCTGTCTCTGACATCCTGATCAACGATAGTGCTAGCCATAGTGTACCACCATCTCTTTTATACTCTAGATCATGACTAAAGCCATTTGAGTTTCACAGAAGGGCAGTATCATCACGCCACATATATTAAGTACACTCCTCCTACCAAGTCCTTCAATCAGGACTGCATGATTGTACGGCTACACAAGTTTTCACCATCCACCCTCTGTAACATGTTCTTAAAATAATGAGGATGGAGTAAAGGTGAATGAAGTCAGAATGATTTTCTTATGTGGTTGGATTTTTGTCTCCTGTCAAATAAATGTTAAATCTTCCTCTTGCTTTTGATCGCATTTGCTGCTGGTTTTGCATAAATGAGAATGAATAATGGCCATACACCAAGTTTTACTCTAATTATAATACTAAATATATTATTTTAAGGCTGGGAGGAAAAGGTAAGACCTTGTAGTTAATAGAAATCAAGGGTAAATTAAAATAGACCATAGTTCTTTAATGAATTTTAAGTCCTACTAGAGTTCAAATTGCAGTTCTAAGAAGAAGGATGTTCTTGTGGTTAAATCACTAGACTGGGACTTAGAACTGAGTTCAATTCTTGACTTTGCTACAGATTCCTGTGTGGATTTAAGGCAAACTAGGGGTTAATCTGTCTATGTCTCAGTTCTTCATCTAGAATATGAGAATGATAATAAAAAATACTCCCTATCTCCCAGAGGTGCTACAAACATAATTCATGATTGCTTATAAGGATTCTGACACTAATGTGATAGAAAACCTTAAAAGTACATAGATAGATAACAACACTATGAATCATGGGGAAACTATCTGTGTTTACTTGTGCCAAAAAGCTTCTGTAGAGGTATTGGTTTACATCCCTGCACACGTTTTTGAGGATTGTCAAAGCAAAATGGTGTAGGTCTTCTGACAAACACACACACAAAGCAGTAAGAGAGGAATTTATCCCTATGTTTCACATAGATGATGTCTGCTTGTGAAAAATAACCCATTCAGAGTATTATCTATTGCAGGGGTAGTCTATTTTTTGTCAAGGTCTAAATTTCTTGGTCAAGGTCCAGACTCCAGAGAAAATAAATAATAATAAATAAAAATAATTAATACATAAATAAAAAGATTTTGAGGTGTATTCAAAAGCATTTTTGTCCACATTTGCCCCACGGACCTCCTATTCAATACCCTGGATCTATCATGAGCCTCTAATTTTTAGCCAAATAGATTTGTAATTTTAAAAATATAATATCTATATCTAGTCTATCTTGCACTGTCTTCCTTGACTGAGATGATAATACTGAAAAGCACTGTTATGCATTGGGGTCGGGGGTTAGGAGGAGAAACACTGCATTCTATAGGCTGGCTGTATCCCACATGACTATGCCAAACACGCAGCGGTGGAAGTTTCTGCATGTGTGTCATCCTGCTGAGCGCAGGAAACAAGACAGAGTGGCCACCTGGGGAAGAGAAAGCAAAGAGAATAGCTTAACCTTGTGCAGTGAGACTGCTCACGTGCATAAAGTTACACAGCGTAGTGTTGGCCGTACGGGGCCACAGTCATGTTTTACGAATCCAGATCGTAGTGTTTCAACCTCTCATCATCCAGGTCCTGATTCTGCCCTGGAGGTCAGCTGCACAGGCTCTAACACCACCACGGAACTCCGCAGACTTTGGTGGAACTCTGCACAAGTGTGAGGGTCCATTCACGCAGCTCTCAGAGTATCGGGACCAGGAGTAGTTCTAGCTAGTTGTAATCAAAACTGCAGTACGGAAATGCCCTTTTTATTCATGCTAAACAACGCTGTTTTTAGGACTCATAGAAACCACACCTCATAAGAGACAGACACACAGTAAGATCGGGATATTTATGAGAGGGAGTTGCAGTCTTCAGAGAGCAACAGGCTATGATTTGCTCTGTTCGGCTGCTCAAACTCGATGGCACAAAGAACACAGAGTAGCAACTGTGATTTCAACCAGTGGATCAGGTGTGGGAGGGGGCAGGAGTTGTGCGATCTTCCCTGTCAATATTTTAAGGGAAGCTTTGGGTTTGTCTCTTTTACCCTCCACAGCTGAATCAAAGGTGCATCTATCTGGTTCCAAGGGGGCAGGATTTGGAGCAGGTCTGCATGAGAAAGGTAGATTGTTCCTCTCACACACAATCAGGATTTTCTGCCCACTCTCCAGAGGCCAGGACAAACCAATAAAGCTACTTTCCAGAAATGGTGAGATCCCCTCAGGCCCAGACAATGCACAGAGCTATGGCCTACACTCAACAACTGGGCCCAAACAGCATCCACCCTTTGTCTTGACCTTGCTTTCAAGGCAGCATAAGTTCCAGACCCATTCTTGGGGCACTAGGATAGGGTAAGCCAGGATTCTCAACTACAGCCCAGTTGTTCGGCTTCCCTCCCTTCCATTTGTCATCCGTCACCACTTCTTACCCTCTCTCTCCTATCATTAATCTCCCTTCTTCGCCCTGGAATTTCCCAGAGCAGAGAATGCAAAGACAGACAGGTGTGTGCCAGGGAAGTGATCAACTGCAGGTCAGGAGAAGCTCTCCCATTAGACTAAGATATTTCAAACCCCCCCCATCCCTCTCCAGCCCTCCCCAAAAGTCATCTATTTTGCTATGTGTACATAAAACATAAGGAGTTTCCTGTGTGTCCTCCTTTCAGCCATGACACGTCAAATTATTCTGCCTCCCAATATCCCATCTGGCTGTTAGAAACAAACTCCCCCGCCTCTCCTGGTCATTTCTGCCTTCCTCCCCCTTTCTCTAGTCTCCAGCCCATGTGTAAAAGTAGCAGGGGAGCCTTTATTAAAGCCAAAGCCCCTCGGCAGTGGCTTTCCAGCCAAACTGCTCTTGTATTACTTTTTGATGAGTTTTCAATTTAGGCCTTTGCAGACAGGGGGACGAAGGCGACTTGAGAGACAGAGGGGGGAAAAATGCAACAGATGGGGCCGATTGTGCTCTCTAGGCAAATTAAGGAAGACATCTGTAGCTCCCAAATACTGGTGGTCTAAAGCAATTAGTCCCCTGTGAAAAGGGGCCTCTCTGAGCCTCCCCCAGCCAATCCCAGTGCAGGCAGTGCTCACGTTACAATGGCCTTGACCACAATTCACTGAGCCAAAAAAAAAAAGAAAAAGAAAAAAAAAAAAGAAAGATTAAGCCAGGAGGAACTGTGGGGCAAGGCTGGAGTTGCTAAGCTGAACAGGGGAGGTTGCTTAAGTTGCTGTCTAACCTTTGAGCAAAACATGTTTTTTTTCCACTCAGCCCCCATGTGTCTGTTTTCAGTTCCGTGTTTGGAATGGACAGAGCGATTCTGCACACGTGTGTGTGTGCGCACACGCATGTGTGCAGCGTATGCACCTATTTGCTAGAGGTCCGTAATCTGTAAATTGCTCAGGGATTTCAATTTTCCACTGACTTGTTTGGAAAATAATGAATGAAGACACAAACCCCTGTGGGTGGAATTATCCCTCAGCCCTCAACGCCCCCAGGGGAAAAAAAAAGAAGCTGTTATATGATAAGACTCCTCTGTAAGTGATAATTATGATGATTGTTATGATGCTGGAGTGCTGCCTTTACAATTGGAAATAGGAACTCCAGATGGGTTAATCCGGAGGTGTGGTCCCCTTGCTTTATTCTAGCCTTCTATGACAGGAAGGCAAAAGCGGGAAAATCAGAAAGGACTTTACCTAGCCTGGTTATAAGCCCCCACGGGCTCTTTTATTCATGCATATTTATGATCAGTAGATCTCAGCGGAAAAACAACAACCCCCCAACAATGGGGGAGAGCTGCTGATGGAGGTCACAGCACCTTTCAATGACACCTCGTGGCTTTGTTCACCCAAGCACAATGGAGTTAAGAGATAGGAAGAATAGCTCCCTACACCAGGGAACGATCGCAGTTCTCTGGCTGATTCAGAAAAGAAAATAAAGCCCCAACTAATTTGATATCTTATTGGATTTCTCTTAACCTACAGCCTGGCCATTAAGGCTTGTCAAGGGCTGATCTCTTACAAAGAGCATTAGCCTCTGTGATATACTGATGTTTGCTCGTTTAAAGAAAAACAAAACACTATTTTCGCTCTTTAAATTCATGCTGAGTTAACTGGCTTGGACATTAAAAAAAATCACTCACTGAACCTTTGCCCTTTTAAATTAATTAATTTAATGTGTTTATTGTTATGGGGCCTGTCAGAATAACATCTTTAAGAGTCATCCAAAAGTCTAATTCACAATTAGTCTAAAAAGTCTAATTCACAATTTTATGATATTTTATGATATCACAAAATATCATCATTACAAAAGAGGTGGCCTTTTTATATTAGCTGAACTCAAATGGAAGACTTTGAGATATTAGGATACATTTTTCCTCCACCATAATTCCGGTCTTCTGTCATGGCTGAGAGTGGAGTGATGAAATATTATGAGAAAGGCTGATCTCACCAGCATTTCTAGCCACCAGCCAGCGGAACACAGAAGCAGCCAGCCCAGGGCTCAAATCACAAGATTCAGCTCAATTTCAGAGAAGCTGCCTACCCTCGTGACTGGTTTTCTGATTACAGTTTAATCCTTTCAGGTTTTCCAAGTGCTACATAGATAAGAGAGAAAAGTCCAGAGGACTCTGGGGACAGTAGGTCCAATCCAGCTTCCACTAAAGTAAATTGTAGGAGTCCCAGGGTCCCTATTCTTCCCATTAGACAGAATAAAGTTTTTCCTGGAGGTAAGATGCCAGGGCTTCAGGGAGCAGTTCCAAAGCCAGGTTTGCTAGGTGGTTTGAAGGGATAGGTGGAGGCAGCAGAGTCTAACAGGAAACATCCTGAAAACATCCACTCAATGTGCAGCAGCAGTCAAAAAAGCAAACAGAATATTGGGCATCGTTAAGAAAGGGATAGATAATAATACAGAAAATATCATTTTGTCTCTATGTAAATCCATGGTACACCCACATCTTGAATACTGCGTGCCGATGTGGTCTCCCCATCTCAAAAGAGATATATTGGGATTGGAAAAAGTTCAGAAAAAGGCAACAAAAATGATTAGGGGTATGGAATGGCTGCTGTATGAGGAGAGATTAATAAGACTAGGATTTTTCAGCTTGGAAAAGAGACGACTAAGGGGGGATATGATCAAGGTCTATAAAATCAAGACTGGTACAGAAAAAGTAAATAAGGATATGTTATTTATTCCTTCTCATAACACAAGAACTAGGGGCCACCAAATTAAACTAATAGGCAGCATTATTAAAACAAACAAAAGGAAGTATTTCTTCACACAACACACAGTCAACCTGTGGAACTCCTTGCCAGAGGATGTTGTGAAGCCAAGACTATAACAGGATTCAAAAAAACACTAGATAAGTTCATGGAGAATAGGTCCATCAATGGCTATTAGCCAGGATGGGCAGGAATGGTGTCCCTAGCCTCTGTTTGCCAAAAGCTGGGTATGGGTGATAGGGGATGGATCACTTCATGGTCACCTGTTCTGTTCATTCCCTCTGGGGCACAAGGCATGGGCCACTGTCAGAAGACAGGATTCTGGGCTAGATGGACCTTTGGTCTGACCCAGGTATGGCCGTTCTTATGTTCTAAAGTTTCCAGAACTAAAATGTTGTTCTCATGCCAGACAACTGCCCTTACCCTGACCATGGAGCTAGGCGAAAGGCTTATTTTCCTTGGGCAGCCAGCACTGCAAATACAGGCATCCATTTTCCTCAGAAACAATCTTTGAAAAAGGGCTGCTTCCAAAATATCTGAAGGAACCTCCCCACAGCCTTCATTCCTGATGCAGAAGAAAGCCGGGCACCTGTGCTTCTGCCGTTTTAGAAGATCTTCTATAGTACAACTGACACTCCGAAAAACCATGCAGCACAAAGTCTCCCTCAGCCCACAAAGGGCTTTGTCACATTCTTCCCTTCATACCAGCTTCCCACTCCAGCAGGAACTACAGTACTTTGAACTTCAAGTCGGCTAGCCAGCGTTAGGATGCTAACAGAATTTGTGAAATGGATACAAAGCCTCATGCTTCAGGGGTTAAACCGATCTCTAAGTAAGGATTAGGATGAGCCCTTCATGGGGGAACAAGTTATCCCACATCTGCCTACTACAGGGTTTTTCACCCCTTCCTCTAAAGCCTCTGATAATGACCACCTGTTGGACACAGGGCACTGGACAAGGTGGACCATGGATCTGATCCATTTTGGTCCCTTCTGGCCTTGGAATCTATAAAATATAAGAATTGCCACTGTGATGATCTCATTCAACCTCCTGCATAAGGCAGACCATAGCACATCCCTCAAAAATCTAGAGCAGATCTTTAAGAACTTGGATGTAAAAGTTCAGTGATGAAAAATCCCCCATTATGTGCCTCTGCTATGTACATCGGCCAAACTGGACAGTCCCTATGAAAAAGGATAAATGGACACCAATCAGATATCAGGAATGGCAATATTCAAAAACCTGTAGGAGAGCACTTCAACCTCACCGGACACACCATAGAAGATTTAAAGGTCAGCATTTTGCAGCAAAAAAACTTCAAGTCCAGACTGCAAAGAGAGACTGCAGAGCTGCAATTCATTTGCAAATTTGACACATTCAGTTTGGGACTGAATAGAGATTTTGAATGGCTAGCTAACTACAAAAGCAGTTTCTCTTCTCTCGCTATTCACACCTCCAGTTCAACTGCTAGAGGAACACCTCACCCTCCCTGATTAGAGATAACAAGCTGGTTCAGCCTGATTGGACTAACCTTGTTATCTCCACCTGATTCTTGCCTACCTATTTATACCTGCCCCTGGATACTTCCACTGCATGCATCCGACGAAGTGGGTATTAGCCCACGAAAGCTTATGCTCTAAAAAAAATTTTAGTTAGTCTTTAAGGTGCCACAGGACTCTTTGTCACTTCCGAAAAATCCCCCATGACCCTTAGGGCTTTTTCTATACCACTGGCTGGGTCGACAGGTAGAGATCGATCTATTGGGGAATCGATTTATCATGTCTTGTCAGGATGCAATAAATCAATCCCCAGAGGCACTGCTGTTGACTCTGGAACTCCAGCTCACCAAAAGGCGCAAGGCAGAGTTGACGTGGGAGCCCGCTGTCAACCACTGCCACCGTGAGGACTGCAGGTAAGTCAACCTAAGATGCGTCGACTTCAGCCATGCTATTCATGTAGCTGAAGTGGCGTATTTTATGTCGACCCTTCCCACTAGTGTAGACCAGGCCTTAGTAAATTGTTTCACTGGTTAGTTCCCCTCACTGCCAATCTGCATTTGTCTAGTTTCAAGTCCCAGCCATTGGATCATGTTATACTTTTCTCTGCTACATTGAAGAGCACAATATCAAATATTTGTCCCTGTGCCATAGACAGCTTGGTTGCAGCAGGCACAATCTAGTTCTAAATGGGACATACATTGCACTTTAATGCGTGGTCTCTGGTTATTATATCAGCTCCCATTTGCTCCTCTGAATCTGCTTAACAAACTGATAAAGTAAATGTAAAAATACAAAGGATCAGGGTGCTACTCAAGGGCCAGAGTCTGAGATAGATGACCCCACTGCAGTCACTAGGATGCTCGTGGAGGATAATGCTGCTTAATATGGTTAAGGGTATTTGAATCTGACCCTAAATTTGCCCTATGTTCTTTACCATCCTTTTTGTGACTGCTTCTTAAGGAGCAAAGCTGAAAGCCATTTTCTCCAGACTGGCAGCTAATGCAGATTCACGATGCAGGGTATGATCTCTTTTCTCATCCAGGGAGGCGCTGGGTTGGGGGGAGGGGAATCTTGGCTGTTGGTGGATGCTAAGTACTCACTAATTTCTTTCCTTGACTGCTCCAGGGCTGGAGCACCCACGGAGACGGTGCCTTGTATCTGGCCTGTGTCAGACTAGATGATCACAATGATCCCTTCTGGTCTTAGAAGCAACGAATCTATGACAGGTCCCCATTTGTTGTTGTTTTTTTTAAAAAAAAAGAGCTGGCAGACTACACAAGAAGCAGAGCCAATTATGCAAGCTAATTGCAAATAACTTTCCATTCATAGAATGTAAAAAAAAAAATATGAAAATGTTACTCATTTTATATATAAACACGTTATTGTGTATGTAAAGGCAATGCAGTGAATGTTCCTGGGATTTCAAATCCACTGCCTTAATTTCAGAAATATGAAGTTGAATCATTACCACCTTACAATAGGTTTAGAGCAGCTTAACCTTTCACACACATACTATACACTAAATTTGCCTTGATAGCAGCTATATTAATTAGCAGCTTTCTGCAGTCACATCAGTTATCTGCATGGAAGTACAGTGAAGGCTGTATTCATAACCTCCATAGAATAAATACCTCACTATATTATTCATAAGGAATGGCATAAGTATTTCCATACACAAATTTTAGTTCCAGCCAAAAACATCTCCCTTTTGCAGTAGGTGATGGAAAAGTCTATCTAGGAATAACCATTAAAAGAAGAAAATTATTTTCCCTACTCTGTCTACAAAAGGAAGGACGGAAAGATATTTCTTAATGCTCCATTCAGTTGGAATCAATTTTTTATCCAACAGAGTAAACACACATACTGTAATTGTCCTCGAGAATGTTGCTTACTCATGTTTATGCAAGAGGCTGACTTAATTATGTTATAGATTTTATTTCCCTGTAGGCTGTGTTACAGCTTGACTGCTGTCACCAGGGGTACTAATAACAGAAGATTTCCCCAAAGATGCCCTCATCTTAAATGAATGGTCTTTCACATGGTATTGAACATACACATAATGTGTCTGCATCATAGCCAATGAAGCTAATCAGATCATCTGAAGTTTACTTTGCTGTTTGCCTAGGTCACTATCCCATGGTTTACTATTATCTCAGTGAAAAGCCATACAGATGTCTAACTTGGCCTCCTGGCTTTTTCCTTTGGAATTTCAGCTTGTGAATAATTCTATTAGGAAGTTGTTTTCAGAATCACACGCGTTTCAACATCTCTCTGCGGAGTCTCTCTCCAGCATTCAGTCAAAGCTCAAATGCCTCATCATTGTTCACAATATTTGTGTGATCAGAGACAAAGAATCATATACAAGGTGGAGGCTGACATTTTCACAGATGTCTGTGGGAATGGATGCCCACTTCCTGTTAAAACCAACAGGAAAGGGAAGTCCAAATATTTTAGATGGCTTTGAAAACCTCAGTCATAATAGCTTCTTGCAGTTTTATTGGGAACATCTTTCCCCTTACTTTGTGTTGTGTCATAAGTCTCATGGGTCGAGAAATATACAGGCCCTGATCCGTCAAAGTCCATAAGCACATGCTTAACTTTAATCACAAGTAGTGCTATGAATCAGGGCCTCTGTATAGCTAATGTAACAGCATCAGTTTGTAGCTAGTAATTCAAAGCATCATTTGTTTTACTGTAAAAATGATCAAAATGCTATTTTTATAGTAGAAATACTGATAACTTGCTTAGTTAATGTAATGAGAATACCAAGATTCACAATCTACACGGCACAAGATGGACCCCTGAATACAACAGTAGGTCAGATCTTCAGTTCCCCTCTCCAGCTGCTTTGCCACTCAATGAAGCGTAGAGCATCGTGCTTGCTTCACCCATGTTTTGGGGTGAAAGGGGAAGTAGCTGGCTGCTGGTCTATACCACCCCTCCCTGCCCACTTATTGAGGATCAGAGTAACAGATGCACACAGACTGCCTGCCCTCTGAGCCTGAACCTAAGCTCCGTGTAGTCCCCTCGGTGGGTATAAGTGGTGTTCTTATGCCCTGGCAAGTCACAATTAACTTCCAGACTATCAGACCTTGTGCTCCCTATGCCTCGCTATATGTACTGTACAGTGTATCTGTTACATATTGTACAATATTAGGCACACCAAAGGCTCTGAACACCTAAAAAACAGAATGGCCTGAGATGAGGGGTGGCCTGCGAATAGGCAGGCCAATCCACAATGTTCCCTGCAGGAGCGATCTGCAGGGAAAAGGGGGTGTCTAGTCCTCCAGCCAGATAAGGGCTATATAGCCATCAGCCCCAAATGTTAGCCCATAGCTGTTAGGCCACTTACATTGGGTCAGCTGACAGTAGCAGAAACATGCTCCTCTTTGCATATCACTCAGAGATCCCATCTCACCGTTGAAACTAGCTTACGGATAATGTTCTTGATAATATTTCTTGGCAAAACAAGTTTTGCAAAAATTACGTCAGGTCTCCAGTATCATGATTTCTTTTTTAAAAAAAGTCTCCTGGTTTTAAACCAATCTTTTTCTTTGCTGCCTGATTTCTTAGCCTTTAGGATGCATTTGGGTCACATTTTCCAGCTTTTCTTCACAACCATAAAGGCTAGAAATTTGCCCCCCTTCCTCCCATTTTTATGGAATCACTTATCTCTGGAAGCAGGGGGCTTTAAAAAAAAAAACAAACACAAAACCTGAACTATTACCCCCCACCACCACCCACATGCCTGTCTTGTTATATAATCACTGTCTCCCTAAAACTGGCTTGATTCATTTCTGTCTTCCACTGCAAGACATTTGTAAGTTATTCAGATTTCCCTGGATTGGTATGGTTGAAAGATCTAGCCACACAGATAAATGTCCTGAATCTGGGTATGAATATACAATAATAAAAGCGAGTTTTATGTTTACGGTATTGTAATTATGTTTTCATTGTGTTTCTTGAAAAGGCCCAAGGATGGACACTTTCTAAACATAGGCCAAGGGTAAGTAATTGTAGCTCTATTGACATCAATGGAGCCATGCTTTTTTTTAAAAAAAAAGCGACAGATGGGGATTTGAGCCCCCAAATATACTCAGATTTAGACACTTGATTACCTGCTTTAAATGTCCCATGAATGGGCTGAATTTGGCTCTCCTTACTCATGTTCTTTATTCTGAAACCAGCCTTCAATGGAAAATTTATTTATTTCACAGCAAGAAACAAAATATAAAATAAACTGATGAGAATGCCGAGATTTTGAAGCCTGTTACCCTAGAGAGAGAAGCTAGTTCTGTGGTCAGAGTGCTATCCTGGAGCTCAAGACTAAGTTCAATTCTTTGCTCTACCACATCCTGCCTCAGTTTCCCCTCTGTTAAATGAGGATAATAGCAGAGCACTTCCCCACTTCACAGGAGGCTTGTAAACCAAATACATTAATGACTGTGTGGTGCTCAGATACTATGGTAATGATCAACAAAAACTGTGGCACAGGATATTTGGCAATTCCCTGCATATAACCCTTTATAACAATACTAGATCTAGTGACATTGACATGGCTACTTGTGAGTAAGATGAGCAAGTCCTAGCCCACTGGGCCAGATTCTCTGGCCAATTTTATCTAATTTTAAATACATAATTATGTTTGTAAGAATATTATGCTTTCCACCAGATTTTGCTACCAAAGAATCAGATCTCTCTGCTGGTGAAATTGTGCAATAGAGTGAGCCTATATGGCTTTAAAAGCATTCACGGCTGGCTTGTTGCCAATTGGATTGAAATCCTAAGCATTGTAGCATCATTAACGAGGGTTGGCGGAGACTCAAATGATAATGAAAAAAGTATTAGAAGTAGAACTGGAATTTTTCAATGTACAACGGAATCTGGTATATAAAATTTTGCATTCTGAGAGACAACAACAATTCATGCATTCTCTTATGGAGACCATCTGCCTACTGTGACATTCATGCATGCTGGATGAAAACTGAATCAAATATCTCTATACATCTGTCGTGTTAGGTTGCAATTTCTACCTTAAAGCTTCAAAAAAGTCTAACTTAATAAAAAATACTTTTCCCACTAAGAGATATTAGCTTTTGCTTTTTTTTTATTCTTCAGTATCTTCCATGGGTTTACATAGTGGGGATTGATTTCTATAACAGAAATTAATTATACATCATGATTTTTTTCTGTCTTGAGAGTAATTGCTATGTTTGTAACTAGTTCAAAGGAATAATAAATATAAAATGAAAAAATGTCATTTGTTCTGTTGTGTGCTGATTTTATCATATATAAAGTTCAAGGGATCCCTGAAACACAGCTGTGTATGGCACACTTCTAATACACAACTCCATCTCACTTTCTGCTCAGTTTAATTTTTATTCAGATTTTTTGAAACTACAACTAGTCCATGGATATCAAATTTTACAAAGCTGCAGCAATAACTTTTATTTTATTTACTACCTAACAAACAACGTGTTATATTTAATTTTGATTTATTCAGGGCAGGAAAAAGCAGTGGACTGTTAGTATGTGTCAGAAAAAAAAATCTATTTGAGCCAATCCTTATGTAGTATTTTACAAATGGGCCCGTTGAAATCATTAGGATTCTATATTTTAGAGTTAATTGCTCTGAACAGAACACCCTGAGGGCCTGATTTTCAGAGGCTGGGGGCTCAGTGCTGTTTGAAAATCAAGGCTCTCAAGCGGAATATACAAAAAATGAAGCACTCAAAAGTTACTAGTAACTTCCGAAAACTTAGGCCAAGCTTGCTCTTATTCCTGTGTTCTAGAGACCCAATTCTGCCCGCTCCACTGAGCTTCATGTTTGTGAAACAGCACCTGGTGCAACAGGGTCGTGGTCCATGACTCGGGATCCTAGATGTTCTGATTATGAATCAATAAATAAATAGAATACAGACTTAGAGGTCAGTTCTCATTGAGACATTCATGTGCATTGGGGGAGAATCAATTCCTGAGTATATGCTAACACTCAGAGCTCCTCACAGTTCAGCTCTATGAAGCTTGAAAATACAGCTGTGAAGCAAAGAAAGCGTTGAGCGCCACTTGCTGGTACAAATCTAAACTGGAGGAAGAATGATTCTTTACAGAAGGAACTCTTCTTTGATCAATATTCTAACTGGAATTATGGATTATATGATTGTTCTCGTGCTATATGTGACACTATTGCATAACTTACACAAAGAGAGCCACACTGCTATCATGGGTTACAATATCATAAACTACTTACTAGAGCTGGAAGAATAATGCAGACTTGTTGTCCAGATTCTTAGCTACACCTCAAAAGTATGTACAGCAACGTAGGAAGGGCTTGAAGTGACCTTTTTACCCTCCTCTGATCCTGGAGCCACTTTATGCAGATCTGGTCTCCTGGCATAAATCACAGCAGCCTGAATGCTCACATTTATTGCTAGCCAAGTGCAAAGAAAGCCGTTGTAATGCAACTCCCCAGGGTGGGTCATCCGCAGTGGGGACTGAGCTCAGGACTTCTGGGTCTAAAAGCACAAGCCTCTATTGCCTGAGCTCAAAAGGCTCAGGGTCAGTTAGCTCAAAGGCTGGAGCAGAACTGTAAAGTGCTCGGTGTCCAGCCACTAGGAGACAGAGTCACACTGGGTAAGTGTGGGTTACCAAAACAAGGCTTGCCTTTGCCACACCTCCGCACATTAGAGATGGGGGCGGATTCTTAGCCCCACTGTGGTACCTTTGCACTGTTCCACCAGCGCAAAGGGACAGTGAAACACATCTAGCCAGCTCCTCAGATTCCCCCTGGGTATGGGTTGTTGCTGGAGGGAGGCGGGGGAAATATATGACCAGAGCACTGATATGCTCCGGTGATCTCCAGCAGCTGGAATGGCCTCTTGGAGCCATAGGCATCCAGGCACAGTTTAGAGCAGCTCAGAGGCTACTCTAAGTTGCTTAGAGGGCAGACTCCTTCCCCTCCCACTCAGTTCTGTAATACAAATTCCCAGTGTCAGGGAAGTGGAAATGTAGCATAGCACCAACTCCCCTTTGCCTAGGGTGACCAGATGTTCCAATTTTATAGGGCCAATCCCCCCATTTGGGACTTTATATTATATGGGCACCTATTACCCACCTCTGCCTGTCCCGATTTTTCACACTTGCTGTCTAGTCGTCCTACCTTTGCCACCACCTGAGGGAGAATACTCCTTTCTGATGCTGAGCTGATACAGGCTCTGGGTTGGGAACCTGACAGCTACACTGTATTGGATGTTAACAGGGACAGACTCAGTGCCCAAGTGCTGGGCAGAGTCAGAGGGAGGCTATGCAAATCACCTAGGATATTACTCTAGGCTGATTGCCATAGCAGCCTGCGTGCTGATACTGGGTGGGTCACCCTCAGTTAGAAAGCACTGACTTTTTTAAAAAAACACATTTCCTACCGTTTAAGGAGCCTAGATCTCTTTGCACAGCTAGAGTGGAAGTGGGTGGAGAGGGGTGTCCCTTTTCAGTATCCAGAGTCACTCACGCTAGTTTCCTTCATTCAAATGTGCAGGGCCCAACCCTGAAATCTTTCCTCCGTTATTACTCGGTCCTCCTTACTCTGGCAAGATGCCTGCTGAAGTCAGTTGGCATTTAATGGGTAAGACATGGGAGCCCATTTGTTCTCCCAGACTGATATGGGGATAATGCCACGAGGGAAACCTCATGGAGACTTGCTTCCTATACACTTCTTTCCTTGGTGATTTTTTTGTGCAGCAGGCACACTGGCCTGGGAAAGGACCTTAAGATTTATCCCCAGAAGTGGTAACCCAATTTTATGGGTGCTCTTTATGTGTAGCTTAGGTTTTGTTTAATTGCAAGATTGTTCTCGCTTTTATATTTTCCTGTCTGCACAGGCATGCTCCAAAATATAACTACAAAGTTTATAACTGAAAAATATTAATTAAAAAATTCCAAACAGTCCCTCCTTCCCCCAATTGTTAAATTTTGTATCAAGCAGAGACAAGAGTTTGATAAGCAAACAATTCCATGATCACATTAGAATAAAAGACTTTTTAAGGTATGAACCACTGATTGTACATCACCATGGATACAAGAGACTCAAATTAGTCAAACCTATTTGTGTCAAAATTGTTGTTGTGTGTCTCCTCCTGTATCCCAAAGATCAATTCTTTAATGGGATACAGCAGCAGAAAATGCCAACTCCTATAAAACCAGCAGATGTCATCAAGTTTTCCAGCCCCCGTGCAGATGTGCTTCACTTTTCTTTCGTTCTGATTTTCCTTGACAGCCTCCACTGCAGTACTATGGCATTGACAGACATGCAGAGAGTGGTCCTTGGGTTTTGTTTAGCACAGAAATTGACCCCATGCAAAATCTGACTATAAACCTGCTCAAATGTTTACTGATAACGTGAACATTCAAATAGGGCTTCCATTTTGCTATGGAGTGTTTGTTAAATCAGGGTTTTGTTTCATTTCCAGCAGATGGAGCTAGAAAGCAGAGAGAGTAGTTTATACATCAATAATGTCACATTTTCCTGCTTATGAATTAGTCACCTATACATTTAAAGGGCTGTCACATGATTGCAAATTCTGGCACATCTTTTGACAGACAACAATGGCAAACTTAGCTTTATATCATCTACCACTATCATGAGGAAACTCCCACTAATACTTTGGTACCATGGATCTGGTCATTTAGCAACTGAAGGACTTCAGAAGACATCTGGTATGAGTCACTGTCTTGTCTTGTGAGCCAGGAGGTATTTATTACACAGCACAGTAAAATAATGCAGTAAGAAAAATATAAAGCAATGCTGATAGCAGCAGATGAATGGGAGAGTAGTAATCCACCCTGCAGAACGGGTCCAGACCTGCTATAGAATATGGATACAGTGTTTTATTTTCTGTCCATAATGAGGAAACACACATGTTTTTTTTTAAACTAGCTTTGGGATGGATTTGTGGGAACTAGCATCAACCTGCAAGTTTGGCATCTTGGAGCATCGACAAATCCTCATCCAGGGACACTGGGAGACAACCAATTTTGCAATTATTTGGGATTCTGAGTGTACAGAATTAGACAACGAGGAACTTCCCTTTTGAGGTGTCCTGCTCTGGTGGTTGCAATTCTACCAGACCATAAATTCAATGCAATGGACTCCAGCAGCCAGATGGCTGGCTAAATTGGGGGGCAACACTGTTCCCTAAGGACTTGGTTTCCTGTAGTTCTCTATGTGGTGAGCAACCATCAAGCAATCAGACCCACTTTTCTCTCTCAGCACTCGAGGGACAGATACTTCTCCCACATCCAAAGTCTTCAGAACATCATGGCCAAACTCCTTGTGGGTGTCCCTAAGATTCCATCATGTCACGGTACTTTCGAATCTGATACTGTATGTCACAGCAACAGACAAAGAGATGCTGTGTCAGAATCACAGGACTTGTTCTAGAGGGATCTTATTTCTAGCAGGAAAGAACCAGAAGGGGTCTTAAAGAGGTTTACTTCCCTTTTAGTTGTTTTTTTTTAAGATGGTAGCCACATGTGAGAGGAAGGATGTCCTTGTTGCTAATGCACAGGGCAGAAGTCAGGAGATCTGGATTTTATTCCCAATCCTGCCACAGGTTTTCTGAGTGACCATGGGCAAGTCATTGCACCTGACTTCACTTTGGAGGTCTCAGAGGAGTGTTGTGGAATGCAATGAACATACATAACATGTTTTGAGTTAGATGAAAAGCACAATAGAAGTGTTATTATAATTCACAGTGACTAATTTAATCCATGAATTTAGCCACTTTTTCAGATCATGGAATATCCAGCAACAAAGCATGATTTCTTTGAATATATTCATCATCAAGAATATTTTCTTTTTTATTATTTATGGATCATGACCTTTCAAAATTGGATGTGGGGGAGGCAGGGAGTTCAACTTTTTGCCAAAATAGTCATGACATTTGTTCCATATTTTTTGACCAACTACAGAACTGGTCAGAATTTCTCCAATTTTGAAATTTCAGAAATTTCAAATTTCAAAACAAAAAATCCTGAATAAGTTCCCAAAACTGTTAATTCTCCTCTTCTGCCCCACTCCCATAATTTAAAATTGAATTGTGTTGCTTAGTTCTGACTGGCCAGGTAAATGACTTGCTATTATTTCTCCTCCCTACATATAGGGATGTGCAGCTGATTTCAACATGAAATCTTGAGGATGAGAATAAAAAAATTGGTTTCTACAAATATTTGCACCTACTTTAAAATTCACTTTGAACCAACATCTGTGCCAGTAAAATTCAAATACATAATGGGCGTAGAATGACAAGTAAATACTCTTTAAAAAAATCAGGTGGAAGCTTTTTCGCATGATTTATGTTCACAGCTTAATGACTAACTTCATCAGACCTCAGAATTAGGAGAGGTTGAGCCCTGGTCAGTACTTGATTGGGATACTTCCAAAAAAGCTGCAGAAAGTGGTGCACATAATGTAGACAGTGGCATTATTGGTCTGAGTATTGCAACAATACCTCAGCATGTAGTTAGGGGGTGCTGTGTGCAGTGCATCTGTCCCTTTTATGACTGCAAAATCCAGATCAGGATTTAGGGATAACACATAAGGTGATCCTGTGTTTTAGTCCAACTCATTTTTATTCATTAAAGCTGTTCTCTACCATGTGGGACATTGCAATCTATTGCTGCCAGTGCAGTCTTTTAGATGAGATGTAAAACTGGGGTTCAAAGAGTGTTAGTGAGTCCCTGCGTCCTGTTAAATTAGGTAATAACATCAGCCTATAATACCTGAAATCTCTCCTGTAGTTTCGATTGATAAAGGTATTATTTACTTCCATCCAGCTGTTGTTAAACAGCTGTCTCTTTAAACATGTGAATTTGTAAGCCTTTCAGGGATCCTGGCCAAAAAGCACTAAAGAAATGTACTGTCATGCTTACTGATTGGCCTTGTTTGTTTGTTTGTTCATGCCAGTGCCACTTCCTTTCTGTTACGTGCCCCCTTTTTGGCTCGTGTGCTCCATACATGTTTCCTGTTAATCTATTTTGAATTATCCAACTGCAAGATATTTACCAAGCAGGAATGGCAATTATTCTCTGTACAACAGCAAGGAAATCAGAGTGCCTTGCTTTGTGTGTTCAGGTAACAATTTTGCTGCTAATGATTTATGCTACATTAAGCAACAGGTCTCTGGAAAACTACTTGGAAGCTCTGAATGCTACACATTTTCTCATCAGATTTTTGATTGCTATGATATATGCCCGCATGAGGCTGCAAGGAAGGGGGAGGAAAGCTTTTTATGTTATATTATGACCCATATGGAAAAAATATATATTTCCCACACATCTGATCATATATATTGGGCACATTTGTAAAGCACATGTGAACTTTTATGAAACTAGACTGATTACATGACCAAAATATATCAGTTGGAGCTAGATTTATTTAAACCCTAATAAATATATTGCTCCCATGGCTGCACTGAATTAGCAATCCAGTTGGTTGATGAGAATTCAGGGCTGTGCCAGATTAAATCTGCATTGGACAATAGTGTCTTCTCAGGTAATGCATCCCACAGAGTAAACAATTACCAAGTTGGTCCTTGGCTTCCCACTTCTTCTTTCACAAAAACCCAAGCACCAGCGACAAAATGAGAGTTTAATCACCCTCTTGTGGATAAAATATGGGAAGAATTTTATGGGCTTAGACACGTTGGACAAAAGAAGGGATCTTGACAAGCACGAGTCTGCAAACCTGGTTTTCCGCTCCATGGGATCACATCCATGCTTAAGTGGCAGCGCTTATGTGTTTGTGATGGAGTTTGTTTGCCGACTGTTCTATTGTTCAATAGATTTTCCACCTCTCCCTTTCTGGCAGGGGAGGAAGGAGATGAACGGGGGCAGGGAGGAATAGTAGCACTGAAGGAAGAACGGCTTTGAGATCTCTGCCTGTGCACTCCTACTCTCCTCTTGTCTCTCCTTCTTCCCACACTGGTCAAAAGGAGATGCTCCGAATGGGACACCCGAAAGCTTTATAATCCTCTCTGCAGCAGGAGAGGACAGGTCCACCACAACAAAGACCCAACACGGTCAGCGAGAACCAAGAAGCACCCAGGCAATGTCGGCCTCCTCATCCAGAGTCTAAAGAACCCTTTTTGTGCGAGCACTGAGTAATCGGACCGACGGGAATTTCTGAAGCTGTTGGCATAGCAGCCTGGCTCCTGAGTGAGCCAGGCCGTCGGAGGGGATGGGCCCTCGGGAGCACTGCATTGTGTCAGGTCCTCTGCATTAACGCCCCAAGACCCACAAAGTTGGAAGCAGGATTCCCCATGGATCCTCAAGCTGTGCAATGAGGAGACAATGCTCCTTAGCCTCTCCACAATCCTGAGAGTCCCGTCCTGTAAGGCGATGAGAGCTGGGAAAATACTTTCCCCTGTAGGTTTTCCATTTCCAACCCATTTTTCACGGATCTAAAGGTACGTCTGTACCACCTGCCGGATTGGCGGGTGGTGATCGATCTATCAGGGATCGATTTATTTCATCTAGTGAAGACACGATAAATCGATCCCAGAGCACTCTCCCCATCGACTCCGGAACTCCACCTTCTCAAGAGGCGGAAGCGGAGTCGACAGGGGAGTGGCAGTGGTCAACTCACCGCTGTGTAGACGGCCAGGTAAGTCGATCTAAGATATGCCAACTTCAGCTATGCTGCTTGCACAGTTGAAATTGCATATCTTAGGTCGACCATTCCCCTCTCACCCTCAGTGTAGACCAGACCAAAATATCTCAGGCAATGAGGCTTCTAGCACTTCCCTTCAGAGATTGTTCCATAGACGAATGGATTTCAACATTCGGAAGCGTTTTCTGCTATTAAGCTGAGTTTTCCTTTTCTTTATTTCATCCCATTACGTCTCATTCTGAATGCCACCTTTCATTTCAGTTGATGTTGATCTCCTACTGGCCTAATGGTGCCACCTTTAGATTTACTTGAGCCCTCTCTTCATCCCAGGCCCCATGGGTATACACAGATCCCAGTGAATGAACAGCAAAATGGGACTCGTCCTGTGGTCTTGCAGAAGCTTATTCCCCAAGATCATGAATGACTTTAACGCACAGTAGATAATTAGTGATTTATTTTCTATCTGGGAATGAACTGTAGCAAAAAGAGAGAATGAAGAAACTGTGCGCAGCTAATATCCTCTAGGGGTTCATAGTAAATGCTACAGCTCTTATACTTATGGTCCCATTAAATTTTCCTATGTTGAAATGATGGTGGACAGGTGGAATTGGTCATCCATCCTGAAACTAGGCTAATTTGGGACAAAACTGATGAGTTTTGAAATATTTATTTGTACAGGCAAAACTGTACGGAGGGATTAAGCAGCGATAGCTGAATGCTGTTCACACACACGTGCTCCCCACTCCTGCAAAAGCAAACCAGATTGCATTACCCAATAAGATTAGTACTTTATTGAACCTCATTATAAGTTCACGTCCACCCATAGTCATATCCAACTGTTATTTTTGGCACACAGAGCCACCATGATTTAGTATGCTGTGTGAGAAAAAATGAAGTCTCCTTCTAAATTGACTATTATTCCAGATGTGGTAGTTGCCTTAGATTCTTTTCAAGGAGGGTTTTTTTTTTTTATGATTTAGGTTGTTTGAATCTGGCATTATTTATTTATATATTAAAGTCATGGCTGCAGGGGGAGGCACTACTTAATGAAAGCAAAAGGAAAGGGGGATAATAAAATGTGTTCACTGGACAAAAATATTTACACATATAATTTTTGCATGTTCCCCAAGAAAAATAAAAAGGAAAGATATATAAGGGCACAATTATTCGCTATTCTACTAACAGCAAAATCCCAGGAAAATGCTGAATTTTAAGTAATGCGAGTTTCTCATTTAATTGACTGGTTGGAACGGTTATTGGCAGGAGGTGAGAGAGAGGCAATGAGTCATCAGATTCTTTTACAGTAAGATCACACATTTGTAGATACAAACTAGATATGGGGGAAACGAATTGGCTCGGATTTTGAACAGCCCCGCAGATGTTCCGCTCTGAAGTTTTTGTTTGGCCTATTATAAAGAGAGGGGTTATTTGCAAAACTGCCACAAGAGCTTAGTGAGGTTCAGCAAAGGAGTGGATATTTAGAGGATAGCAAGAATATCCAGAGTTATAGTAGGAAGGATTAAAAACAACTTGGAAGAAGAAATACTTGCCCTATTGAAGTCATGTGAGTTTTGCCACTGATTTCAATGGGGCTAGGATTTCAATCCAAGAGCTGTGGAAGAGATATAAACCTTCACATTCCAAGGCATAAACTGACCTCTATTAGAAGGAAACTTTCCCTATGGGCAATTTATTCCATAACTGCTTCCTAGAGGGTTTCTTGCACCTCTCTCAGAAGCAGATGTACCACCTATTATTGGAGAAATGATACTGCCAAGATGGAACACTAGGCTAACCCAGGATGGCATTTAGATTTTGGAGACGTCCATGGTTGATGGAATTTGGATTTGAGTTTTGGTTCACAAAGAATAGAAAAAAATGCAGTAAATCCTTGAGCAAATTCATCAATTAAACCAAGATCACATCTGCACTAGAAAAAAGTAAACTGGTTCAGACCCAAATCTTCACTGAAAAGTCAAATCAACCTTTCCAGGTTCAAGAGCAGTTCAGATAACATTCCTCACGTTAATTTCTCATTTTTATGTCCTGCTACATGTCCTGATTCTGGCCAGAGCTGGAAAAAAACTGCATGAAAAGCTGTTTCTGTGGTATTTCCTTGCCCAACCAGACCTGAAAGCACTGTGAATCTCATTTCATTTATAGCCCAGTTTGGCAGACTTGGGAAGTTGAGATAAGTCAGATATGGTTGAAAACAAACATCACACTTCTAGCTGCTGTTGCAAATGAACTCTCCAGATCTTTGTTTATTCTTGTTTGTTGTAAATAATTATTTTGTGCATGAATTAATCTTGGTGATAATGATATCAGCACAAGTTACAACCTGTTCTGCTTCCAAGGGAAGTGGACTTCAAACACATGGGATTCACATTACCTCCTATTTTATTATGGAGAATTGAAAATACTCCCAAATCTATCTTATCTAAGATGCTTATATAGTTACCCCATTACTGTAGCAGCTAATTATCTCAGAGTTTTGAATCTATAAATGGGCCTTTGTAAAATTTCCTCACTTGGTATTTATTGGCAGAGCTATGACCCGTCTAACAGGATCTTCAAAGAATGTGTCTATCCCTACATGTTTCTATGGTATATTTGCAGCATTCCTGTAATATGAATGATCGGTAAAATAACACAGCTAATACCTTTCCCCCAGAGATAAAAGGCACTTCAGATATCTGAACCAATTTTTTTTAAAGACTCCACATTTGTACACACAAATAATGACACTTGCCAGCTAACTAGATGTCCAGCTACCTGATGTACATACAACTGAGATGTATGTGTACAAATTCAGTATTTTACCATGCAAACAACAAGGCCCAGGTGATGATGCCCTTTTTAGACTTTTGGACCCCAATCTTATACACTTGGAACACTAGGCTATGACCATAGGACATGGGAGATATGAGATGGGAATAAAATTGTGGGAAGAAATTAAAATTGCTCTGACAGCTGTTTTATCTTACACTGGCTGGCAAATGCTCATGGGGGCTGTTCTGGTAGCCGTGGGCCATCTGGATGCAGAGTAGCCCTGGCCATATGCCCTATATCAGCCGGCAGGATTGGGAGAGACTTAAGAGCTATCACCCTGCATCACTGAGACATTCCTCTACCCAATGAGAATCCTCCACTGGCCTGTTATCCTGGGTTTAAGGCTGCTTTGTAGCATTAAAACTATTCCAAAACAGCCACACCAGACTGGACAATTTGGTCCACTATTAACATTCCCATGAATTGCAGGGGGCTTGACTTATGAGTGGGGGGTGGGAGTGGCTTGGGAAGCTGGGGTACTTCAGCTTGCTGAGAAGGCTTAGTCTGAGAGAGAAGGCACTGAGTGCATTTTTCAAGCCCTACCTCTTAAAAAATTGAATCAAGAAGTGAGTGGAGTTCAATCAGTTTTCAGGGATACGTAATCATGAAAGTTCCACCATTAAGGTATGTGGCAGGACAGTGACTTTTTGGGGGAAGCTAGCCAATCCCTCTCAAGGGTCACAATGTCCTGCTTCTTTGCAAAATTTCCCAAGGCTGAGCTACCTGTTAATTACGTTTCTCTTGCTGAGACTGTAACTTATCTCCATGGCTTCCTTTTACTCTCTGGTACAAGTGAGTTTGCTTTACCTATGGGAGATAGTTTAATCAAGTGCCAGATTTTTATTTTATATTTTATATTTTCAGTCCAAATCTAAACCTCCCTCCTATTTTCACTCATGCCACCACCTTTAGATCAGCTTCTCATCTCGATGTTAATAATATCACCCAGACAGGCAGACAACTGAAGCCATTCAGTATCCACCATTGATCCTATGACATATACCAGCTTTGACGGACAAGGTCGTGTTCTTTTCTGTCCCTTCCCCACCCCTTTAATAGCAACTGATTGAAGGAATGACCCTTCAGTGAAGTGAGTTGAAGAGGTCAAAAGCCACTGCTAATTGCTAGGTCTTAAGATCTCTGGCTTTCTTTTTGAATTTCAAATAAATTATCTACAGGGTGTTGATGGTATTGTACTGTGAAATTTTACAGACACACTGGACACTACACATCCTGGTTTCCTGTAGCACCTGCAACATTTTGCCCCTTCAGTTTTTTGTTACACAATGAACCACTGGAGCTAGGAGTTTTAAATTAAGTTTACAAGTAGGCAGAAATGTACTTGTTTGATATTTGGTTTAGGTGGTGTGTAGTGAACAAATAAAGACCTTTTCCATGTTTAAGTAGCATTGTCATATCCTAAATTATGAGTTGAAGTAATGGCAAGAGTTGATTTATTACTGAAGTATATCACCAGGATGTTGACTCAGTCGCAGATAGTGTGTCCTGTAAATTGACACTGTGATGTGCTAACAAACACTCTCAGATACTCATCCCCCATATCTAGAGTGTGAGTAAGACCCATGGCCCAGCTCAAAGGAATAAAGGGGGAGGATAAATAGTGAGGAAAAACTACCAAAGGGTGTTGGAGAGGGATAGGAATAGAACAAGTTGGGGAGTAGAAATTTAGTGGGGAGATAGCCATGGAGAAGAGATTTGAGTTGGAAAAATTAAGCAAAAGAAATACAATGAAGATCAAAAGAGGGCTGAGAAAGGAATAATATGGAAGAAATTCCTGAGGAAAAATCTCATTAAGGCATAGAAAAAAACCTAGAGCTTTGAAAAGATCAAGGAAACATGGGAATTTCCATACTGGGTCAGATCCAAGATTCATCTAGTCCAATATCCTATCTCTGAGAGTGACCAGATGCTTCAAAGAAAAGTGTAAGGAAAAGCTAGAGAGGAATAGTCATGTTGTAAGATCCTTTAAAGCACTAGGTAACTCTGATGTAATGGAGGTCTGGCTGTCACACAAAACCAACTGGAGGTCTTCTCTATATGATGCAGAAATGTGCACTCTGAAGGGCGGGGATGATTTCTAAAGCACCCTAACGTGTAGTGCATTAATTGGTCTGTGTAGATCTTGCTGGTGTGCACTAAAGACTCCTTAGTGAGCTTCAGCATAGTGCTGTATGAAACAAATTTCTTCACATTTACCTGAGATCCATTATGGTACAGCTGAACTTCCATGACAATCACAGCCATGTGCAAACACTGGAAACCAAGTGCATGCCCTGCTTTGAGTGGGTAGGCACCTCCCAAAGGAGTTGCCAAACTTTGAGACAGATAGTTGAGACTAAGACTGAAGTACTTTCTCCAAATGTTACGTACTGCGTCCATCACCACAACACCTACAACAACAGATTGTTTCCACAGTACCCTAAAGACAAACACATGAAAAATGATTCGGCTGGAATGATCTGCACACGTGCACATTTGCCAAAAGCCAGCAAGAGTAACAATAGCTACGGCTGATTAGCCTCAGGCAAGAAAACCCCAAACTTCCTGAAGTCTCACTTCACACAAATATTTCAACACGGAACAATGCAATGCTTGTCTATCAGCAGCTGGGCAGAGATCGAACGAGACAAATGGCGCGGAGATCAACTGGCACTTAGCAAAACAGTAGGTCTTAAAACTTAAAAAGGTCCCTTGGAAGTACTGTGAGTAGTTTTATAGGGTTGCTGCTTAGGCTATTCTCAAAACAAGCTTGCATATGTGCACCCAGGCATATTATATATATATATATATATATATATATATATATATACACACACACACACACACACACAC
>ML677358.1:10175809-10215483 GCA_007922305.1 Dermatemys mawii | reverse complement strand
AGAGAAGGGCAACATGAACAAAACGTTTAAGGGCCAGACTGCGATATTCTTACTCACACTGAGTAGCACCTTGCTCCATGGATTTCTATGGGATTTCTCTTGGTGTAAAGTACTATCCGGTTTGAGTAAAGATATCACAAACTGATCTTAAATGAAGTGACAAAGAGTCCTGTGGCACCTTAAAGACTAACTAAAGTATTAGAGCATAAGCTTTCGTGGGCTAATACCCACTTTGTCGGATGCATCCGACGAAGTGGGTATTAGCCCACGAAAGCTTATGCTCTAATACTTTAGTTAGTCTTTAAGGTGCCACAGGACTCTGTCACTTCTGCCATTCCAGACTAACACGGCTACCCCTCTGATTCTTGATCTTAAATGAGTTGAGCATGGGCTGATTCTCCTTTCACTTATGGTTTTATGCTGCTAACTTCACTGGAGCAAACCCTGATTTGCCTGCATGATTCAAAGGGGAATTGGGGTTTCTGGCCTGATTTTCAAGAGCACTCAGAACTCCGCTCTTCAGCATCACTATTAACAGGAAAATACAGGGGATACATCTAGAAAATTAAATGTACATTAGCTGCTTCAAAACTATTTGCTAATAGCTGAATGAGAGTTTAAAGCTAAGCAGGAAGTAAGGAAGGGTGACCTGTAGGTATCTTGGCTTTTATTTTGTATTCTCACCAGACCTGGAGAAGGCTCTGGAAGAATGGGATAACACGTGCACACTTGACTCTGTGATGGGGCATGAGAGCTTGTTTTGGCAGGAGTTAAGGGCTTGAATTGAAGGGAAGTTGTAGGGGAAATGCATTAAATCACTATCTAAGAACTATGGGAGACATGCAGGCAAAAGTGACAAAGAGTCTTGTAGCACCTTATAGGCTAACAGATTTTAGGGATCATGAGCTTTTGTGAGCTAATACCCACTTCATCAAATTAATGTTGTGGAAATCTGCAGAGGCAGGTATAAATAGCAGGCAAGAAAGCAAGGTAAATTCAATCGGGGTGGGGTGGGGGGTGTGTGCAGGCAAAGCGGAGCTTTCCTTATTATACAGGAAGGACAAACGGGTCCACATAAAATAAGAAACCCACCCTCACCAAATGTCCACACATCTCAGCACGACCTGCTTTTAGGTGGAATTAGAAGCAGAAACACCAAAATACCATAAGAAAGGCCATTATTTTACAGTATTGTGACCTGACCAAGAACTAAAACACTCAGGAGAATGCCTGTTATGATAAGATTTCCAGTTCAAAGAGGTTTGGTTAAGTTTTTGTGGAAATCCACCCTTCTAGAGCTGCCAAACCTTCAGAGAGTTACTCATCTCAATTTACAAGGAAGCCTTAGCTAGAATTCAAGTGAGCCAGCAGCAGCATCTGTGACAAAGTGATCTTCTCAATGGCTGCCAATCTAGATTAACAATTTACATATGTCATATAGGCTGGTTTAGTAGCCTAAATATCAGCTCTATGATCTCTAGTTCTGCAGGTTCAAATCTTGCTAGGGTTATCCTCCACTGGTAGATAAATTGACGTCCATGCCATTTATGATTTCAGGGTCTGCCAGAGGACGCCTTAAAAGCAAAGATCCTGTCCACTCTGCATGGACATAGTCAGTCACCCAGGCCATATCCAAAAACGTGTGTTGGATGTCTAGCCACCTGTGGAGAATTGTTATTGCATTACATGTTCTGTCAGTATTATAGTCAGTAAAGATTGAAACCAGGTAAGGAATTGATCATCTTCATCTGGCTACTCCACCCTGTCACTACTGAGTAGTGCTCCTATTCTTTTCCGCAAGCATTAGAGCTATTCTAACAACAAAACACCCACTATGTTTTTTCTACCTCTCGCCGCCATTACACAATACGCAGTGCACTTTTAATTCTGAATCATCTTCTGAGGGGGAAAGAGAGGGGATTTCACACTTTTGCCCATTACATATGCACCCTGAGTTATCAGAAGGAGGTTTAACATTCTTCCAACATTGGGAGGGGGGGCAGGGGAGCCAGCCTGTGGATTTACATTTCTGAGTTTCAGTGGATGTGAAGGGTCTGAAATCCCACTCATGTTTCCTTTTATTGATTGCTCCCCAGGCGAAGGAGTGGGAGTTTGGGTAAATTTATAACTAGCTAGTGAAATAAACCTCACAGCAACTGAAGATATTGCACTGAACAGGAAACAAGCCCACAGAAATTCATTATGTTCCCAGAATTAAATGAAAACAATATAGTTTATGGACCATAGAAAGCAGTTAACATTAAAATAAAACAAAAACTCCCAGGCTGCAAAGGAACTTGCAGAGTCCTGGATCTCTTAAAACAAGCACATTTTAGCTGACAGTTTTGTGCCATCGCTTCAGCATTCAAGATCTTTGAACTCCATACTGTAAATTGCAGCAGAAAAATATGGATACACTGCTGTGCCTTTATTCTCCCAACCAACACCAAGTGATACTCTGGAAAACTAGAAACGATGTAACATCAGACAACACAAGAAATACAACAGGCATATCAGCCTGACATATAGTGCCATTGGATTAGTGATCTAGCCAAGCGTTCAGGCAAAAGAAGTCATTGCTTGAGAGTCATTATCCCTTGACAGAAAAAAAAAAAATAGAAGGAAAAGGACATGAACTAGAGCTTTTTCAATTAGCATTAGAAGTGAGCTCCTTATAGAAACACCCTAAATATCCTATGAAAACCCTTCAATCTTCTTGGGCATTTTTTTTAAATCCCCTCACCGAAAGGGAATTCACTCAGAAGGCAATGAAAGATGTGTGTTTAAGTAAACACCACCAAATATTTTTAATAAAACAAATCTACCAAATAATACTTACAACAGAATTTGTATATACAAATAGTATTTGTTGGCTCCAGCTTTATCCCAATATAACAGGTATAGGATAGGATAGGATCTAGCACTTATGACTGCCATTTTGCCACTGGAAATAATTAACTTCCGATTACTAGGGACAGCAGGAGAATCAGTATAAAATCACAAGCGACAAAGGGAAAGTAATCTAAACAAATCTGGATTATTACCAGTTGCACATTCTGTTCTCCATAGTAAAGGGATGGGCACTGGAACGATCATGTTAAAATCCATTTCACTTGAAGCTGTTAGGGAAAAGAAACTAGAACCTGGGGCAGAGGGAGAAATAGAAAAAAAATTATTCCTCTGCCACAAATTGGGTTCACTAGGAAAGAATATTTGAAGATCTCAGTCTAAGAGGCCATTAATAGCTA
Organism: Dermatemys mawii; assembly: GCA_007922305.1. NCBI lineage: Eukaryota > Metazoa > Chordata > Testudines > Dermatemydidae > Dermatemys > Dermatemys mawii. Next base: position 10,212,235 of record ML677358.1, on the reverse strand, counting down.
GGGATGTAAATGGATAAATCACAGCATTAGAGAACCACAGATCTCCTGCAACTCAAGTATCATTGACATAAAAAAAGCACAGGTGGGGTTGCAGAACATGTTCTTAGGAGTAACGCTTGCTTGAACTACCAGAGATATATTACAGGGACAGTGTACTGTGGAAATGATAAACAGCGTTTCTGCATCACAGGCAGATGCTGGGATATAAAAAGGTAACTATAGGTTTGAATATGTATTGAAAAATGAGAGTTTTAAAAAGTGACTGGTTAAACCAGTCACATGAATGTGTAACTGTTTAGCTAGACTGCACATTCCAACAAGTCAGTGACCAAATCAGAGTCATCCTGACTGAAAATATATGTAAATGAGCCCACAATGGGTGGAGTGGGGGAATCACAAATAAGGATTGTAGTCCATTGAATGCTGCTGACTTCCATCCACTCAGACCTTCTTGGCTATTTGTTTTTGTCTTGCCCCTGTTTGTCCCCTCCTTATGCATTCAGCTATCATACAGAGGGGTCGAGTGCTGTGTAGATACCTTTCTGCCTAGGATTTCAATCTTGCTCCCTGTGAAGTGAATGGCAAAACTCCTATTGAAATCGATGGAATGCATTTCCCTTTCACCGGTTAGTCAACGGACGGCCCAATCAGTTGTAATGCTTGAGAGGCCCTCAACCATCTGAGTAGACACCCCCCCACACCCCCCGGATTCAGGGCCTCAATACTCTGCTTTTGCCCTTGGTGCTTCTGTTTGTCTTTTTCTGTTCAAAATGTGCTCATGAGAACTCTGATGTGTGATTGCATTATAAAATCATTCATCAAAGGTGTCTTTCTTGCTTTGATAAAAAAGGTTCACAAGCATACAAATAGGATAAACAAACCTAATTTTTACATTTGTTTTGAATATACGTTAGTTTAGCCCTGTTTGGCAGACTTAAGAGCATGAACAACATTAAAATATCTTATGAGTACTATTAGTTACCAAAATTTGCATTTTTTTCCATTGACTACAAACACCAGAAGCTAGGAAGTGTCATAGAAGACCATTTAATCCAGTATCCCCTCTGCTGTAGTTGCCACTATCAGAAGCAGCCTCATGCTGGACAATTATAGAATAACTTACACACAGGCGAGGTTTCTTCCTAACCCTGGGTAACTAAGTTAGTTTATAACCTGAAGTGGGAAAGTCTGTCTAGTATAAATGTTACATCTTGTCTTATGTAATTGTGGATGTTCATATATACATGAACGTATGCTCTTTTGAATCCCACTCAGAGCTCTGCTGCCCTGCAGCAGTGAGTTCCACAAGTTATTTCTTTTTATCAGTTTTAAATGAGTTGCTTTTCAGCTTCTTTGGGCAGGCCCTTGGATAACTATAAGTGCCTGATGTACCTTTTTCCCCCTCTTTTGGGAGGCAGTGTGACCTAATGGATAAAGGCACTAGGTGGGGATTTGGGAGACCTGGGTTTATTTCCAGCTCTGCTCATTGTTTGCTGGGAGCCCTTGAGCAAATCACTTCACTCCAGTTTCCCCATATATAACATGGGGATAAAGATACGTACTGCTTTTGTAATAACCTTTGAGATCTATGGATCAAAGGAGCTAGGTATTATTATTTCTGTATACTATTTGTTGCTTTATACAACTATATCACACCCACTCTTCCTATTTGCCTTCTCCCTAAGCTAAATAGTCCTTTTCATACGGAAATCTTTCCAGGACCCTGAGAATTATTGTCACCTGTCTCTAAACTCCTTTTGTTTCTGATTATATAATTTGAATTGGCATGACCAAAATTGCATGCAGTGTTCTCAGGGAAGGTGCCCCTCCTATCTACACAATGGCACTGCAATATTTAAATAGTGTGTAGAATACATTTTTATAGGTATATGAATATATTTTCTTTTGTTACGTGATCAGCTCTTGTAAGTATCCAAAATGAACCCAAAACCATGAACCCTTGTGCTTCACTCATTTTTAGTACATACCAAGACTGGGCTCTTCCTTTTCCTTGTACTTCAGGTGTTCAGCAAGACACTGACACTACAGTACAACTCTCTCAAACCTGTGCACACCCCCAGACTGCACTTGAATGGCAACTGCTCCAAGAGTGACTTATGTAGCTGAGCTGCTGAGGCCAACACTGGCAGGAAACACATGTTAGAAATTAGTGTGTGTCTGGTACTGTCTCCTTTCTCTGTTTCTCCAGGTGGCTGAACGAGAATGAGAGCAAGAACATTTTCTAAGGCTGACCCTGGTTAATGTGAGCATAAATACAGGGTTAATACCCCAAGGATGGCTGATGAAGAAAAGTAACCACGATGCGGAAAGTAATTCAAACAATTCCCTGAAAAATGTGCACCTTTGGCTTGTGTTCCAACAACAAAGAGCAAGGATTACTGTGAAATAGGGGGCGCACATGTGTTATGTTACTTATTCCTCAGGAAGTCAGTCAGCACCATAAAGATGTTAAAACTCTTAGTGAAACTCTAACTCTGTCACTATTTTTAATCATATATGATGCCCAGCTTAAAAGATGGTGTGTGCAGTCCAGTCTGAGTACAAATGGTTTTCCTGAGTGGGCAGATAACGTTTTCTTGAACTCTTACAATCTGACGTATCCTTAGGGCTTTCTAAACCTGCTGGAGTAAAACAGAGATCTTGTTGCTAGATGTTTCTTCATAGTCAAGTGCATAGAGATTGTGCCTCCACCTTTTGTCTTTCAGTCAGAGTGCTCTCTCTCCTTCCAGCTGCAGTATGTTGATCCCAGTTCCTCCACATCCAACATACATCACATCTGAATGCATTTATGCCCTTTAGGATCCAATTTTAACTTCTATGCTGGACAATGGGACTCCACTTCAGTCACCACAGAACCACCGGTAGCAGCCCACAGTGTGGGCACAGTCATCATATAACCATAAATAAAGACTCAGGTAGTCATTGGTATAATGCCATTGGGAAACACTAGCCACTAAACATACACTCTCTCAAGGGTTCCATCTGCAGCACATGGGACAGCGCCTGTATGTGGCTAGATTCATCCTTGTTGTTACTCCAATGGTGTAATGTTACTGGAGTTGAACTGGGGCAATTTTGGCCTAGGAATTAAATTCGTTCCCCCCCTAGATGGAGCTGCTGTTATCTAACTTTGCATTATCATTGATTAGTGGTACTGTATAAGCAATGATCAACCATGAGACAGTGACTATGGGATGCTTATATAAGCCAAAATAATTATCCAACAGTTCAGTTTGAAAGACCAATCTCCCGCACTTAAGCCTTGCCTGATGCAGAGCTTGTACCATTGGTACCAGATAGTACATTCATATCAACATACAAATGCATTTATTTGAACATGTAATTAAGATCTAAGGATCATACATTCCCATCAAGGCACCAATGCCTTTTTATTTTTTAAAAAAGAGGAAACTAAGAGCCTGATCCAACTCGGATTGAAGTCAATGGAGAGCCTCCTATGATAGGACCTGATCCAGCTCCCAGATGCATTAAAGTAATATATTAGTAGAACATTAAGATGTCATTGATAAAGGGAGGTGAGACAGAGTTCTAGCAGCATGTTAATAGATACTATGTTATGCCAGATGTGGTGTAGGCCTCCTTATATCTGTGATTACCAAAGTCCTGTTATAAAATCTCTTGTTATAAAGAAGTGGTCATTGTATGGACATATAGATTGTGGACAACTGCAGAGAGAGACATTCTCTCATTCAGAGAGAATGTCGAACTGTTCCTTTCCATCAGGGGGCACATGATATTGGGTGTGTACAAGTTGCAGATTGGCAGCTAGGCCCTTTCCACAAACATTTGATTTCAGCGATTTCTCTTGAGCAGCTGGTAGTCTGTATTAGGATGGAAATAAAAAGTTACAGTGCAGCAGGTCCTGTAGGCTATCACCGCTGTTTTGACCTGCAGGACCTGTGAGCAGAATCTCCTCTTTCATTTCCTGCCTGTTTGACTTTTGGTTAAACAGGCAGGAAATGGACTAAACCTGCTCTTCAAACAAATAATGACAAAATATTCATGCTCAATTAAATGCTGATACTATTAGTCCACGTACCCATATCTGCTAAGCTTGCAGGCAGTGACACATAGGAGTTTGCACACCGTGAGTGCCCAGTAGAATTTATTAAAAAAACAAAAACTATGGGTCATACATTGGCACCTTTACTCACATGGAGTAGTACTCTACAGGTGGGATACACAAAGGGAATTTAATGGGAGCTAGGTACTTAAGTATCTTGTGAATCCCACTCTACAAGAAGCTCACTAAAGTCTAAGGGACTGGTCTTAGATGAAGATGCTATTCAACACCGGTAAGGCAACATAGGGAACATGGGTGTGGGATATGTAGAATCTAGTCCTAAATGGCTTGAGTGTTAGTGATAAGAAGAGTAGCCGCTAATAATGAAAAGAAACATTCATATAACATGTGGCCAAACATAGGGAAAAAGCTGAGTCCGTATTCATTCTGGCACCAGTTGTACATGACAGATTTACAGCACTGTATGTGGAGGAGCATTAGGAAATGCAGTCCTTTCTCCATACAGGCGCTTTCAGCATGAACAATAGGCAAGGATATGAAAACTCCTAACATTGCCTATAAATCCTTACTGAAGGTGTACCAGGCAGAGTTCAGAGTGCGCTTGTTTGGTTATTACAATATATTTCAAGTCATTTCAGGTGAAATGAAATGGAAATTAAAACATAGGTTTCTAACCAGTCTATAATGGAATAGTCTCTCTCAGAGAGCACAAAAATATATTCAAACACAGCTCCGCTGTCATCTTCAGAGTGCTTTAAATAAAAGTCTTAATGTTTTAGCGTTCCTTTGAGCAACTTACATCTCCCCACTTTTTACCCTGGCCATTCTGCCACTTAGTGTTGTGTTGGAGTGCAATCACCCGTAGAGATGGGATTCAAAGCCCAAAAAGCATCCAGACTATGGGGACATGTATCCTTACTAGTGGCGAGGCATTGTGTCGAGCTTCTGCTATCCTGTGCTCCATGGGATTCTGTGCTGCACCAGCACATTTAGATACATGAAATACTGCTAACAGACACCGATGCACTGCTCTGACTGTCCTAAAGGATACTTAGAGATTGAAATATATCCGCTCATCTCCAATCTACAGCAGATAGATCACCTAAAATCACACACCCCTCTGTCATCACCTTAAACTGCCTTTCCTACCCTCATCTATCTAATATCCCTAGGAAACAGACAGGCTTTGCAGCATGCTTGGAAGTTGAACAAATCTGGTGGTCTAAATGAGGGGAAGCACACTTTGGAAACTGGGGGGAGGGGTTGATGAGCATGCCTTGGCCACCACTTCCCCCTCCCCCGCCCCTCGTTTATTGTGAATTCCAGTGTAAGCCTGTCTGACTATCACAAGTGCAGCAGTACGGCACCAGCCAGGAAGGAGTCTCTCAGCCAGTCAGGTCACACAAACCACTTAAGACTGCACAGGTTACAGCCAAGGCCTTGATTTCCACCCAGAAACATCTTGGCAGCCCGTGCCGATCCAGAGCTCTGCTGTAACGTGCTCCTGATGTGAAAAAGAACATTTGACGAGGGGGCAGCTGTACTCAGTTTCCAAGCAGTCTCAAGAAGCAGCCCCATGTTACAGTACTCCAGTCCGGAGGTGACAAAAGCATGAAGATAGGTAGCCTCATGCACATCAGAAACAAATGGCCACATTCATATTGCCATACACAGGTGGGAAGAAGTGACCTCGGTGATGGCTGATATTTTGGCATCTAATAGCAGCCTTGGGCCTGAAAAGCACATGACAGTTCCAAATTTTTAAGCATGTTTCTGGACAATAAAAATAACTTGCAGGAAATATGTGCAATTTTCTTGCTTAGACTCTCTCCCAGGAGATAAGGAAAGGGGATTCTGCTGCCCTCCCAAGAGATTGGCAGTCCCTCTTTTTCCAGTATCTGTGGGCGAGACATACTATAAATGTCTAACTGTCCACACAATACCATTGATGAGCCACAAAAAACAAATGATGGTTAACAAGTGTATTCCTTAAAAAGCAGAAGGTGGAGCATGGTTGTTTCAGACATTAGACTTTGAGCTTAACCGATCACACTTGGTCATTGCCCCAAGTCACTGTTTGGATCTGGATCAAACCTATGGATGTGGGTTTTGGTTCAGACACAGGCCTTCTACTAATACCTAGCTTTTATGGAGCACTTTTCATCAATACATTTCAAAGTGCTTTATCCCCATTTCACAGATGGAGAAACTGAGACAAAGAGATAAAGTGGTTTGCTGAAGGTCATCCAGCAGGCCAATGGCAGTGCCTGGAATAGAGCCTAACTCTCCTGAGTCTTCATCTAGTGCTCTAGCCAGTAGGCTACACTGCTCTTTGAACAGACTATAGACATTGGAATTGGTTGAAAAATGGAGGAGTAAATCCATTATTTTAAAAAAATTTCCATCCAGCTCTAATGAACATATATACACAGGGTCCACTTTAATAATGTAGGATCCACTTTTTGGATTCCAATCCAATACTATGATGTGCTCACTTCAGGTGTCTCAGTAGCCATCTGACCCTTTAAATATTGGACAGCGGTGTCTTATCAAGTCTCCCTCTTAGAATTGGGTTGCCCATCTTTAATGTTCAGGGGCATTCAATATCAACAAAGCTCACTTTCCTCTTTCAATTTGAAGGAGTCAAAGAAAGAAATAACCCAGCCCAGTTACTGTGCTTTACTGAGTTTGTCACCCTTATTTGGAATGCTGGAATATTTGAAGACATTCCTCACCAGCTGTATTACAGTGTTAATAATCTATTAACTGAACAAGCACATAGATTCAAGCTTCACAGACTTTCTAATCATCCTGTATGCTCTGAACCATACTTGAATGAGGATAACCTTTTCCTGATGTTCTGCCTCAGGAACCAAAACAACAGAAGTCATCTATATAAATAGAACAGATTGCTTTGATAGCAGCTAAGAGACTAGTCGTGTGGAAACCACGTGAAGTGCAGATAGAACTGGATGGTTCCATAAAGGAGTCTGCACACCTCATTACTGTTAATGAGGAATAACCAGATAGGAGGTATTAGCGCTGAAAAGGATCTGGGGACTATAGAGGATCACAAATTGAATATGAGCCAACCAGGTGGTGCTGCTGTGAAAAAGGTTAATATTCTGGGGTGTGTCAACAGGAGTGTCATATGTAAGACACAGGAGGCAGGGGTGCCAGATCAAGGGGGAGCCGAGGCCCTCTCTCTTTTGAAAGTGGCCCTGCCCCTCCTCTTCCTGCTGAGGCCCCGCCCTCCAACCAGGCCAGAAGCTGGAGCCCGGTCCAGGTAAGAGTGGCCCGGGGAGCCTGGGCAGCTGTGGGGAGCCATGGACCCTCCACCTGCCCTGAGCTATGGGCCTGGGGAGTGGAGAGATGGACCAGGGGCTGCTCTTGAGGTCCCCCGCTCTTGGTTCCAACTTCTCAGGGCTTTAGCGGGAAGAGGAGCAACAGGGGTGGCGCCACAGAGTGGCTGGGCCTCATGGGACTCCACTTTTAGGAAGAATTCATCGCCCCGATGGGAGTTAATTGTCTCACTCTGCTTGGCCCTAGTGAGACCTCTGCTGGAGCACTGTGTCCAATTCCGGGTGCCATACCTTAGGAAAGAGGTAAATAAATTGGTGAGAGGAGAGCAACAAAAATGATAAAAGGTTTAGAAAACCTGACCTATGAGAAAGGGTTAAAAAGACAGCATGTTTAGTCTTGAGAAAGAGACAGACAGTACCAGATAATAGTTTTCAAATACGTTAAGGGCTGTTAAACAGGACTGTGAGAAATTGTTCTCCCTGTCCACACAAGGTAGGACAAGAAGCAACAAGGGAGATTTAGATTAGATATTAGGAAAAGCTTTCTAACTGTAAGGGTAGTTAAACTCTGGAATAGGCTTCCAAGGGAGGTTGTGGAATCCCAATCACTGGAAATTTAATAACAGGTTGGACAAATACTTGCCAGGGATGGTCTAGGTTTACTTAGTCTGGCCTCAGCACAAGGGGGCTGGACTTGATGACTTTAAGGTCCCTTCCAGCCCTATATTTTCATGATTTGCCACTGATTCTGGTAGTTAAAGCAGAGGAGATTGATGTGCAGGACAATAGTTATAAGTAGAACTGTGAAAACCACCAATTTTTGGTTTGCTGGACATTCTGAAGCGGGGAAAAAAATCAGTTCAAATCAAACCAGAACCAAAATGTTTGGCAAATCTAAAAAGTCAGAAAAATTTTGTTTTGTCCCAATAAAATATTTTGTTTGACCCAAAACAAAATGTTGTGTTTTGATTTGGGGCATTTTAGCTTTTATTTATTAAAACAAAGGAAATGAAGGGCTAAATTCAAAAATCCAAAGGAGGAAGAAGTGCCCTCCCCTGGCCTTATAACCAACAGCCTAACAAGGAGGACACTCCTTGAGTGAGACTTGAACACAGCTCTTTCCTTTCTCAGATAAATGCCCTAACCACCAAGCGATAGGATATTGAGAAAAACCTACCCCAGAATCTCTCCTGTTGAAACTGTTCCACTTTGAATACACTACGTAAATAGTCACTGAGCCAGAGAGAGAGAGAGAGAGAATGAGAATAACTCTATAAGCCAGTGGTTATAAGAAGGCAGCAGCTTTGCCTCCTCCTCAGCTTTGTGAATAGCATCTAAATCCCCTTGTAAATCTAGCCCCCCGCCCCTGCCAAAATAAATCAGATTCTCTTTTCATTTCAAGTGAAACAATTTGTGGAAATTCACATGAAATGTGTTGGTCAAAGGAATCTGCAAATTTTAACAAAAAAAAAGAATTGGTTGAAAAATTTCACCCAGCTCTAGTGATAATTTGAAATTAAAAACGGAAAACAAGAGTTAACAGCTTTCTGCAATGTCTGTATTCTGCAAGCAACATATTTTCTCTGGACTCAAAGTTCTTTGGAATCAGTGATCAACTCTCCAGACTAAAGCAATGGAGAAAAATATAGCTAGAAGGTACAGGAAAGGTTCAGGTTTCAATGCATTCAAGTTTTAATAGTGGAAAGTGGTGTAAAGACGACTCTGCTAATATGCAGGCTTACTGAAAAAGATTTGAATGGGAACCCAGTGCTGAATTTTCTGGCTCAAAGCCATTTCAAAGGTCTGCCTTTTTGTGAGGTGGTAGGCAGTTTTCATTTTGATGTAGTGGCTTCCAGCAGATAGCTCAGCAAAAGAGTGAAAAAAAGTGACAAAAATGTTAGTGCACCAGTTTAAAATTGTAGTTTTCTACTTAAGACCTATTGCTTTGCTTTCTCTTTTCCTTGATGTACCAATGTAGTAATTTCATGATTCATATTGCCCTCATAAGTACTCTGCAAGCCTTTGTACAAAACTAGAGTCAGTGCTTCTTCCAAAGGAGTTGTAGAATTTAATTAACTCTGTTCCATGTTTGCAGCCCTGTGATTTCTCTTACCTTTAACATGAACTCACATATGGATTAAAGTGAAATAAAACCTACAATCTGAGTTCAATTCAAAGCTGATTGGAAACATGTATTACCTTTCCTTGACCCAGCAGCAAGAAGGGAAGTTATTATAGTTCTTTAGTGAGCTTGTAAACTCTTTAGTGCTGTGGCAGTTTTAATCCTGCTGAGAGAAAATTTGATCTGGAGAATAAATTGCTTCCATTTTATTTTTCGTTTTTTACAATCACAATTTAGATAGCAAATAAGCAGCGGGTTATTTTGGAATCAATGAACAAGAACATTTCAGAATCCAGACGGCGCTTTCAGTTTGAATATTAAATACCCATAATTAATAAACGAATGCCCTAGATCATTCAAATTACAACATACAAGCATGGTTTAAAAAAACCTGAGACATTAAGGGCTCAATTACATAGTGACCATGTGGCAAGAACAAACTGTTTGTCCAGGGAAACAAAAAACAACCACCACCTAGAAATGGACAAAACTTCCAATTTTCACTTTCTAATACCGTTCAAATTGCAGCTGGAATTTTTCACACATTCTTTGGAAGTTTGCACACATTTTAGGGTCAGGAAGGAAAGAAGAGAAAAGAAGAGAGAAAAAACTGGCCACAAACACTGGAAGTCAAAACTTTATTGAGGATTCAGTGAAATCCTGGCTGTACTGAAGCCAATGGCCCTGTTGGCTATAATGGGGTTCTCCTAGAAAGTCTGAGTCAAAGACCCAGAGACTATTTAAATTAAGCAGACTAAATATATTTAGAGAGAATGTCTCATTACATGTAACAATGTCACACACACTAACGTGATTGGGTGACCAGACAGTAAGTGTGAAAAATTGGGATGCAGATGGGAGGTATATGGTCCCTATAGAAGACAAAGCCCTGAATATTGGAACTGTCCCTATAAAAATTGGGACATCTGGTCACCCTACGATGACCCACTGGAGCACCCATGGCTGCTGCAGCTTGTCCTCACATTGGTACCCAGACCCCAGGATGGCAGCTATACCAAACAGCACATACCAGTCTTGCATGATCTCATACATTACAGAACTCAGACTGCTACATTGATCAATATCTTAGACTTTGTAGGCCATGATCAGCTGCTAGTGGGAACAGTATGGGAAAGTTCTTTTATGAAGCTGTGCTAATTTACACCATTTGAGGATCTGCCCATAACCTGTTAAAACAAAGCAGATGGTCCACTGATTAAGATACTGGACTTGGAATGAAAAGAAGTGGGTTCTGCTTCCAACTCTGCTTTTGACATGCTGAGTGTCCTGGACAAATCACTGAAAACCAGAGTTGTAAAGGTATTTAGGTGCCTAATCTGGCAATTAGTCTTTGTGTGCCTCAGTTTTCTTATCTGAGCTAAAGAGAGATAAAGTGGTTTACAATAAGTAATATTGAGACACATAGATGAAGTCTTATTAGTGAGTTTTAGTCTCACAAAATAGGGATAGTCTATGTGTTTCCTTTCATTCAAAATCAATTCATTGTGATACAAAATGGAAACACAAAGTATTTCATAGGAAGAACATAGTTGTAAGATGCATTTTAGTATGGAGGAGAAGGAAAATATTGGCATCTAAATCAGATCAGACTTTGTAAATAGAGCACTAAGAGAGAAAGAACTACCTGGAGATATTTTCATCTCCAACATCTGTTCCTTTTGACATGTACAGACTTCATGGAATAATATGCTGTCGTGGGTGCATAAAGCTCTGATAATGAAACTATAATATCAATATAAAAATATCAGTACTTAGTATTTTACAGAGGTTTGCTGACTCATCTTGAGGTAGGAAAGTATAATGAGCTACGTGCCTCAAATTAAAATGTGTGTGGGCAGGCAGGTAATGAAGACACCAGGAGGCCTTTTCTATTGGAGAAGATGAACAGGGGGCAGGTTGGAAATAGGTTGCCATTCTTAGAATGGGCAAGGGATTTGGCCCCCAGAAATTTCAGGGAGTCTCCTGCAAGCCACAGCAGTTATGTATGGTGAGCTGGAGCCAAGACACTTTGGTTCCCTCCAGATGGAAACATGTCACCAGGAAATTCACTGCCTCCCGCCACTCCTACAATGTTTCTCTGTACAAAAGTGTTAAAGCAAAAGAATTAAAGCAAACTCAGGCAGATTCATCTCTGGTTGCCAACAGTGTGTTTTCTCAAACCAACTCTCCTCACGTACATATGGCTTTCTGTGGGGTTAGAAATGTGTCCCATCCACCTTACGGTAGGCAAACTAAGCCAGCATTATTCCTCTCATCTTCTAGATGGGGAAACAAAACACAGAAAGCATAAGTGACTCATCACACATCATTAACCCAGCAAGCATTGTAAAGGCTAAAGCAGATTTCAGTGACCATCGTTACAGTGGACAATGAGCTTGATATGGTGGAGTAGTCCCACAAAACAATGTGAGCCCTAGGCTTTACTTACAATAATCTATTTTTGGTACAAGTTGGAAAGTAACTGGGGAGGGGCAAATCACTGCTTAACAAGCAAAGATAATGCTCTGAACTTTGAGAGGCATTCGCCCAAAATGCTCAGAGTGGTTTACAGACATTAAATTTCACCAAACCTTACCAGACAGGTAAATATTACACTCGCTTAAAAGCAAGGGAAACTGAGGCACACAACATAATGTCTGGACCAAACTCACAGAAGGAAAGATAGGAACAGAACACAGGATTACAGACTCCTGATCCCATTTTCTAACCACTTGGTAATATCCCTTCCAATGTATTCATATACAATAACTTGCCAATAATCATTATTAAATGCACTTTTCATCCATCAAATCTCAAAGCGTTTTAGAAGGGAGGGAGGGATCATTCTCCCCATTTATACATGCACGGAAAATGAGAACCAGAGAGACTAACCTGTGACTCATTGAAGGTCAAACAGAAGAACCCAGAAGTCCTGAATCCCATGTCTGATCTATTCCAGCACTCTGCCTCCCTAGACAAAGGTTCTGGAATACGAATTTGCAAACTGATAATGATTCTAAAGTCCTGCCCCAGATTACTCCAAAATTTGTCAGTTGATCCAGAAAATATCACCTGGATTTTCTCACTGTTCATACCAGATAAAACACAGCTGTTGTTCTGCAAGGTGCTAAGATGTTTTGTAATTGATTTCTGGATCTCCATCATGCCCCTCCCCTCCCCTCTCCTTCCCCCCCACCCCCTCTTCCAGGTCTTGCACAGGGGTCTCACCAGTATGAGAAAAAAGTTCTAACTACAAAACTTTAAATTCCCCACCCCCCACACACCATATGTGCACCATTCCTGGAAGAGGACAAGGAACTCAATTCACAGTCTTTACAGAACAGGGTTTATTGATGCAAAGTATCCCAGGTACTGATGTTACCAGCTAACTACACTCCCACTGGCCCCAATTTAGCTTTAAATCACTAAACAAGGTCTGGTCCAGAATTCCTTACCCCTTTGATAGGTGAATGTAAACTACACCAGTCCAAAGCCACTGATCCACAGCCAAAGCTAACTCATTAGTACCAAAGAAACAGCAGTTGTAACACCAGTGTTTTTCTTGAAATGCTGACTGCAGTGGGGATATTATATGAGGAATGTGTAACTGGAATATCATTTTTACTTGGTAGGTAATAAGCCTATGAGGTCTACAGTTGCTTGGGTCTTACAGATGGCAAGTTATTCAAGTGCACTTATTAATTTTGCATACCTCCCACTGCCTGGTGTCCATGCAATTCTCTGAGAGACAAAGCAAACATTTCTGTGAGGAAAAGACAAATCAAAAGTGCCTCCTAGATATGCAGAATGGAATGACTACATCTGTGGTCATGTTATGGACTGAAGCGCTGACAGAACAATCCCTGCTGTGTCTCATCCTTACCCTGCAAAGAGATGCGTACCTCCCTCTCTCCTCAGCTAGCTCCGTGCAGCCCTCCCATCCCCAGAAGCTGCCTGCTTCACCTCAAGACTGTTCTTGTCTATTTGCACCTTTATCAGCTACTATCTCAAATGGGCTCTGCCTTTTCTCTCCCAGTTAGAAACATGGGGGAGAGTACAAGGGGAAGAGTAATTTGGTGTAGATTTAAAGAATGGATTTTAGAGTAGGATTTTAGAGGATCATATGCGGACGGCATCTTCCCTGTCATGGTTTCAGTTATGTTTTAAAAGCTTCTCTTTCCAGAAGAATTGGGAATGCCCACTGTTAACTTGCTCCATATTATCGCTACCCAGGCAAAAGCCATGGACAGCCAGGTTAGCACCTGCCCTGGGTCCTGAACACTCTTAGACCAGGAAATAGAAAGTGGCCAACAGCGTGAATTGAAGTGGAAGAGTCCACCTGATCTTAAGTGCTCCCCTCCCATTGCTTGTTATTACGGCCTCTGGCCCAGATTGCAGGCAGCCCACACATAATTTTATAGGGCTGGAAGGGTGAACCAAGAAATGCCCCTGTGGAGGGGTGAACAAAGACACACCACTTTTACAGGGGCCATCACAATAGCAGCCCATGCACTTGGAGGAACACAGTGACTATTTGCGCCTGTTATAATCCCGGGAAGCACCATGAGGAAAAGCAATGAACCACCTCCCCGCCTCACAGCTTGAGGAATGGGACTTAGATGCTGGTGCAACGCATGCAGGGAACATCAGTGGGGGAGATTGTGCCTGAAGGAGGCAGACTGGTCCCCACACTGGTCTTTGTGGGCTGCACTGCCCCACCCTGCTCATTGCTTGCAGTTAAATGCCGCAGCCTAGCCCTTAATATTGCTACTCCTCATCCCCAAAGAAGGGTCCATTAATTTAGTGCTCACAAAAGTGAGAAGTTCATAGCGCTTGCTAGAGCGAATGCGGCACTCTGAACAGAAGGGAAGGTGTGGGGGGGGAATGTAGAAATATGGAGGTCATTACACCAAGCAGAGGTACAGAGTCTACTCTGTACAAGCCTTTTCTCCACTGCTCCCTCTACAGATTTCATTCTTGACTTGAAATGCTCACTGCTAATTCAGGCCTTGCCCTTGCCCACATCAGTATGTGGGAGACGGGTGGAATTAATTGTGGTACCCAAGGAACATAAAGGAATGACGTTAACAATGGCACGCCCACCATGGCTGAATTGGATAGGCTGATTGACATGGTCCCCAGCATTAGGGCAACCTGCAGCCCACGGGCCACTTGTGGCCCATCAGAGTAATCTGACTGCAGGCCACGAGACATTTTGCTAACACTGACCATGTGCAGACTGACAGCCCGCCCCCTTCCCGCCCTCACCACCACCACCCCGCAGCTCTCAGTGGCCACACTTCTCTGTTCCCGGCCAATGGGAGCTGCGGGAAGTGGTAGCCGGCATGTCCCTGCGGCCCGCCACTTCCCGCAGTTCCCACTGGCCAGGAACGGCGAACTGCAGCCACTGGGAGCTGCAGGGGGGCCGTGCCTGCGGACGGTCAACGTCAGCAAAATGTATCGCGGTCCGCAATCAGATCACCCTGATGGGCCGCATGTGGCCTACGGGCTACAGGTTGCCCACCACTGGGCTTAAGGCTTCAGTGGAGTGGCAGGCTATGAATACTGTGTGATATGTCAGGCTTTAACAAGACATCCTCTTGGCCTAGGGACACCTTTGTACCTCTAGACACCTCCAGTAGCTTCTGAATTTACATTTTTCTGACTCTGCTTTTTTTCCCCTTAGGATAATCATTAGAACTGTGAAATACTTTCTGGAACATTAGAAAAAGACCCAATTCTTGATGTGCATGTTTCTTTGAAGTGGGATATCTGGTTCCAATTTGTACCCATATTCCTGCACACAGGGTATGGAGGGATTGCAGGACTGGAGAAAATAACTCTGTGATACACAGAAAATACACTGAATTCCTGCTGCATATAAAGCACATTTCATGCTGAAAATTTAGAAATACCCTATTATTTGTGGATTGCTCCCTTATTGGATGTGAGCACCTCTTGGCTGGGTAAACAACAGACCAGTGGAATATAATGAAAAATAAATATTAAATACATGAATATTGAAATAATGAAAAAAAAGCAAATTGAAGAATGCTTCATTTGGCAAAGAAATGACCTGCATTTCGTGTCTTTGTTACCTAATATAGGAATCCAACTAAACCTGGTGAAAGATTCAACTCCAGATTGAAATGGTTACCCTTTGGTTCCCTTCTCACTACTATCTTAAAACACACATAGACACACAAAAGTCACTGTGGAAGACATGACTCCAGTTAGGGACTTTCTCCCATGACCATTGCACATTGCAACCTCCCCGTGGTGTATCCATGTCATATTTATTCACAAGGCTCGTATTCCGCATTGCATTTTTTGGATTGCCAAGGTCCATGCTAAAGGTGGCTCCAAACCAGAACCTTGAATCTTAACGCCTTTGCATTTCATTCCCCAACAAAGTTCCATCTATGCATGTCTTTTATGAACCAGTTGGCACTGCCACTCATCCATCTCCTCCTCACAAACCCCGTAATTAGTAGTTAACAAACAGGAGTCTGTCCACCTATCAAGCAATATGCTTTTCCAACTCTCCCCCTCTCTCCCCAATCAATAGAAACTCTACTGCCCACTGCAATAGAGACTAGAGCCTGTGTACAAAGTGTAAGGGAACAGGTCCTCACCTCAAGGACATCTCCTCATACCTGGATGCAGCACTGCAGGGGACTTCATCTCTCAGCTGGCCTCCAGTCCCCACTTCCATGGTTCCAGGGCCTGGCCCAGTTGGTATCTTCTCCCAGCTCCCTCTCTGGGTTTTCTGTGGCTCAGACCTCCAGCCTTCCAGCACACAAAAGGCCCAACTTCAAGTCTAAATCAAACACTTAAACTAATAGTCCTTCTGCCCCAATCAGACTCCACTGAAGTCTTCTGCTTCTTAGCCCCCTGATGACATGCTCCTTTCTTGTTTCTTCCCCAGAAGGATTCCCCTATAGCTTCCCTTCACCAGGGAACCTAGCAGGTTACCTTTTAGGATCTCACTGATCCTTTAGACACTACAACAGGTTGTCCACCCCCAGGAATCTACTGTGCTCCCTGTGGGTCTCTTTCTCCTGTTGCAGTCTCTAACTCAAGGCCTAATCCTGCAGGAAACCTGCCTTGTTTCCTATAGGTACCTCACCCTGACTTACTCAGGCTCTTTTCCAACAGGAACTTCCCTTGTTTCTCCCTCTGCTTCATTCCCAGCTCGAATTAAGTAGTGCTGTCCTGTCCCTGCTTCACCACCACTGCTGGAGTCAGCCTTTCTAATTAAGTCTCCTTACAGCCAGGTGAGGTCACTAATTAGCACTTATGTTCCCAGCTCATCAGTGAGGCTG
Organism: Dermatemys mawii; assembly: GCA_007922305.1. NCBI lineage: Eukaryota > Metazoa > Chordata > Testudines > Dermatemydidae > Dermatemys > Dermatemys mawii. Next base: position 10,195,420 of record ML677358.1, on the reverse strand, counting down.
AAAGAGCCCTGCAGATTCTTGAGTCAGGCTAAGTCCGGCTTTCCACAGAGGGCCAGCCAGCCCATGGCAACACATTTATTGCAAATCATCTGATATGCCAGTCACTCATGCAGTTCTCATGTTATAAATGGAGCGTGGTCAAGGATCCATTTACCAAAACCAGCTAAATATGCACACACACAGATGGAATCCGATAGGGAAAACTGTATTTCATTATGGGGCATTCCTCAGTTTTTAGAAATAATAAATGAGTGCTCCCGGAAAGAACTAAAAATTGTAAAATGGACAGAATATGTTGTTTTATGTTAAAACACACAAAGATGGAGTCCCCTTCCTTCCATGCTGATCCAAGCTTGGTCTTCCAGACCTCAGTTTTCTGGCAAGCGGAGAGTGACACTGGGCAATATGTGTTTTTCTAGCAGGTCAGAACTAACCTCAGAAGAGCCCAAGTACAGTTTCAGCCTCCACCTGCATCATTTGTGTTGCACACCCCTCTCCATCCTTTGTAGTTTAAAGAAATCCCTTTTTATAGCTATCTGAAGTGTAATTTTGTTCATGTACTACAATCTTGTCATTCATTTTGAGTTAAATATCAAACAGATGTGCATCCATTTTTAAAAAAAGTTTAATATTTGGGAGCCTGGCCTTATAGATCAGGAAAGCTTTCAAGAAATAGATAAAAAGGTATATTAAGGTAAATTTAAAGGTGATTTTAACTGTACATTGTTCAGCATTAAAGAAAACAGATCCAGCAAGCCCTAAAGTGACAAGTGGGGGTTGGGGAAAAATACAAGTTTGACATGGAAATTAGACCTGGGACAGGGTGGAAAAAAATCCACCTGACAAGGTTTTTTTTTTACAAGCTATTCAGATTCACAGGTCCAGGGATAGATCAACTGAAGTAATTGAAGAAACAGGCAAGAATAAAGGGCACAGAGGTGTGTGCTGTCTCTCTCTCTCTAAGACAAACCACTGATGACCAAAGATCTTCATGGAGAGAGTGGCAGCTTTCAGGCTAGTTTTAGATCCCATGACTAATGAGCAAACTGCAGAGGGCTCAGGTTTTTCAAAGCCAGTTCTCAGCATTTGAAAAGCTCATTGTGGCTCCAATGAAAGTATCAGTCAACCCAGTAAAAACTTTGTCTCAGCTCTCTTCCTGGCTCTGCATGTAAGGCTGATGGAGAAGAACTGCATTAAACATCCCAATCCCTCTAATATTTCTTGATATTGCTCACGTTTAAAGTTCAAGATTAAGTTACTCGACTCCCATAATCTATAACAGTCATCTCTTCTGTTGGTTAAGGCTGAAATGAAAGTATTTCCAAGTGGCTGGTTGAATTTCTTCACATGTAGTAAAGAACATTCTTCACTGACACAGGACTTCCAATTACATTTACATTCCCAAAGGCGGTTTGCACAGCATTATTCTGAGACTGTGTCATCTGAAGTCTGTGGCCCCGGGGAGGAGAGCGGATGCTGTTCGGGAGCCGCAAGGCCACTAGTCCTTTACAAAACTGGGGTTGTCGACTTGTGCAATCCATGGATATGTAGCTAGTTATCACTCCATTAGACTGTAGCAGCACCTGAAACCGGGAATCATCTGAAGTCGTTTTACTTCATGAATGCTTAAAGGAAATTATCATGATCCTATCCAATTCATTTTGGTAGTTCAACCAAGCACCAGAGTCTGTGTGAATAAGAGGTCTGAGAGGACCTTGCTGTGTAACCCTGGGCAAGCCACTTGGCCACAGTTTAGTCCTATACAAAAATACAAACAAGGGTTCACTGGCGCAGCAGAGGCTGAGGTCAACTTTGCCCTTCCCAGATTATGTGCTACTCCAGAGGGCACAGCATGGCCCCCAGCACAAGTTACTGCAGCTGGTACCTATGGGCTATTCTGCTTTGTGATACTGCCCACTACCACTCCCATCCCTAACATGCCTCTCCAGATGGAGCAGGGCACAGTGTGGGCAGAGTATTCCCCACGCATTGAGGGAATTCCCCTGGGAGGCACTATGGCGTTCAGAGGCTGGAATCCAGCCTAAGACCTTCACATGGCATTTGTATGCCTTTTAGTAGTGGTCACCACAAGCTTTGGCTTCCACTCCACTTTTGGTCAGAGCCTAGTATATGGACTTTAACTGTGTTTCTCATTTAAACAGGAGACTCCTCCATGCATTGTGAGTTTTATTTTGAGAGGAAGTATTTTCCAATAGACCAGTGAAATCACACACATCAGCTTCAGGCATGAACACAGCTTCACTATTAGCATTAAAATATTGTCACTCGTTCATTTACAGCCAATACGTCCCACAAAACAATAAAACAGTAGTACAAACTCTGAGGGCCTGATACCTTTTTCCATTCTGTGTAATAAATGATTAAGCTGCTAAGGATATTTATGCCAAGAATCAGAGGGGTAGCCGTGTTAGTCTGGATTTGCAGAAGCGACAAAGAGTCCTGTGGCACCTTAAAGACTGCATTCATCTGACGAAGTGGGTACTAGCCCACAAAATCTTATGCTTCAATACTTTTGTTAGTCTAAGGTGCCACAGGACTTTTTGTCGCTTAAGGATATTTATGTGGCTGCATCTGCAGGAACCACAAAAATCTATTTCTATATCAGTGTGCCCACATGGATATCTGTCCACACAAGTGCGGTAAACCATCCATGCAGTGAGTAGTTGGGGATTCAATTCTCTAATTTGACAGAGTCCTGTGGCACCTTAAAGACTAACTAAAGTAAGGTGCTACAGGACTCTTTGTCACTTCTGCGATTCCAGACTAACACGGCTACCCCTCTAATTCTCTAATTTGTATGCTCAGCTTTGGTTACAGTTGGTGCACACAGACATTTTTGTAGCTGTAACCACTGCATATTCTTTCAAAACAATAAAACTTTGCCATGAGTTTGAGAGGGTTTTAAGGAGTTTTCAAATATAATTTGAGGGAAGTTGACCTTTTAAAAAAACCCTCTTCGTAAAGGAATGCAGCAAAATGCATAACTTGTGGACTACTTCTGTAGGGAATCAGGTGGTTTTATTTCTTTGTGACAGAGTTGATAAGCAAGTAACCAAATCTGGGGCATATTGTCATGGATTTGGAGCTGCTCTGTAACAATTTATGAAAACTATATGTTGGCCTAGGTATTGGGATGTTTACTCTATAAATACCCTGCTTACTGCAGTACGGAGTCTGTCTGGGAAAACAGGCAGAAAGCAAAAGAATGGCCCAATGTCAGCCCCGCCTCAGGAAACAGTTACAGGCTATTCAGGGACAAAGCCAGAACCATTGGCTCTCAGGAGTCTGGCTTGATCTCCTGTTAAGCCTACAGAACTGGTTTAGACCTGAAACGTCACAGCATGGGAACAGAGAAACCAAAAAAAACCATAGTGGGATTTCAAAAGGGACCTTCATTCAAGACACAGATTGTAGTTGTTTGGGAAACCAAACTGAGACATAGTCAGTGTCAAAGGGTTTCTGAAGAAGTTAGGCCTGCCTTGGTTGCCATGAGGGTACAGTAAACCTTTAGGTATTATAGACATGCCTGTAGACTGTTGTTTTGAAATCCTTTTTTCCTTGAATGCTTTGTCCTGATTACCAAATGCACTGATCACAGATTCCAAAAGGAAAAACCACAGGTGCCCAAATGATGATCAGACCCGCTGGAGAAGAACAGTGGACACACAGGAGATGTAGGTTCCCCAGAGCCTGGTTTAGGAGTGGGAGAAATTCTACCATGAGACAAGGAAAGGGATGAGGCCCAACATCTGAGGGGGTGCACTCAGAGAGACAACAAAGGGGACAGGGTCCAGCTAGCCTTGTACTTGTGATGATACCTGTATTCTGTTCAGTATACAGCCCATTGTTAGCACCTAGAAATAAATAATAACAGTGCAGTTCTCTCTATTTTCCAGAAAAAGAGTGAGAGAATAGATATATCTATAGGTCTTCTGCTTTGCTTTCTCTCTGATAGATGTTAAAAGGTATTTCAGAATTATCACGTTATGTATGTGTTAGCTAAAAGTCTAGCTAGACTATACCATGCTCAACACCTTGGTATGAGAGAATCTGCATTCACTGAGCCATACGTTGCACCACTCTTGATTGCCGCACACCATCTCTGTTGAAGTTAATATGAATTTCCAGTGCTAATCAAGATGCCCCACTGTAAATGTGTATACTTAGATCCATGGATTTTAAAGCCAGCAAGAACCATTATGATCTAGGAGCACTTGTTTCCTTGTTGATATCTTTAGTACAAATATACTTATTGAAGCACTGGCAGTATCCATTCCATATTATCCAGTGTGGGATCTTCAGTCATTGTATTACTATTGTTTTTAGATATCTTCACTTGCATAAGACCAGCTCAGCTCTTTGTTGGAACCCAATCCAATTCCCATTGAATAACCTAGAGTTAGATCAGGCCCTTGCATATTAGACTTGGATGTTAGCCAAAGTCAAGCAGGAAAACAGAAGAAGTGCAGTAAAGTATGCAGCCGAGCAGGGAAGTCAAAAATACAATCCGCCATGATGGTTTCTAAATTCAGTTCATTAAATCAGGAGGATCCCATAAAACAAGCTTTTCACCCTTTTCCCTAACTATTGAAATAAAACAATGAAATTATCGCTGCTGGCTGTACCTGTTACTTAGCTCAGTAGGATTTTCCCATCCTCTGCCAAGAACAAACATAATAGCTGCCAGAATGTCAATGTGTGGTACTGAGCCATGAGCAATCATTGATTCCAAACCATCCTATCATAATCCTTACCTCCCCACTAGTGGAGTTATTCATCGGATAACCAGAAACACCTGGGTACAAGGAATTTCCTGTTGCAATTCAGCCTTAATTTCCTCAGATAGTAAAATTCTAAGGCTCGCAAAGGTGAAAGAAACCAGCAGTCAATCAAAGTAATCACACCACCATCACCACAGCAGTGACAGTACATTCTAAATTAAATTTTAATTCCCACCTGATGGTTGACTATGAGTCACTTTTATTCAAACCATTCATCTGACCCACCTCTGTATTTCAGATGATTTGTTGGAGTCCCTTTAGTTATTAACACCATTCCAAGTACCAGAACCGCCGTCTCTGTATTTGTGATCAGAACTGAAGTGGGAACCAAAGAAGAAAATATATGTAGATATTAGCCCTGCAGCTATGATAAGACTACACTAACAATCTAACGATGTGGAGCAAGGAACAACAAACTATTCTTGGGCACTAAGTGGGCAGAAAAAACTATATCACCAAGGTACAAAGGTCAATCCTCCATTTAAAACATGAAATACATTGAGATAAAAATGAGAACATTTGTTTAAGTCTGGAGAAATGAGCTTCAGTCCTGACTTAGATCATGAATGAAAATTAGTTTGGTCACATTACTCTTGTCACTGGTAAGGTACACCATGAGAACAATCGCCTAGTTTGGCACAATTCCGCATGACTTAGTCTCAGCTTAAATGAATCTCAGGATCAGGATTGAGGTGTGTTGGCAGAGCTATCTGGAGGAAGTTTGTGTAGTGCTTGTTTCAAACCAATGGGTTTAGCCTCTCATCACTTTAATAAATAGTATAATGACTCAGATGTCTTAAAGCCATATCGTCAAGGGGATCTCAGTGTTACTTCGTGTTGTGTATGCTCATAACTCCATGCATAATCATTCACATGCACAGAATTAGAAGCTGTGTTTAGAAGTTTGGTCCCTAAGAAAGTTGAGGAGAGCAAAAGCAAAACACTTGCAATAGGTCCACAGGAATTCTTGAAACAAAAATTGCTCTCTCTGTTTTTTATTTGATGAAAATGTGAATCTGTATAGCTACAGAGTCTATCAAAATTAGATTATTTAGCCTACAAGATGCTTGCTAGCAGACTATGCTTTCACCATGCAAAATTTACAGTTTTGAAAATAATTCCATCTTTTTCCTTTGTTATAATTATGGAAAATGGTACAACTGCAGACAAATTCTGGTACCTTCACAGAGATACAAGGCATATTAATGGATAGCACATTAACAGATATCTGCCAATTCTTCATCAAGACAGTGAAACACCTACTCATTTTAAAGATATTCCTAGGTCTGATATGTAACACCAAAAGAACACACATTTTAAGAAAATATATTGCAGTGCCAGAATACCTACAGATCAATTTAACGTGGCCTTTCTGGTACACGGGGCTTTCATGCTTATTGGATAGAAGGCAGGTACATAAATCTTTGAACCCTATTAAAATCACAGTGGACTAAAAGATGCTTGACAAGTTAGTAGCCTGCATGAGGTACTTAAAAAAAAAATCTCCTAAGAGATATTACAGTGACAAGCTTTGGGGAAAAATGTTTTAAAAGAGCCAATATATTTACATTTGAAATTCAATGTGGAATAGCAATTTTCAGTCACTAGTCTGATAGCTAAATTGACTTTACATCACTTGAATATGTCTTAGTAGTGTAAGTACAAGGCAACTGAGATAATATTCAAATATCAAGACGAAGCAATAAGAAAGGGTGCTTATAGAGACAAGAAATGCAGTACCATCTGAAAATATGATGTCTATCAAAACCAATGGAGAGAATGTCTGAAATCAAGACAAAAGAATTAGCAACCTAAGGAAATACCTTGAATATTTTGACAACAGTAAAATTATGTTCAGGAATGAAATGAAATTCACATGGGAAAATGGAATCTGAAGCATATAGAGAAAAAGCGAACCAACACATAGACACAGGTCTTTTCCACTTCTGATATCTATTGGTTACTGCAAATTAAAAATATAGGAAAGAGATTCTCAGAGCCACTGCGATATAAAATATGTATCCATAGGAAATCTATCAGCCCACTCACTATACAGGGAGGGAGGGAGAAGGGTATCATAGGTTATATGTCCTATGCCCATTTGTGCACGTTGAAGGCCTGATTTTCCATGGCCGTGTACCTTGTGCAGTCATTTACACGAGGGCACAGTGAGTGCTACGAAGACAGAATGGTAGGATTTTAAACGCACTTAGCATACATTACTATTGGAACAAAACACACAGGAATGTTTGCTGGGTCAAGATCTGAAGAAAAATGTTTGCCTTGAAAACAAGTGCATTTCCCATAGGCCACACATGTGCAACCTACAAGTCAGTAATAACATGCTGATTGCACAGGAGGTGCTGGATGGGCTGTAATGCATATATATATATATATAACAGTACCTCTTGTGTATTTAGCTATTTTTTCTTATTGGTGCAGTGATATACAGTATCAGTAGGTGAGCATCTTCACCAAACAGAATGTAAAAGGGGAAAGCTTAACAGAGGGTACGAGTTGGCAAAACAAGGAGCAACATGGTAGGAATGCTGAGCACAGAAGTATGGAAATAGGGCCTTTTTAAAGGTCAGGAGATCTTTAGCCCTTCCCAAGCTTCCCCACCCTGTCTTTTTACTTAATAAGGCTGGGGAGCTTTTTAAAGAAAAAATGAACGATTCTCTGGTGGGGTTTTTCCAAGCTTCTGGATGTTTGCAGCACACTAGGTGTAAGGATGCGCAAGACATTGTAACGGTGGAATGCTAAGGGCGCTCTCATCCTTGACTCCAGGAAAGGAAGGGGTGCTCACCCTCCCCCACTCCGGGGGTGTGTGTGTGCTCATTTCCCCCCCCCCCACTCCTGGGAAGGAAAGGGCACTTTCGGCCACTGTTATCGGTCTTTGCCCTGTTATCACATACTTCCCATGTCGGAGTACTTGGCTCTCATGGTTTGCTTGCCTTGAAATGAAACACCTGCTTACTAACAAGATAGAAACAAGGTATTAGTTATTCATGAGGTATGCATGAGATGCAAATGTTCCTGTTATTTCTTTGCCTGTGTGCCCACATGCAGTGGGCTTCTCCGGGCATTGCTCCGATGTGCCGGGTCCCTATTTAGTGATAGCAGCGAAGCGGAGCCCCCGCTGCAGGTGTGTCACTTTGCCTTCAATAAACTCACTACTTCTATTCAACAGCTGTTTGTGTGCATCGTTCCTATGGGACACAAAAGTACCCTGCAACACTAGGATTGCCTCCAATGATACCTTGGCTACTTGAAAAATGTTTATCACTTGCTATTCTAAACAAATTTCAAAGCATGTGTGAGTTGCCAAGCAACAAAAAAGAGTTGGCTGAAGTTTCTTGAGTGTTAGCACAGCAAATTGGGGTTGTAATTGCTCAGTGTCACTCTACTTACTGATAATCTGGTTAATTACCTTCAAGGAAATGTCTGACACTAAGACCACAACAATTACTTCTGCTTCCACAATACAGGATCCAATCATAATTCTTTTATTTTCTTCTTTCTTCCTCTCCCCCACCCCCACTACCTCCTTTGTCAACCACTATGGACAATCCCTAACCTAATCCTAACAGGATCCTAGACAGAGCAGAATGCGATTCACCCAGAAAGCTTGCAAGAAAATCAGGAGTGTAGTAACCTATTAGTGAAAAAAGTCCTCTCTCCACAGTCCTAACTTGCCAGTCAGAAAACAGTGCTCCAGAATATCTAAATTTATACAGTTCTGAAGAGTTTTCAGCTCTCTAAATATAAATCAAATTCAAATAGGGATGATGAACCAAACAGGAGCATTCATTATTTTTTATGTTTTCATTTATTCTGAGACATGTAATGAATATAATAAAATAAATAATAATTAATATATATACACACAGACACACTCTCAATGAAGATTTCATAGCACCACAATCAAAGATCACATTATTTTATTTTCACTCGGAAAAGTGCCTGAATTCAATTTTTTAAAAAAGGACCTAGATTTATCCTAGATATGAATTTGGTGCAGGCAGCAATACTGAGAGAGGTTAAATGATAAAGAAAACGAATCTTTTAAGGTAATATGAAACAAGGAGGTTTCTTTACCATTTAACCTTTCTCAATATTGCTGCCTGCACAGCTGCAGTGTTTTCCTCACAGAACTGATGCCTACGGGCTGATCTACACCATTGCAGGTGCCTCAATACTACAGAGATGGACATGTTATAACAGTAATTGAGTTGGAGCCTGCAATTTCTATAGGACTTGCTTATGAAATGAAGATGAGAGACAGTGCAATCTACTCCACAGTAAGCAGTTTGGTATGGCCCTTGAGCCACTGCCAATAAGCTTGCAGCCCTAAAGTGACACCATCCAGGAAAAAATCACAGGCCAAATTGCCCACTGGTATAAATAGGTGAAGCTCCATTATAACTGGTGCTCCAGTGTAGGCTAACAAGAAGACAGATCCCATATATATTCAATAAATACATTTGCTTACCTATGTTTCTAAGATCATCATAGATTAATACAATTGAAATAATGTTAAAAATCTAATTAACCTGTCGCTATTTCTATTTATTGTATGCATTTCTGTCAGCTTGGAAAATAGTAATAGAGGAATCGTATCATTTTTATTTGTAGCCAGTTGCCAGTAAACCAAACCCCAGATGCCAAATGTGAGGTGTTCAAAATCTAGATGCGAAATGTAGGGGCTCCATCTCCTCGATGTAGCTCCTGGTCACTTTGACATTTAGATTCTTTGGTATTTCAGTTGCAAACGCTTAAAGTCTCCTATAAGTGGACACTTATAGGACACCTTTTTTTAAATGGTGTAAATATTAGTCTTAAGTTTTGTAAGAGCCAGATTTTAGGGGCAAATCTGAGCTGAAAAATATATTCTGCATAAACTCAAATGCTCATTCTCATGCAAGATATATATAATGACGATGATACCATTGTGGCTCATGTAAGTATAGTACATTTTTAATCTGAATGTCTTCAAATCTCTTTTAGGTACTTACTTGGCCCTCATTATCACAGCATGTGAGCAATTCTCAATCTTTTATGTACTCACTCTCACCTTCACCGTCCAATGTTACTAACACAGCACCATGATTTTTGTCTCATAACTGTTGTGCCTTAAACTCACTTTCAGTGCACCTGGTGTTTTCAACACTTTCATATTGTGGTATTGCCAGTGGAGCCTACTCAGTCTTGTCTTTTCTCTGGTAGGTGACCCTGTTAGAAACTAACAAAGAAACTTACAATCAAGAAGTTAGTTCAGCAGAATCAGCAAGTGCTTTTTCCCCCATTTACCTATTCACAAAACTATATGAATTGACCGCTTTCTTTCTTTTTCATTTAGGAATACAGACAATTATTTAACCCTTCCATGTGTTATCTGAAGTCGATATCAGTGAGATTAATGAACTACACATACCACCCTTTGAAATAGCCTATCAGGCTTACATATAATGGAATGTAAAGTGATATTAGGGTTCTTTAGAACTTTCAAAATTTCTAAGACATAGGAGGTACTTTTGATAAGATTCTGAGCAAGGCTAAAGAATATGCATGGCTCTCTCTCTCTCTCCTGCTTTACTCCATTTAGACTCCACCTGCTGGTTGAAACTGTTAACTTCATTTCTTCACATTAAGCAAGGACTTTGGCCGAAAGAAAGGAAACACATCTCATCTAAAACATATAGATCAAGATGTTATAGAGTGACTAGTGATTTTAGGTACCCAACTTGTGACACATTAAAGGGGCTCAATTTTCAAAATCAATAGTCACTTTTGAAAATATTGGCCATGCTATCCAGGAATATTCTGAAAATCCCATTTCCTAGTCCTAGTTATAAAAATAATCATGAATTTGCTAATGAAGTTGTGAGATAGTAGCTTGAGTAACCAGGTGTTTGTATCCAAGAAACAGAATGACATCTTTTGCCGAGTACATTTTCCCCAAATGAATTACATATAATTTCTTACTGATTTATATATATCAGATACATACATACAGAATATATGATATATACATATGTTAGTGATGGTAGAATGTTTATTTCAGTATGTTCACACACACACACAAACACAGATATATATTTGGGGTTCTACACACCTGCATTTTTTACAAGATCACAAATTGAAATTTATTTGTTTGCATTCAAGATCAATCTGTATTTTCTAAAATCTCTTTTTTCTTTCCAAAAAAGGAAGTTCAGTGGAAAAATAATGTTTAAAAAATGTTAGGCATCCAAAATGCACAAGTAAGTGAATTTGTTTGTACAAATAAGAAATTTGCATGTGCAATCATGGTATTTTAACATGCAATTGCACACCTCTCATTTCTGAAAACTGGCCCTATGTTAGAAGAACATTATTGTGCTAAAGAGATGTACAAGACTGACAACTTGAAACACACAAGTATCAGGAAATTTAGAAGTTGATTTAAAGAACTATAGGAACTACACATAGTGAATAATTTAATTTAGTACTTTTTTTTCTTTTCAAAAAAATAGATAGATTTTAGAGTTACATAGTCAATTATCCAATGAACAGTTTACGTGAACATTTTTCAACCTATGCATTGTTTGCAAACTATTTGCCATCACTATTACTTTGAGTATTTTTTGTTTTTCATAAATTTAAACAGTTGAATTGGTCACCACAGTCACACAGGATTGTTTTTATTGTCTGCTTGGTTGATTTTCAAACCCTGAAAGAGTCTTCAAGATGGCCACGTGAGCACTTTTAGATAAATTGTCGTGGTTATTCTCATTGATATTCACACCACTTTCTGAAAATATCCTTACAAACAAAAACTTGATCGCATGCATTTTCAGAAAGCAAATAGGAGAGGCAATATATCCCAAAGTGAATGTGAGGGGTTAATTTAAACAAGCAATCACAAATACTTTGCTGCTGCTTTAACCTAGCTCTTGTATTTACACTATGTATGACATACACCTACTCATCCCTAATGTGCCAAAGCCACGTGATAATAAGCTGTGAACTGAAAAAAAAAAAAAAATGTCTCCATCTGTCCTCATTAGCTGTTTGCAAAGATTCACCATGGTGATATTCTCCTGTCTTTGTAATGGGTAGAACAGCATAGGAGTATGTCATGTAGGATGATAAAGTCAACACATGGAACAATGGGCAGCTTTCCTTGATGATGGTCAACAAACATATTGCATTGCTGAAAAGTAGGATCATGGCTATCCCACCTATAGCAGGACATATAAGCACACTGCTAGTGCTAAACCTGTGGGAGAATTAACACAGTTGTTGGATAGCTCCATGAGAGTAAACTCTTTAAAACACTAGTTCTGAACAGGTAACAAGGCGCTAGGGCTTTTATTCAGAAATAACTGGTTGTGGTTCTTACCCTGAGCCATCTATTCGCTGTCAGCTCACACAGCATATTTTGAATTAACAGTGCAATTTAGTGGGGCCTGCTAACCAGATAATCAGCACTGCTAGAAGTTTTAGCTGGCAAGAGAGGTTGGACAATGCAGCACAAGTGAATTACTCAAGTAGGAGATATTTCAACCTTTGCTTCTTTTTTTTTTTTTTCTGTTATTAAACTTTTCTTGTATCCATATAATTTGGGGGAGGGGCGAAGAATCTGCAGTCACCAGACAGACATTTCACTTCATCCAGATTTTTGGAGCCAAGTGCAGCACCAAAGCTTTTCATATAAACCACGTCATCTCATTTATATTCATTAATGCAGCTCTTTCCAGTCTTTATATAGATTTTTAGCCCCACATAGAAGACAGCTACATAGAGGGTGACACTGTGGATATCGCCCAGCCATAGGAAGGTAACACGAGTGTACAGTACTGTGATGAACATCAGGTTTCCTTTGACTTAGTTTCAAATACCCTCTGCCTCCACCAAGCTTCCCACTTGGAAATTTTATCTCAGCGCACCTCTCCCTCTGCCCCTTTGTTACAAGAACTCTGTCACCAGGAGCAGGAGTCCTTTGATAGGCATGGTAGGTGTCCGAAGGCCACTGAGGAGATCCCCATTCACTACAGTCCACTCCCGACTGAATTAACTAACTTGTAATTTATTATTTTCCATTTACAATTATTTACAAACCTATGAATGAACTCTGGTACTGACCATGTGGCAGTACCCACTGGCTTTTTCAAGTCCCAGAAAGTCTTATTTCATACCTCAAGTTCAGGCTTCGCTTTCATATGCAACAGGGTCCAATGTTCTCCCTATCTGGTCTCATCATCGCCGTCTCCACTATTCCTCCACTCCTGTACCCCCGATACCTTTTCAAGGAAGCAGCCTCCTAAATGGTGGGGCAGCCTTTGAGCCCCCTGAGGCAGTATGGCTCAGCACTGCTGTCAACCTGAACCTGTGTCTAACAGGCACAACTGGGACCACAATCCTTATCTCCCCATCACAAACAAGTTCACACTCCTTTAAATTAGTTCTTTCCAAGCTCCTTCGTCTCTCCAAAGAAAAAAAAGACATCAAAACGCAACAAAAGAATCCTCTAGGATTTGATGAATTTATGGCACTGTGTCTAATCCCACTACATTAGCCTTCAATAAGCATTGTGTACTTCATTTTCTGTGCCAGTTAGTGACATTCATGTCTGCAAGAAGGGTCTTGCTTCATTTCAAGACTAGTTTGCTAAATTCATGGGATTAATCTGAAAATCATCCAATTTCATTGCTAGCACTTCGTTGTGGCTTACTGCAATTATCTAGACTCTCTCGTGAGTTATGTTCAATCAAATACCTGATGTCCAGCACTGATGGGGTTTTTTAATTTACTATTCCTGAGAAAAGTGATCTAATTTTGCTCTTGTGGGCAAATAAATGATTCAGTTTGAAACAATTTTTTATTTGAAATGAAGTAACTCAGAGCTCACTGTACCTTAACTAAGCTAAGGGATTCTCAAAATATTTCACATCAGGAACGAAATTTTAATACACATTGTCTCCTGGATGCCTCCCTTTGCATTTGCAATCACCGAGATCCTCTCCTCTTATTTGGAATCAGGTAAAATCCATGTGGCAACTTCAGCTATTGCTTACGTGGAAAATTAATGTCAGGAAAGTAATATATTTTAAGAGTCAGTTAACAGGATTTAGCAGCTGAAATAAGAAGTATCAGCTAGTACCATGTGACCATCCAGCTTACCACAGACTACCCCCAAGTGCTTGGCAGGCCACCATGGGCCACAATTTGGGAACCTCTGACTTAAATTATTATGAAATGCTGGCTCTTACATTTTATACTTTTTTAGCACAACATTGGAATAGCACTGAAGTTTTCCCTGCCACTTTACATTCAAAAATATTTGCATAAAGCAATGATTTTCAAAACATTCCAGCACACTAATCTCTCTCTGCTACATGTGAAACCTGATTCAGATCTTGTACGTGTGACTGAACATAACAATGATAAATATGGAATGCTCTGCAGATGGGAGAAAATTGTTTATTTTTTGTGCTCCGATTTCAGTACGAATAGGTCTCTTTTGCATTGGCCATGAGGCCAGCAATTAGGCTTCCTGGTGCCAGAGTGTCAAACTCATTGTAATATTGCCACGCATTTTGTATAATGACATAAGAATGGCCATACTGAGACAGACCAACAGTCCATCTAAACCAATATCCTGTCTCCCGACAGTGGCCAATGCCAAGGGCTTCAAAGGGAATGAACAGAACAGGTAATCATCAAGTGATTCATTCCCCTGTTGTGCATTCTCAACCTCTGGCAAACAGAAGAAATAGCTACTATTGAATTTTCCTCATAGTATTACTAGCTCTTATAGAGACATTTTCATTAGTCGACTTCAAAGCACTTTTAAAAAGAGATCAGTATCATTATTTCCATTTTACAGATTTATTGCCATCTTACAGAGATCTTGCCATGTACGCATTCAAAGCACCCATCAGCTGTATGAGATATCTCACGGACATTTTTTTAAATGTGTGAAATATGTCACAGTTGGTTCCAATTTTCAGGATTCAAAATGGACCCATTTCTCATTTCTGCAAAATATTTTGATTGAAAATGTTTATAACAAGTGTTATGAAAGTGGTTATTAACACTGTTTGTTTTACCAAAAACATGGTCTTAGTAGACAAAAAATACTGAGAATTATTTTGATATTTTTTTCCAGAAAAATTTCAACAAAAATGTCATGAAAATTTTCAAAAAAAAAAAAAAATGTATGCCAAATATTTCATTTGGATGAGGGGGATAAAAAATAGTTTTTCCAATAGAAAAGCTTAGTTCAAAATTTTTTGTTTAGTTCTGCTCATGACTATGTCTATCTACCAGGCTGGTAGATAGACATAGTCATGAGTAGCGGAAGAGTGGGGAATAAGAAAGCAACAAAATGAATGTCCACTATAACAAACTGCATTTGAACTATATATAATATGGCATCTGCCTCCAGCCACAGGAGGCTACTAGAAATGTAAAGTAGAGTGCACTGTTAACCTAACCGTTGCACTTAGAGAGTCACAGATTTTAAGCCAGAAGCGACCATTAAGATCACCTAGTCTGTTGTCCTGCATAATACAGCTCACAGAATTTCACCCTGCGTTTTCTTCATTAGCCCCAATAAACTGTGGTTGAACTAGAGTATATATCTTGGAGGAACATACAGTCATATGATGGGGAAATCCATCACGTCCCTTGGTGGTGGGTGATAGATGAGGTGGACTGAGGGAAGAACCTAAAAACCCTTACTACAGACTTGTAATATGTGTGTTGCCCACTCATCTCTGCTTCCACCACTGGTCTCAGATCCCAGAGGGAAGACTTGCTGATGTCGAGCTTAATCGGGCCCTGGTGGAACCAGTTTAAGAGTGGAAGGATCATGTGGTTCCACCACAGAACAGGTGAAGTCAAAAGTCTCCTCGGAGGGTGGAAAGGGGTACACTTCAAAGACCAGAAAAGGACACAGAGGTACAACTAGCCCTGAGTCATGATAAAGAGTATCAGAGAAGTCATGGGGGTCTGATGAGTCAGTTCATTCTTCCTACCATTGAACAACAGCAGAAGATGGAGGGAGAACATCAGGAAGCTGCTGGCTCTGCACGTTGTATTTTGCAATGGCATTTGCACATTGCATTGGGGGCATTTGTACATGGTATTTCAGCAGATTGTTGCAATGTAATAAAATCATCTCAAAAACTCCTACATTAGTATAACAAACATATACAAAAATCCAATGATGGCAAAATCCCTAAAGTTCAGAATCTGGATACATATTCTAAAATGCAGATCCGTATCTAAGCCGGGGGGGGCTTCCACCATACACAACCCTTCCCCCCACCACAACCATACATCCACTGCCTTTTCTATCCCAGTGTAATGTTCCCACTTCTATGTCCCCATACAGCATTAAAGAGCTAAATGCCAATACCCTCAATTCACAGTGAATAGCACCTTATTTCACAAGAATCAGAGGGGTAGCCGTGTTAGTCTGGAATAGCAGAAGTGACAAAGAGTCCTGTGGCACCTTAAAGACTAACTAAAGTTTTAGAGCATAAGCTTTCGTGGGCTTTCATTGCATCTGACAAAGTGGGTATTAGCCCACGAAAGCTTATGCTCTAAAACTTTAGTTAGTTTTTAAGGTGCCACAGGATTCTTTGTCACTTCTCTTATTCCACAAGTAGTCCCACTGAAGTCAACAGGACTATTTACGGGGTACTGGTGCTAAACTATTCATGGAATAAGTTGGAAGTATGAGAGACTGTAGATTATAGACACTTGAAATTTATGTTAATGGACCTTAAGGCTCTGGATGGATGCTCTTTAGCAATATAAATTTAAATAAATACACAGCAGAATAAGTAGAGGGAATAAAACTGGTTAAGTTCTATATTTGGTTGATATTTGTGGCATTGCATTGTTTCCCAAATTTTTGGAAGCTGAGTTTAGCCTCCCGCCCCTCCCTGCCCTTCAGGCAAATTAAACCTATTGTGCCCCTCATAGGCTGTTAAAAGAAATCCAAAATGAATGGTCAGTCAAGTAGATTGAGTAGATCTTCAGAATATGATGATTTGTGTTTTGATGAGATAGTTAATGCTGACATTTAAATTCATATCAGTGGCCTCTGAGTTGCCATTGAAATAAAGGGGGAAATTCATAATTCAGTGCTACTGTTTCAGGCTCTCTGCAAACCCAGGAATACATCACTGCAATGGTTACACTCAGGTTGTTTTAAAAGTTTTCTTCACACCCATAACAGCTGGAGACTCCCTTTAAGAAAACTGAAAGATGAAAACCCTCTGAACAACTGAGATGCCCATCTGCATCATCCTCCGAGCTAATGCTTGATGCCCATCCTCAGGGTAGGACTTTGCCTACACTTTGTAAAATGCTGTTGGATTGCTATCAGCTCCCTACAGAAAGTCACTGCTCTGCTTTTTAAACATTTGCAATATTAGTGCTGTATAACATTGTGCCAAGAGCAATTTTTCTACTTATTTTTTTAAACTAAAATTTGTGGGTCACAACAGCAGGTTGTGACGAGCAGAGAGAGGCACTGGGAGAATTAATTCTGTTCTGTGCTCCTTACACTGTGTGAGGGAGGACATGCTGCCTGGGTAGAATCACCAGTAACAAGGATGAGATAGGTTCTAGTGTGGATAAGATGAGGTGGTGGATTACATTTAGGGCAAAGTGTGCAGGGTAAATTCCACTGCAGTTGCTCCCCACGTCATACTAAGGGCCACTGAGATGCCTGCTGAGCCAGCAGCCTCTTTGCTCCCTGGTCCCATACAGCAGCAGTAAGGGTGTGGGAGGGAGCAGAGCCAGGAGGTGGCAGCAAGCTGGCGGTGTGAAGTGAGCCTGGGCCCGCAGGTGCTCTCAGCTCACTGCACACAAATGCCCAGCAGCCCCAGTACCTCTCACAGCGAGGCAGCAGCCATGAAGTTATCGCTCCATTCGGGAAGCATGTGGGCCTGGCGGTGCATGGAGGGGGCAGGCCCTTTGGGAAGGCTTGTGCAAAGAAGGAGGAAGTGGGTTCCTTGTATGCAGCTCCCTCCCGCTGCATTAAGACCTATCACAAGCTGGAAGGGGGCAGGTAGCAGTAGCGGGGGCTGGGCCGCAGAGGGGCAGGTGGCATCAGGAGTGGGGCTTGTGCTCCACTGCGGCATCACAGGCACAGACAGGAGGGAGGATGAAAGGAGTTTTGCCACCCTCCTCTCCGGGCTCCTGAGCAGCAGGGCAGAATCCCCACCGGAGTGCAGCACTCCTCCTCTCCTAAGAGCTTCCTAGGCTTCAGGACAGCAAGCAGAGAATGAGACAGAGCCACAGCCCTACCTGCCTCTCTGTGCTGACTAGCAGGGTTGGTTGGTGATGCAGTGGGGAGTAGGCTGCACCCCAGGAAGAAGAGCAGCAGCAGGCACGCTCCCCTTGCATGACAAGGTACACGCAGACATGCTTGCATCTCTCAGGCAGAATTCCTCCTGAGTGAGGAGGCCGTGGGTGCTGGGCAGCGTGGGTGAACGAGGAACTTTATTCAAATGAGGAAATGTTATCCCCCAGCTTTCTGTAGCCTTCTGCTTCCATTCTCCCCAGCCTCTTTAGGAAGGAAGCCAGATAAGATTTAAAGAAACAGAACACACTGTGCTGCAGCACAAGGCATGGCTATCAGCAGGGCAGACGGAGAGAGACCATTTGTGGGGAACGGTACTGAGGCTCTTTGCTGTGCGCTCCACACCATGTTAGTGGAAATCCTCCACTGTGCTTAGTGCCTGGCTGAGTGGGAGAGGTAATGATGCGTTTTCATGAGGACTGGATTGTGCACTAAATACTTTTTCAGATGATGGAGAGGAAGAGGCAGGGAGGGCACAGGGGTGCTGAGCAAGGCCGAGCTGGTCACAACAGGAGGCTGGGGGAGAATCCCTGCAAAGGGAGGCGTGAGGTGCCGAGTTGGGCCCTGCCCCAGGAGAAGGGGGTACAGTATATAGGACAGGTCCGTATTGTAGAGAGCAGTGAGTTGCTGTGCTCGCCACCCTGCATGAGAAGGCACTGGGGCTCTGTGTTCTGCCCGCAGTGTAGGTGGCAGGCAGGAAGAGAAGCAGCTGGAGAGGGTGTTGGTCTCTGTGGTGTGCTGCTGCACATTCTGTGGGTAGCGGAGGTGTGCAGGGAGGGAGAGAATAAAAGGGGGGTTGGGGCCTCTAGTGTTTTGCAATGTGGGTAGAAGAGCTGCAAGGGAGAGAGGGAACAGGGCTATTCCATCAATGTGATGCGCTGTGCATAGGGCGTGGGGGTTCTGTACACAGGGTGAGGGGGAGAAGCAGGGGTCTCTGTGCACAGGGTGGGGGGAGAATTGGGGCAGGGGGCTTCATGCACAGGGGGCACTGTGCATAGGGGGCAAGGAGGCTCTGTCCACAGGGCGGGCAAGGGACTCTGTGCATTGGGAGAGAGAAGCGAGGGGCTCTGTGCACGGGGGAGAAGCAGGGGCAGGGGGCTATGTGCACAGGGTGAGAGAGAGAAGTGGGATGGGGGCTCTGTGCACTGGATGGGGAGGAGGTGGGGGCTCTGTGCACAGGGTGAGGGAGAACAGCGGGATGGGAGGGCTCTGTGTACTGGAGGGGAGGGGACAAGGGGCTCTGTGCAAAGGGTGAGGGAGAGAAGTAGGGCAGGGGCTCTGTGCACTGGAGGGGAGGAGATGGGAGGCTCTGAGCACAGGGTGAGGGAGAGAAGTGGGATGGGGGCTCTGTGCACTGGAGGGTGAGGGAGAAAAGTGGGATGGGGGCTTTGTGCACTGGAGGTGAGGGCTCTATGCACAGGGTGAGGGAGAGAAGTGGGATGG
>ML677358.1:10016548-10170809 GCA_007922305.1 Dermatemys mawii | reverse complement strand
GGCTCTGTGCACTGGAGGGGAGGAGGTGGGGGCTCTGTGCACTGGAGGCTGAGGGAGACAAGTGGGATGGGGGCTCTGTGCACAGGGTGAGGGAGAGAAGCGGGGCGGGGGATCTGAGCCCTGGGGAGGGGGTCGGGGAGCAGCAGGAGAAGCCGCGCGAGAGGGGGCCGCGCTCTCTCCGGTGTCCGCGGCCCCGCAGCGCGCGGGTGGCGGGAGTGGCGTGCGGCGGCAGCAGCCGTAGAACCGCCGGCCCGGCCCGGCCCGGCCCAAGCGGGGAGGGGATGTGACGAGCCGCTCGCGGTGCATTGTGGGATTCCACCCCGCCGCTGTGGGGTCGACTGGTTCCAGTTCACGCGGCGTCGGGCTGAACCCAGGGAGCGGGACGGAGCGAGGGGCCGGAGACCTAGGACCGCCGCGGTCGCGAGCTGCCCTGTAAGTCACGCGCTGCCTCGCCGCCCGCGAGCTCGTTACTGGCCGGCCGGGGACGGTTGCTCTGTAACGTTCCTGTCTGGCCCCAGTTCCCGCCGCCGGGCGGGCTCGCCCCTGCCCCGGGATCTGTCCAGTGCCCCCTCCGCCAGCTGCGGGGACCTCTCCCGGGGAGCCACGCGGGGTGGGGGGACCTCTCCCGGGGAGCCAAGCCAGCATCCCCTCCTCCTGGTCTGCGTTTCACCAAACCACCCCAATATCCCCCCTGGCGCGAAGGGGGAGGGGTATTTGTATTGACCCCCCAGCAAGGGGTGGGGTTCACGCTGGAAGGAGTCCAGGTGACACCTGGAATGACGCTCTGCCGCACAGGGCTGTACACGAACCGAGTATATGTGGAAACAGGCGCTGCCCCTTCGCATCAACCCCCCCCTCAGCTTCCTCCTTCTCCTCCCCACCGGGTCATTGGCCAGGAGAAGATAATGGGGAGCGACCGCCCAAAAGAATGGCTGAAGAACAGGGGGGAGACGTTTTTTGGTACATTGCACTTCAGCCTGGGGAAGGCGATGGCACAGAGCTGTTGAGGGTTGCAAAATGGGAAGGAGGGAGCCTAGGAAGAACGAGCTGACATTTTAAAAACAGAGAGAGGACCTAGAAGTGGGAGAATAAATACTGCACAAGGAATGGATACGACACGCACGTTATTTTAGAACTGCCACTTCTTTTAAAGCTTGTGCAAATCTTCCAGGCAAACACATCACAATCTATGCAGCATGGGCCAGGGTGTGGGTGTTTCTCAGGCCGGCTGCACCCAAAATGTATGTGCTGTATTGCATGCTGCAGGTGAATACAGGTTTCTCAGTCTTGGGAATAAGGCATCAAACAAAGTACATGGATTTAACTGGAAAACTGAAGTGGGCGTGTGTGTGTGTGTGTGAAGATAGGAGGAACAAATACACACAAATTCTGTGTAGAAAACCCTTTTTGTTTGCAATGCAGTCTTTAAAAGTAAGGTTCAGAAGGCCACCCTTTATAGTTTTAGCAGACATTTCGGGACATTTTGTTCAGTTCAACTGGTGTAAAGCTGAAGTGACTCCATTTATATTGGAGTTGGATTGGGGGTTTTTTAGTTATGCTTGAATAGTAGCAGGTTATTTCATATTTTGACCATTAGAATGAGCATAATTTTTCCTAGGATTACTGTATAGCTGTCATATAGCAACAGGTGTTTAAGGAACTTTACAGCTGAGGCATCTCTCCTATTCCTAAAGGCTTGTTAGAAATAAATGAGCCAAATAGCAATGAACAACTGGGTTCTTATGCACAGAATGCAATAAGAGATTTGGGCATAAACACAACAATTACAATTTCTCTGACAAACCCATTTTTGTTGTTTTAAATGCTGTTGGTTACTGAGTAGACATTAGACAGCATATGTAGTCAATTACAGGACAGTTTCCCTAGTCTGTTTTTGTTTTGATTTTTTAAGCAGTTGAAGGAATTACCTTTAAATATTTTAGGGCCAAATTTTAATTCCAGGGCACTTTGTTATACTATAACATGGCAAAAATGATGTAAAAAAAGTGAAACCTTTTAGGCCACTTGAACTCCTAAATGAAAACTGTAAATAATATATTATTTTGTCCTTCAAGTTGAATGCAAACTCTGCACACCGGACCAAATTCTGCTCCAGTTTTACAGTGGTGTAACAGAGGAGAATTTGACTAACTGATAGTAACACTGGAAGGTACTCTCAGGTGTTCCTGATTTTAGCTTAGTGTTAGCAAAATTATAATGGCTACAAACATCAGTGTTTAGAAATCAAACATTTAAACATTTATATAAAGTGAAAATAAAATTCTCTTAGTGCTGCAGGGCAAATTCCACTGAATAACAGGTGTGACAAAACGCCAAGTCTGTACTTGTGGGTCCTGCACTTCATGGCAGATTTAGGGGCCTTAGACACTCATCTATGCCACAGAGTGACCTTCCTCTCTCTGTATAATTGGCAAGAGTCACCACCTAGTGAGTTACCTTCATCACAGGCCAATATGGGAGGTGGAAAGGGGGAAATACCCCCCAGTCTTTGTTGTTCTGTAGAGCTCAGTGAGCACAGTTTGGCCTCCTTAATGAACTGAGTCTTGTTTCTCTTCTCAAGCTGATTTCTGTAAAGTATGGAGGGACAAGGGGGAAACCCCAGCCCACCCTCTACTGCAGGTTCTAGCCCAGGGACCCTAATGGTAGCAGCTGTTGATGGCTTTCTTTCCACCCTTAATGCTGCTTTGATTGTCTGGGCTACTTCCCCAAGGTTCCCTCTTCCTAGCTTCACCTTTACCTCAGGTTGCAGCAAAGCTTCCTCTTCTCCAGCTTCTGTCTCCTTGACTCCCCCACCTGACTAACTGGGAGGTTTTTAGCTGGTTTCAGCCAGCCCCTAATTGGCTTCAGGTGTCCCAATCAGGCTAGTTATTTCTGCTGCTTTCTAGAAGCTTCTTGATTGGCCTGGAGTAGCCTTTGTTTGGCTATCCAGGGAACAGGGACCTGCACATCCTGAGGCTGATATACCTGCCTTCCAGCACTCTCCTATACCCTTCTGGTCTGACTCTGTCACACAGGGTACTCCTTAAAAAGACCCTTTCTCGGCAGGTCAGTTGGAATATTAACACTCCAGAACAGTAGTTTGGATCCAAATTTCCCTCACTCTCAAAATAAGGAAAAGTATATTTCACCCCACCATTTAAAGGCCGCAATTAGTCCCCCTGCTCTGCGTGCTTACAATGTAAGTATATGTCAAGCAAAACAGTTGGAGGAAAGAAGGCCTCAGAATTTTAAGAGCTGTGCACTGGCCCAGTCAGAAATCTGGGCAGCATTATGCTTGAAAGCAGGCACAGTGCTTTCCAGAGGTCTCAGTTGGGGAAGGCGAGCATAGCTACTCCCCCTCTCTACCTGACCGTCTCTACTGGATGTTGCTGAGGTAGAATAGAAGGGAAGAATGGTCTATGTTTCCATCTCCTCCTGCCTTTCCTGCCACCACTGGAGCAACTAATGCCAGCATTCACCTTAATGTAGTTCTTAACAGTCAAAGGAGTTAAGTGTGAGGATCATGTTGTGCCTGACATCTACTCAGGGGCAGGATCTTGTACCTTCTCCTCCATTTTTCCACCTGCACAGGGCCAGGCAGTATTCTTGTCTATTTTTAATCTTCTTCTACCTCAGGATTTTGGCTGAGAAACATCCACATTGACTGTTTGTTGCATTTTTGCCTGCTTCCAAAATAGTGATTGTGGTAAAGGAATTTCTGAAACATTCTTTCCCTGAAACACATTGTCTTTCTTGACGTATATCCCCAATTCTTAAATGGTTCAATGATTTAAAGTCCTTTCTGTCTTAATTTTAGGCCTGCTCCCCCTCTTTACCTGACCATCTCTACTGAAAGCCTCTTGTAAGAGAAATGCTGTACATACAGCATTTCTCTTACAAGAGGCTTCCTTTTTCCCCAGTGTCAACACTTCCAAGAATGGTCAACAGAGACAATAGTATGTTTACATTAGTCTAATTATTTGCAGCAAGAAATGCCCACCTAGCAATTATAGCACACTGCTAATACCATTCACACAGTCGTATTTATTTATTAAAAGGGCGCAGTTGCCTAAATATCTTGCAACTTTTTAAAAAGCCCCTTTGTCAATATGCTAAAATTGTGTAACTATTTTCATTCTTGCACACAGACTTACCATTTGGAAACAAAATTACCATTAGCTTAAAAAAAATAAGTTACCTTGGTTAGAAATACTTACTTTCATTTGTTATGGAACCTCAATAAAATGGACAGCCATGGAGCACTGTAGTTGAGGAGAATTTGTCTTGATAAAGTTTTTCTATAGATGTATCCATTTTAACTGTATATTTTGGTGTAATGCTTTCAGATGAGAAATTAATGTAGAAGGGTAACAGTAGTGTATGGGGTTTGTGCTTGTTCTTGTTACTTGAGTCTTCCATACTGATTGCTGCCACTTCACAGACCAAAAATAAAAAAAAGTTACTGCCTCAGTAGAGCACTTAGTTTCACGTGAAATCACATTGTTATATCAGATCATTGCTTACTTGTTTGCTGATATAACCCTATTTGTTATTTGTCTTATTGTGGCTTCTAGAAGTCTTAGTTGGGGACCAGGAATCTTATTGTACTAGTCTCACATATTAGAGACCATTTTATTAATGTTTTAGACATTGTATTTTATCAACTATTCCTAACTAGCTTCTGATTAGCTGAAGCACAGAGCAAATGTGCCGTCAAAGATTATCGGAATGCAGCTTTTCAAGAATAGTACAGTGAGCCGTATACAATATACATCAGATGAAATGACAGCATTTGCATTGTTACTGATTTGGGCTGATGGAAAGAAAACGAATAGTATTGCAACAGAATTTCTCTCTGCTGGAGCAAAAAACAAACATCTCTCTTTTGCCTTGATGGTGAGAGAAGGAAAGTGGGAAAGGCAAATGCCCTTGCTTCATCTTGACATGTATCCAGTTGCAGAACATTATCCTGTGACAACAATCCCCTTGATATGCTTATATAAGAGCTAGTGAAATTTGTCATCTTTGGCGAATGCAATTAACGTATGGATGTAAGTATCTAATCAGGCTAGTCATTGTCTCTGACCTGATTAGTCTGAATGCTACTTGCTCGACTAAAATAGTCACTTAGAGTCAGCACTTGATGACTATTAATAGCAAGTTATTAGCTTGACCCTCTTACCAGACATTAATTTAGTATTGGCTAAACTAATGTCAAAGCGGGGTATAACAGCCACCTGTTATTATGTACCTTTTTACCAAGATGTGCAATGTGTGATATGAATTGCATGAAGTTAGGCTTTCAAACAAGAAAGACGTTAGGGTGCATCTGGAGTGTGTATTAAAAGTGTGCCTTTGACTACAGTATATGCATTCTTCACATACAGTGTTGACTTCAATTAAGAATATCCTAGCCAGTTTCAAGCAGGATTTAAAGTAGAGCTGAATTATCCTGACTTGCATAGGTACATCTGAGCATTGAGCCTATTGACCTCTGTGAATTTAAAGCTGATTCACACTGGTGTAGGTCAGAAAAGAGTAAAGCCCATAGCTTGGGTTTATTCTTTTCTTAGTTATTAATTATTTTGATGGAGGATGGGGTTTGGGCTGGCTCCACTGAAGTCAATGGGAGTCTCACCATTGTCCGTGATGGTTTTTGGTGTAAACCTTAAGCTTTAAGAAAATTCATGGCTAAACTACTGTCTGGTACGTTATTAGGGATCTAACTCATCTAGTCTGTCTTTATCCGTGATCCAGAAGTATCTGTACTATAAATCGCATATGTTAGCTCTATGTCAGTGTCACAATCTGAATAGAGTTGTATTCCCTGCACATTTGGGGAAATTTGCCAAATATTGCAATGGAAAGGCAGTGGAGAAAGGGGAAGAATGGGCTTATTACATGTATTCTCTGATTTTTTTTTTCTTTTCAAGTCTTGTAACAATTGTTGAGCACACCTAACAGTTCCTTTTGGTTAGCTTTGCCTTGTGTGCAGTGACTCAGCAAACTGCTCTAGGTTTCATGAAAGTTGGCACCATTTCAGAGTTTGCAGTTTTACAGTCAAACTGTTTGTGAGCTCCATGTAAAGTAAAATAGAATTTTCTTCAGCATTAGACCAATGGCTATTCTCTTTACATCTTTATTTTCAACCAGTATGTTTATTTTGGCCATTGCAAGTTAAATCCCTCCTCTGCCTCCTGCCCTCCAGCCTCTTCCAATCATGTACAATTTATACAACCTGATAAGCATAAATCTGTAGGTAGAATGGAAGGGATCTTTTAAAACTTTTTCTTATTTTTATCCCTTTTATGTTAAGCAGATGCCAGAGTAAAAGAGGGTGTTAGAGCTTTAACTAGGAATTCCCTAAAACTTTTTTGCATTTACAAATTGAGTAATTCCATGTATACATAAAACAAAAAATCTCTTCCTCTCAAAAAAACTCTTCCTCTCTGGCTTGCACTATATTTTTTTCTGATTAGGTAATCAGTGATTGCCTGATCACCTCACAGTACACTTATTTTTTGATTCTCAGCATGTCCATGGTTACAATTAATGTTAGCAGGAGCTACTTGTGGTCATGCAGAAGTAGTGTTAAAGCAAGCGTAGTATTGAAAAACTGCTACCCATTGTATATATATCACTAGTAACTAAAATCCCATGCTGTCACATGGATGTGGCAGTTGTGCCAAGTAATCCACCATTGGTGCAGTCTCCCTCATACAGCCAATGAAACTATTGCATGCAGACTAGCTATAGAATAATGGTGGTGGTTGGTTGAGTTATCTCTGATATCAAAATGGTCTAGCACTCTTGGCATGGCCCAGATACATGCCTTGCACAGGTTTATATTAAAGTTAAAATGGCTGAGAATTTAAAAATTGCATAATATCAGATCCCAGATCCCAGAGATGATCGAACTTGGTGATATTCTGAACAGAGAGAGCTCTCAACCATGCTTTAAGCCATTGCCATCACTTCATGCTGACTCAGCTATTTTAGGCTTCAGAGTTACACACAGTGACAATCCTAGACTGTCTTGTTACATACATTGCATCTTGAAGATACTTACTACTAGCACAGAAGCCTTGAATGTAATACATTAACAGGAAGATTATTCCACTGAGCAAGAACTACAGTATGGGTTGGAAAGCACCAGCCACGCTTTTTCTTGCTGCCTTTTTTCAAGCCCAATAATGGAAGTTGAATTGATAACAATTGATGACAATTGGCAGTAAATTAACGACAACCTTAGCATCACTCAGATAGACTCTATATCCGCAGATAATGACATAGGTGCAATCTGTTTCCACATATGAAGGTATAAGTTTCATAACTCACATCTCCATTTCTCATGAGTTGAGTCATTTTCTTGGTGGTAGAAATAAAAGTGTAATGCCATGTCCCATTGTAGTGTACATTGTGGCATTCTACCGTGACTGCGTGCAGGTCTTCAGTTTGTATTTTTAAAAATCAGATATGGTATATTTAACACCTGTTCAATCAAAATGTCAGAAAAATTCTGTTTTGCTACATATTTTACTCTTATGAATTGGGCTCTAAGAGTTAGCTACTCAGGGCTAGATCAACACCCCCTCCTCGTCTCATTCTCCCCCTTCCCTGCCCCCTAGTAAAATCCACAGGGGCACTCAGGGAAGGAAAACTGAGACTCTTTCAGATTCCCCTCCAACCGTTCCAAAGGAGAGACTGCCCCATGGAGTAAGTTACCAGATTACATAAATCCAGCAACCTGGGCCACCTGCAGAGAGGCTTTGTGGGAACTCTGGCATCCATTTCAGTGAAGCCACATTGCCAGGGAATGGGAGCCAAGCTACTAGGGCTTCCATGGACATGACTGCCCAAGCATCTCCTACATGGGGGGTTTTTCAGCTCAGACAGGACACAAAATATAGCCTGAAGGGGTGTTAGGTTTGCCTAAGAAACTCCAGGGGGCTGCGGGAAAGATGTACTTCCTTGTCCAATACCTCACTGCTGCTCACTGATCTATCCCGTTCCATATAGGAGGGGTGAAACATGCACTGAGATCTTGGAAGCATGGTCCTACCTGAATTCTTCTGCCCCTTCTCTGGGTGTCAGAGCTGTAGGAACAAATGTACAGACACAAGCACTTGGATTATATATTTTTTTCAAAAGTTTCTAGAGGTCCGACAATAGTATTTGAAATTAACTGTTTGGTCAAGTATAAAAATCTTCCATATACAATAAGCAGAGCCACTCTAAATTTCTCTAATGAGTAGAAGGACCATTGCAGGTTACAGTTTTTCAAATTGGTGAACAGGAAGCAAACTGTAACCTGCTAAGCCAGACTGGACACTAAAGAGATACAGGTGTTGGAGCTGTTCCTCTTAAGTTGCTGTGGATTAGCTTTGCAGAATAAATTTCAGCCCAATGGGATTTAGAATGCCCAGGAATAGGGCTATGGTATTAGCAGCTTGGAGCCCTGTATCTTTAAATTGCCAACAGAGCCCCGAGGGTCCCAGCTGCCGCCACAACCCCCAGGCCTCCAGCAGCAGGGCTCAGGTGGCAATTTAAAGGGCCCGGGGCTCCAGCTGCTGCTACTGCCCCAGGCCCTTTAAGTTTTCTGTGGAGCCCTGCTGCTGGAGCCCTTAGGTTGCGGCAGTGGGGCTCTGGTGGCAAGTTAAAGGGCCTGGGGTGATAGCAGTGGCTGGAGCCCTGCTACCACTACCCCAGGGCTCCAGCAGCAGGGCTCTGGGGATGATTTAAAGGGCCCTAGAGGGTAGCCCCCAAACCCTGGGGCTCGGAGGTAATTTAAAGGGCCCTAGGCTCCAAGCTGCTGCTACTACAACCCTAGCTCGAGGCCCTTTAAATCTTGATTTTAAGGGCCTGAGGATTTAAAGGCCCCGCCTCTTCAGGTGGAGGCCACTCCTCTTCTGGTAGAAGCCCCACCCACTCCTCAGGACTCCGGAGTTCCGATAAGTCCTTTAAGTTACTTTCACCCCTGCTAATGCATAACAAGATGCATTTTCCCACTTATTGTGACAGTTAATATTCAGTTTTCATTTATAACCATGCTTCATTATGAAATGTTCACTTCACTAGTAAATGTTCTGTTGTAGAGTTGGAAAAATGAAGTCCTGGTAGTATGGCATCTCACTACAGCCTCAGCTAATAAATCCTTGCTGAGAGACTGTCAGATGTTTGCATATTTTAAATTGTGTGAATCAGCAAAGTTTACCTGTATTTGTAAAATAGCTGGTATTTTGTTTTCCATCAATAGCTTTGTTTGAAAACTATTTACTGAAGATTCCAGCATAGAATAACACATACATAAATGTTGCTTTAATTGAATTAGAAGTACTTCAAAACATGCCATATACTTTGGGGATTTCATATTCGTAGAATCATAGGACTGGAAGGGACCTCGAGATGTCTTCTAATCCAGACCTCTGCACTCATGGCAGGGCTAAGTATTATCTAGACTGTCCCTGACAAGTGTTTGTCTAACCTGCTCTTAAAAATCTCCAGTGATGGAGATTTCACAGCCTCCCTAGGCAATTTATTCCAGTGATTAACCACCGTGACGGTTAGGACGTTTTTCCTAATGTTCAGCCTAAACCTCCCTTGCTGCAATTTAAGCCCATTGCTTCTTGTCCTAGCCTCAGAGATAAGAAGACCAATTTTTCTCCCTCCTTGTAACAATCTTTTACATACTTGAAAACTGTTTTCATGTCCCCTCTCAGTCTTCTCTTTTCCATACTAAACAAACTCAGTTTTTTCAATCTTCCCTCATAGGTCATGTTTTCTAGACTTTTAATAATCTTTTCGCTCTTCTCTGGACTTTCTGCAATTTGTCCACATCCTTCCTGAAATGTGGCACTCAGAACTGGACACAATACTCCAGTTCAGGCTTAATCAGCGCAGAGTAAAGGGGAAGAATTACTTCTTGTGTCTTGCTTACAACACTCCTGCTAATACATCCCAGAATGATGTTTGCTTTTTTTGCAACAGCGATACACTGTTGACTCATTTTTAGTTTGTGGTCCACTCTGACCCCAGATCCCTTTCCGCAGTACTCCTTCCCAGGTAGTCATTTCTCATTTTGTATGTTTGCAACTGATTGTTCCTTCCTAAATGGAGTACTTTTCATTTGTTCTTATTGAATTTCATCCTGTTTCTTCAGACCATTTCTACAGTTTGTCCAGATCATTTTGAATTATAATCTTATCCTCCAAAGCACTTGCAACCCCATCCAGCTTGGTATCATCTGCAAACTTTGTAAGTGTACTCTGTATTCTGTTATCCAAATCATTGATGAAAATACTGAACAGGACTGGACCCAGAACTGATCCCTGCTGGGTCCCACTCATTATGCCCTTCCAGCGTGACTGTGAACCACTCTCTGGGAATGGTTTTCCAACCAGTTATACACCCACCTTTAGTAGCTCCATCTAGGTTGCATTTCCGTAGTTTGTTTATGAGTATGTTTGTTATGTTTATTCCTTGCTTTCAATAAAGGACATCTTTTTTACACACCATAATTAGCCAACTGGCAATGGAGACCACCTACTTCCAAAGTTAGAAGGGCCCCCATGGGGAAGAAAAATTATATTTCTCTACTTCTGCTTTTCAGTTAGAAAACAAGAAAAAACAAAACTCACACAGATTTTTTCAAACTCCTCCTCCTGCTTTTCCAATGCTTTGGTTTAGTAAAAACAAGGATAATATTTTGTTAAAAGTTGGATGAAGTTAGCATCTGTAGAATTGATGGGAAAGCAATTTGAGATTATTGACTGTGGAAAATATTTGCTATTAGGGCTATACTAGGTAGAAAAATGTTTATAAAATTCCAGGTTGGAGCTGACAAAGAACCCACGCCATTTTGCTAAGAGCATGCAACGAGACCGTACTTAGTAGATGGTACTGTTTTAAATCTGGTTTTGACGTGGTGGTTTTAAAAGGGGATGTAAACTAATTTGGGCAATTTCCCAAATCAACGAGGCCAGCTTTTGCTGTCATATTCGCTGATGAGCTGTTATGGCAACTGGCTCAGTTTGGCGGGAGTTAGCAGAAGTGGTTTGATATTTTTTTCCCCTCCAAGGTTGTCTGACTTAGTTCCAAAACAAAGTCAGTTTCATAATGCTAATATAACCTGTGTCAAAGTGAATAGTCTAGAGCTAGATTTTGTTTGCCTTCAGCAGGCAATAAAACACTCATTGATTTCACTTAGTGTTTCATGCAAGTATTGAATAGTTGAGGAATAGAGCCCTCTGTGAAAGTGGGAGGGAAAGGGAATGCTCATTAGGTGCTTAAAATAAGGTCTTAGTCATAAGTAATCCTGATTTGACACTCGTGCAATCTGGAGTTCGGTGACTAGTTGAGATTTGAAAGTGTGCAAGGTATGTCAGCGCACATCAGAAGTCATATAGCCAAAGTTGTAGAATTCAAAATTATGGTTGGATGAACCTGTTTTGCCTTATTTTGAACTCCCTCATTGTGTTCTCACAAGTTTGTCAAACGTTATTAGGTTTGTGTTCCACTGTAAAAAGATTGCACAGAAATAAATAATCCAGTAGATGAACAAAATGAAAAATGGATCAGAGAACTGGGAGAGTGAAAAATAAACTCAAACTAAAAAAAGGAGAAAAAAAAATTGCACTGAAAAACCTGTCTAAAGAGTGCTCATTTGTGCCAGACTGGATTTGGGGTAGGAGATAGAAGGACATGTGGCTCTATCGCTAATAGACCATTGGTTCTCTTCAGGCTAATAATTTATTTTTTAAACTGAATCTCCTTTCTGAGAGAAAAAATCTCATCAATATATGTATATTATGGGGAACGGGGATAGGCGGGAGAAGAGAATCATGAACTGGTTTTACAAACCAGTAGCCCAACCTCCCAAAAATAGTTTGGGAGTCTGGGAGCTCTCAGGGTCTATGAGGCTTTGCCTGTTTCTGTTTAAAAGTTACACTCTGGCAAATATCAGAATGTAAAAAGGAATTTGGCAGAAGTAGCAGCAGCCGGTTTCTGTGCCGCAGTAAGCTAAAATACAGTTATCAGACATCTGTTATGTGTATAAACTAGTCATATTAGGAGAAGAAAGTAATCCGATTGAAGTTTATCTAATTCCTGGAGGTGACGTATAGTGGTCTGAGCATCATTTTGGAGATAGCTAGATTCCTATGGGTTCACCTCGTCCCTTTGTCCTTCCAAAACAGTTGAACTACAGGAGTTATAGTTCACTATGTATGGGCCTTTTGGGGGACTTGAAACTGAGTGCTGCTCTTCTGCAGGGACCTAGAATCCTACAAGTGAAGGTCTGGAAGGGACTTTGAGATTATCTAGTGCAAGGTTTCTCAATCTTCATTGAACTATGACCCCGTTCTGACTAAAAAAATTACTACATGACCTCGTGAAGAGGGACCGAAGCCTGAGCCCCACCACCCTATACGGTGGGGTCATAGCCCAAGCCCAGCTGCCACAGGGAGGGGCCAGAGCTTGAGGGCTTCAGCCCTGGGCTTAGGAGTTGTAGCCAGATCCCTATCGCCCAGGGCTGAAGGCGAAGCCTGACTCCTGCCACCCAACGATGAAGACTGTGGGCTTCAGCTTCAGCCTTGGTAGCGGGGCCTGGACTTCGGCTTCAGCCCCGGGCCCCAGCAAGTATAATGCCAGCCCGGACAACCCCATTAAAATGGGGTCCCAACTCACAGTTTGAGAATTGCTGATCTAGTCCATCTCCCTGTGCTGAGGTAGGACCCTGCATACCTAGACATCTGTTGCTTGTATATTTGGCCTTTACAATAATTTAATCTGGATAGGCAATAGTGCAGGCAGTTACCCAGTTTTGTGCACACACAATCATGATAATTGCACCTGCACATTAGCAGCACAACTGTATACTGTAGTTTGAAAATCTAGCCAATGGCTTTTTTCCCATACGATCACAGTTTGCTCAGTGTCTTTGGTAAAAAATTTCCCTCCCTTCACTCTCAAGCCCTGTTTTACTATGATTGCCATGATCCACCCTAGAGATGGCTGCAATCATTTAGGTTCTTCAAGGGTGAGGGGAAGCTCTAGATGAATGTAAATATTGAAAGATCTGATTTCTCACCAGCCAATTGCTGGATCACACATTTTGTATTATAAACAAAGTTATGGCAAGTAAATGTCACCGTTTTAAGGAGTATCCACTATAAAACAACTTGTTAAACCTTATGTGGATAAGTTTTGGGCATCTTTGATACAACTCTAAAATGTCAACTTCAAAGTAACAGTCCAGCATTGCTAAAATTCAGCATATGACATTTTATCAGCCAAAAAATCTGTTGATTTTGTTACTGATGAAAAATGAGTTGTTATTGCATTTGTGGAAAGAGTACAATATTCATCTGAACGCATAAAGTGTTGTATTCCTTACTGATAACCTTATCTTTTCCTTTGTTTACAGTGTGCTGTTCTAGACCCAGTATAAACAAAATGTCCAGCAGAGGTGGAAAGAAGAAGTCAACCAAGACTTCCCGCTCAGCAAAGGCTGGAGTCATATTCCCAGTAGGAAGAATGCTACGTTACATTAAGAAAGGTCACCCGAAGTACAGAATTGGTGTTGGTGCCCCTGTGTATATGGCTGCTGTACTTGAATACCTGACTGGTAAGTTTAATAGAACAATGCAAAACAATGAGAATAATACATAAATAGAATTCTTACAATATATAAGCAGTCAGAAAAAATAGTTCTGCTGATTTATGAAGGGCTAAAATAAGATCTAGTTTGTAGTACCTATAGGCCTAAACTACCAGGTCCAGATCTAGATCAAAGTTTCCTTATTTTGGCAGCATTCCAATCCGGGGTTTTGGCTTAGTCTGTTATAAAATCCTCATCTTCCGCACAGCCTTTCTAAAGGATACGCATGGACCTCAGTGAGTGTCAGTTGAACCCTCCTGTTTGCTCCCATTCTTGCACCTAATCTTTTTGTTCATGTTGTATTTGTCTGTTAGAATGTAAGCTCCTTTGGGCAGAGAACTTGTCTTCTTCCATGTTTATACCATGCTGAGTACACTTACAGCATTGTATGAACATGAGATGTATCTTAACTTCCAAATTCAATCTTTTTTGGAGGCGAACTGATCATTTTTGCTGATTATGAAGTTGAGACGTGCTTTATGGTTGGACTTAATCAGCAAACTTGTGCTTTTGCATTCTGTCCAGCTGCACCAAATTAGCACCGCTTATTTTCATTTATAGTCTTTCTATTGCTCCCATCCTCACAATGCCTTGATGTTGTTTTCCCCATTTTACAGATTAGGCTTTTGAATTGCACAGAAATTACATAACTTTCCTATGGTTTCACAGGATGTGGCAGAACTGGAAATAGAATCTGAATCTTCCAAGTCCAGGTGCAGTTCCTTACTTACAAGACAATCCTCCCTGTCCTACAAGTCTTCACATTTGCTTTTAAAAACTTTCTCCCTCTGGCATTAACTTGAAATGAATCTTAAATGTAATGGTTTCAGGTTTTATGGGCTAATAAACTTGACATTGTACACTGAATTTAAATAATCTGTAATAAACCAGGTGCTCAGATTGGTTTATGAATCCTGTGAATATGGGTTTAAAGCTTCAACAAGAATCAAGGTTCAGCAGAGCCAAACTGGTGCAAGAGCTCTGAATTACTAGCAGTAAGGGCAAATGAAAAACCTGCTTTGGTTCTCATCTCTCTCTGTCAACACTTGCACATAGTAATTGCTTCATTTGGTCCCCTGCAAATGGTCAACAGCTGATGCTTTAAAGCAGGGGTTCCCAAATTTGTTCCATGGCTTGGCCAGGGTAAGCCCCTGGCTGGCCGCAAGATGTTTTGTTTACCTGAGTGGCCGTAGTTTCGGACACTTGCAGCACCCATAGACCGCGGTTCACCATTCCCGGTCAATGGGAGCTATAGGAAGCAGTGCGGGCGAGGCCAAGCCATGGAACAAGTTTGGGAACCCCCACTTTAGAGGAAGGTATGCACTATAATTCACTTGATCAGTTGGGCAAGGGGAGGAGGAATTAATTTAACTGCCTTTTAATTAACCTAGCAGCATGCAGTAAAGCATGTGACTTAAGCCTGGGGTTTTTGGGTGTGTTTATGTTTTTTTAAAGTTAAATTGGTGTCGCTCTCCCCACCAAGATTACCCCTGCTTGCTGAAGGTAGGAGACAGTGAGCGCAGTCTAAAAGCATTCTCCTTCAGTGTTTTTCTTTATTTAAAAAAAAAAATCTCTAAAGGAACTTACAATACATAAGATTCAAAACGTTCGCTCTTCACTGTCCCTCCTTTAGTAGCAGACAGTCATTCTGTGGCATGTCTGTTGGCCAAAATATCAGTGGGAGATCTGACTTCTAGGTCTGCCTCTTGGAGAATGTGGTCTCGCTTTAGAGCATAATTTTCAAAACAAGAAGCTTAGCAGATTGATGGGTGATTTTATCAGCCAGTGGTTCATTTAGTTAAGTAGCTAATAGTACAGGTTTGTTAGTTTGTTGTAATTGTTGCTGTACTTTTAAGTATAAATTT
Organism: Dermatemys mawii; assembly: GCA_007922305.1. Taxonomy (NCBI): domain Eukaryota; kingdom Metazoa; phylum Chordata; order Testudines; family Dermatemydidae; genus Dermatemys; species Dermatemys mawii. Next base: position 10,155,287 of record ML677358.1, on the reverse strand, counting down.
AATATATATTTAAAAAACTGAATAGATACTACATAACAGGGTAAATGGGTGTTAATTCATATTAAAAAGACAACATATGCTTTCAGAATCCTTCAGTTACCTCCCATTGAATGTGTGTCGATAGAATAGTTTTATAGCATTTTTTTCCTTAATTTGCCACACTTGATACAAACCTTGCTACTGGTTACATTCCAGTTGGAACAACAGGACTATCAGGTGTCAAAACTAAAATGGGTATGTAACAGTGTATTTAAAGTGTTCATGCTATCAGCTTGCTTTTATATGCTAAAAATAAACCCACTAAAATGTTATCTGGGTTTCTATTTTAAGGTTTTTATAATATTTTGGACTACCTTAAGTAGTTCCATATATTTTCTTTTAATTCCTAACAGAATTTTGTATCTCTTATTGGAATCTTTCTTCAGAGAGTATAGATGTAATTGTACTAGCCAGCTGTAAGTTCCTGACTCCTGAGAGCAGTCTGGATGCATTCTTGATCTCAGGCCAGGACGTTTCTTAGGTTGACTTACCTGGGTGTCTTCATGGCGGCGAGTCAACCGCTGCCACTCCCCCATCAACTCCGCTTCCGCCTCTTGCGGCGGTGAAGTTACGCAGTTGATGGTGAGAGCGCTCAGGGGTCGATTTATCACGTCTACACTAGATGTGATAAATCAATCCCTGATAGATGATCACTACCCTCCAATCCAGCGGATAGTGTAGACTTGGCCTCAGTCATTTCTTTGCAAGAATGGAGCTTGATAATACTGATGTGTGTCTTCTTCCTACCAACCTTTTAAGTCATGGAACAACAATTTTCTGTGGCTTCTGTTTATTAGTACTTCCGTTTGCACAGGCCATAGATGTTTGCCTGTTTTTCACTGGTGAGTCATTTGGTATATTGTCTGCTGGCCTCTGAGAATTGAAGACATATAAGTACTAGTAATTCAAGGGAGTAATTGGTTGTCAGCCTGATTCATGTGCGTAGAAACTATTTCAATTACCTTGTTTTTCTGCCATCCACCAAACCTGCCCTGCCTTTATATATTTTCTTGCAGATTGATTGTCTTCTCTTTTCCTGGATTTCTTCTTTAAAAGAGCTCTTAAACCTTGTAGCTTCCCTTTGAAATGAAATCCCCCCCCCTTTGAGGCTTCACCTGAGCACCCCCAGATGAAATGTCCCTCAAGAAGAGAGTGCTTTGAATGTTGTCCTTTTAAGCAGAGCGATACAGGTGTGCTCGTGGTGGTGCTAATGAGAAGCACATGTACCATTTAAATGCTTGACTTAAAGGCTTTTCAGGTCAGGGATAGCTTAGGCAATGAAAAGGAAAGATGTTTCTTTAACTACTATGCATTCTGGAAAAACAAGCTGCAGAGGATAAAAGCCCAGCTCCCAAAGAGGTGATCCTAGAAGGACAGGGGAGAGGGAAATTGAAGTATGCTGAATATAGGGTTTTCTTGTATGTTCATGTAAATTATCTTTACATTTTAAAAACCATATAAACATATAGGAGATAGACCTGTTTATTCCAAAACAAGTATTATCTCTACACTAAGGATTGTGCCCGTAGTGTTAGAATTCTTTTGCTGTCATTTTGTATCTCTTCTTACTGCATGAGGTAGTTTTGTTACCTAATCTCTAACATTTCTTCTCCACTTTGAATTGTAACAATCCTGTTTCTGCCACTTCTGTTTGTACCAGAAATGGCTGCTGTTGTACTCTGTTTGATGTTCTGTGAACTTTACAAACTTTATATTATTGGTATACCTCTTCTAGGGTTAAAGGTAGTTAATGTTGTCTGCTGAAAAGTAGAAGAGAAATATTAAAACAAAAGAGTTCATTGCCACTATAGAGCTTTTCAGTTAAATGGAATGTCTAGAAACTTTTCTGTATGCTCTATTAGCTTTCAGCAAGTGATATTGTATAAAGAGGGCACAGAGAGAGTGGAGAAAAGGCTAATGGAATTTCGAAATTAGGTTTTGTACATACAGATTATGGCTCTTATTTCAATCATTTAGCGCTCAGACTGGTTAAAAGCACAGTAGACATGGGCCCAAGCTGTGAATTGTGGAGTTAGATCTGAACTTGCCCAAAATGTGGGTGCTCAGATCTGAGGTTTTGGTTTGACTTACTACAGAGAGAGGGTTCGACTATAATGTTCAGTCTGGGCTTTGAATTTCCTAAAGTTCACAGCTATTTAGGTTTAGGGTTCTGATTCAGGTCCAACTCTAGTTAACAGGTTGTTATTTATCCCCTTAGCACCTTGAAGGACTTAGTTTGACCATGTTTGCATTAGCACTTCACTCTCAGACATGTTGTACTGACACTGTATTTTCATCCATTTTTTCTCTGTCCCTTATCCTGATGCTTCCTGACCTGTATTTCATTTTCTGCTTTTCATTATTTATATACACAAACTTTCTGAGCATTACCACACACTGCCACTAACAAGAAAAACAATGGCCCCTGCTTTCAGCTGAAAAACTTAATTTTGATATACCATTTTTCAACTTGAGGGATAGAAAATGTACCTTGAGTGTTCTAGTAGCTCCTTTGCAAAGACTATCCAGTACATCTTCCCTGCAGCCTTTATTTTTCTGCAATAAAAGAGACAGAGGAAAAAGGAATGTATCATTAAATCTACAGTTTGGCATCTGCTTTCAAGCTAGTAAAACAATCTTCTTTATCTCATTTTTCAATACGTTTGACATCTGCAATATCGTCAGGTCAGACAAGATCCCTTTACTACTCTAAAAGTTGTATCACAAAATACTTGTTCTTGTCAGCACATCAAACCTACATAGGTTTCTACAAACATCCTTAATGCGCATCTTTATTGTGCATTTCTTTCAAGGAAATAATACATAACATCTACAATGCTCCAGAGGCTTAAGTGTGTGTGGGAGAAGAAGGAGGCAAAGACATATATTTATTTTGCCACAGGTTCTAAGGCATGTGGTTGTGAACACACCAGCCACATGCTAAATCTACAGAATGAAATGAGTACATCAGTTCTATAGGGATACTTCAGCATCTCACATCGTCATTTTGTAATTCATGGTTTGTGACAACCCCTCCTCCAATACAGATAGTTCAGACAGTGCTGCCAAATATACAGGGGAGCTAGGTCAGGGTATCCAAAATGGTTGCTCATGATCAAGAGCCAGTTATGTAGATTACAAATTAGTTCATGTGATGATAATAACTTTGATGTCCTTGAGGAGTCTCCTCACCTTGTCGTGGCACTGGGGGTAGTATGTTGCTGGCTTCTCTCCTTATACTCTTTAGCAGGAAACTACAATCTGCCATGTCCCCAATTTCCTCTGTAAATGAGAACACTAGTTTTGGAATACCCATGCTTCCAGTTTTCTTGGCATAAGAGATTATGGCAGTCCAAGAAGTCACATACTGAATCTTGGGTCTCTCAGGCACGACCCCCACTGAAATGATGTTGTATAAGTCTCTAGGTTTGCTTAAACTGGCCTTCCCATACAGCCAACCATATGTCTTTGCAGGAGATTTAATAATTTGTAGGAGTTATGCCTGTATATTATGGATATTTTGACAGAAACAGAGAGACACTTCTTGATCCTCAAAAAGGAAAACAGAAATCTCCCGGGCATGCTTTAAAAGCAGCAAGAAACAGTCCTGGATGATTTTTCTTTAACTGGCTCCTCTACACAGAAAACAAGTTTCAGTTGCCAAAATGTCACAGCATATGAAGAGAGGGAGAAGTGTATAAAACAGCAGGAGAACAGTAATACAGGAAAAAAAAAAATCAGACTTTTTGATTTATGTTTGTTCTGCACTTACCGAAGTCAGGTAGGAGAGAACTTGAAATGTCTGTTTTTTCCATTAATTTTTTTTTCTTGACTGGATTTTATTGTCCGGCCATGTATTTTGTTAAAATATAAAACACGTACCTTCTGAATTCCAGAGCTAAAATTCCATCTCTGGGGTTCTGGTGACTTGAACTTTGTTCTCATATGTTATGACATCAGTAGAATTTCTCAGTGGAGTTTCAGATACTCCAAATCAGTTGCCTGCTGTTTCTTCTTGATTCATTTTAGATGTGGAAAACTATTCCAGGCCGCTGGCTGGTTGAAAAATAAATCATGTTCAAGTTCAATACATTTAACTGCTTGCCCCAAATGAGCACTTTTGTATGATGTCCAAATTCATTAACTTGAACTGCTGTTCACCTGTTGTGTTCTGCTTGCTGCTCAAAAACTACACAGGCTCATAAAATAGGAATACAACTTAAATATATTTTATTTTTCAAAGCAAATGCCCGAGTGAACTGTTTTCTGAGGATGGGGAGAGAAAGTGGATACCCTACCATTTCACAATTAAAAAAAAATCCATTGGTTAGAAGCAGATTAGCGTTCCAAGTTTTCTGAGGGTTATTGTTAATTGTGACACATGAGGGGTAAAAGAATTTTAAAAATTATCCATTGACAGTGTTCTGTTGAAACAGTTAAAACATTTTCATCTCTAGCGTGATAACGTTTTCTTCCATTCAAACAGGCAACTTTTAAGCCATAATCCCATTTTTGGCTCTGCTGTGATCTTATGGGGTGCATGCCTTATACCAGAATCAAAGGCTGGACTTAAGCATGATCAACTTAAGAGACTTCTAGGGTCCGTGTGCTTCCTTCAGTGTAGGGAAAAAACTTGAGTATTCAGGGGAAACGGTGTCGCTGACTATACACAAAGTGATGTCTAATGCACAGTGCGAACAAACTGAAAAAGAAAAATGTGTTCCTCCAGCTTCTTTGAGTTCTTCTTTTTATATGGCAACTTGAAAAGCACCATTAAAGGTTGATATTCTTTTTTGATGTTTGCCCTAAAAAGGGCCATTTTGTTTGAGATGGTTGCTTTTTAAACCATAAGGCCACTGTTCGGCATTCAAACACCATGTTGGTGACACTGGTCATGCTGAAGCACTTAACAGAGGATTGAATGAAGGTTGCCATCTTCCTCCGTTAAGTTCTAGTAACCTTAGCTGTCCATTGTAAACATTAACAGACAGATGTCTTTTTTTAAGTTGATAGTGTCTCTCTTACATTGAGTTGTATCAGTGCCAGTCATGGGCTTGCTAAAGAACTGTAGTGGCAAAGCTTCTTTTATATGTTGGTTCTCTGCCATCCTCATAGCAGAGGTGAGACTGTCACAGTTACTTTAGAAAGCTTTATACTTGTAAAATGTGCCTGTTTAACTTTAAAACTTTGTAAAGTTATCAGTTAAATGTTTAACAGTCTTCCCTTCTAACCCTATAAATGCATAAATCAGAGTGCTTCTGACCTATATAAATGAAGCGTTTCCTTTCTCTTATAAGCCTTGGTCACTTTGGCTCCTATCCTTTAAATACTTATGCACATGCTTAACTTAACACACGAGAATAGTTAATTTCAGCTTCCCAGAACAGTGTGTAGTTTGCACTGTTAAGTAAAATAATGAAAACAAAACCATTTCGTATACTAAACCTTCATAGTACACAATGAAAAATGATAGTAAACAAAGCTATAGTTCAAAGTGTAAACTTAAATCAAAATCTGGTTTGTGGTGGGTACGGGACAATACATATGATTGGCTGACTTCTGATTTCAATCACTAATTTATTTCCTCCCTTCATCAATATTAGCCTTGGTTAATATTTACCTCCTTGAGTCTATAAATATTGATATTGACAGCAGCAAAAGTTGATATTTATTTATTTTAGTGATAACATCACATTTATTACTTACCTTTTTTTGCCCCCTTTGTAAAACTGCAACACAAAATTAAAACTGTGGTAAATTTTGCTACACATTATTTTTGTCTGTTCTAAAACCCTGCCTGATCTTGGAAAAAGGGCATCTCTTATTAATGAGAGAAATCAGAAAACATCTCTTTGTGTAGATTGTGGTGCCTCTTTTCATCACTCTCCATTTGGGACTGACATCATCCCGGTAAAGAGGAGTGGGAAGAAGGAGGACATCCATCGTTGTGAACTATGTAAATGGTTCCCTTATTCTACACCTCCTGCCTTTGAGGTGCTCAGGGCTAAGCCACATCTCAGACGTGACTGAGAGGACGAACTCTTTTTTTCTGAATCTCATTTAGTCTGTACATGTGGGAGTATGCAAAGGTGTGTACACACTTCAGCTGATGGCTAGATAGCTCCTCTTCACAAGTTAAATTTGACATTAGTATGACAGTTTATGCAAATGCAACTTCTTTTAAGTCAACATGTCATTTTCCAAAATGAATTTGCTCTGAATGAGTCAATATTTAAACTCTGTCCAGGCAACATGTTTTAATTTGTGATCTGAACCCCACATTAGGCTACCAGAGAGAAGTGTGATCTGAACATGACTAGAATGTCTGAGTTTTAATCCCTCTTAGGACACACATTGAATGAAGATGTTACAGTAACCCCAGCTTCTCCACCTTTTAAAATAGGGGTAATACTTACAAAGATCTTGTTAATATTGTTAATGTTGTTAAAGTATTTTGAAGAAGTCAAGTGCAATAAAAGTATTTCTGAATCAATAAAGTCCAAAACCTGTTAAAGAAGCTGTCAGGATTGCCTCCCCACTCTGAACTCTAGGGTACAGATGTGGAGACCTGCATGAAAAAAGAAATAACTCCCCAAGCTTATTTTACCAGTTTAGGTTAAAACTTTCCCCCCAGACTTCTCCTGTTTCTGGAACTGGTACTCTGCCACCACCAAACTCAGTATCCCAAAAACTAGGACAAAGGGGAGTTTGGGACCCTTCTTTCCCTTTCCACTAAACCCCCAAAGTTCTTCCTTCCCTGGGAAGCTTGAGAGAAAAAAAACATACCTCGCCTGATCCTGCGAGACGTGCCCGATCCAAAACCAGGATCTTACACAATGGAAAACAAGCAGTCAAATTCTTAAAAGAAAGATTTTAATTAAAGAAAAAAGAAAGGAATAAATTCCTTATAGAAAATCAGTAGAACAGCACTACAATAATCAATAAAGAGTTAAAGACAACCCCCTCCCTGAATTTGTCCTCCTGTGGAAGCTTTACAGTATTAGAGAAACACAGAGACAAATTCCTACAATCTGAGAAACTTTCCAGTTGATATAACCCAAACATAAGACTTACTGCTGAACTTGACTTGTTACTGGATAGAAAGCTTATAGTTACAGTGAAAGAAGTAGGTGTGATTCATCCTATAGCCGGGTTGAACACACAGAGCCAGACAGAGAAACTGAAACTGAAAATCCTTTGTCTCCTGAGGAATTTCTCATTGGTCAGTTGCCCACTTCTCAGGTTACCTTTAGCTTAACCCCTTACAAGTAAACAGTAATTCTAGGCTACTTTATACTTATGACAGAAGCAAACATATTTAATCCTTGTGTGTGGAAGAGTTGTCTGTACTTTTGTGCAGATGAAGTTCTTTGATGACCCACATTGTGAAGGCTCCCAAACCTGTTGGTGCATCTGTGTCACTTTCTGGAAGGTCTGTGATAATGAATTTTTTTTAATGGCAGATGGATTTAATCTGCAAAGTTGGAATCTGATTGTGAATTGACCCAAAATTTGGGAGTGCTCTGTTCAGTGGTTGGGGATCCAGATCATCATCATGACCTAACTTTGAGGTTCAGGTCAGAATGTAAGTACAGTTTCTGAATCCTCCATCAAAGTTTGAGATGTTCAAACTTGGACTTTTGGTGACATCATAGAGGAAGAGGACAGTTGCATAGTTTGTATCTGGATTTCTAGCCAAACTTTCCTCAAAGTTTTCAGATCCAGGATTGGAAAAACTTGGTCTTGGAAAAACTTCTAATCATTTTCCTTGTCCATCAGTGTTCTCCAAGCCCCTCTGAGCTTCAGTGATACTACCAATTCTCCCCTGGGCTTTACTCCCTCCACACTAAGAGCCTGTCTAGTCCCCTAAATTCAGTCAGAAGACTCCACTCTCTGAGCCTATCAGTCCAGCACTTACTTACCATGAGCACCAACTTCATTTAGAAGAAAAGAAATCATGGTGATGTACCCCAAGAAAAACACCCAAAATAATAAAATGTGGAGGTTTGCAACTTAACTCAAATGGAGAGAGAGAGAGAGAGAGAGACCAATTGCGGCAGTGATGGCTTAAATATGCTACATAGTCACCACTGCACTGATTATATGAGATGAATAGGACAAAAAAATACTGTTAAATACATTATCATTCACTTTCAGAATAACATACAAAGATGTACTGACTGCAAACATTTGTGTTTATTATGGCTTCCAGGAAGAGTATCTTTTGAAAGATTTGGGGGATGGGAATGACGATGGGATAAAATCACTTTTTTATTATTAATCAAAATATTTTCATTAGCTTCTTTTTAATCTTAGAGGCAGAAGTGAAGCAGATACCGTGATGTGGAGAATGATATGAAACTCAGAGAGCAAAGCAGCAAAAATATTATTAGGCTTGGCTAGATAAATCTTGACGTTATAACAGTCAGAACTCTGTTAGGTCAGTGAAGTCTTGAGGGTTGATTTGTGACCTTACTATGCACTAATGCCTTGCTATGCCTAGCATGCTTGCATGTTATGTCAGCACACAGATATGCACACCCTCCGTACACAAATTATCCCATGCATCCTCTCTTTCTGCTCACAGAATATGGAAATTCTCCCTTTGACATAAGTTGAGCCAAAAACCAGACATTCAGTATGAGGTCATCTGCTTTTCTTGAATTACTCATGCCTTTGGCATTCGCTGTTTCCCCAAACTTAGGGCTTCAATGGGTGATTGGCATCCACCACCTTTTTTTTTTTTTAATTTGTGTAAACGCAGGTTCATTACATATGCCTGTAAAGGTCAAAGGCTAAACCAAGACCACGTCTTAAGACATTAGTAGTCTTCTGTACTCTGAACGAGCTAGGCCAAAACATACTGCTGCACTCGATCAAGTAACGTCTGGCAGCAGTTAGGTTAATCATGTTTGAATACATTTTTTTAAACATATGTAAACTGTTAAGAGTAAGTGTAAACTACTAAGGAGAGGAAACACCACTGCAAAAACCATTTTTTTTAGTTTGAGTTAAATCAGAATATGCCAAGTTGAGGGAGAGGAACTGTGCTGTAGGCGGGATCTGAACATTGCACATCAAATTTGCATTTAAGCTTGAATTTGCTGTCAGAGTGCCTCAAAAACTGAACTTCTTGTACCTTTTTCAGTGATTAACCTGGACCTTTGAAAAGCCCAACAGTTGAATGATATTGATGCTTACAAAGAATAATGGATAGCTTAAGAGTGTAGAAAGGAGAAAAGAGCTGAACAGAAGTTGGAGTCAGATCAGAACGGTTTAAGTGGAAGTGGCTTTTGTGGCCTCAACTTGTATTTAATGTAAGCATCAGTCAGTTATATGCCTCACAAAACTTACGATAACTTGACAGATTTAACAGTTTTTGCTCAACAGGGCCCGGTTTTGATATAGCCCAGATGCCAGTGTATGAAAGTTTTTTATCACATTCCTAAGAGTATGATTGCCTTGTTGAGGGTTGAGGTTAGTGGGTGAACACCAAGGCTTGCACAGAGTTAAAAAAAACAAAAAAACAAAAACCCTTTAATATATTTTCACTACATCCAATTTCTCTGACTTTGAGTCAAGGCTGAGAATTGTTTTATAGGAATGGTGGTGGTGGTGGTGGTGGGGAGTTATTAAATGATTCTACCGTTCTTGTTGAGACTAGAGGTTCCATGGGGAATTGAATGTAATATGTAGGGGAAAGAATTCAGGAAACTCTTAACAATCATACTTGATTGGGGTTGATTGGGGTAAAACCTTCTGGAACAATGTAAAACAATTCTGAACTCAGTAAAATGCTGATGGAAGGATTAATTTACAGAAATACAATAAACAGATTCCTTGTCATGTACTTGGTTTTGTAACAAAGACATGTTTTCTCAATGGGATTATACCAACATTCACTTTTCTTTGAATTCTCATTGTTGTTTTTAATTTTCCGTTGGTTAGAAGAGAGGCTTCAAACAATTTTCAAAAGGCTCTGACTCCTTTCTGTTGGAAGTCCTTTCTTCAAAAATTGGCTTTGTCTCAACATGTCACCTGTTAGCTGTTACAAGCTGAATTTGCAAAGCTATGATTTCATCTCTCTGAAGAGAAGGTGGACAAAAGACTTCCATACAGCAGAAATCATTTCAGTTCAAGAGACATAAACCAAACAAAGGAAAAAATCATTCTTCCAAAGAACATGGAGAGCAGGCCTGTCAGCCATACTCGCATTCGGAAAGCAAGGCTAGAACCCTGAAAGCCCGCCAAATGGAAAGGCTTTGTAATTTAGACCAGAAAATACTTAAAAGAATCACATTCAATAAGGAGAAATAATATTTTGTTGAAGATGAAAATATAGAAACCATCCACTCTCTATTCAGAGGGAAGGTAATGGAGTCAAATGTGTTTTCATCCAGGTCAAACGTTGCTACTGTGCATGCTTCATTTGGGACTTCAGTGACTTGTTTTATTGTAGCCTCAGAAAGTTCAGTGCTTTTTCCTAAATTCTTTAGACCAAGGTAGAGCAGTGAAACACCATAGTGAAGAAAAGTGTATAAGACACACAAGTGAAACTAATTCAAATGAGAATTTTATGAAATTCCTTAGAGGGGAACAATGTTGAGTTTAGATGAGTGTTCAGAGGCTCATCCCAACCTTCTAGTATGAAAATTCACTCTGAAAATCACCCTAGAACACACTGTCAGTGAAGATTTCTAATACAGCTTGGTTGTAGTTCAGTAGGAAATGCTGAGAGTGCAGCTTTTTCTGTGGTCTTATCTCTGACTTAGGTGCAGAGGTGCACAACCCCTTTTGTTTTCTCTTGAAACTTTTTTTCTTAAACTGAATTTTAAAAACCTTCACTAGCCCCCAAAATTAGTTCATTTTAGGTACAAGCTCAAGCCAGTTTTTGTTACCCAAATCTGTTGGCCCAGTTCTAAATTTTGCAAGGGATTTTTTTTTCAGTTGATACAAATAATACAGATAGTCATGGACACAGCATCTTAGCTGGATTGTATTTAAGAGAAATCTTTGTAATTTGCAAGCCTCTACTTTCTTCCATTTAGTTTAAAAATCTTAGTGGACAAAATATAAATATAAATCAAACAAACCAACATGTTCACATTACAACTTGTGTCCAAAGGCACTCCACTCTTTTGCTTCATAACCAACCATTAAAAACAGTCACATGACATCCATACTGGTGTCTTGCATTACACTTTTCTTCCCTAGCAGTACACCTTTCTTTTACTGGAACAATGTTGTTTTTAATTTGCAATTGCAATCACACACATTTTAAAAAAGCTGTAGTGGTGGGGAGGGACGGGAGACTGCTAGACCGGGTGTTCTCAACCTTTTTCTTTCTGAGCCTCCCCTCCACTCTCTCCGCCCCACCCCCTCCAAGCATGCTATAAAAATTCCACAGTCCTCAATTTTTTGTGCATATCTAGTAGATTAAAAGCCAGGGCTGGTGTTAAGGGGTAGCAAGCAGGGCAGTTGCCCAAGGCCTCAAACCAAATGGGGCAACGCAAAGCTAATTTGCTCAGGCTTCACCTTCAGCCTCGGGTGGTGGGGCTCAGGTTTCGGCCTTCTGTACTGGGCTCCAGAGAGTCTATCACTGACCCCTCTCTGGTTTATTTTGGCAGACCTGCTCGCAGCCCCCCTAGGGTCCCCAGACCTCTGGTTGCAAACCGCTGTTCTAGAGATCAATTTTTTAACTCTTATGCTGGTTAGCTCTCAATTTTCAGAGGGACTCTGGATGAGAAAGCTCTCCTGAGCCTGCATCAGGGTTGCAGAATCAGTCCCTTAAATGTTAATCACCACCTGATACTTGTGTGGTCCTTACTGAAACTTTTTTTTTCCAAAATAAATATTTTGATGTATGATTCTTTAGAAGGTGTATCTCAGATGTATAGCATCCTATGGCCTTGTACAAAAGGGTTGCTATAGTAACTATCCATCTGGAAACAAATTCTTGAGTAAATAAATAACTAGAATAAGGTGTTGCACATCTAGCTAAAGCCTTAATCCTGTTTGTTTACTCTCACTTTTGAAAACTGCTCTAAAATTCTGTTGTTCTTCCGGTTGGGTGAATCTCTGTTTCCATCTCCTTGCCTGTTCAGAGATTGGGGCCCTCTTTGATTTCTCTATATTGATATGCTGCCTTTTAAGGGAGTCCCTCCTCTCTGATGTTGTTCATGTACCAGCCATTAGCAGGTCTGAAAACCTGTGCAAGATGAGCACTACCTATTAATCAACGCACAGTAAATGATTGCCTGGATTGCACTGAAACCTGGAGATGCAGGACATATTTGGTCCTTTGTCCCATTGGAAATCTATGTGGGAAAAAAGGAACTTGTTGAAAATGTTAGACTCCTTTCTAGCCTTCCCCCATAAATTCTGCCTATGGCACTGTTGAGAATGACTGTATTTTTTTTTTAATGGATATATGTTAATGGATAGCTTAGTGGGCTTAGCATCAGGTTGGAAAGGCTAGACTCCTTGAAATACAAGGTGTGAAACAGAGCCAGCAGGGTCGACTCAGCTTTTAGGCCTTGTGAGGTATATAAATTGAGTTTCCTGCAGTTTGTGTTTGGATCTTTCAGATAAGGCTTTAAAAACTGAGGTCATGCTTCTTTTGCATGGACACTAAAGGGCTGGATTTTCAAAAAGAAGAGGCCCATCTCTACCTGTACAATTGCATGCTTAGACTTGCACATGTATTTATCATGTGCCATAGACGTGTGCAACACATCTCGAAGAACAACTGTTACAGAAGGTTAGTAACTATTTTTTGTATGTGCAAATGGCCTGGTAGGCATTTAAAATTCTCATTTGTATGTACAAATACCCAATTTATGTGTGTAATCATAGCTGTGCAATATTTTTACATCTTTTATTTTAAAAGTGTGTTGCTAAACATCTATTGGCATTTTCTGAAAGAGCGGGGCTTTGCCCCAACATGTCTGTTGGGAAGTGTCTTACTTTGGTTGTTAGTCTTCTAGTCCCAAGATAGCAGCAATCCAAGCAGGGCTGTATGTAGTCTGAAGTGCAGTGGGTAAACCTCAGGGAATTACGTAATTATATGCCTATGTAATTTCATGCATAAAACATCTGACCATGCATTGTCACATAATATTCCTTAGCAGACAAAAACCATGAAAAATGTTGGCTCACACTGAGAGTCAAGGGAGCATTGATCAATTTTTGCCAGAAAATGCCATGACAAAGATCCCACATTGCAAATATACCAGCAGAAGAGAGAGTAAAAGATTTTCCTGGACAGGTATTGGAAGATGAAAGAAAAGTCTTTTTCAAAACTTGCAGTGTTGTTCTGGACCATCAGAGGAAATCGACAATCGCAAACCAACTCATCCAATCACAGAAGCATTTAAATAGAAAAGCTGCATTTCATGGAGAATCACAAAAAATGCAGTGTACACTTTCAGTATGTTTCAGCACAATCGCAATAGCACAACATGAGCACTTACATGTTGTTCGTGACTGTATCTTAACATGTGCCGCTGCAAACATACTGTTATCTGAAGCAGGCCATCCTTTCATATTCCAAGTTCTAAACAGTCAAATGAAGAATAGTGGTGCAATTCTAGGACATTACCAGCTTCAAGAGGCATATCTTACACGTCTTCAACACTGAGAGAAATAAACTTGAGGACAAAGTGAAAGAGAACTATGTGTCAGTTATACTCAGTGAAATGACTGATGAGGAGGGCTGCTATGTACTTAAAGTTCTACTCGCATGAATGGTGAAAGCCAGTATTGGGAAGAGGTCTTCCTATCTTGCTTACTCACACTTCTTGCAGAAAACAAATCACAGCACTGTGTCTCAAGCAAAGTTACGAAATTGTATGTGATTGTGTTTGACACAGATATGCCGCATACACGAAGAAAGCTTACAAAACTGTACTATCTGGACTGTTTCCTGGTAGCATCCATGTAACATGCTTTGCTCACATAATCAATCTGGTGGGGGAAAGTTTTTGTAAGCCATTCGAGGATGTCAGTGCACTGGTAAAAGTTCTATGTGGCAGGGGACAGGAAAATGAGGTACTTAAATTACCTCAGGCAGAAACTTCCCAGTATAATAATGGCACCAGACCCTCTAGCAATTAGATGGAACAGCAGGTTTGCTACTATTCAGTACCATGAAAAGCACTTTCAGTATTATCACAGCTTTGTGGCAACTCAACACCACATTCATTGTGGGAATTTGAAAGAATGCTGTAAGATGAAACCCCATTTTTAATGCTGAAGCTTGTGTATTATCAATGAAATGTACAAGCCAATCATTGACCTAATGGGTACATTTGAAAGCCAGAGATGGTGTATTCTCTTTACTTTACTTTAAAGTAAAGCAGAAAATGGAGGAACTGCTGTTATTCCTTACGAGACTCAGTCTTTGGAGGAAACCATTCAAAGGTTTCTCAGGGCTGAAGATGTTAACAACAGCTAATCAAAGTAGCAAGTTGGTGCACCTGTTTTGTTCGGCCGTTACAATTCATCTGAAAAGCTGAAGTAGTACATCAGTGATATTGAGAGTGGGCAGCCCTAAGTTAATTCACTAAAATGCGTAAGGATTTTCAACCCCAGAATTCCTGTAATATCTCACGTGAAGAAGGACTACACCTCAACTCCTGGCTTCAGTGACATTTCAACAGAGGAGTTTGCTTTGCGTACTGGGAAGGTGACACCCAACAGGATCCAGAGAACTCTATGGTCACGGGAAATTGACATCGTTATGTTTCCGTCATCAACAGCCAATCGTCTTCCGAATTTGAAAACATTAGCTTTCAGATACATAAATGTCATAACACAGCTGATGCTGAGTGCAGCAACTTGCTGTATAATCTTATCTTCTCCTGTTGGAGACGTTCTCTTTTGGAAGACAAACTGAAAGAGCTGGTGTTCCTTCATTTTAATCTTGGAATTTAAAAAGATTTTATGGTAACAAAAAATTCATTGGTTTAGTCTTATTAATGCTTTATTTTATTTTGGTAAGCAGTATGAGAACAGAACCCAATATAACTGCACAATGATTTTGTTACATTGCACAGTACTTGAGGTACTGCATGGTCTCAAAGCATTATTTTGTTTAATTGTTTTTTGTATTGCACTTGAACTTTGAAAAGATGTGAGCATCTGAAGTACTGCAGAAAAGGAGTCATTTTGCTGAAAATTATTTAAAAAAATAATAATCTCAATTTAACAGTTTTATTTAGTTTTAAAAATCACACCTGTTGGGTTACACTTTTTCCCCAAGGAATATAAAGCACTAGAATAGATTCCGTGATAGTGGAATAAATCTCTTTTACTTACTCAAATTTTGTAATTGATAAAAGTGCACTGTCCCCAGGTTACTGTGTGAGATGGGCATGACCTAGAAGTTCAGATGCAAACTGGATAGTTAACCGCGACTATCCCCCCCCCCCCCCGCCCAAGTTCAGAGATTTGTGTAATTTGGAGAGAAGACCAGATTTTCATTTAATTTTAAATCATGTAAAATGTTGCGATCTTACAATTTACAATTGGTGTAAAACTGACGTTAGAGGAGAATGACTGACGTTAGAGGAGAATGACTGACGTTAGAGGAGAATGACTCTGGCCAAATTATTAGGGTCCAAGAAAGATTTTGAACCTTCTTGACCCCTAAAGTTTGGAGGAGGTGTGATCTGAAGGGTTGATTTGGGTCTGGCTTCAGTTACTATCTTTACTAGATGGATTCTGTTGCCTGTGCTGGTTACATTTATAATATTGATAATGTTCAGATTAAATGCGGGAGGGGATGGCAGAGAAGGCATTAGTGCTTCAGGAGGAACATGTACTTGCAGCTTAGTTTTGCTGTGCTGTGGGTCATTTTGGTGCACTGGCAGCTTGCTGGATTCTTGTTGAAGTGATGATGGCAGAGGAATAGAGAGAAGCAAAAAGAAAAGATTCCCCACTGCTCCTCACTCCCCTATTTGTGGCCCTCTGCTCCAAAGCAAAGTTTTCTCCTTGCCTTCTGTGCCTGAAAAGGAAGTGGGTTACCTCAACTTCCCTAAAGGACCATTAGAAAACTGTAATTTCAAAATGAGTTTCCTGTCCAAGGAAGAGAGCTTAGCACTTACAAGAACAGTTCTCCACTGTAGGAGACAGACATTTTAGTTTTATGAGGAACAAATAAAACATTCCTCCATGCTTTACAGGCATAACACTTTCTTAGGCTCTTTCGTTACAAAATGACCTGTCTACATAGGTATGCTGATCAGATGCAGAGAATAACGTGACACAAGTGTTAGCAGTGGCTGATGTTGTAAAGAGATGGGGGTGGGGAGCAAACAAAAAGTAGCACACTGTGTTACAGCCAATTCCCCCCCTTACCTTTCAGCCAGCACTAACCCCTCACACATAAGGATCACAATGCCTGGATTGAGGTGTTTCAGTTCTTTATTACAGTAGTGCAGGTTTACCCAAAATCAGTGGGGATGCACTGGGTGTTACTTAGAGCAGAACCCTATCCCCTGGAATTTAACACATTTATATGATCACAATAGATGTTTGAATTCTGTAGTGATGTAGCTAAGCATTGTATGTCTGAACTTTGCTCATGGTGAGTGAATGACAAGAGTATTATGCATGCTTTAGTCTGCTCTTTGGGGATTTGGGAGGTACCTTATCCGACTAGTTTCTGATTTATTTTTAACTGATCTGTTGTTTGTATGAAATATTTAATTTATATTGACAGACCAAACCCAAGCCCAAGGACATGAATGTTCTTTCTCTGTGCCGCACTCAAGTCGTCTACCCTTTAAGAACATAAGGATATTTTAAGCTTGCTGAACTGTAATACAGACAGAAGCAGCTATGAGTTTTCCAGTAGATGTCATAACTGGCTTTTTATGAGAGTTGTGATTAAAAGTAGCTGGGGAGTCATATTAAAATCAGTATAATATAAAGCCATGGACTGTTGCTAGCTAGCATTGCTTTCTCAAGATTTACAATGTTAGAGGAAAGTGATCTGATGTGAGCTTTGATATATTTTTTAAATAATCTTTTTTTCATTTCCAGGGTACTGTCTTTTTATTCCCTTCCATTAAAGGAAGTTTATGCAGCAGCTTTTATTGTATATTCAGTTCATTTGTTAGCAGAGTGGAATGATTTCAATCACCTGTTTTAATTTTGTTTTGCATTTGTACGTTTTAGTAATTTTCCTAAAGAAAGGTTGATTCTCATTAGTTGGAGACCACAAAAACTTCTTGTTTGCAACTTAAATATAGCCTTTATACTAAATTTGGTGCACTTTTTTGCTAACCGACAGGATACACTTTATTTATATACATTTGTTTAAGCAAATGTATATCTTAACTTACCTTTATTTAGATTCTTAATTTTTACATTTCTTATTACGTTGGAAAATGCTTAATGATGTGTTATTTCTTTACCAGGTGATGACTAATTTTTTTGCTTGTGCTTTGTGTCCAGCTCTGTGAGTGGAAATTCAAATTAAAATACACAAAAACAGCATTTTAATTTTTTATTAAATAAATCTCCCTTAAAATGCTGTATGCATGAGAAAAAATTATCAAAGTTTGTGAAAACACGTTTTGTGTTTTAAAATTAACTGATTTATTATACAAGGGAGGTATTATCTGTGCTTCATGAACTAGTTATTTCTGGTCACCATGTTCTTCAAGATTTTAGAGCTAGTAGGTATCATTCTCTTACACCTACTCTTTATTCATAACTTGAAAGGGGGAAACAACTTTCCTCTTTTTTCAATTCCCAATTGATTTAACTTTGAATGAGCTAGTCAGTAAATCAAGCTAGATGAATAAACTAAGACGAAAGAAAATATTCTCTCTGTCCCTGTAGAAGAGGCTACTGCTGTCAAAAACTGGTGTAGCACTTCAACAAACACTGGTTCCAGGTGCTTAGCGAGTGACTTCCACTGGTTCTGTGGTTTGACTTTATTTTACTTAAATCATTGATTTTTATCCACCTTGATTGTTCAAAGAAAGAGTCAGGTACAGTAGCCCTGAGGCTCAGTATTCTTTGATATAATCATGTGTGGTAGACTGAAAAAAAATATTTTCCTTTAATTTCTTCTCTTCAAAGATTACCACTCACAGGTTTGCAAAACCAATGATCCAGAAGCAGTAGAGAAACTGAGTCTTTTGTCACCCTCTGCACAGACAATCTAAAAGTAAGAGATAGCAATGGTATTTGAATGTGGAGCCAGATAAACATGTTGCTGTAACCTCTGTATTTGTGCTCCATACTCTCTATTTTAATTACTTCCCTTACACTGTTTTCCTGAGGCTTTTTGAGCTGAAGATAGATAAGTTAGTGGATAAAGCACTAGCCTTTCATGTTGCAGACAGTTACAAGTTAATCCCCCCTAATTCCAATCAAGAAACCATCATACATGCAGTAGCTAAATACAATTTGACATGATTGGAAATCTCTTCTAAGGAGATAATCTACTAGGAGTGAAAAAACTTGATGTGTCAATTACCTCTCCTCTTGGAGGGAAACCTTTCCTTGAAGAGCCAAAAATCATTAAGTCGCTGCCACAGCAAAGTAATTTTGCATTTTTGCCTGCCTGCCTATAACCTAATTTAAATGTATGCCTGCCTAATGGCACTACAAATGAGACACACAGAATAAACATCTCATTCAAGGAGGAACAAAAGCTGTCACCCAGGCTAGTGCTGAGTGCAGCAAAAAGTTCTGGTTTTATGTGCATACAGTACTTTGAAGTGGGAATAACAAAATCCTAGAAATGTACAAAAAGTTAGTTCTGGGAACTCAACAAACAATCAAGAATCAAGGTTTCTGATTTAGGAGGACATGAAACATAAATATAGTTTAGATAGTAGGACTTCAAACAGTCATTTAATCTTCACTGACATGAATATAAAAAGAGACAGTGATAACTGTTGTGCTCAGTCTCTCATGAGACAGCATTTTAGCACAGTTTAAAACAAGTTGGGCCTGCTCTCTCTCACATTGGTGCAAATTAGGAAAAACTCCATTCAATTCAGTGAAGTTACACTAGTGTAAAATTAAGAAAGGATTGAATCCAGCCCTTTGAGTTGCACTAATCTCAAATGTACGGCCTGCATTGCTACATCTTCACAGATCTGTAAGTGCAGTAATAGATTTTGTGGAACTTTCAGTGCTGGACCTTCAGGATTAGAGTCCATCCTCAACCATTTATATTGTGTTCCCTGACCAAGTGAGGCAAATAGTTCTCAAAAGGTACTACACAGTGCTTTAATGTTTGTTTATATGCAGTGTTGCTGTAGCCGTATTGGTCCCAGGATATTAGAGAGACAAGATGGGTCAGGTAATATCTTTTATTGGACCAGTTTATTTGCTTGACTGTTTGAGAATTGACATCTTATAGCCCTGTTCACCAAACACCCATTGAGTTTTAACTATCAGATTTTAATTAAGAAGGGTTTATTTTCCCCCAGCGGAAATTCTTGAATTGGCTGGAAATGCAGCGAGGGACAACAAGAAGGGTCGAGTCACTCCTAGACACATCCTGTTGGCTGTAGCAAATGATGAAGAATTAAATCAGGTAAGAAAAGTCTCCATCATGTGAAGGCCAGGATTTCCTTTAGGGTTTCGTAAATTATCCTTCCATATTACTGAATTGTAATTCAAGACTTCTGCTTCTTGAGCAGGCCACTGGAAAGCAGTTCATTCATTCACTGTGTAACTAGTTGAAGTACTCAGCTTAATTGCATGTTTCAGGGAATAAAACATGCAGTGCATAGGAGATACAACACAACAGTTGCCTCCTCTGAGACACCAAGGTGTAAAGCCTCCTAGGAAGCTGAGTCAGTCAAGTCCTTTGAGTTAATATTCCTGTATGAATCCTGGTTATGTACATCTTTCTTTTTTGTCCTAAAACTTTCTGAACCCATTAGGGCTAGACTTCAGAAGTAAGAGGGTTGGATTTTTTGAGATTGTCCGTTGCAATTTACAAGATAAGTCTGAATTTATTTGACTAACTAGTATTTATTGTTTATCATTTATTTGCATTGGAATATCCAGGATCAATGGTTGATGCAGGATCCTGCACCAACCATTGATCCTGGCTGGTGCAGGATCAATGGACTATGATCCTGCACCAACCAGGATCACAGTCCATTGTGTTAAGTCCTGTACAAACGCATAATAAGAAAAATTCCCTGCTGCAATCCAATGCTCCATTAGCTGAAAAAACAATCTACTCCAGCTATCCTCCCTACATGGTTTAGAAATCCCATAATACTGCCCTGTTCATCATTCCTTTTGTGGGTCAGGGACCTTACCTTATAGATCTTGAGCTGCAATCAAGGAGCAGTCAGCACAGATCAAGATGGGAAATCAACAGGGGCTTTAAGTCACCTTTTGCATCCTCTAATTCAGGAGAAACCTTGATGCTGGTCTGGTGCAGGGCACTAATTGGAGAGTGGAGTTAAGGTTATCTTTAGACTATCTGCTTTTAGTTAATAGCATGCATGGACTCTGAGTGTATTTAAATATTAATCTAACTCAGGGGTTCTCAAACTGTGGGTCGGGACCCCAGAGTGGGTTATGATCCCATTTTAATGGGGCCCCTAGGACCAGCATTAGACTTGCTGGGACTTGGGGCTGAAACCTGAGCTCTACCCCCATCCAGGGCAGTGGGGCTTGGGCTGTGGCCCCTTCTACTCCGCAGGTCATATAATAACTTTGTCAGAAGGGGGTCGCGGGTGCAATGAAGTTTGGGAACCCCTGATTTCTGCCTTCTCTTAACTGTTCTAGTTCTATGTTTTTAAAGGCTTAGATTCTTTTTAACTGTAACATTTCTGGAGATGTAAATATGTTATATACATACACACATTATCCTTCACTTGTTGTTTTTTGTCTGTTAATTTTTTTTTAGTTTTTAAGGATTCAGGAAAATGCAGAGTTTAAGAGCTTTGTATGCAGCCTCCCTCCCCAACACTTCCTGCAGTGAAGCATAGGGGCTCCCTCTCGAACACACGCTGCCCTGCAAAGCTCCTGAGTCCACAGATATGACTACCCTATTTTCTCTCTAATCTGTAATTGAATAATTTAGTCTTCGTTACGCACATTTGACAGCATAGATGAAAAATTAATAGTTTGTGAGCACAAAAGACATCCGGGATTCATAGCAATGTGCAAGAATCTGTGCATTTTCTGACTAAATTGTTCAATTTAAATTCATGTTGTATAGAAAGGATTTCTTTTCTTCATAGATATTTATTGAGCTATATAAAGACATAATTAGGAATAGACCACACAGACTAGAGTGCATAATAATCAACACTGCTTGCTCTTTATCACTGTGTAAATGCTGGATTTCATTATTTGCTAATTTATTTGCATTTAGCTATTGAAAGGAGTTACCATAGCCAGTGGTGGTGTATTACCAAATATTCACCCAGAGCTGCTCGCAAAGAAGCGGGGGTCTAAAGGAAAACTGGAAGCCATCATCACTCCACCCCCAGCTAAGAAGGCAAAGTCCCCATCACAGAAGAAAACTGTATCAAAGAAAGCAGGAGGCAAGAAAGGATCAAGGAAGTCCAAGGTAGAGTAATCTATATATATTAAACCCGAGATGTACAACGCAAGAACTGCTAAAAACTGGAGAATCATAGAGACCTAGATGGTGTGTATATATACAGTATAGACCTTATATAGTAAATATCCTAAAGGATATTTTCCAGTTCAAGGTGTGATCACGGGTAGCAGTTTAAATAGTAACATAAACAATTACCAAAGGTCAAATAAAGCCCTCTCCCCAAGGTGTGTCAAAGCATGAAAGTCGGTCAAACTGGCACATCTGCTGTGAATATTGCATCCTCTGTGGGAGGCAGTTTCTCTAGGCCTGAGGAGGTGGAGATTGTAGCTGTGGCATGGCAGGATTGTGGCTAACATGACAATGAACTAAACAGATCCAAAAATCTCACATAGCAGCTATAGTGGCAGCTGTGCTGTGGTTGCACAGGTGTCTGTGCTCTGACACTGGGTGAGAGGGGCAATTTAAATTTACTTGGATTTAGCATGGGGTATCAGTATTTGGCACTGAGAAAAAGAGGATTTGGATAAGTCTATCAAAATTAAAATCACATTAGAACAATATCATTTTTCCTTCCATTGTAACTATTAAGAAAAAGTATAACATTTGAGTTTGCTGATTTTATTAGGGATCTTATCAATAACATTGCAAAGTCAAGGATTTTTTTAAAAAGTAGACGTAATAAGGTTCTTCTCATTTAATAAATTTGCTGAAATTCAGAGGTGGATTTTGTTATCTTTGAAGTAGAGCTAGCATTCCACCAGAGCAGGTAGTCAGATCTCTTTCTTCATGCAGAAGTCGTGATATTTAGCTTTTCTAAATACAGATTCTTGAGCAGAAGTTGTGGCATAATTTTTTTTCCTGCATTTTTAGGTTGCTCTAATGAGTTTTCTGAATTTTGACCTGGAGACTTCTTTAAGTCCTAAAGACCAAATGTACTTCATTCAAAATTTGAAGAAGAAAAAAGAAAGGCGGGGGGTGGAGGGGAGGATGGCATCCAGATCATGAAAAATTTCTTGTAGTAAAATAGGGAAAATTATTTTTGAACTTTTTTACTTGAGTTTCTATTTATAGAGTTTAAGAATTTCTTTCTAATTCATGTGCATACATGCAAGGTTTAGTGTGTGGAAAAAAATGTGGAGAATTACACATGCAAAATTATGGGTGCACAAACGTTCCCAGGCATTTAATGTGCTGCATTTGAAAATGTTGCTGCCTTTGTTCAACAAAGACAATATCTTTGTCTTGAATGCTCCATTCTGAAGTCCTAATTATTTTCCTGATTTTGCAGTTACTTTTTGAACTCTTGAATTTTCTCTCTCCTTGTAGCACACCTAGTAGATGGCATTTGCAGTGCAGAGCGTCTAATAACAATGCACTAATAATTTCTCTAAATCTGGATTTTTTTTTCTTACTTGTTTACGAAAGCAGGAAGTCTGTTGTGGGTTTCTGTTTTTCTTCTACACAATAAGCTTCACTGTCTGCTTACTGTACTAATATTTGGTGGTAATAAACTCCAGTGGAATTGAAGTAGGAGCCATGAAAATCTAACTTTCAAAATATTTGTATAATGTAAAGCATGATTACACTTCCTAGAAACACAGATAGATGCTCCTGCATCTTCACCACCTTATTTGTTTACTCGCATGCTATGCTACCTATTCTTTTTGGGACATATAAGACAACAGTAGCTTTGCTTTAATGTCCCAAGTACAGTTTGATTCCCAGACGTATTGTTGAAGTTGCTGAGGCAATACATATTTATGCTTAACTACATTATTATTATTATTTATTTTATTATTTATTTCAAATAAAAATATTCCTACCCCTCAGTTTGGCAGCAGTTGAGCTAGTTGCTATAGCACTGTTTCACTGCCATGATTGACATCCCTTCAAAATGATACAATTCTAATTTATATCCAACAATTTGATGCAGGCCAAACCTTTGTTGTTCTAGTTAAATAATCCAGTTAAATGGATGGAATAAACCCAGTAATTTTACTGGGTAATGGAAGATGACTTGGGCCAGGTTTGAAAAACAGAATTTTTCAGCCAGTGCCCCCAACAGCTCTCATCAAGCAAATAGCATAATGGAATAATATTGATATTACTTACAGTAACATCCAGATTTTCAAATCGGTACCTAAAAACACAGCTGTGAAATTTGCAAGTGATCACTTTCCTGCACAAATATAGGATTTTGTGTATGAAGAAGGCTCTGAGGAATGCCAAGAATATCCACTTGCAAATGGGTACATTGCCCTTTGCATTTGCATTTTTAGAAAATTGTTTTCTAAAATTTCCCAAAATATTGTTGACAGGTGAATTCTCTAACTTGTATGGTTTCATAGGCAAGAAGGGACTTTGGTGGACATGGAAACATTGAGGTCATTTCTCCTCTGGATGCATATGTATAGCTGCCTTTATTAACATTGATTAGTTACATATGTGACTAAAGGATAGACTCCAATATCATTGTTTGTACTAGTTGTATATAGCAAAATAGCTATAGATCCATATATTGCATGTCATATTATCAATATTATTGAACCATATTTCTCAGCCTCTGGTTAACTAATTATATATTTGCAAGAAGAAGCAGGGAGAAGTCAGCAAATCAGCAAGTGCTGACAGTACAACAGAAGGAACTCCTGCAGATGGATTCACCGTCTTGTCCACCAAAAGTCTTTTCCTTGGCCAGAAGGTATGTCTATGCATTTTGTAAGCCAATACCTGTCTTGAAGTTTTCCTTAAGACATACACCCAAAAAAGGCCTGTGCTTGATTAGCATTCACCCAGTCTTGTAGTTCATCTGCACGTGCAGTACAGAGCTGATTTGGATACAAATTTTTTAACAAAGAAATCCCCTGAAACTATTTTTGAAAACTTTTTTTTTTATTAAATGGGTCTCCATGTGCGTAATTAACCAAACATTCTGATGCAGTGAAATTTTGCTTGCTATGCAACTTTCTACATTTTTTTATTAGACAGCATAATTATTATATCTAAGCTTCTCCCAATGATGACATTTTGCTAGGACAAAATGCCTTTAAAAAAGGACAGCCTGCTTTATTGCCAGTATAAATGATTTACAGGCTTCTATCAAAACCTATTACAAATATTTATTTCTAATAATTTTTTTTTTACAAAAATTAATACCATACAATAATGAATGACGCTTTTACAAAAAGCAATTTATCAACAATTGTATTTACCCTCTGAACATACTTTGAGAGTTAGGTGTGTTAGGATTTTAATGCTAAAATAGCATTTTAAAGAGACATTGTTAATTCAAGAAATGAACTTAGTCTCTTTTCTTGAAATCAGACTTTAACTTATATGATATACTATTTTGAAGTAATACTGCATCTTTCTTTTATCATTCAGTGGCTAAATCATTGTATTGTAAATTTTAAGTGGCGAACCATTTTTTGTCCCATCATGGAATGTCTCCTTTAACTCATTTTTATTTCATATCAAGACTGTACTCCATTTATTGTTGCACAGCTTGTCTGCTAAGTTCATTATGCATGCAAGTAACTTTATTTTATTTTCTGCATATGGTTTCAGTATTTTACATGCAGTTTACACTTGCAGTCAGATTGTCATTTGAAGGGGAGAGATTGGCTGTTTCCCCTGGATTCTCATTCAAATATTCAAATTTTAAGACATTTTGATTAATTAAAATCCAGAGTTTATAAACTAAATATTCTGTCTGTGGAGCAATCAACTTAAGGCTTGTGATTTGATTTGGAATTCTTTTTGTTCAAAATAGGAATTAATGTCATGGTATCACGGACCTGACCTTGATGGCAATGTAGTCAGTAGGATTTTGCTATCCGTTTCAATGAGAGAAAGCTCTTTGAGGCAGGGACTGGTTTTCTTTGCTATTTATACAGCAACTGTCAGAGTGGGGTCTTGATCCATGACTGGGCCACTTAAGTGATAACAATAATGCAAATAATTAATAATAAGCAGCTCTGGGCCCCAGTTTTTCTTTGATATGAATCACAAATATAATGGGTTTACCTTGTAGAGTTTACCTTCCTTTGTCCCCTTAATGGTGAGGGATTTCTAATCTTATGCTGGGGAAAGAGTGCAACCTAGCAACGCCATAGAACTCTAGGCAACAGGTTCCTTATTCATATGGAGCACAGCTTCCTGAGGGGTGTACTGCCATTCGGTATCCAGGCAGCTATGCTCCTTTCTCCCTCTGAGCAGCTTTAACTCGTCGACAGAACTGCTCACTGCTACATCTTAGATTCCTCTGCCCAGTGTTACTGGTTTTAGCTCCTCTCTGCCCATGCAAGTGAAAGGAAGTATCTGCTTCACTTTGTGTGCAAATCAAATATGTTACATAAAAACATGCCTGTGTAAGGTAAGCACAAATCGTGTAATGGAGCTGTTTCCCAGTGGCTGTATTCGATGGGGCAAATCATGGTCACATTGACATTAGTGGGAGTTTGTCTCATATTTGCACATGTAAAGGGGGAAAAATGCAAACATAATGCAAATTACACCTCCTCTGAAGAAAAACCCAGATAAAATGTGCACTTCTGCTGATGTAGAGAGGATACATATTGATATACATCACCTAGCTATTAAAGGTCAAATTCTGCTTTTGCCCCCTATGAGAAACTGTTGTTATAGGCAGTGAGTGCTCAGTGCAGAAATCAAGGTTATAAAATACCACATTGTTAGTGAATCTAAGAATCCCTAAATCCTACTCTCCATCTTTATTAGGGTAAAAGATAGAGCACATTCTTACCTTATGTGAAGTGACAAATAATAAATCTGTTAACGTGGTAATATTTTTTCCTAGAAAAAAGCATTTTAGAGATGAATTTGATTTTTCATGGATTCCTTTTAAGCCTGAAAACATGGAAAGCTTAAAAGGCAAAGATCTCACTGCATTGTAGTGTATAAAGAAGTGATATCTTTGAATGCATGCATTTAACAAGAACACAGGATAAAATATTTAGTTAGCCTCAGTGTATTTTCCTAATGATCCAACATAGTGTATTTTTTTCTATACTGAGAAAAAACAAGGGCAGAACATTGGGCCTGATATATGGTTGCTGAGTACCCCAGGTGAAGTGCTGAACACCCTCAACACTTATAGATGCAATGGGAGTTAACAGCCCTTTTCGCCTCCGAGGTTATTGGCTCATCCTGCACAGGCTCGGTTGAATAAGGAAGACTCATGGGTGTTACAGTATGTCTGTTGCTAAGATGCTATACTAAAGAGGGCAAGCAGGTTAACAAATGGGAAGATAATTGTTATTATTAATGATGTTTGTCTTGACCTATTGAAATTTCAAACAATTTCTTTCATTATTCTGAAAATTTTACAAATTACTTATAACTAGTGAATGCATTACCTTGGAATGAATTAAATGCTTCTAAGTCATTTCTACATGCAACTGCTGTTTAGAAAGACAATCTAGATTTAAAACATTTATCTAAAGCATTAAGTCAGATGCTGTGTTTCCAGGAAGTATCTAAAGTTTTGTTGTTGGTGGGAGGGAGGTGTGTTCGTTTTTTTTAAATCAGAGTCTAATGATATTAATTAAATGATCTAGGTCTTCTTGACACAGCAGATATTTATTTTAAATGACTAATGCAGACCAACAATGTGGTGAGCACTGTGATTCTTAGAAATTCCCACTGTACAATAGTTTGAGTGTGAGGGAGGGAAAAGATGCCTTTTTTTAAAAAAAAAAAAAAAGACAGTTGAAAGAGTCATGGATAGTTACTGGGAAGGAGAGGGAGGACCTGGTGTTTTCTTTCTTCAGCACTACCTTGCTCTTTCAGAATTGTGGAATTTTGTACAAAAATTATTCATAGCTCTCAGAATGCAGTAACTCTCCTACTTAGAGGAGACAGTGGGTTCAGGGAATTAGTAAATAGGATTGAGAGTTATGATTCCTGGGTTCTGATTCTGACTGTGCCATTGACATACTGTAAATCATTTAATCTTTCAGTATGTGTTTCCCCATCTGTAAAATGGAGATACATACATACATTCCTCACAGAGATGATAGCAGGCTTAATGCATTAATGCTGATAAGCATTTTGTGATGGAGACAATTCTTCCTTAAATATTGATTGATTTTAGTTTATTTGAAGCAACCTTCCATTGCTGCGGGTGCTTTTACAAAAATTTGTAATACAAACATTCAAAGCACCAAACAGATTACTGTTATGGCCTCTTAGATATTAATTTTATTCACTGTAATAATAACAAGCTCTATAAATAAATAAGAATAACAGGCCCAAAAGATAACTACTCTTCCCTAAAACCTACAATCAATAACCTTCAAATGACCTTTCTCCTCCCTGAATGCCTCTACAACAGGCGTCAGCAACCTTTCAGAAATGGTGTGCTGAGTCTTCATTTATTCACTCTAATTTAAGGTTTTGTGTGCTGGTAATACATTTTAATGTTTTTTAGAAGGTCTCTTTCTATAAATCGATAATATATAACTCAACTATTGTTGTATATAAAGTAAATAAGATTTTTAAAATGTTTAAGAAGCTTCATTTAAAATTAAATTGAATGTAAAGCCCTCCAGACTGGTGGCCAGGACCCAGGCAGTGTGAGTGCCACTGAAAATCAGCTCACATGCCGCCTTCAGCACGTATGCCATAGGTTGCCTACCCCTGCTCTACAAGCATGTTCACTAGATCTGCAAATCTGTGCTATGGAAGATTTACGGGGAAGTAAGGAAGTAATGCTGTACTTTCTACCATGTCATCCACGATGCCTTAATTGGAAAAATCCCTTTTCCTGGCTCCACATTTGGAGGAAGGAAAGGGTTTACTAGCAAGAACTGGGCTCTGTCACTGCAATATCTCCCGAAGATTTAATTACTGAGAATGTTGTAGCACACAGAGCAGGCCTGGGCATAATCTGTTTCTAAAATGTATTGTTGATTTTGAACAAAATCTTTAAGCAGGCGTATTACGCTTCATTTAAATTCAGAGGCTTTCAGAAATTGTGTTGCTGCCATTTTCCTTGCGGGGAAATTTCCCTTCATCTGTTAAAACATATAAAAATCTATTTATTAGTTTTGTACAACCCTTCAATTATAATGTAATTGATTTTTAAATTACTG
This sequence comes from Dermatemys mawii, assembly GCA_007922305.1. Lineage (NCBI taxonomy): Eukaryota > Metazoa > Chordata > Testudines > Dermatemydidae > Dermatemys > Dermatemys mawii. The sequence goes on along the minus strand of ML677358.1, from coordinate 10,126,571 downwards.
TGGCATTCTGTAAAAGATGCCTTTGTGGCAACCAATGTTCCCTCTAATTTTTGACAGGCTGTGTGTGCAAAATATGTCTTCTGTGCAAATTTTTGTGCTTCTGTGTAAATGTTTGTGTACACAGTGTTTCGCCGTGTGCACAGGGTTTAAGATCTGTGTGCACGCACAGCTTAGAGGGAACAGTGGTGGCAGTCCAGGATGATTATTAAAATATTGTATAAATTAGCTAGAGGTGCAAATACTTGTTTTTCTGAAATTGTTGACCGGTTGCTGGATTGGAAAACTTTAGTGGTAAGCATCTGGATCTGGCTTTTCAAAGAGGCTTCAACTTGGCCTGAAATAGGCTGCCCAGTTTTGAGTATGCAAATTAAATTGCTAGATAATTACTCAGTCAAAACAACAAAGGATTCAAAGGTAGTTTTGCCTGAAGAAAGGACTTCAAGGGTTAGCCAAATAAAAATACTTAGCACTTCTGTGGCACTTAACATTTTCTAAGTACATTTAAACTAATTCATCTAATTAAATGTTAACTAATTAGGGGCCTACCCAGTGTTGTACATGCAAATGCAATTTGTGTCTCTCTTTAACAATGTGGCCCTATAGGGATAAGTTTTCTTCTTTTGCTTGATAAACAAACTTGTCCAGTATGTGAGCACGCATAATGTTATACAATAAAATCGAGCCATTAGTGATCAGGATTTAATTCTCGATTTATATTGTAAATATATGGCACATATCTAACACTGCACAATAAGTGCCTAATTCAACAAAAAGTGTCTAATTGCAGCACATTAAAAAGGCAGCACAGGACTATGGATGATGGGTCTTTTGTAGGTGAATTTTTTATAGTTAAATTGGCATGTACATTAATAACTAACAAATGGTCTGGAGTTAATAAAAGTGAGAGGAAAACCTACAGAAATCTGGGAAGTCGGGAACAAAAAGAGTTAACTTTAAAATGAAATAAACAAATATGTTCAGGCCTCTCTTACAATTTAAATCCCATATGATCAGGTTTCATTTGATTTAAAAAGAAAAAAACAGCAGTTTCTTGTAGTCATACTCAAGATTCAAACTGGATTATGTGAAAAGTCAGTAACTAGACGTGTGAAATATTACTGGGTTCAAATTCTGTCTGAAAGTGAAGCTTTTCCACATTTAATTACAAAGTCAAAAATGGACCTATAATTGCACAAATATTAAAGTATGCTATTTTTTTGAACTAAAATGAGCCCATTTTTTGAGTGAAGATTGCTTACAAGTTAAAATCATGCAAACAATTATGCATTTACAAGTTTTTTAAAAGCAAAATTTCTGTATCTGTTTGCATAATCACATGGAAACTCCACTGCAAAAATGATTGATTATAATTTTGAACCTGTTAATTTTACTGGCATCTAGATCATACATTACAAAAAAACAATTGTCCAGTATATTGACATGCCTATATTCCCTCTCAGTAAATTAGCTCACACACAGGAAGGAGATATGCAGTTAAAATTAAGTAACATGGGTTAAAATACAACAGACGAAATTCAGCAATCGGTGGAAGTAATCTCTAGGTCTCAATATACTCGATTGCCCTGAAATATTATACTTCATAGGTCAGATCCAAAGCCCATTGAATTCAAAAGGAATTTTTCCATTGATTTCAGTGGGCTTTAGATAGGATTTATATAAGTGAATGAGAACTTTGTCTTTAGTTTTCTTTGTCTATATATATTTGATAGAAATTTAGCATTAGCTCAAATACATACTTGGGTGGCCTTCTATACTTTGTAGTCAGACACTGAAAAATTCAGTTTAGGTACATGGATAGCACCATGCTAATCACATTTATAGGCATAATTATTATGTGTATATATCTGCTTATTGTCACTGTTGTGGTTTACAAAAAGGATTAGGGAGGTTACAAGTATAAACATTATTAAATCATCATATTTTTAAAACATTTGAGTTAATGTGGTACTTATGATATCAAAGACTTTATAACACTGATTACAACTAGGCAGTGTAGCTAAGCACAGTTTTAAACTTCTCCACACAGTTTTGTCAAAATCTTGCCATACCAAGGTGGGTACGTCATAAGCAGAGTTTGACATTCCATGTTCAGTTGTCCCAGACTACAGAATAGTTTGTGATATGGGTTAGAGACTCCCAAACTTGTACTCAGTAGCAAAGAAACTGCAAATAATAAATAAACAAACTAATAGTGTGTCACTGAGTACATTTTACAAATATGTTCTTATTGGTATGGTATTATAACTTCAATTCTTCTTCGAGTAGTACACCTAGGGTGCTCTACTTCAGGTGCACATGTGCCTCTCGAGCCCTCAGTTGGAGATTTTCCATTAGCAGTGTCTGATTGGCCTGTGCATGCACTCTATACTATCTCGTGCTGCACACCGAGGGTTTGTAGAATTGTGCAGGCAAACCATCCTCAGTCCCTTCTCAGCCACCTCAACCTGAGACAAACCTTTAGCATGTCTGCCTTTTATAAGCTCAGCATGTTCTAGAGTTGTTGTTTTAGTTAATTCAGTGTTTCTAGTTAGTGTTAGTGTAGAATTAGTTAGATGATAGTGAGAGGGTTGGGTTTTTTCACCCTTTTTCCAGGGAGCCTATTTGGCCTGGCTGGGCATGCCTGGCTCACCAGGTTTCAAATGCTGCCTCCTGTCAGGAGGCTCTCCTGGTCTGCAGCAGCCACTCAAAGTGTATCTGTTGCTTTGGAGAGTCCCATATCGCCCAAAGGGGTAACTTTCGCCAACCTCTCAAAATTAGCATGGAAGAATCGGGAGACCAAATGGAGGATGAAGCGCTCCCTTCGACCTGCTTCCGAGTCAGGTCAAAAGACGCCTCCTTGGCATGCCCCCCGCCTCTCTGCGTACATCTCTTTCCAGACAGATCCAGAACCCTTTCAACCTCAGCCCAGGTCTCCCCTAAGAGAGGGAAAACAGCAGAGGACTCAGAGAAAGTTCCAAAGAAGAGGAGTCCTGATCACCCAGTCACATTATGGCGTCAGAGACTTCGACCTCCTGGCTCGATACCATGGTAGCAAAGGATTCTTCCTCAGGTTCTGGTGGGGCAGGGAGATCCTGGAGCACTTTAGGGAGACATCGCTCCAGCGAGCCCCCAGCACTTCAGAGAGGCCCAGGAAACACTCCTCTAGAATGGCATTGTCGGCATCAGATTTATCATCAGTGCCTTCTCACTTGGTATCGTAAGGACCAGGAAAATCAGAATGCCAGACACCTTCAGGCCCAGCACATATGTGCAACAGTACTGTCCACCTCAACTGTTGCATTGGTATCGACCCACTCAATACCTCAGGAATTCCATTACTCCAGGTACTTGTCAGTTTTAGATGAGCTGGAGTCCCCACTGCTTATGGGTGCCAGACAACTCTCAGTACCAAGATTCCAGTCTCCAGATTACCATTGTTCCTGGTACCACAAGATTCTCTGACTTTTTTCTCCTATCCCCACCCCCACCCCCAGAGGACATTGAGGAAAATGATGGAAACATTCAGTCAGTCTCCTCTTTATCAGTGCAGGGTTCTCTTCTATCTCCATGCAGGAACCCATACTTTGACAAGGATCCTCAACCACAGCAAGAATGGTGGGATCAGTCCTGAGTGTAATCCCCTCTTCTAGATGCTCCCCACCCCCAATGGCCAGATTGGGATCTTTGGGCCACATATTGGCAATAATTTGCCAAACCTCCAGCTTCATTGCACTGAGAGGCTGGGGGTCTCCTATACCATGCCCACAATACAAAGAAACCTTTGAAGAATAGGAGACTAGGGTGGATATGGAGGTCACCCATCAACTCCTATTTCATCCTTGTCTCTGGAAAAAGCAATCAACCACCACTACCATTGATGGTCGATGATTTTCGTCAGTTCCAGGACCTTGTGAAAAGAGTGTCTGACACCCTTCAGATACCTCGTGAGGAGGTTAAAGACTCACAACACAAGCTCCTGGACATTCTGCAGTCAGCAATACTCATCTGGGTTGCACTACCTGGTAATGGAGTGCTCCTCAATCCATAAAGACTATGTGGCAAACTCTTGTCACCATCCCTGCAACTTGCAAATAGGTGGATAAGAAATATTATGTTCCTCCTGGGGATTCCGAATTTTTGTTTTCCAACAGTTCACCTGTTTCCCTGGTAGTGAATGTTGTAAATTGGGGTGTGGGGGAACTCCATTACTGCGCATGACTTACAATAAGGACTAGAAGAGGTTACTTCTATTTTGGCTGAAAGGCTTACTCATCCACGACCCTCCAATTTCAGAACTCAAACTATCAGGAGATCGTGGCCAAGTATGACTTCATGAATTACAAGAAGTTTGCTGCTTTTATTGAACATTTTACGTATGAGCATAGAGAACACTTTTTATCAGCCAGAACCTCTCTCCAAGGGTCCTTAGATGCTGCAGACACTGCTGCCAGATCCATCTCCACATGACTCCAACTGTTGAGGTTCCCAAGAGAGGATCAGAATGCTGTTGAGGACCTCCCGTTTGATGGTCAGAAGTGCTTCTTGGGGATTAGAGATCAGTCCCGACATACACTGAAGGACTCCAGGGCAATGTTGAAGTCTTGGATATATAAATCACTAAGAAAAGAGGACATTTTGCAAGTCTCTAACTGCTCAGAAATCACATTGGCCCAGTTGTCTGGATTTCATTGGACCACCGAACCCATTAGAAAGAGATAAAGATTCCAGAGGAAGAGAGCTCCTCACCCTCCTTCACTGAGTATCCAGTCCTCACAACAGTTTTGACAGTCCAAGGGTTTGACTCCTCTCACCTCTAGCTGGCAAGCTGCAAATTTCACTGACCTTCCCGCTTTTGGAGACTGTCTTTCCCGCTTCCAGCAGCCTTGTCAGTGTATTACAACAAACAAGTGGGCCCTGAAGGTTATAGCATTGGGCTACACCGCCTACTTTATGTCCCTCCCTCCCTGCCACTCCCTTTTCACATCCCTATTCAACAGCCCTTCTCATAAGACTATTCTAAGTCAAGAAGTGCATTCTCTCCTTCATTTAGGAGTGATATTGCTGATCCCATCCCCTCACAGGAGGAAAAGGTTTTACTTGTATTTTCTCATGCCCAAAGATGAAGGGTGGAGACTGATCTAAGATAACTGAACAAATTTGTGAAGTCTCAGAAGTTCAAGATGGTGACTCTGGCAGCTATAATTTGTTCTCTAGAGGCAGGAGATTGGTTTTCAGCCCTCAAGCTACAGGACACCTATTTTCATAGAGTGATTCACCCAGCACACAAGAAATACACCCATTTTACCATGGGCCAGGAGCATTTTCAATACTAGGTACTTCCATTTGCCCTCTGTTCAGCTACAGGAGTATTCTCAAAGATTCTAGTGGTAGTAACTGCTTTCCTTTGGCAAGAGTTAATTTTAGTTGTCCTGTATCTCAACAGCTAGCTACTCAAGGGCCAATTTTACAAAGCAGTGCTGTCCTCCACTCAGGCAGTTCTTGCTTTCTTCCAGGACTTGGGTCTCCAGCTGAATATAAAAAACCTCATCTTCGCTCTGGTACAGATACTGCAATTTATAGGGATATTCTTTGATTCATTGGCACCCAGAGCCTTCCTTTCCATTTGCAGATTCATAACCTTGGCAAATCTGGTTATGACAATTCAAGGAAATCCCTGATCTACAGGAAGGAAGTGTTTACAATTGACAGCTTTCACCTTTGTAACAAGATTTCGCCTTTTGCTGCTTTTCAGGGCTGGTTGAGAAGGATCTATTGCTCAACCAGACACAGCTTGGACAAACAGGTCATGGCTCCCCTCCACATGAAGAGCTCCCTAGACTGGTGGAAAAATCAGCTCCATGTCTGCACAGCCATCCTTTTCATCCATCCAGCTTCAACAGTAACTGTGACAGACACATCACCTCCAAACCATCACAATTCAGGGCAGATTATCACCTAAGAAAACGGGTCTCCATATCAACCTGCTGGAACTCAAAGCAGTCAGGAACGCCTGCCTTTGGTTGCTGTCACTCATCAGGGGCAATCAATCAAGATCATGACAGGCCATGTGGCTTGTATGTTCTACATGAGCAAACAAGGAGGAGTAAGATCTCCTTCCACGTTCACCAAAGCTATAAAGTTATGGAACTGGTGTATAACCCATCAGATTCAGATCTCAGCCATTTACCTTCCTGAAGCCCAGAATATCACAGCTGATATACTCAGCAGGTGCTTCTCTCAGAACTATGAATGGTCATTGGACTCAAATCCTTCATGGGGTATTTCAGAGGTGGACCCTTTCGCCACATTCAAAACCAAGAATTATTCCATTCTGCTTCAGAGGAGGATATGCTTTGGGGGCAGCTTTTTTCCTTCCCTGGGTAAAGAGCCTGTTCTCCAACACCACTAATATACAGAGTGATTAACAAGATTAGACAGGACAAAGACAGGACTATCCTTAAAGTACTGACCTGGTTGGGACAGGTTTGGTATCCTTCCCTGCTTCACCCATCTGTCCAACTGGCATTCAAGCTTCTTACCATCTCTTATCTGGTCTCCCAGGATGCAGGTCTCATGCTTCACTCAAACCTAGCGGTCCTTCACTTCTGCACATGGCTTCCAGACGGTTCATGGAATTAGAATCCACCTGCTTGATAGGAGAACAACAGGCATGACTAAATATTAGAAGGGAGTTGACACTAATTAAGTTACCTTCAGAAATAGAAAAGATTCAACCACTAGTGTTACCGTCACCATCTTGTGCCTGAATTGTCTTTGCTGTCAGCCATCTTGGATTACCTGCTGGACTTGAAGAAATCAGTGTTATCAATTGGTTGTATTAGGGGTCGTATCGCTGTGATATCAGCATTTCATCACCCACTACAGGGGTTTTCCATATTTGCTCACCCTATGTCCTCCAGATTTATTAAGGGTTTAGGGAACCTCTGCCACCAGGTTGAGGATCTTACTCCTACTTGGGATCTCAACCTGGTACTTAGTTACTAGAAAGGCTGTTTTTGTAAACGAAGCAAGGAGTAGGCTGCTATAGGTTCAAATGGAGGTCCCATGAGTTATCTATCACATCAGCTGGCAGGATTGGAGAGATTGGTGCCTGACTGGCAGACCCTCCATTTATGACATTTTTCAAGGACAAGATCTCTTTATGATTGCATCCCAAATTCTCACCTACAGTATTGTCAATTCACATTTTCACTGATCTGTTCATATACTAATATTTTTCCCAAAACCACATAAAACTCAGTAGGAGACCTCCTTTCCTAATTTAGATGTGAGATGGACATTGGCCTCTTGTCTAGATTGGACCAAATAATTTCAGGAATCACCTAGACTGTTTGTTTCCATCACAGAGAGAGACCCAAGGGGTCCATGATACCTACACAAAGGCTGGATCTCTGTGCATATTGTCACTTGAAGTGATGAAGATGGTGCTTTAGTTCCCCTATTGGATAATAGCACACTATCACTTCAGGCAACTTCTGTAGCTTTTATCAACAACATTCCAGTGTCTGAAATATGCAGAGGTTATTACGAGGGCCTCGATGCATACTTTTTCTAAACACTTGTTTTGGTCCACATCATCAGATCTGATGTGGTGCTTGGTACTGCTGTGCTGTCTTCGATCTTCGCTCAATTCCAAAGTTCCCTCCTCTCTGTGGTGATGCTGCTTGGGAGTCACCTGAAGTGGAGCAACCATAGAGATGCTACTCGAAGAAAAAGAAGAAGAGGTTACCTTTTGCTGTAGCTATGATTCTTTGTGAGGTGTCCGCCTCTGGGTGTTCAACTCTTGACCCACCTTCCCTTCGACTTTGGATTCTCCCTTGTTGGACATTCAGATAGAGAAGGAACTGAGGGCAGTTCACCGGCACAGCTCCGCTTACCTTCATTGCACAGCACGAGGTTGTATCAAGCACATGTGGGGACCGAATGGCCATTGCTAATGGAAAATTCCCAGTCAAGGCTCAAGAGGCACATTGTGCATTGGCAGTGGGGCACCCATATGGACACTCATCTCGAAGAACCACAGTTGTGGCACAAGGTGTATATTTCTTATTTGAGCATAACTTATGATTTAATGAACACTTTATATGCCTTGCTCAAAACGTGTTGCTAGACATTAAAATTGTATTGCCTGAGATTCCACTTGATAGTTTCATTTTTAAAGAATTTAAGAAGATATAAATGTGAGGTTAATCTCCCGATGCCTGTGCTAATTGATTTCCATCACCCTGATACATACCAATGATAAATCCTCCTAATACTGATGGCTATGAGGCTGTCTAAAAGACAGCTCTGTGTGGGTATAATTCACAGGCTGCAGGCAGTTTATTTTCAGAAAACTATTTAACTAAAAGGAAAAGTAGAACCCCTAAAAATATTCCACTGGATTACAGCACAAGCATGTACCATAAACACCACAAATATAGAGACAGATCCTTACATTTGCTCAGTGTTGCTACTTCACCAGCCCTTTTACTAATATAATGCAGTCCAGGACAAATGAAAATTTAAGCTACTAAGGTGTAGATCATGATGTCTGCTTCTGTGACTGAAAAAGAAACATGCCTCCTTTTTAATACTGGCAGTGCCATTGCAAATAAATGCCCGATTTCTCCAAAACATCTTCACACTTAATGGATTAAGTAAAGAGGGGGAGACTCATTAAAACTATCATGTACTCTGTTAAAAATCCTGGCCTGTCTAAAGAATTCCTGGCTCAAATTGATACATAAGAAGAAATGAGAGTATCTTTGAACCACGAGTTCAAGGGGGAATGGTTTATCCTTTAGCATGTCAGTGCAGGAATTTCAAACAATTCTGAACATAAAATATACACTCTATAAGAGCAGAGCTCATTAACAAGAACATTGACTTCCTTTCCATATACAGAACAATGTTTGAGTTTTTGAAATTGATTCTTTGTTGAACCAATAACCCCTTTTATGACCTGCACTTTATTTTGCGTATTTATTTGCAGTGATGCTATCTCCACCTGTGTTGCAAAGCTTACTTTTCTGCAGCTTCTCTGATTTCCCAGCTGTCCTGTTATTTCCCACCTCATGCTTTTCTTTTCAGCTGAACCTTATTCACAGTGAAATCAGTAATTTAGCCGGCTTTGAGGTGGAGGCCATTATCAATCCTACCAATGCTGACATTGACCTTAAAGATGACCTAGGTAAATGGGGAATGGGTTGACACAACTAATGGTCACATGAAAATTATGGAACCCAGAATTTATTCTCCTGGACTTCATGCATTAAAATAAAACTTCAAATTCTTAAGTGCTCAAGAAAGTAGAACCTGGAGAATTCAGTTAAGAAGCATGATTTGTACCAAATCTAAATATATGTATATTAATTATTGATTGTCTTCAAGTTGATTGCAATTAAAATAAGAAGTCATCTAAATTCCTTTCCATAATGCTCATAATGGACTGTTAGCTACTTTGAGGGGGGGTTCTTATGTGGATTCCTTAAGAATTAAAATATTCGTCAGGTTTCTTTCAAAATAAACAGTTTCTCCATTCTACCTGCAATCCCTTGTTTTCAAAGTAGAAGAAGTTCATAAAGAGGGATGATCAAATAATTCCCCAAATTGGCTTTCTGCTTTGATTTCATGTTTAATTCAATCAACTGGTTTGTATGTTTTCATTAGTCTTCAGTTACCCCTCTCCATCACCTTCATATTCAGTTGAAAACCAATACTGATTTTATAGCAGCATAAAACTTGAAAATATACTACAGTGTATGGTGTATTGCTTTTATGACTTCTACTCTGTTTCAAATAAAATATTACCCTTCAGCAGAAGTCTGTCTACTAAAAAAAAGTACTGATCTAGATCCACTTCATGTATTACTATTTTTAATATCTGTTTTATACCTGCTCTTTTTTATTATTTTTCAGATTTCCTTAATGGAACAGTAAATTTAATTCCATTTTCACTGCATTTTATACATTAATGTATATGTGTAAATTACCGGGACAAAGATACAAGACGGCTGAGTCTAAGTCAGTGTTCATCTAATTATATAAAAGTGTGCGTGTGTGTGTATATATATATATAATATTTATACTTCTCTTGTTCAAAAACTATCTTATTATAAAAATAAATGGACTACCAGAGGGAAAATGTTACATCATGCACATATTTTTAAAAATATAAAAACTTTTGAAATCCAACTTAATTAGATGGTTAAAATTTGGATTTTAAAAAAAATTACTCAGTTCTATTTTAAAAAGCAAATACCAGACAATTCTGCCTGAAAAGATACTATTCTCCCCCAACATGAAGGTTACTTTAATTTTAGAAGCTGACAACATGATGAAAATTGCAAATTTAAAAGTGACAGCAATGGTGGCAAAAAATGGAGAAACTAATTATTTTGTTTGACTTGATGATCCAGAATTTCTTTTTAAACAGATACCATATTTTAGTGTTATACTCTGTGGGGTGCTGGTATTAGAGATTTCTGAAAAGTGAAATGGGTTTTTTAGCTGGTTTTAAAACTTTTGAAATGATCTCATGTGATTGTTCTGACTTGTCATCCAAACATTTATTTAACCATGTCATACTCAACATTCTTCCTCCTCTTCTCCACACACCCTTCTTTACACATACTTGCACACACTACTCAGAATACTCTCTTGGCCCAAGGTTTGGAGATGTAAAGGTAGGAAAACATGGACGTTGGTACATGTGTAAATGTAGAGCCTGTCCTCGGTCTCTGTCCAACGTGGTTGATATACATTTGTTTACCTGTTGTAGTTGCAAGTTGTACAGGCTGACATTGCCACGATCGACAGTGATGCTGTCGTTCACCCGACAAACTCTGACTTCTACATCGGTGGTGAAGTAGGTAATGGAAAGTTCAGTGCTGCAGAGTTTGTATGTGTGTGCATGGTCAATCAGCAGCAACAAGCTTGTCCAAGCTATGCAAATCTGCATTTCTTTCTCGCTTCCAGCAGTCCTGCCTGATCATAAAAACAAGCGAGTAAATGCAAAGTCATTGGATAATGCTGACTTGCATAGTCAGATCAGACTTTTAGAAGTAAAGTTATAGAATGCACAACCAAAACCAAAGTTCAAGAAACAAGAGGTGCAGTGCTCGTGTGCGCCCAATTAATGAGTACAGCAGGATTGTTTGTTTTGGCTATGTAAATGCCTGGATTTGAATAAAGTTGGTCCAGACCCCTCAGATTTCTGACTTAGTTCCACTTTCCCCACTGCTCACCAAGTGTGAGGTGTTCACATCTAACATCTTGGGAGTAGCCTATCTGAAATTTCTAAGCTTATACACTCAGTCATTTGGTTACATTTTACATACAGCCCCATTTTTATTTGTGGCTCTTGTGAGCTCTCTCTGTATTCTCATGTACACTTGCATAGATATGCTAGACCAAAGAGAGAATGCATGGGGGGCAGAATGACCCAAGGAGTTCAGTTTAATTTTTTAGTCTTAAGATTCACATGTGTAACTCAATATTTTTAATCACATAATTCCCTGATAAGCACCTTGTATCTCAATGATTTTAAAGCATTTCTCAAATTTTAGAATAGAAATGTAGACAGAGGAGGGAGCAAAAGAGTATTAGATCTTACTGAAACTGCTTGGAAAACTTAAGGCAGAATGGAATTATCAAAACTGGAATTTGGACTGAACGTTAAGGTTGCTGCTAAGAATAGCAACCTACCTTTATAATAGGATGTGACAACAGGAATCACAGCCTCATTTTACTACTGAACTTAACCACATCACAACTCTCCAGACAGTGCCCCATAATGCCTGGGATGTTGTTTCATTATTGGCTTCAAGGGAAGAATGTCTGCTACAGGATCAGCACTTCCTACAACACCTTGGGTCTTCCAAGCCATGTCCAGGCAAACTCAATTCTGCATAGCTTATTAGAGCAGCAGAGACAATAGCCTGAGCTGGTACAGCTATAGACTATCTGGCTAAAGAAAATTACTCAGCAGCCTCAAAAGTAAAATACAAGAATATTCTGTATTTGAATAATACGTTTCTAAAGTCGAGATGGTTCAACTAGCTAATGTGCTCATCTCTTACCTTTTGAAGAGATGCTTTTGAAACTAGTGGACAAAGAAACTTCTGTGAAAACTGCACTGATCATGCTTTCATGTATGTTCTAATTACATCTGACTGCTGGAAGAAAGAATACAAATGCACAAATGCTTAGCTTCCAGTTATTAACTTTTACCATCCTTCTAACAATTAAATGTACTGTGGGTTTATCCTGAAAATTTTACAAGCCTAAATTTCTACTTAGGTTATTTTTCAACACTGATACCCATGCCTGCTTGGAAAGCATGAGATAATGACCTTACTCTCATGGAAGTATCACATATTTATGCCTGTGAGTAAATAAGCCACTAATCTTGAGCTGTGAAGCAAGACTTTCACCAAGAACCTTGCTAACGTAGTGGAAAATGATTGAATACAATATGCCCTTTTCTAGACACAGCTTATAATTACACAAAAAGATAGTGAAATATAATGCAAAATTAAAACTTCACTATCATTTAAAAAGGCTGAATTTAATTTAGGAATAAATTCAGAAATTAGTGTTGATCTGTATGAAATACTTTTTCTTTTCACCACATCTGTGAGGAGATAAGTATTTGGATTGTTACGTGAAAAGTGAAATCATTTTAAAGCAATTGATTTTATAGATATTGTTTTCACAGTAAATGAATCCTCAACCAAAGCCCTGTCTATTGACACAATTAAAACTAGTTCAGACAAAATGCTATTACGTTTACAACAATGCTATAATGGCAGAGTGCTCTCACTCAGTGACCTAATATCCCTTTTCTGTCTGTAGATTCTCTGTGGCTGTGCTAGAGGGTACATGATCCCTGCACAGTGTTTGCCCCCGTTCTGGTCAAATTCACTAACAGCCCCAAATGGGGTATTTCTGGGTGGAGTGAAAGCCCATTTTCCTCCATCCTTTTACACTCTGGAGTGGCTGCATGGCTGGGCAGCACTAGCTAGGCCTGATAAAAAGCAAATGGCACCCACTCCATCCTTCCAGTCCTATCAAGATATGTTTTTCAAAGGCATAACACTTCCAAGCACCTTTGCTCAGGTGGTGCAACTCCCCGTTACCCCCAATTGGCTCATACTAAAGAGTTCTCCTGATTCTACAACTATAGATATAAAAATGTGCAGTTGGATCATATCTAATGGATGTGCAGGTAACTTCTGAGATACCATGGAGGTAATCAGGAAAGTTGCACTCATTTGTGAAAATGACCCTAGACCAAAATATTTAGGTGTAAAGTTGAGATGTTTACTGTGAACAATTTAAACCCTGAACTACAGGGTCTGATCTTGCAGTCCATACTTGGACGAAATGCCCAGTGTCAGTCAGTTATGGTGAAAGAGCATAGGGTGCCTACTTTCTAAAATTATTAGCATCCAAATGCAGTAGAATAAGCTGCATTTAACAAAAGCAGAGTCGATGTCAAAAAGTTGGTAGACAACAGTTATTTAACAAACTTTTACTGTTAATTTTGGATGACATCTAATGATGTCAAAGAAAAGCAGGCTGCTGCAATGCTGTTAGCTCTTAGAATTGTAGCCCTGTTTAGCAAAATGAATCTCATAGGAGGGTCTCTGCTTCACTGAGCATACAGTATGTGCATTTCCATCAGAAAATGCAATTTTCCCCTCCCAGTCAGTAAAATGAATGGGCTTCACCAAATAAATGTGTAACTCTCCTACAGTTTCTAATTCTGATTTATTTATTTTTTAAAAAATCAGTTTCTAAAAGTAATGTCACAAATCAGAAACTTTGATACCACTTCTTACTTTGCCTATCTTATAATAAATGTTCACAGTGCTAAATGATTTGGGATGCTTAAGTAGTTAGGAAAATGTTTTCTTGGGTTATTTTTATGTTAATATATGACACTAGAGCTGCAAAATAAGATCTAAACCATTTCATGTTGGACTGCCTTTGTAGACTGCACCTTTTGTTGCCCTGAAACGCTGCACAGCTCTCTTCCTCCCAGAGCAACAGTGTCCAGCTCCTTAGCAGTAGTTAGAGAAGTTCATTGGAGGAGTATGTTCCTTAGAGATTCTCCTTATTTCTGAGGCTCTTCCTCTTGGTTAAAGGTGGCTCAACAAGCTGGGCAGTTGCCAAGTAAAGCAGCCCGCTGCACTCACGAGACTGTTTCATTCCTGGTGCCACCTGTTGGGATCAGGGATCAAGATCAGGTGAGTTTCAAGTTCTTATTGTGGCAAATTGCTCTTTAAACCAATTTATATGAGAAAGGGGAACTGAATCCTAGGGGAAGAATTATGAACCATCAGTCCCCATTGAATTAGCACATGAAACACGGCAGGGTACCAGGAGCTATGTGGTATGGAGGCAACTAGGAATGTCACCACACATGTTGGCATTGAATATTAGTGTCAGAGAAGGGATACAAATGTGAGTTCCTGGTGGGATTTATTTTTAAATGACTAGTTTACTCCAAAGTCCCAAAAGGTTTAGATCTTACTTTGCAGTCCCCAAAAAGATGTTTGGGAAGAAAAATCTAGGCTATATGACCACCTAAAACAATGAATCACATGTCTGCTTTAGCAGCTAAGGAACAGACAGATAAATTAAAACATGTCTTTGTTCAGGGAGTACTTTGGAGAAGAAAGGTGGCAAAGAATTTGTGGAGGCCGTCATTGAGCTTCGCAAAAAGAATGGGCCATTGGACGTAGCAGGAGGTGAGGCTTAAATCTCTGAAAAATGGATGAACAGAATGTCTGCATGCATTGTGATTTCTAGCTGACTTTCAGTTTGGTTTTATTGTATATTGTGTAAAAATCAGTCACAAACAGACCCATTTGAACATAACACTTGCATGGGTTTATTTCTTCTTACATGACCCCTGTCAACACAGTTTAAGTATTTGAGTGTTCAAAGGTAAAAACAACACTGAATCCATCCTAAAGTGATAGTCAAGTGGTCGGGTGGTGATATCAAAAACTCAAAATTCATTATTTACAAACATATATTGATGCATGTGATTGATAGCATATGCCGGTATACATGTATGTCTATATATTTAAAAGGCTCTTTAAGACCTCCAATACAGCAAAGCACTTAAGCATGTCAGAAGCACATGCTTAACTTTAAACACATTTTCAATTCTATCCTTATTCAACAAAGCACATACTTACATCCCATTGACCTTAGTGAAACTTGCTTAAAGTTAAAGTGAAACTTAACTTTAAGCATGTGCTTAAGGGTGTTGTTGAGTCGGGACCAAAGTCATCTGTATAAATGTGATTCTTTCAAACAGTTTATGAATTTTTGATGCCCAGTTATCAAGATCTTAGTAATATGAGTAAATCTCGCATATGGGCAATAAAGTTTGATGAATTGCAAAACATACTATTAGGCCATCTGTAAAATTGTTGGTATATGTTGTGAATAAAGAATTCTGATTCTGCCATCTGTGTTTATACTGTGAAAATAAATACAGTGTATGCAGTTTACTAAGTCAATACTGACTACAACTAGGACAGAATTTATGACTTGGGGATATGACAGGGAAAATGATGATTGTTTATGTCTGCTGTTTATCTTCACTTTTTTTTTTCTCCAAGTTGCTCGGTTTTTATCATATCACACTCACTGCACTGTCCTCATGTGTCCAGACTTGAAAATGGAGACATACATTTAAACATAATGCTTACTTTGGTACTAATAATTCTTGTTTCATGAAAATTATAGAATGTTCTCATATTTTTGATTGACCACAGTACTCTACAGTATTCCTTATTTCTGTATAAACCAGACCCACAAACCCAGCCACACTGTGCACAGCATAGTATCTGAGACTGCAGGGGAAAGTGGCTCTCAGCCACAAATCTTCTTCCCTAGTCCTGGGACTAACTGGGCATCCTGGGCTCTGTGAGGCCAGCAAAAACTGCCACCTCCAGCTTGTGACCACTGGAGAATAGTGGGCTCCAGTCATGCCCCCAGCACCCCTGGATATTTCCCCTATCTCTGGGGATTCCTGTCCATAGTGAAGACTAAACCATGGTTATCTTCCTGGAGGATAGCTGTAACCATAGCAAAATTCTGCACACAGACCTTATGTTTTATAGAAGACTGTAAAATACTTCCTCTTTCAAAGCACTTTAATGTGAAATAAGTGAAAATTGCTTTGGATAATTAACAGTTGTCCTCTAAAGTCCCCATAGTTCCATCAGAAGGCACACTCCATTTCAGAGACAGTAAAACCAGTGAGTCATGTCAGCACAGTATTTTCCTTTGCAGTATGAAGGTATTACAAGTGAAGAGAGGTACTGAAGTGGTCACAAAAGAGTCGCACGATACATAAAATTCCATTGACTAGGGATGTGTCAGCTGGCTTTATTAGATTTTTCTTGGATTTATGATGCATTCTGAATCTGCCAACTTTTCAGAGCTAATTATGACAAAACTGCCTTGCACTGAGGTTATTCAATATGTTGAGGATCTGCAGACCCCAAAGTGCACAAATGCTTGTGCTTCCATGGCCTCTGAGAATTTACCCCGCTGCAGTCAGAATTCCACATGCCAAGGTCTATTTTCTGTTTTTTGCGGCACCTCCAGGATAATATCCATATGTGATAACATGGCTCCAGGAGTTATTGCCACCATATTGTAATAACAAAGTGCTCCATAAACATTCCAGCATGGAATAGAGAATTTTTTACCAATAAGAACATTTGCAGGTCAGTTAAAAGCAAGCTCCTACTTCGTACCCACAATTTTGTGGGCACAGATAGCTTCAGCCACAGATGCAATTAGATGTGTGTCTGACTGTAAACTTCTATTCAGGTTTGTATTATGTGACTAATTTTGTACTTGAGCCTATGAATAGGCATTTTTTTAATGACCCAAAGTAAGTAAAGTAAAATTCCTGTATTTTCCACCACTGAATCGCGGGTGCAGAATAGAAATGCAATCTGGCCCTAAGCTCCCTGGTATGCATGTGGTCTGCTCCCTTCTCTGCATCCAGCCAGCTGTGCAGAGGAAGGTGAGAGGTGATGAGATTATAGCCCTGCTTCCAGCCCTGTCCTCTTGGGAGATTTGTGCTCCCAAGTCACAGGAGCCATCTCTGCATTCCCTGAGCCAGGAGACTGATGGTCACTAGTCCATTTGTGCTTTGTCCTTGTGTCCCTTGCACATCTGTGCCAGGATTGGGGTGACATGATATAATTAGCATATAAAATGCCCTCTTCCATTTCCTTGCACACACAAGGTCATGTTTTCTGATGTATAAATCAAATGCTGTAAATCCATAAATACGTACTGGACAGTTGTTTCATTAAATAGTGAAAGAGGTAAACTAGGAAACAGCATTGTATCAGTCATCAAGGGAGAGGTAATGCATGGGATAGAGAAATTTTAAAGTAACATCAATCCAAAACTGTCTGTTGAAATTAGACAAAATAGACTCACTCATACTAAATCGGAAAAAGAGTGCCGCATTAGCAGGGAATAAAAGAAAACAGTTACATAAATTACTGTAGCTTTTCCTATCAATTTATAGATTCATCATAATCTTTGCATTTGATGTCATTTGGGTTGCAGTCTAATCAAAAGCTGGCTCAACAAATTGTATATTAACACCAACCTCTAAAGATCACAGAGGTAGTTTATCTGAGGCTGGAACAACATCCTGGCACATACTGTAACTTGAAAGAAATATTACAATAAAACAGCAGCATCCTTGTAACAGTTTTATACTCCAACAGACAGCCCAACTTTGTAGCATATTATCTGATAAAATGAGAAGAAAGTTGCAATAAAGTGCCCACTTCACATTTGTTGTGCTTTAAATTGCCAGTGATAGATTTTGTTCTCTGTTCATTGAGGTCTATTATAGTTGTAACTTACAAATTACTCCAACAAAACGTAGTAGCAAATGTAAAACAGTCTGTGTAATCATGTTATCTCTTCAGGCTATTTGATTTATATGATAAAGGATCTACTGGGATTAAAGCAGTGTCTGTCAGCTGTTTACAGTTTTAATCGCACTTCCACATATGTACTTTTTTAATCCTGACAAGATGAAAGCAATTAAATTTTACTTTCTGTTTCTTACTAGCTGTTGTCAGTGCAGGCCATGGACTGCCTGCTAAATTTGTGATCCACTGTAATAGCCCGGGTTGGGGTTCAGACAAATGTGAGGAGATGCTGGAAAAGACAGTGAAGAACTGCTTGGCTCTGGCAGATGAAAAGAAGCTGAAATCAATTGCATTTCCTTCAATTGGCAGTGGCAGGTAAGGTTGTCATGCAAACCTATTACCTATCTTGTTGTAGGTGAGATTTTCTAATGCAACCCCACATCCTCCAGTCCTTAAGTGGGCATAACGTCCATTGCTGCAGTATTGATTTATTCTTGTTCACCCACTCAATTCAGAGCTCTTTAATGAAATTGCCCTTGCAGAATCATAAAGTACACAACTATGTGAAAGTGAATAAAATGCGTTTTTATGAGTATTAAAATATTTAAAATTAACACATTTTAATAAACAAAAACTTGAAAAATAAACATGAAGAAAAGGAATCTATCTTAACAAGATTTAATGTGTAGTTAGTCCTACCTGTAGATATGTCGTATGATAGCAACAAGACATGGCTTAGTGTTACCCGAGGTGTTTGAACCCCAATACTTAGACTATGTCTACACGGCAATAAGACACCCGAGGCTGATCCATGCCAGCTGATTTGGGCTCCTGGGCTCAGGATGTGGGGCTATAAAATTTCAATGTAGATTTTTGGGCTTGGGCTGGAGCTCAGGCTCTGGGACACTTCCCCTTATCTTCCCCCTCCTCCACCTCACCTCACCCCTCAAGGCTCTATTTTAGTGGGGAATTGATTCCTGAATATCCTTCATACAGTATAAAGCCCTGTTTGATCCTTTGGGATAATTTGCACTATAAAATGTAAATTATCCCTATCATTTAAAAATACAAGTTAATAACTTATACAGAAAGAATGTTGGCATATGTCACTTTAAGGGGATGTAACATTATGCAGCTTCAAGGACACTTTGTAGAGAACAATGTTTATGCAAAGTGTACTCCTCGACATGGCAGTCATTACAAAACAGAACATTTGGGTCACCAAATGAAATTAATACGCAGTAGATTTAAAACAAACAAAAGGAAGTATTTCTTCACACAATGCACTTGATGATTACCTGTTCTGTTCATTTTGGACCCCTGACATTGGCCACTGTTGGAAGACAGGATACTGGGCTAGATGGACCCTTGGTCTGACCCAGTAGGGCCATTCTTAGGTTCTTATGTATATTTTTTTCTCAACTGGATGACTTACAGAAGCTATTGTAACAAGGAGTGTATTGCTGTTGAATAGAATGAAATCCCAAATAATCATTCCATTGACATTCAGTTGGGAGCCTCTCTGTCTCACGGACAAGTTTTTGGGGTCTGTTCTATTGGTATGTGCATGTAATTCTCACTGAAGCCAATGAGAACGTTGGGGATTGCAGCCTTTAGAACATGGGAGATATAAATACTTAGGTGTTTTCTTTAATTAAAGTGGGTAAGCAGAATGTAATTAATTTCTATGAAGGAGCATATATTCATTCTGTCTCTACTGTTGTTTTATAAAGTAAAAAGTTTTTTTAAAAATAAATAAAACTTTTAAGGACAACAGACGCCAGAGGCCGCACATGCACACAGCTGTTCTGGTACAGACATCTGCCAAACAGACATCACCCAATAAACCCACATAAACAGCTTCGTTCTCTTTTATGACTGAGGAATGGGATTATGTGTGGGCAGTTACAATAAATCATTTTTTACTTAAGGGGGAAAATAAAATCGCTTGCTTGTTGCTGTCAGATGCTTAGCTACAGCCAACCTGCAGAGAGCACAAGTTAGGGGGTGCTGAGCAAAGGTGGCTTAAAGCTCACGTAGCATGGCCCTGTGGAGAACCGTGAGGGAGAGAAGTTCACTAGAGATTCAGTGTGAATACAAAGTCATCCCTTCTGAATGGGGTTTTATTCCAGGGGCTCTTACTTTAATGTGTATTGACACCAGTTTGGCAAAAATCTCAAACTGCAGTTTTACAAGAAGTAAGCTCAAAATACAAATAGTGCAAAGCTATAGAAGTAATTCCTGTTTTCCCTGAAAGCTCCTAAACTGGTCTCTGGTCAGCATCTCACACCCCGGGTCTTTCTTTGTTCTTTCTAACATGCTGACCCTAAATGAACTCCCTTGCATTCAGTCAGCTTGCAGACATAAATGCCTTCCTGTTTATTATTATTTATTTGTGTTACCACAGCACTTACACGCTCCAGTCATGGACCCGGACCCATAGTGCTAGGCACCATACAAACACCAAACAAAACAACCCTCCCCCCAAGAGTTTAAATCTAAGTAGAGTTTACAATCTAATCATGGAGCTCTCTTAATCCTGGAAATTAAGCCTCCAGAACCCTGACTGTTTTCTCTCTTGGCATCTAATTGGGACACCATTGGGGTGGGATGCAACAGGATCCCTGGGGCATGCCAAAAGTTTTACATCCTATCACACTCCTTTGCTCCTGGTGCTAGTCTGCATAAGTCCCCCTGCTACACCCCTGTAATAGAAACAGCCTGAAGTCCTCTCTAATTTATATCCAGCTGAAACACCCACAAGGGACCAGAGAAGGAGCTGGGGAGTGATGGAGTACAGGGGCATACTGGCCACATGCCCTTTTCTTTGCTAAGCCAGCAGTAGGGAGGGTAAGGGGTATGAGAGCTCCTGTGACAGCTGTGCGCCACCATTGGGTTGTTCTTATATAGGGACACACCTCTCTACAACAGCTAAATTAGCTGTAGGAAACCTGTTCTGATAGGAGAGGAACAGCATGTGCAATTTCAGTTGAAATATCCCAAGTTTACTATAGGCAGCTTGTCCAATATCCCAATATATACAGCACAACCACACAGTGTCTGTTAGAATATATTTTATGATTAGGTATTGTGTGTAATATGTGGTACGTGACACAGGCAACTGCCTTTGTCTTCTGGCTTTCCTACTCCTTCCAGCATATAATAAGAGAGAGAATAAAACAGTATTTATTGGCTAGAATCAATGCGGGTATAATCCAATGCTAAGTGATGTAGCACCTGTTAATGCCAGGGGTGAATTTGGCCCTATATCTTCAAAGTGCTGGACAAACAGTAACTAATTCCCAACACTGCTGTGCAGTTTGTAAGTAAGGAGTGTGGTATTCCCCTGTTACTTGAAGGTGAGTATCTCAGTAACTCTAATATCACAATTAAGCTAGGAAGTATTAGATTTTTGTTGGTAAATATCAGTAACCCTTCGATTTCACTCTACACACACAAACCGACCAAAACAATTTCCATTGATGGTAACTGAAATTTATAGATAGGCAGAATAAGAAAAATGCTGCTTGAGAACTTTAGAGTTTGATTTAAGGCTAGTTATTTTGTATATTTTGACATAGGATGTTGACAATTTGTGTGTTAATAGTTATAAAACTTAAACTTTTTGAATTTCAACATCTACCATCACTAAATAATTATTGACTGACCATTGTCCCTCATAATTTCCTACAACTGTGAACATTTAAATTGGGTGGGGTATCTTATAACCCATAATTTTGCACAACTGTAAAAATTTGAATCCATAAAAATTGAAAAAGATGCCTAAAATAAACATACATATTATACATTGAAATTATTAAAAAATCAAATTCTAATTCTGCCAAGCCTAATTATAATGTAAGCATTCTCTTTGCTTTAATGCAAGAGTGGCTTAAAAAAAATAAAAATTGTACTATATAAAACTTTCTTGGGGTGAAAAAACAACCTTGTCTCCTTAGGGCCTAATCCTATTCTCATTAAAGTCAGTGGCAAAATTTTTAATGGTGCAGGTTTTTGACCCTTTCCTAATATTTTCCAAAAGGCAAAAGAGTGTAAGAGCCTAAATGATTGAAAGTAGTGGCAATTTTGAAAATTTTAGCCATTGTCTTTTTCCATGTACCAAGTACTGTTGTTCCCTATAATGCATGTCTGGTACAACAGAAAGCAGCCTCTGTAGCTACTAGTCACTGATGGTCCACAGACTCTCAGTCTAGAGGCCTCTCTGCTAGTTACGCTGCCTCCCCACAATCCATCTACCCTCTCTTAGCAACCACAGTAAATGAGGGCCTTATAATTACCAAAGTGCCTCAATCTTTAATCTGCCTGTCAGGAAAGGAAGTAATGCAGCTGTAGATGCTTTTCCCAGA
The DNA here is from genome assembly GCA_007922305.1 of Dermatemys mawii. Taxonomy (NCBI): domain Eukaryota; kingdom Metazoa; phylum Chordata; order Testudines; family Dermatemydidae; genus Dermatemys; species Dermatemys mawii. The sequence goes on along the minus strand of ML677358.1, from coordinate 10,104,265 downwards.
AGTGGCAATAACTTCATGGTGGCAGCTGTGGGGCTGATGGTTAGGAATGAGAGGAGGCCCAGATGTTTCTCTGAAACGAAACAGTCAGAATGAAGGAAACCCTAACTTTTGTGCTCAATGGCCCATGCTCTCTCCAGCAGTGTTGTGAGCCCACCCACACCTCTCCAATAATCAGGATAGGACAGATACTCCCATAATCACCGAGGCCCATGTCCTGCCTCCCCCTTTTGTAGACATGATTGGGGCTGCTTTGGCTTTACAGCGATAGAAGCTCCTGCAGTCTCTGGTTCCAGTGGGGAAGGGTAAAAGACGCTGAGATAGGAGGTGGAGAGTTCTTTTTGCATGCTCTCATTCCTCCAAAGCTGTACCCCACCTCGGTGTTTCACAACAGATCAGCATTTCTTCAGTGTGTGTTGATCTGTTGTGTAACTAGCCTACATGGCCTTCCAAATCTGTAGAGCCCAGAAGGTTGCAGAGACATTCTCCTGGGTTGAGCCAACTGTTTCCAGTGGAGCTTAAAATGTGAGTGGCTTTTTGTGTATATTTCCGAATAAGATGTGCAAAAGACTTGTCACATATTGTCAGCACAGCCAACATTCAGATCTCTTATCTGACTGCTGCAATGTAACTAGGTGGTTGCATTTTTGTTTTGTTTTGAGATGGGAGATTTTACAAGATTTTTACAGAGCCAAATAGCTTTCATAAAATAGATTGGGTTGAACTGGAATCCAGACATATGGAAGAGGATGTGACCTGGAGTGGGGCAAAACATTTGTTTGAAATCTGTAGGAAAATTCTAGTGTAAAGTATTAAACACCTGTGGCTGGTCAGTATAATTTTTACAGTTTTCTGTGTCGTGTAAATCTTTAAAAATATTTCCTCCATTCCACTCAGCTCCTTTCTTTACTTCTTCATGTCTTCTGTCACCTGTCTCATCTGATTAATCCAGCTGCTGCATAGTTACTATGCACAACTGTGTTTACATTAGGAGACCGTGGACCAAATTCAACAAACTTGATGCAGAAGGTTCGAATTTCCTCGGCTTCAGCCGTCCAAGCCCCTTTCGCCTATCAGAGAGTCACCCAAGTAGAGAATGGTTTTGATGCTGCTTTCCATGAGTTTTTTGAAAACTGGGCATTTTCAGCCCTACTACTACAGTAATTATAAAATTTAGGAGACAAGATAAGAGGTAATGTTTAATTTAGGTGACCAAGTCTCTCTCATTTATAACCTTCTCCCACAGTGTAGCTTATATGGTTTTAACTCTGAATTTCAGAGGGGCCTCATTAGGCCTCCTATTTGGCAGGCAAAAAGTATAGCAAGTAACCTTTATACCACTTAAACATCACTCTGAAATTCTCACAAGGGACTGGGAGTCACAATACAGGGTTTTGTTCCTGGACCTGCAATTATCTTTCTACACAAACAGCTTTGCTCAAATCCTTTGGCATCTGTGTGACTCAGTGTATCCATCTGTTAAATGGAGATAATAAATAACTTCTTCACTTGCGTCTTCTGAAGCTTAATTCATTAAGGTGTGGAGAGAGATTCAAGATATTTGGATGAAAGTGCAAAGGATTATTGTTTTAGGAGTATTTTCCTCCACAAACGTGTTTTTAATTACTAGTGCATTTGAGTTCTTTGTCTAAATAGCTCAAAAAGTGTTAAAACCTAAATTCCATTTGGAACACGCACACTGTTACTTTGGACGTTTAATTACCACACTACATAAAAAAGACTTTGCAGATATTGTTTGCCAGTTGCGAAGGACTAGTCTATTGAAAGCTTTCTGTGCAAGTCTCTCTTCTTTCTCTCCCCTAGAAATGGCTTCCCGAAGCAAACTGCTGCCCAGCTGATCCTGAAAGCCATCTCCAGCTACTTTGTGTCGACAATGTCCTCTTCAATCAAGACAGTGTACTTTGTGCTCTTTGACAGTGAGAGTATAGGGATTTATGTGCAGGAAATGGCCAAGCTAGATGCCAACTAAGCCTAGAAAGCTACAGTACCAGCCCTCCTACACATTCTCCCCTCCGCCCCCATTCCTCCGTCCCCAGTCCTTAATTCATTGTGAGGCAGAGCACCCCTTATTTTAAATTTTGCTCATATAGGGGAATAAAGGTTGTTTTTTTGTTTGTTTTTCTTTGGGTGGTTTTTTACTTTCTAAAATGTTTTTATGTTGGCACTGATGATAGTTGGCATTACTGCTGTTAATGCACTGTATTCCAGGCATCGTCTAATTTTTAGTGTAATCTAGGAGATTTTATAATTTTATTTTAATGAAGTTTGGATTGATGCAGAAAGTTGTTAGCAGTCTGTAGTCTTTTACTTGTGGAAGAAACCGGCAGACCCTATTTTGTAACTGTGTTGTGGTGCTTTATCAATACATCGCGTGGCGTTCCTTTCATTTTTTTAAAAAAAAAAGAACACATGCTACAAAATTAATTTGTTTATTGTCTTAATGATGAATTGGGGGAAAAAACAAAATAAAACTCTGTTGTCCTTAATTATATTTGCAATTTGGAATTTGTGTGAATTGATTTAGTAAAATGTTTGAACTGTTACAATTGGTGTGTTTGAATTATTTTTTAATCCTTTGTTTGATGCACCTTGACCATTTGGGGGGATGGAATGGTTGATAAAATGCACTGGACTTCCATCCAGAATCCAAACCAGAATACCTAAAACCTGGTGCCCAGAGGTGCTGAATACCTGCAGTTCCGATTGACTTAACTGCACTGGTGTGTGCGCCACACTTTGGAAAATGAGGAATTTGTAAATTGAAGTAAGTGTTCTCATTTTCTGGTAGGTGCTTCAAAAGTGTTCCATGCAGTACCTGACTTCATTGTTCTTTTAGCTTGAAAGTCCATAGACATTTAGTTATCACTAATATGTCAACCAAAGCATGCTGTTATAATTTTTGAAGCCCCCCACACTGTTCCCATATATTTTGAAGGTATGTGAAGGTATATTTGAAGACATGTTAATCCTTTGTCCTGGATTATAAAACTTGTTATATAGGATCCAGATTAACTCGTGAGAGCTAATAGTAGCCTGTTTTATGGAAGGGGTTTTGTGTTTCCCAAATACAGATGAATTCTTGTATTATTAGCCCAGTTTGCATTTGGTTGCCATATTGTTCATGCAGCCCAAATCAGATCTGTGTAAACAGTCTTACTTTACAGCAGTCACTTGTTTGTACTTTGGGAGTGGGGAGAAATTTAAAAAGTTATAGGAAACCTACACTGTATTTCACAGGACTGCTATCCCTTGTGCTCATTCTGTCTATCTTCTAGATAGAAAATGTAAGTTTACTCTTGTTCAGAAAATTATATTTGCTGATGAAACAGATTCCTTCATATTCATTCTGGCCTGATCCAAAGCCCATTGATAGAATGACTGCTACTGACTTCAGTGAACTCAAAATCCAATCCTGTTCAGAATCTGATTTTGAGTAATCATCAGGTATGTCTGATTTATGGTCACATAACCTCTGTTGAGATTGGAATTACAAGCACACAGTGACAATTATATAGAAGTGTTAGAAGGTGCAGGAAGAATAGATAAGTTTTCAGATAAGAAATAATTAAGCAATAACAGCCTCAGTGGGGCTGTCTGATTTTCTTGGGGGGAGGAGGGAGAGAATAAAGTAGATAATAAGTTTAGCCAGAGAGAGAGAGTTGAAAGTTTGTCTTATCTTTCCTTAACCGTGTCATGCCACACATTCCTGAAGGAAAAAGATTGAAAGTAGAAGTGAAAAAATCACTTAGAATGGTGTAGGATTTGAATAAAATGTTTCATTTACTGCAGTCACATTAGTTTAACCATTATGAATTCTAGAACTGCATTTTGCACAAACTCCACTAGATGTCACTCAAAGGATTGAAAAATAAGAAAGCATAAAATACATTTGATTTAGTTGTTTTGCTGCAGAGGAGTAAGCTGAATTTGTCAGTGTGGTTTGCATGGACTTTAGGTATATCTGTGACTTCTCTTAACACAGCTGAGATGTATACATCAAAACGTTTGTGCAACTTGATGTTTACAACATCCACAGTCTTATTTGCAGTTTATAATATAATGTAACGTTTAACACCAGAATTGTTAACTGATTTTAGAGCAAATGTCATTTCCAAAGGGTCATGGTCACTGAAAAACACAAATGTTTTTATTCAGCACCTTCAACTTCAGTTACAATTCAGATAGTTTCAAAACTGCTTAAAATACTCTCCCCATTGCCCCCTTCCCCGAAGTGTTGAACCAATATATACTATTACTTCCACAACATCAAGGCAAGTACATGTTTTTCTGTTTGTTGAACAAACTGAAATACAATTCAAATTAAAAAGGCTAGTTTGTCCTTGGCTTAGCATCTAATATACTTACAATGAGTTCTCCACAAGCAGTCCTGTTGATTTCAGTGCAACTGTTTGTGAAGTCAGGTACTCCTCATCATGAGAATGGGAATCATAAACTGGCCCGTTGTGAATTACAGTGGAAAAAGTTCTAATAGGCAAATGGCCCATCTCCATATGAACAGAAAACATTTTTCATTGTTTTGTCTGCTTTAATAAAAGTCCCAGATAACACATTTTCCACTACTTTCCTTGGCAGACAATTCCATGGGTGGATAGATTTCCCCTCACAGGAGGTTTCTTTAGCCTAAATTTTCCCTTTTCTTTACTTCCCTCCAACTAATCCTAATTACGGAACCTGATGTTGCACTCATTGAAGTCATTAGGAATTTTGACTTTGATTTCAGAGGGGGCAGTACTGAGGTGTGTGCTCTTTTGTATCAACTATTCTAGATCTTTCCTGTTCCATGAATTTATTCTAAGTCATATCAATAAAAATGATCAGCCCATTTGAAATTAGGGTGACCAGATGTCCCGATTTTATAGGGACAGTCCAGGTATTTGGGGCTTTTTCTTACATAGGTACCTATTAAACCCCACCCTACCCCACTCCGGGTCCCAGTTTCTCACACTTGCTGTCTGGTCACCCTATTTGAAAGAGGCCGAACAAACTCTAAATAGTTAAAACTGATTTGGTAATTTTATTACTTAATATTTTAAAGGACAGTTTTTAACTCAACAAGCATCCGAGTTGCTGTCTTCCAGCCTCTACACAGTTGGTGTCCAGTGCACTCCCACTCTAATCCAATGTTAATCCATTTGCATTTACAAAAACTGGCCAACTGATAGGTCTCAATGTCAGTGTAAATGGGAAATCATTGCATGGCTGCATTACAGCGGGCTTACAGCATAGAATGGGCAAGCCTTTGGAAGGATAGTAGGCTGTAATTTCTAAAAAAACATGCATGCATCAAAGTAAGTGACTTTAGATATTCCCCTGCAGGGAATATCTAAAGTCACTTACTTTGATGCATGCTAACTAAAGTCAGCAATAAAATTAGCTCTCTTGCACAATGTAGAAAGTTCATGGAGTTACACCAGAGTTAAAAACAGAGTGAAGAATCAGATCCATTATAAAAGGGTTTCAGACAGAATTAATAGTAAGTGCCATAGTTAAGGTTGCATAACAGTTTCCTTTTTAACCTGTTCTGAAACATTCATGTGACAGGCACATTAAAAACAATCTTATGAAAACACTCACTTTTCGGTCTGACGCTTTCCATACTTGGTCCTGCCTGAATGTGTTTTTTTGCGGGGGTGGGAGGGAGGGGATAAATGGAGCTTGCCCAGTTAAATTTGAAAAACAAAATGCAAAAATTAAGGTTGTGGAAGCAAGGATAACCTGGCCACAATATACATAGTAGTAGCACTTTCTTTTCCTGTTATTCTACTTTAAATGTGTACCCTGATACAGTATTGTTTTGGTCTGAAAATGTATGCCAGATTGCAGATTGTGTAGCATGGCTAAGCATGACCATACTAGACAGAAATCAATAGAATTACTCTGTATTCACAGACATATTACTGAGCTTGGGATCTGACCCATTGTTTTGGAGCAAAACATGTTCAGATATGATTACCGGGGACAATTTCTTTGCCTGTAAACTTCCTATAACCATTGTATGTGTCTAGTGAGCCTGGGAATTATTTTAGGAACTCAGAAGAATTTCTGCTGAAGAGTAACAGGTTAGACAAAATAAAGGAACCTGGTATTGGCTGAAGTGCTGTGGGGCTTCCTTAGTAAGCCAAATATCTAAAGATTTCAGAAAGAATAGTTTCCATTTTCTTGCATTTGTTAATAACAGCTGATGTTGTGGAGCCCCAGGTTCTAGAAGCAGTAGGCGCAAAAGAGCTCTGCTAGCCTGAAATATGACATTCAGGGGAGTTGTGGGTACTGAGTACTTATGAGAATCAGGCCCATAGTCGGCAGCAGCTAGTCAGATATTCTGCCCTACAGTTTTACAGACAGCAATAATACCTAAAGTAGTAACAGCAAGTCAGAGGAAACAGCATAATTGATAGGCCTGAAGAGTGCAGGTAAGTAGAAGGATTGTGTTTATATCCTGGTATGAAACCCAGTGGGAACCAGACTAGTGCACACTGACTAAAAGACTTGAAAATTGCCACCAATTCCCTTTTTGTGTTCTGCTCTTCAGAGATTTAGTTCATTCCTCCATAGAATCCAACTTAATGCCTCCACAACTCATGTTTAACCATTATCACTAGCAACTGGCTCATCAATGCCTTTGTTCTCTACTGGATTTCACAAATAGGAATCAAGGGGAGATGATATTGCTGTTTTCTAACACAAATAGTGACAACACTTCACAGCGTAGCCTGAGAAATCCCAACTCTTCCACACTTTTACACCAGCCTGGCTAAGAGAGGAAATTTGATATTTTTGTACCTTGAAATGACTAGCCTTCTTAGGCTTAGGAGAATAAATTAGAGTCGAGCCAAAATATGCCTCAGCTGCAGTGGATGGGCAGATTGATTTGCTTTCCATGTGGGAGATTAAATTCCACTTCCAAAAAAATGGCACCAGCATAATTAGCTGTCAGTCAAGTTGCAAAGAGACAGACTAGATGGGATAATTGAAAGCCCTGCAGCTTCTCATTACATTCTACAGTAGAACTATTTGCAAATTTCCACCTTGAGGTGCTTCTGGGAACATTGTCAGAGATTGTATGTATCCCTGCTAGCACATTCTTCTCAAGTGAAACACCAATACTGGGCAAAGATTGGATTTATTTTAAGTAACTTTCACTTACCTTAACTTCGTTGTAATGTATTTGTCAACAGCCATTGACAGCTTCGCCAGGCTCTAATTACCAGCAGTCCAAACAACTGGAAGGACATGGTAGTTCTTCAACTATGGTTGTGTCCAGGAGGCATTCTATAGGCATAAAATTTTTTTTTTTTTTTTAATATAAACAGCAGCCTAGAAGTTAATAGATTCACTACCTTAGCAAATTGCAATTCACAATTAACCTGTCAGCACATATATTTCATAGCTAATAATCTGTCCTCACATTTTGTGTTTTATTTCATGAAGCTAGAACACATTTTAGATACCACTGGTAGTAAAGAAAAGTTCAGGTGAGATATACTATGCTGATGACCAGGAACTTGATGCAAATCTGACAAGACTATGAGGTATCTCCTTTGATTTAGTTGGAGTTGAATCTGGTCCAGATAGAAATAAACACAGTGAAGTCATATTCCTCCTTAAACCATGGGGAATGTGGGCCACGCATATTTTATATGGAAGATTTCAAATATATGATATGGGAATTGATGTGTATATATACTAACAAATAATGGAGATGAGCCAGAAGTATGTTTGCCCACTCCTGCAAGAGCCAAAGTTCCCCAAACTGGAAAAGTTACTACTTACTACTGAAGGAGGAGCCAGCATCACAGCTCTCATGCTGGAGACCTCCTCTTACATGAGCTTGACACTCAGTTAATAAAGCCTAGTGGAATACATGAATAACTCCTTTAAAATTGAAGCTTCCATTATAAAGTCCTAATTTATAACTTTTATTCACCCTCAAGAGCATCAAAGGCCAGGATCCTCTTACAGGCAAGGATTTTCCTCTCTTCCACTGGTGTACGTGTACTCACTCCCCCATCCACCCAAAATCTATGGGGATAACCGGGAGCAGAATCATGAGGGTAACAGGTGATTTATAAAATTAGTACAGTGGGGGCAACTACCACAGTGGGATGAAATGGTACAGAAGTAACATGACAAGGAACACAACATGTCAAAACAGAACACCAAATAAGCTGTTAGAGGCCTGTTTGAGTATTGATGATAACCAGGCTGTGTCCAGACTTCGCACTGTGAGCACCCAAAATTACTTTTGAATCCATTTTTGGGTTTTGAGTAGTCCATCACTTCTGGTTTGGGCCTCATATGTAACCTGACTTCATGTATGTTGGGAAAGGGAAAATTGCCCTCTTTGTCCACATACAATGTCCCTTTATGATTTATTATACAGTCCTCATTTTTTGCCTCAATTACTTCAAACCTGGGTGGAAATGGCACATTCCTTGCCTTAATGCTAAATGCATGTAGTCAGTAAAAAAAAAAAAAAAAAAATGCTGAAAAATGTTTAAAAGGGAGGGTGCTTAAGTTATTGCAGCCCATGGGAGCATTAACATATGTGCCAACAAGTTACTGTATGCAGCTTCAACATCCTTATTTATTCTGCTGTGCAATAAAACTTGGTCTTAAATAGAGCCAAAAACCATTTGCCATGGCAACCCCTCATCACATATGTGCTCCAGGACTACTACTGAGCACCTTCTTAAAGGGAAATATACAGGATCAAATTGCCTGTGACCTTTGTGGCATTTTAAGCACCCAAAAATATTACCACGGCCTGAAGTTTTCCCCTAGACTTTTAAGAATAATTTTAAATAGTGGGCCAGAGCTGTTTGCTGTTTTCTTGCTCATTTCCCCTCAAGTGGCTTTCTAAAGAATCAAGAAAAAAAAAGAGAATGATTAGACCTGCCATTCTGTTTTGGAACATAGCAAGAATTGGCTGATTGTCTCTAGTCTCAAGTGCACTCTAGTTGTTTTTCATGTCATCTGTCCTCCTTTGTATTGGCAAAAGAAAAATTGGTGTTTTCTTCCTCCCTCCCAGCTGTGCTTAGCGTTTGTTCAGATCAGCCACTTGCCTTATATTCTGAGCGTGCGTGTGTCCACCATAAATCCACCTAATGTATATCATAATGATAATGTTAAACTTAACAAAATTACAAGTATCAATTACTGTGCAGTATTGATTCTGGATCCTCATTCCAATGCCTGTTTGCCTTTTTACTTACTGAAACCTTAGGCATAAGCTCATTTTGCACAATGAGGAAGGGGACGTGTTACATTATATACCAAGAATATGTAGAGTTGTTCTGAGATCAGAACAAGGTGGGAAGCAGAATAGTTGAAGGACTCTGGGTAAAGATCAAAGGGGAGGAAATTGGAGGGACATCATGGTAGAGGTCTACTAGAGACCACCAAATCAGGAAGAGGAGATAGAGGAGGCATTTCTATAACAAACAAATACCCAAACAAAAATTAGAAATGGGGGACTTTACCTACCCAGGTATCTGTTGGAAAGTAATATGGCCCAACATAAATTTCCATTAAGTTCTTGGAATGTACTGGGGATAACTTCATTTCAAGAAGTGGAGAAAGTAACCAAGGAGTCAGCCATTTTAGACTTGATTCTGACTGACAGGGAGGAATTGGTTGTGAATCTGAAGGTGGAAGGCAGTTTGGGTGAAAGTAGTCATGAAAGAACAGATTTCTTGATTCTAAGCAAAGGAGTGAGAGCAGTGGAATAAGGACAATGGATTTCAAAAGAATACTTTTACAAACTCAGAAAGCTGGTGGGTAAAGTTCCCTGTGAAAAAAAAATCTAGGGGATAAAGTTGTTCAGGGGAGCTGGCAAATTCTCAAGGAGACTGTAGCAGGGCAGCAACTCACCCCTGTGGTGCCTCCTGCTGGTCATCCAGCAAATTAGCATTTCCAGCCTCCAGAGCACCCTCTGTAGGTCAGCATCTCACTGTCCACTGGTCCTGTGTCCCTCCCTGGACCCCAGTGCCCTCTTCCCTGGGGTGCTGCACCCCTGCAGTACCCTCACAGTCTAACTCTAGGTCTCCTCTCCCTGGGGAATCCCCAACCCTCTGAAACCCACCTTGCCTAGGCTACTGCCAGTCATCATCAATCCCCCACTCCCTGGGGCAGACTGCAGTGTAACAGCCAGTCATCATAGGCAAGAAGGGTTTGGCCTACTGCCTCTGCCTACCCATGGACTGTCTCTTGCAACCCCAGTACCCCTTTTGGGCTGTCTCCTAGGCCCTGCAGCCTGGGAGGTTTCCAGGCCAGAGCTCTGCAGCTCCTATGGCCTTCCACCAGCCCAGCTCCACTCTAGGTACCCTGTTCAAGCTTCCCTAGCAGCCAAGCCAGTCTGCCTCTATAGCTAGAGAAGAAGACTCTCTGAGCTCTAAACTCTCATCCCTTTTATCAGGGCCAGCTGAGCCTTAATTGACCCAGCCACAGCTGTGGCTGCTATGCCCCAGCTGCTTCCACTGTTTCAGCCCTTTGCTGGGCTGCTTTTCTCTAGCCACAGCCCTTTGCAGGGCTGTTTTAATCCCCTTTCTGCTGGAGTGGGGCACCTGCCCTACTACAGAGACAATGTAACAGGCTCAGCTGTGAACTATCCCAATGTGAAAGAAAGATAAGAATAGTAAGAGGCCAGTATGGCTCTACCAGGAGCTCTTTAATGACCTGGAAATTGAAAAGGAATCTGAAAGTTGAAACAACGATGAATTGCTAAGGAATACAAAAGAATAGCATAAGCATGTAGTGAAAAATCAGAAATATTAAGGGAAAAAATGAGTTGCATCTAGCAAGGGATATAAAAGGCTATAAAAAGAGGTTCTATGAATGTATCAGGAGCAAGAGAAAGGTGAAGGAAAGTGTAGGCCCTCTACTTAGTGGGGAAAGAGAGCTAAGAACAGATTGCATCAAGTAAGCTTATTTGATCAGATTGCATCAAGTAAGCTTATTTTGCTTCAGTCCTCACTAGAAAAGATTAATAGTGAGCAGGTACTCAACACAATTAATATTCTCAACAAGGAGGAAGGAACACAAGCCAAAACAGAGAGAGAACAAGCTAAATACTATTTAGATAAGTTAGATGTATTCAAAGCAGTGGGAGCCTGATGAAAATCATCCTAAAGTACTTGAGGGAACTAGCTGAAGCAATCTTGGCACCGTTACCAATTATCATTGAGAACACCTGGAAGATAGGTCAAGTCCCAGAGGACTAAAGAAGGGCAAACATTGCAGGGATCTTTAAAAAGGGAACAAAGAGGGCCTGGGGAACTGCAGACCAGTTAGCCCAGCTTTGATTTCTGGAAAGATACTGGAACAAGTTATTAATCTATTTAGAAGCACCTAGAGGAAAATATAGGGAATAGTTATCATGGATTTGTCAAGAATAAATCATGCCAAACCAGCATAAAATCTTCTTTGATAGGGTTAATGGCCTAGTGGGTAGGGGAGAAGCAGTAGATGTGATATGTCTTAATTTTAGTAAGGCTTTTGACAGAGTGCCCACTTTGTTCTGGAGAACTCCCCATTGGAGCTACACTGCTAGGCAGCCAGTGGAGGCAAGAAGCCTAGAAGTCTGAACATTCTTATAAGCAAACTAGGGAAATATGGTCTAGATTAAATTACTGTAAGGTGGATATACAACTGGCTGAAAGACTGTATTCAAAGAGTAGTTATCAATGGTTTACTGCCCAAATGCAGGGGATGTGTCTACTAGGGTCTTGCAAGAGTCAGTCCTGAGTCCAGTACTATTCAATATTTTCATTAATGAATCGGATAATGGAGTGGAGAGTATGCTTTTAAAATTCATGGGTGACACTGAGCTGGGAGGGTTTACAAGCACTTTGGAGGACAGGATTAGAATTCAAAACTATCGTGACAAATTAGAGAATTGGCCTGAAATGCAATAAAGACAAAGTGCAAATTGTCACCCTTAGGAAGGAAAATTCAAATGCACAACTTCAAAGTGGGGCAGTAACTGGCTCGGTGGTAGTAATGCTGAAAAGGATCTGGGAATTATAGTGGATGGTAGATTAAATAGGAATCAATAATGTGATGCATTTGCAAAAAAGGGCTAATATTCGGGGATGTACTAACAGGAGTGTGGTAAGTAAGACACAGGAGGTAATTGTTCCATTCAGCTCGGCATTGGTGATCCCTCAGCTAGAGTACTGTGTCCAACTCTGTATGCCACACTTTAAGAAAGATGTGGATAAATTGGTGAGTTTCAGGAGAGCAATAAAAAATAATAAGAGTTAAAAAGCCTGACCTATAAGGGAAGGTTAAAAATACTGGGCATGTTTAGTTGTGAGAAAAGAAGACTGAGATGGGAGCTGATAACAATCTTCAAATATGGTAAGGGCTGTTAAAGACGATGGTGATCAATTGTTCTCCAGATCCACTGAAGGTAGGACAAGAAGTAATGGGCTTATTCTGCAACAAGGGAGATTTAGGTTTAATATTAGGGAAAACTTTCTAATTATAAGATTAGTTAAGCACTGGAACAGGCTACTAAGGGAGGCTCTGGGATCACCATCATTGGAGGGTATTAAGAACAGGTTTGACAAACATCTGTCAAAGATGGTCTAAATATATTTGGACCTGCCTCAGCTCAGGGTCCGGACTAGATGACCTCTCAGAGTCCCTACTTGTCTATGATTCTGTGATTCTATAATGCACTAGTGGAATGTCACCATAGATCTCAGCAAAAAATTATGTTATACAGACACAATATGGGTTTGACAAACACTTAGTGCTAAAACCGCTTCAAAGTGTGATTTTCCATAATGAGGGAATCCCGGGTGCCCTTGGATCATGTTTGTTCCTAACTGGATGTCAATGCTTTTTCTTTGTATTTTGTAACAAGAAACAAGATGGTCCTTCTTTTTAACCAACAAAGGCCCAATCCTGCAGAGTTTTCAGACAGAAAACTCCCATTGACTTCAGTAAACTAGGCTCTTATGGGCGCTACAGGATGATAGCTGGGTTGCTGACCCTCATTTACAGGCCCTTATTTTTTAACACTGTCTTTCCTGGTGTTTGTTCTAACACTGAATCTGTTACTGATGTTTGTAAACTGGGTCACATCCTCAGTTGATGTCAATCAGATTAGCTTCATTTGTGCTACATAGATTTATGCCCACTGTGAATCTGGACCTATACAATTTTCCTTTCTCCTCTTCACCCACCCATCCACCCCCTTTTTAAATTTACTTTTAGATTTCTACACTGCATCCATCACCCGTTTGTGCTGTCCATGTCCATAATTCTGGGTCTAATCTCCCCACCACCCCACGGTAAAGCCATATGCAGAGAACACCACTCTGCATCTGAATTCCTCCTAGCAGGAAGAAGAAAAGAGTCAGGTACCTCTGTCATACTATCGCCTTCTCCCAGGGTGCCCATCTGTGTGAGGGGACTGGGACATGGTAGGAGTGATGCCAGGGGGTACTCACATAACACCCTTAGCCATCAAGCAGTACAGCCCCAGAAAGCTAAAACAGATGGAGATTTCATTACCTTTGACACAGAGCCCCCTTTGTTCTGGAGAGCTCCCCCTTGGAACCATGCTGCCAGGCAGCCAGTGGCAGCAAGAGGGCTTGGAGTCTGAGTAGGAGAGCCATGGCACTGCCTGGATCTCAGGAGACACTGCTCCTTCAATTAAATTATTTGAGAGGAAAACCATGAGGGGAATGATGGAGTTTTGAATCCCCCATGGCTCCTGTCATGAATTTCTCCACAGGAAGAATCAATCTGGCCCATAGAAATGAAGCATCTCACTGAACAGTATCAGCCTATAGCAGACTGGGCACACACATCTAACACATTCACCAGCCTTCCTGCCTTCCAGCAAAACCCTGAGAATATAAGCTTTATGCTGTGCTGCGCAGAATCAATGGGGCAGGAGGGGGAAGGGAGTTCCAGAAGCAAGGGCCCTTCTCTGAGAAAGTCCTGTCTTCAGTCACATTTAAGGATTATTAGCAAGGGTGCCCCAGGTGACCTTCAATCTCAGGGCCATGCATAGATGGAGAGGTGATCTCTGGGGTAACCAGGAGCCAGACCACAGAAAACACAAAATATTTGTTTCTGAGAGAGAGAGTGAGAGTGTTAAGCAAGATGATAAAACAGTCTGTTCATAATATCTGGTATAAATAGTACTAAATTTGCTGATTACTGATGTGGTGGGCAAGAACAGGTCTGTTCTTTAAGCCTATCAGAATGTAATTCAGTAATTCAGAGAGCAATTATGCTGTTATTACAGTGTCTCTGTAACTAAGACACTCAAAGCTGCATCTTAGTAAGTGACAATGTTTGTGATTTCAGTGACTCAGTTGCATATATACACAGGTACACCCCCTGCAAATGTGACTCACAGGGTTTCATTCACAATTGCATAATCTACAAAAATCAGATGTTACAGCTCTCTTCTTTTAAATGATTCCTAAGGGTAATTTGCAGCCTGATTCTCTACCATAGAGGTTATTGGATATTTTACTTCAATGGCAGCAGGATCAGGCCCTGTAGAGTAACCCTGTCAAACACATAATCTCCTTGGACCAAAAATTATTTTTAAGTAACTGTATGTAGGTTAGAATTAATGCTGAAATGTCTGAGTATGAATATTTTTGTCCATGTCTTACTATAACTGGGCACAGAATCTTTACTGCCCTGGAGACTTTTGAAAATGTAGCCCTAACTGTTATCAATGAATGATACTTATTAGTGCATCTTAGCAGTCTAGCCTATCATGAGGCATTATTATTGCTTGAAAACGGCATGAAAATCAAATGAACTCTCTAGACTGAATTAGCATCTTACAATTTCTCACACCTAAGTGACTAATCCATAGGAAAGGACTGTTCCGTCTAGAGTGATCTTTCATTTGTCTCACTGAAACCCTAGGACTCCAGTTTAAGAGCTTTTTTATAGACTCGTATAAAGGAGAAAGTGAACTTTTTAACATGTTTGCACTCTACTAAAGCAATACATATAAAAAGAAGTACAACTGGGGTTCCTACATACATATATGGCCCAGCAAGTGCTAAGGCAGTAAAGAGTACAGTTACTACAGTTAAGGAAGAGATGGGCTTGAATCACCTTTTCTTCACTTAGGAAGTGTCCTGTGCTGAGTTACAAGGGTTCCAGCAGCCATTGTAGCAATAACGGGCCAGATCTTGTAGCCCTTACTCAGGAAAAATGTCCCACTAACTTCAAAGGGAGTTCCACCCTGCAGTAAATCTTTGCTCAAGCAAGGGAGGAGGGTCAACATGACATAAGCCTCAGACATGTACCTCGCATTGTATCGGTAATGACAGCGCAACTAAGCCCTATTTCCATGCCATCGGAAACGATGTTTATAAAACAATCCCAAAGCACAGGTAATGTGCAGAGATCATACTTCCCAGCATGTTGTAAGGTCCATTAGTTCAGTTTTAAATAAACCACGGGGAGTCCAATAAAATCCAGGATAGACTGTATTCTGAAAAGAAAGACAAAAAACAACAGAAAAACATGGCTTTTGTTAAAAAAGAACCTTGTATTTCTCCAACATTATCATAATTTACTGAAAGAAAGGCATATTTACAGTTAGCCAATAGGATAATATTGACAGGCTTTAGATGTATATAGATGCCTCCACAAGATTAACTCTTGATATATTAACAGGTAAGGCCTAACACTGAAACTGTGACTCATGTAAGTAATTCTCACATGGGTAGCGCATTTGGATTTAACGGGCTATGTGCATCAGCAAATATTTATACCATTGGGATGACCCGAACAAGTAAGCAGCAAATATTTTGGCAGGTGTTTTGCACTGTGTAGCATTGTTTTGATGATTGCGGGAAAAGAAACAAATGAACTCCGTGATATTGTGCTCCATATGCTTTGTGGAAATATGCTTATGAATATGATGTAACTGGAATACGCTTTATTCAAAAAGTCACCTGTAATGTATCATTACAAAGTTTATAATCTGCTCAGTGTGGTCATCTTGTTTGTATGCATGTATCATTTTTGTATCTGAACCTAAAAATATGAAGGAAAACTCTGAGGTCCTATTATGCAAAGTGTGGGCCACTAATGGTGGTTTAGAATCTGAATGGCTCCTATTGACTAGAACAATTGGGTGTAGATGGTTTATTTACCTGCAAGTCTTCCTGTGGGGGGAGGGCAGCCCATGGGTAATGAAGAATGAAGTCTCACAGGACATGTGACCATGTCACATGATACTGGAATCCATCTTAAATCTGGTACTTTTCCATTTAGAAAGAGGGGTGGGGACTCAGAGAGACAAAAGATTCCCACCTGGTGCCAGAGCAATAAAAGAGGGTGGAGCAGAACAAAAGGGGCTGCAGTCATGAGAAAACCCCTGCTTTCCACCTAAGATGCCTTCTGGAACTAACAAGGACTATACCAGGGGAAAGGACTGGGCCCAGACTAGGGAGGAGTCTGATCTGTGAAAGAAGCTGGAACATCTCTGAGGGTGAGATTTTACTTGTAAACAGTTTCTTAATGTATTAGGCTTAGACTTGTGTGTTTTTGCTTTATTTTGCTTGGTGACTTACTTTGCTCTGTCTGTTATTACTTGGAACCACTTAAATCCTACTTTTTATACTTAATAAAATCATTTTTGTTTATTAGTAAACCCAGAGTAAGTGATTAATACTTGGGAGAAAAAACAGGCATGGATATCTCTCTATCAGTGTCATAGAGTGGACAATTTATGAGTTTACCCTGTATAAGCTTTATACAGAGTAAAATGGATTTATTTGGGGTTTGGATCTCATTGGGAAATGGGTGTCTAAGTGCTGAGCAATTTTTGGTTAAAGACTGCAGTTTTGGGGACATGGTTCAGACCTTGGGTCTGTGTTGCAGCAGGCTAGTGTGTGTGGCTCAACAAGGCAGGGTTCTGGAGTCCCAAGTTGGCTGAGAAAATGGGCTCAGAGGTAATTCCAGCACATCAGGTGACAGTCCCAAGAGGATCTCTGTGACCAAACCCATCACAAACACCTTCCTGAATATTATCTAAGATTTGAAAGAGCTGGTTGGTGAGTGAAAACAATAATATATTTGAGAAAAAATTCCAAAATTCACTGGAAGAATTATTCACATGAAATAATCTGACCAATTGTAGTTACTAACATTTGGGGGTTGTGTTTGATGGTACTTTTTTACATAGGTGACTGCAGGCCAGATCCTGTGGTAAGACAAGCAGGATCTAGGCCCTTGTGGAAGCGTACACAGCAGATGTTACTATATGTTGTAACACGTTTGGATGGGCACATATATTCTGTGCATGAATCCATATATCCCTACATTTATTATTATTATTTATTTTTAATAATAATTGTACAAGCCTAGAGGCTACAACCAAGATTTAAGTCCCCACTGTGCTAGGGGATTTACTTTGTTCAAACTCAAACTAGGAGTCAGTCCCTGATCGAAAGAGCTTATGTTGTACATAAATAATGGACAAAGGGTGGAAACAGACTTCCCCAATGTCAAATAGCATGTGGAGATTACAGCCCAAGTTTCCAGACTTTGTGCCTTATCCACTCGGGCCCAGTCCTTCCTCCTTGTCTGGATCATTTTATAAACAATATATGTACATCAGGCAGGAATCTGTGACCATTTTCAACTATCCTGCAGATTAGGGGGCATTCTCATCTGAGAAGTGAGAATTATGCACTTGACTGCTATCCCACCATCATGCAGTTTCCAAGCGGGTCTATGAGTACAGACACTAGGAGCAGTCACAGAAAAGGCGAAGTGATGGGTTAAGTGATATCTCTCTTTATAGAAAGAAAAATAACCTCTTTATTTTATTGTTTCAAAATGCAAATATGTACCTCGCAAAGCCCTCTCCCAGATGTGCGCTACATGGCAAGTCAAAGTTAGAGGAAGCATGACCGAAAATTGCAGCAGCAGCAAGATCAAGTGAAAAGAAAGCGGCATGTTTTTAACTAGAAGTCATCAGTGCAATTGCAGCTGTCAGTTGTGTTTTACCCAAAAAGTAATTTTTTTTTTTTATGGAACTCTGTAAAAGCCTCTAGACCCGGAACATTCAAAACATTTTTTGTTTAAAGCTCAAACTGGAACAAAACCCTTCTCCTATTTTGTGGCCATGTGGAGATGGGCCTGAATTGGAAGATGGAATCCTAAATGCCACCCTGGTACCTGACTTCATAACTCTGGCTTTTCTGTGGAATGGGCCAAGTCAGAGCCTGACTTCAAACCTGCCCCAGAGCTCCTGGATATGGATCTTACTGTGTGAGTAGGGACCCTTTCTAAATGGAATCCCTTCCATCAGAGCTAGTTGGTACAGATTGCTCTAGCTAAGGTAATTCAGAGCCCTGGGAGCAAGGGAAGGTAGAAGACATGAAGGAATTGAAAAACAGTGGGGGAAATAAGTGGATGGATGAAACATGGAGAGGAAGGGTAAAAAGGGATATGACAAGAGAGGGGCAAGAAAGAAGAGAGGTGAAAATTTCAGGTGAAAAACACAGAGGAAAGAATAAAAAAAGCAAATGAGATGAGAAAAAATAGAGGCGGTAAATAGAGACTGAGAAAATCCAGCCATCCAGAAAAAGCCCTTCATGCAAGCTCATGAGGAAGTGTTCGCTGTGACTCTTGCAAAGTATGGCTTGGCCGGGGTTTCAGTAAAAGCCTTCCTTTGTGTTGCCTCATTTTTCATTTGCTCGAAACGTGCAGGTATTAGTCAAAGCTCTCGGAAGAGTGGTGAAAGGCTTTGAATCCCCAGCCATCGCTTCAAGTGCCAAGCTAGCTGCTTTAATTCAAAGCATCGTCTTTTCTGCGAAACATCATTTCAGGCCATTATTTTATTTGACCAAAAAATCAAGATGACATTTAAACCAGTGAAAAATACAGGCTAGAGAAAACTTTTTTATTAAAACTCACCCAGAATTAGATGTTTTCTTCATGGTTAGGTTTATTTCGCTACACAACAATAATTCATGTCTTCATAGATTCAGGTTATACAACCTGGCAGCACATACGGAACATATGAAATGTTTTCATACCATAAAGTTTTCTTTTTTCTCTCTCTTCTCCTGCCTCTCCCCCTTGGGCTCCATGGGCATGGATTTAATTTTGTGTGTGTTTAAAATAAGGCTTATTCCATTCAGAAAGGGGTGAGTGTTTTAAGATCTTATCTAGGGACCTGCAAGAAATTGAGAATTCTTGTTAGCCTGCTTCCCCAAAAAGTAAAAAAAAATGGTTGTCTTTTATTCTTCAGGCAATAGTTAGTGCAGGACAGGATGGCATTCGTGAAGCTGATGCTCACTAAATGTGGAGGCAGGAGACAGTGGAACCATTGTGATTTCACTGGAAGCAGAATTGCATGCTGTGGGGTCCCACTCTGAACACTGCAGAGATGTGCTCTCTGGAAGAGCCGTCTAGGCCACGATGGAGCAAGGGTTTCCATGGAGGGTAGGGGGCCTGGCTGGGACCAGTGGGTCTGAATGGCATGGATTCATGTAGACAGCAGCAGACGGGTGGTTCTGTGGTTAGCCTGAGAGTAGAGAGACCCAGGTCCAATTTCTGGCTTCTCCACAGACTTCCTGTGTGACCTTAGCCTAGTTATTTGTACCCAGACTCACAAAGGTATGAATATATGTGTAGATCTGGGTCTTAATCTCTCTGTGCCTCAGTTTCAATTGGTAAAATGGGGATAATAGCACTTCCCTACCTCACAGGAGTGTAGTGAAGATAAATATATTAAAGCCTGTGAGGTGCTCAGTTATTACAGTAATGGGAGATAGGTGTCTAAAATAAACAGAGCCATTGGCTGTCTCTCTCTGGGGAAAGCTACAGGCCATAGGGGCTATTGTGGCCCTGAGGTTGCAGTCCAAGCTGCTCCCCAGCCTAGGGAGTAGTTACTTGGGTTATATGCTGAGCAGTGAATTTGTTGTGGAAGATGTTAGGTGGAGAGCCCTGGAAGTGGCAGACCTGTCCATAGGACAGATGTCACATGAGCAGGGGCAATGCACTCTCACCATTCTGACACAATTTACAGTATCATAAGCAGCTGTCCAGTGTAAAAGGGTCTTCATCCAGGTTCAGGACTAGTTCATCGGCCAACATAAGTAGCACAGTGTCCGGATTAAACAAGGCTGACTGATGTCAAAGGAATCTCTGGAAACCAGACATTGCCAAAGTTGCATCATCACCAACCTTCTCGCCCATCCTTACGAAAAGGAAAGAAGTTTAAAACCGGTCAATGATTGCCAAGATTGTTCTGGCCAGGGATGGTTTTGTGTGCAACTGCCTCCTTAAGGACACTGGCTTTCAGTTCACAACTTCCTGAGAGAGGATTTGAAGGAGGTGAAGACAGAGGCCTTGGGAATCAACCAGGACAGACAAGCCACACATAAGCGAATTTCTTAACTTGTTCTCCTGTTACAATGCCTTTGTCCAACTCCCAGTGTGTTTTATAAAATTGGTTTGATTTGCGATGGGCACTCTTGCACCAGTTTGAACTATGCCATATCACAAATAAAACCCAGAGCAGCCAGGGAACAATCTGTGCAACAGATGATACTTGGCTCAGATCTTATCAGATGAGAATATTGTGAAGCAAAAAAAAAATGAAAGTTTGAAATGCTTGAAAATTCTGCTTCATTACCTCACGTCAGCGCCTTGTTCATTAGCCCTAATTTTAATCATCATCCACCTCACCTTATTTAGCTGCCGGAGAATATTATCTTCCCACACATGACTGCTCATGTCAGGTTAAACTGCACTAGGTTTATTCAAGGAGCAGCATTCCTGGAGTGTTCGCCATTCTTAGTTTCAGCAACAACAGTGAGTACAATTTTATCCAGCCCTGCTGGTGGCCTTGTGATCATCTCTAGCAGTGTGCTGTTTTCTAGCATTACAGGTTCTCCAGGCAGCCTAGAGAGAATCCCAACACCATGGGTTTTCAAGCTGTGTGCTTTGGCAGAAATACTATCACTCAAATCCTAAAGAGAGGCCAGAAAAGATGGGAAGTCATTGTGAGGATAATACTTCAAACAGACCATCCAAAGGGGATCCCTTATGTTAAGACAGTGCGTCAAACTGGAGCGGAAAGAAACTATAGCCATCCTGAAATTCTAACTGGCAACATTTTCAAGCACCGTTTTATTCACCTTCCTTTGAAGATGACCTGTTTTTTTTTTAAAAAAAAAAAAAAGTCAATGCCCTGCTGAGAGAGAAATAAAAGAGGGGGAACCAAGGCAAAGTGTCTAGGATCCACCCTCTGATATGCCGTTCGTGCATGGTTAATGGATGCTGGGCATTAATATTTCTTACCCTTTTGTCTGTGTTCACTGTAATAGAAACCCCTGTCTAGACTGAGTGGCTACTGCAAGTAATCCCAGTAATATCCAGTAAAATCACTCTGAAATGTGATAGCCATAGTTACCAAGGAGCACCAGGATTAACTTGATTGATTGAACAATGGACTTCTGGTTTTTAACATGATCTATATGTGTCTCAAAATCAAAAAAATATAGATGGTTTGTAAACCCTTCATTGCAGGGCAACTTATCGTAGTCAATAAATGTACTGACACACCTTAAAAGGAGACAGCTTAGTAATGTTGCCTAAGTGAAAGGATAAACGGCAATGGCCATAAAGAAATACTTACGTTTAATCAGCCACTGCTTCTGCAAGGACAGCATCTAGCAACAGACTTGGTGTTGGCCAGATAGCACAAAATACTCGGTCAAGCTTTCTGTAACAGCTCTTGTTTTGAAACATTTCATTGATGAAGATCTTTGCAGTAGGCCTCCATCAGGGCTGCCATATTCCTTCCACAAAGCAGTCTGAGCAGACACTCAACAAATTGCTGGCACACCTTATATTTAGCAAGAGTAGACTAAGCAGTACAGACAGATACTTGCCCAATTTTTAAACGGCTTATTAAATCAGCTAGGCATAGTTGTATCTGAATCCGAAGCTTCACAATGACATGCCCCATTCCTGTTACTGCTGACTAGAAGTGTGCACCTGACACATGCAATGAGATAACTGACATTTTCTGTTGCTCTGTTTTTACTATAATGTTTCTTTTCATGGCAGAGTGTTTTTAGGTTCAGTTAATTAATGTTACCAAAGCGTTTCAAGCTGTTCAAACAAAAAGAAGAACAAGTGCAAAGTGTTCTGACTCGATAGTGTAATTTTGTAGAGGACGAGTTTTCTCACGGTAGGGTTAAGATGAAAAAAATGTATCCTGTAAAAGGACTTTCTTCCCAGAGAAGTACATTTCTGCCCAAACCCAGCTGCCCTTAACTTCAATGGAAACCATCCTGCCACAAGAGCAGATTTTGACTCAAGTTGGTGACAAGGGTACAAATTCTTGATTACCATGAAAATGCCCTGGATGAGGTTCTTCCCTTAGACAGTGTCCACTGCAGTCACACTACACTGGAATGTATCATATCAAGAGACAGGAGTTTCTTTTCCCCCAACATATATGGCAAAATATGAGGAAAGTAAAGCCGATACATGGTGGACACAACATGGGATGAAGTGGGATGTCACTTGCCTTGGATAAAACCTTGATTGTGATGGATTCTTCCAATAGTCACATTATTCATATGACACCATGTGGCACTATATAATATCCAGTGTAACTTAGCATTAGCTGATGGTCAATTTATTTTAAAGCTTTGTCACATTTTGCAGCCAAGAAAACAGGTTCTATATTTACATTTAAATACTTCTGTCTTGTTTTTTATGATGCACCTGTGAATTGTGTTCCCTTTTGCCCTTGCAGTCCAAAGTCTGAACAGATGGTTTAGGCTTTATTTAAAATTTTGGGTCTATTAAAATAACCCTCAGTGTGTTACTTATTGGGCTGCTCATTATAACAATGGATTTGTCCACTATGACAGGGAACAGTTCAACAGGGTTTCTCATTACCTTTGTCTTTTTAATGCATCCATTTTTATGAGGGAGGCAGAACCAAAATAAAAAATCCCCAGGAAAATCCCTTTTACCTTTTCTTGTGATGGAAACAAGAGTTAATTCTCCAGAGTGGGACTGCAGTCATGAGCAAGACCTTTGAATTGCTGCTAAAATTCATGAGCCCAATCACCTTTTCTTTTAGAACTAAAGAAACTACCTTTGCAGGGGGACAGACTCGTGTAAGATATACATCAACCTAGCTCCATTGGCATCAACAGAGCTGCATCAATTTACCCCAGCTGAGGATGTGACTCTTGGCATGGTTGTATATACTGTAGCTTGGCAGACAAATTCTCCTGCGTTGACCTGAAATTAACCTTTTGCCCAGCCTTCCGCAGCACAGGGAAACATTTCTTCTGTTACAGCCCTGCAGAACTCATCCAAAACACGGACTTGCAGATTAACAGCAAACATGTTGAGCTCCTGTTAGGCTAAATTACGTGAGACCTCGGCTTGGGATTTTCTCTAACTTTTTTTAGCTGCTAGTGATGCTGAAATGGCGCAAGAGTCTGGGGCGGGAAAGGGTTGTAACTTAAATAGTTTGTGGCATTTTGCAACTTGGGGATTGTGTGTAAAGGGGAGTAACCCTATCCTGTGTAAAATGGATATTTGCAGAGAGTTGTGGAATATAAGCTCTCAGCATCCTGAGAATACTTTTTTACAAGAAAATCCATAGGTGCTTTCTGGCAGACAAAGCAACTTTGAGTCCCTCAACTTCTGAACATGTAGTCTGTGGTCAAAATGAAGGGCCTGTGGGACTGGATGGCTAAACTAGAGAGGTGCTGAAAGGGGTAGAAGAGGAAAAAGGGATGTAGACTGTCAAGTTGCGGAGAGGAGTTCACACTAGATATGTGTCTCTAGGCACAACACAGCCCCTAGGAGTTTAGATCGGACACTGGGAGTCCTGAAATTTGATACATGGATCTTTCTGACCTATATTGTGTCCAAACCATGCAATGGCCAATAGACAAATTAAACCAACTCATACCTTTCTGCTTTTCATGGCATTAACATCTATATCATTGCATTTAGGGCTGAAAGAATTGTAGCCCCTTAGGATTCAATATCATTGCAAGTTTTTCTCACCCAAATTTCCAAGTTATCCATGTTCTCGTGCTAACTGCAAAGATAGTTGCAAATATCCTGTTTCCTTTCAGTGCTGAGCTGATATATCAGAACTTGGATGTGAGGTATGTGGTATTTCCATTACAATCCATATGTCTCATTGGGAGCTATACAATGTCATTGAATATTGTACTTTGTAAGCAATCACTGCAAACAGGAAGTTATATATTAAAAATACAGGATAAAACAGTTCCTGAATCACCAAACATGAGACAAAGATAATGAAAAAAAATGTATAACAAAAATCTAGCCTCAGAATTCTTTCTTGTGGATGTACTGATTAAAGTTAGATAACACTGTGGTGGGAAAACCATAGGGGAAAACACAAAAGATTATAAAATTCTATTATCTTGAGGTTACCCTAAGAGAAACAAAGTGATTAGTGTATCTTGCCTTGTTCTCATAGAACATGGAGAAAATCTTCTGTATGGAGGTACTATCTGAAGATATCCTGAAAGTTCATATGTTGTAGTTAAAGCATAACATAATATCATGGATGTAGCAACTGGGATCCACCTCACTATTGTCAGGTGGATCCAATCCTGTTTTCAAGTTGCTTGAAATACAAGGCGGTGTAAAATCAAGCAGATATTGTAAACTACCAAAAATAAACCAGCTACTTGGAACCACTACTAGTGTTCTAGTTCAAAAGGCAGAAGGAGTCTGGGCTGGATATTTAGCTATCTCATGTACGTGTCCATCTTCTGAGTGCGCTAGTAGGTGGCTACTCAATCCAGAGTTGTTAAATCTCAGTCCTGAGAACTTGAGTCTCTCCAGAGAATTCCACATGCAAGAGTAATCCAGGACATACCCATCTCAGGGGTATAGACTATGATTGACATACAGCAGGTCCAGCATAACACACTCTGGGAAGAAGTGATAGGGAAAACAATGGCAAAAACGTGGGGGGGAAATAAGAGAATGTGAGTTGCCACTAAAGAAATGCAGAAGAATTGATAAAAATCAAGGCAAAGTTACAACAAAGATCTGAAAAAAGTAAACAGCCTGGTACAGGAATTTGATCCGTACAATTCTGCTTGAATAGCCTACGGTTAACCTGTGACTTGTGCTGTGTGCCCCTGCCAGGAGCAAGAATCTTCCCCCTTCTGTCAAATTTGGGTCTGGATGCACGGGATGCAAGTGTAGCCACCTACTGCCTCTCTGGATTAGGTGGACTATGTGATTCCCTGGCCAGAGTAGCTCAGCCAGTGTGTGCATGAGGGAGAGCTGTAATCTGCTGCTGGTCTAGGCCAGCAGGTATAGGGAGCGCTGGACAGATGAAGAGACACACCAGAAGCTGCTGCATTTCAACAATGCTTGATTGTGATCTCACCAACTGCAGTCTGAGACAAATTAAAACAAGTTTCTCTGCTTCCTGGGATTGCACCCGCGTAAAATCATTTCAAGCAGAAATTGAATCAGGTAGTGCTGAAATGCAGCCACCTCTTGGGTGCTGTGAGGCAGCCGACAGGAGTGAAGTTCTTTACACAACAGCTGTGGAGGAGAACAGCGGAATGGCAAAGGACATGTTTTGTGAGAGGGGGTAAAGTCAATGGGATTTGGGACATGCAAAGAATGCAAGATCATGCCATTTATAAATGTAAAATAATATGAATATTTTATTGATAAAGATAAAGGACTGAATATCATGGGAAACAGTCCAAAACCTTAATTATGTCAGGGGAGCCATTACTTCAATGCAGCATTTGACTTCTTCTTCTGGTTTACAGAATTATTTTCAGTTTTCTTAGATTTGTTGAGCCGAACAACCAGCCAGGAGAAAAAAAAATCACTGTAGTTTTTTTGTTTTTTTTGGTTTTTTTTGTTTTTTTTTAAGTACTGTATCTGTTTTAAATCAAGGAGAAGAGAGACTTCTAATGAGGCTGATTCAAAATAATGTATTTTACAAGCGATTCCCAGCAGATTCGCAGTAATATGTCACTTTTTATGCCTCATGAGAGACACATGAACAAACAAGAGTTTGGAGGCGAAAAGGGGACTGAGATGGGGGAAAATCTGCATTTCTGACTGGTTCTGCAACTAGTGTGTTGGAAGAGAGACAAAACTGGAAGATCATTTAAAATTGTGCTTCCAAAACATCAAGGCCCAGAGGTCAGCTGCGAAATCTACTCTAGTAAATACCAACATTATAAGACTTAAGTGTCTTAAAACGTATTTCCAAGGAAGTGTCTCATTTTATTATAACATGAATAACAGGCTCTAAGGTAATATTTACTTTGGTTTACATTTCATAAAAACAGAAGACTGTGATTTCATGGAGGCTATAGCAGGAATTCCCCTTTCCATCCATGAAGAAATCAAGCTCAGGACCTTTCCCTGAGGGCTCCAGGGGAAAGCACGTCAACATGGAAACTCCCACTCTGCTTTATTTGTGGAGCTAAACTTTCAGGTGGATAAGGCTGGAATTGGGAGAAGCTATAACTGGACTAACTGGCCAAAGCCTGTGACATTAAGTGGTAGGCAAGGGAAAAGTATAATCCCAAAGATCCAGCACTCCAGCTGCTGAAAATCAGAAGAGCCATATAATCAGAGAGATTCCTACCTAGAAAGAAGATAATTGCAGAGACTTGAGGAGGTTGGTGCAGTAGTTTAATCCAATTCAACCTGTCATTTCTTTCACAACGGAGTAGCCCAGCAATGTCTTTAAGATGCTAGAGGAGGCACTGAGGCCCTTGATGAAGGTGAAGGGCTGAGCGGGAGGCTTGTGAGGAACAGGAGTGGAAGGAGAGAGAGAGAGAAAGAAAGAGGAAAGACATCTATCTGCAAAGAGACCGGTGCATGGGGGAAATAGTGCAGGAGCCCATTCCTGATACAGGAGCATCTGAAGCACAGATGTCTTTAGGCCGCACCCCACAGATTTTTGGCCAGATGAATGAGTCACTTCTACATGTGTGACAGGTGAGGCTGTGTGGTCCCTGAGGCAGTACCAGGACAGAGGTCTGAAGAAAGCAAACCACCATGGAATTATAAGAACAGCATCCTCACCCTCTGATTTCTTGATGAAGGATGGCTCAGACATACCTCCTATCTCAGCTGTGACTGGTAAGTCTAGCCTTCCTTGGCTTTTGAAACGGTCTTTGCTAATGGCATGGTTGCTGATCTTTCAGAAGCATGTTTCTTTGCAAGTCGTAGTCCTGCTGTATTGTTAGGGACCTCAACTTACCCCCTTTCTCACCCCACTGTAGCATTCTGCTTTCTGGCAAGAACAACTGGCTGCGGTTCCCTCGTGTCTGGCAACATAACTCCTTCTCTTGGCCAGAGGGAACCAGTGAAGAGTGGTGCATGCTGCTTCCAGCTCTGTCTGCCTGGAAATGAGAGACTAAGCTTGGAACTCAAGCCCAGATCCTAGCATTTTGCTGCCATTAGTCCACAGGCCAGTCCTTTTGGTTTTCTTAAAGGCCGCCAGACTTCTTTGTGGCCTCATCAGTGATCCAGTCATAACACCACCCTCAGTGACCAGCTGCTGTCTATTCTCACGGTATAACCTATCCACTTCAGGGTCTTTCCCTGAATGTAATACTTGGGGCATTTGTGTCTGGTCCTGTCTTTCATTTCTGCAAGGGAAATTCTATCTCTGTATGGAGAGTGCCTCAAATTCTGCAGCGGCACTTGTTCTTGAGTACACATTTCATTGCTGAAAGCCAATACTGCTTTAACAGATGCAATAAAATTGTGTACATCTAAAGTTTGTTTTCATGCCATAACTCCTTACAACTGGAAAAAGTCTCCTTTGGTTAGCACAATTCTTCTCTTATTTTAGAAGTAAAGGTGCTGATTGATGCAGCTATGTGCACTTTGGTGTGTGTGTATATATACACAAAGTGCAAACTACATATATATATATGTAGTTACTTGTTGAAAGTAATCATCAGGCTTCCTCAGATCAATCCCGCTTGGGCTCCATGATGGCAGCTTCGAAAGCAATGTCATATGGTGCCATTCATGATGTTGCCACACCCCATGAAACATGTCCACATGCTGTGTAGGCCCCTGTCCAGACTAATATCAGTAGCAAACACCCGGCCTGCACTTGGAGCCACTCTGATAGAGTTTCATTCATCCTTAGACATGCTTAATTCCTGGTTTAATTATTGTGTTGCCTGGCACATTTTAAATGGGATTTCACAATGGAACAGACTGTACTGACAAGTTTCCTTGAAATAATTTTTAAAAGACAAAATCTGTTATTTCTGCATCTCTACAAAAACCTTGGCAATACGCCCTTCATCTAAACAAAATCCATTCAGATTCTCCTTTAATGTCACGTACACCTCTGATTTAGACTAACGTGGATCAATACTCTTCCTGCCTCATTGAAGATAAGCACTATATTCCTAAGATCTGTTTAATATAGAAGAATCACGATCTTGTGCTATGAGATCGGACACTGGGGTGGACCAGTACCCTGAGGTGACATTGAGAATTCTGTCTCTCAGGTGCGTGGCTGGCCAGTTCTTGCTCACATTCCCAGAGTCTAACTGATCGCCTTATGTGGGGTCAGGAGGGAATTTGACCCCAAGTCAGATTGGCAGCGACATTGGGGGGGAGGAATTCACCTTCCTTGGCAGTACGTGTGGATTATCTTGATATATCTCATTTAATATTTCCCTGCCATTGCAGGAGCCTTGAGCACTGGTGAACCTCCGTCCCTCCTATTCTTAGCCAGTGGCACGTAATAGCATAGTCTCCTGTGGGTGGCTTTTCCTTTGGTCTCATTTCCTTTGTTGGGTTTACTGTGCAGGTGCTGGGTGCTGTTGTGGCCTCTGACCTACTACTTGCAGGTACTTTGGGATTTATGGCTACAGACCCACAAAGGAATAGTTGATCTTGAAAGTTTAAACTATTTGCAAATGGCTCAAATGTAGCTTTCAGTATAATGCAGTTTCCCTGTTTAGAATCATTTCCTAGCATCCTGTTAGGGCACATGGGTGTAGCTTGTCCATGTTACTGCAATGAGACAATTGCAGGGATAGTTAAGGAGTCTGAGCCAGAGTCTCATTTACACCATAGTTGCTTTACATGGTATAAAGAGGCCTTAAAGAGTATGCAAAATTTACTTCCACTTTAAGGCCCTTTTATGGTGCTACACCAGTGTAACATGGAGGACTATACAGTAGACCTAGGCAATGTGTTGTCTACACTTACACCAGGTTGATGGAAGTAGGTCAACTTTGGCTCTAAGTTATTGAATAAGGTGATGTTATTGTGTCCATGTAACAGGGTATCTGTGTCGGCAGGAGACGAATTTAAGTGTGGATGCATGCAAAACTAAGGCAAAAGATGTCAACTTAGGCTAGTATAACTTTGCAGTGTAGATCAGGCCTTAGTGTAAACGAAAATCAGATCCTTTAACTTGTGATTACTTGTGACTCTACAATTCTAGATAAAGGTAATTTCACTATTAATAAATGAGATTTAATGCAGAATATTTAAATATGCCCATTTAAGTGACTGAGGAGGAGGAGGATGTAGTGAGATTTAAGGATAACAGTCCCAGAATTAATTCCCATTGAAGTCTTTAGCACCAAGAGAATATTTTTACACTGATGAGCCTAAAAACAAAATCAGGATCTGAACTCCCCAAAATATGATGTGGTGAAGATGAGCTATGGAATTCAAATCAGCATGTAGATCCAAACTTCCCTGCCAGCTTCTAATCTCCATAATGGCCAAAGCAAAGCTCTAGAACTGAAGAGGCAGGAATTGTGTGTGTACCCATGTGTGGTGGGGAAGAGTTTAAAAATTTGGATATGGATCCACACTTTGCTCTTCAGGACCATCCCTCCCTTTTTAAGGTTTTTGGTTACTTGGGGGTTTTTTAGTTTAATACAGTGTCCAAAAGATACAGGAAGGGGAACTCAGTTGAACTATGGCTTGGTTTCAAAAGCATCTGGTGTGAGGAAAAAGAAAAGGAGCAAGGGATGAAACCTAAATCAATTTCCTGCCACAGCTTCTTCCTTGAGTCAGCCTGGAGTCATGGTAGCTTCTTTAAGGCCATCTTCTAAATTTTAAAAACTGCTTCCCACACACCACAGCCATTACAGGCCTCCCAAGTAGAGGCACAAAGAGCTTCCTCTCCTTATTTGGTTAAGGATTTGCTCTCCACATGCCCATACTCACCTCTTTCAAACCCAACGTAAGAGATTTATTTCAATATTCTTACGAGTCAGAAGCCTGAGGGTATAACAAACATTCTGAAAAGTCGATTTCTACCTTTTTATCGTACCTGAGACCTGAATGATCAGAACATCAGGTTTGAAAGGAAAGGATCTATGCATTCTGTTATCATCAGAAGTGTTTCAACCTTTGTGGCAATAATGTTATTATTGTTAGCATGAAGTTTCAGCATAATTTATGTTTGTATTATGCTAATGCTGCTTACACACGGTAAGGAGGACAACACCCATGTGACCGAGTAAAGAAGGGAATAGAAAGTTCTCAGTACAGGAAGTCCAGAACAATGTCTTCTGTAGAAACAAAACTGCATGCTTACAGAAAAAGTTCAGATACAAAGAATAACAATTACCCAGATCTAGTCTAAAAAGGAATTCTCAAACTTTTTCACAGTGTAGATCCCATTTTGAGAGAGAGATTGCCTCAAGGACCCCAGGGAACTATCCATTTGCAATTGAATGGACCCTCTCTTGAGCCATTCACAGTCGGATAATATCCAGATGAAAGCTAGAGCACTTGCCTGCATAGAAAAGGAAAATGAGGGAAGTATTTAATGTATGTTTCACTGAAACAGCTGGAAAGGAAGGGAAGGAGAGAAAGTGGCATTTGGCCAACAAGCTTTCTGAAGGCCACCAGCAGCCCATGGACCACAGATTGGGAAAATGCTGGTTTTAGAAAAATGGGTGGACGGAGAAGTCCCACAACAGAAATTTGGACATGGGTCTTCTGAAAAACTAGGGCAAAGTATAAGTCCATGATTCTGCCTTTGTGCAGCACTGGCTTCCATGAACTTTTCAGACTTGTGCAAGCAGACACTTAAAATGGCTGATCGCAAAACCACTTCACAAAACCACTTCTCACATGGATTCCACTGTGACTGGTCATTTGTGGGAGGGCGGGAGATGGAATAATGTTTCTTCTGCCCATTTTTCATTTCCCAACACGACAATATGTTGGGGATCCATCCTGCAATCTCCCCTTAGGGCCTGCACTGTCAGCAACATTGTCAGGATTGTGCCTCTAAATATATACCTAGCTTTCTACATCCACAGATCCATTTGGCTTCTATGGTTCCATGCAACCCAGCCAAACACCTACCCTGTTAAAGATTCACCAAAAACTGTATCCCAGATTCCGCAGATTTTTATTTAAAGACGAGCCATGTAACATACAATTTATCCATAGCTATGGCTAAGCCATCTTTATCAGTCAGATTTCTTTACTGATCTTCAGTGTGTTGCAGTTTGAAGATCTCGTATTAAAACGCAGGTTCAGATCTTTCTTCTTTTCATCCACAACACACTGCCTCAGCTCAGCCTGCATTTCCGACATCTTCAGCCACTCACAGACAAGAGCTTCACTCAGCACAAGTTTTAGGCAATATTCCGATTGCTTTCAACACTAGAAGTGCTTAATTCTTCAGCCTGTCGGAGATACATTGGCATCCATGTTCAATAATCCCCCCCAAATCATCACATAGACCCTTTTAGTAAATCTTTCCACTTATTAGAGAGAAATTTAAACAGCCCAAGTTGGATTATTTTTCCAAGGAGCCCTTTAAAAACAGTTCATGGGCTCCTGCGCCAACAGACACGCTGAAAATACCATTTAAAAAAATCAAATAAAACATGACACATATTTGAGCCCAAATTAAAACTACCTACCGGGCAAATCCTCCCACCTTGCCCAAAGCAAATACATGGCCTTTTGCACAGAGGATGTACAGAGAGGCTTGCTGAGTTTCTTATGAGGAAAACATACCGCAGCTTTTCAGCCCACAGGTTATACGAGCATCCACCCCTCCCCACAGATCCCTGCACGCATACGGGGTGGGGGGGTGTTAGACCCACTGGCCACACCCCAGCCCTTATCCTGCACACAGCTCACAATGAGACTCATGGAGACTCAAACCCCTTGCACGGCCTTTCTGTTCCCAGCCCACCCACGTGCACGCACAGCAGAACCACAACAGTTCCACTGCCTTTGGGTTCATCAGAAGCTACTTGCAGGCTGTTCTGGGTGACGCTGAGAGGCAGAACTGGTTCTGAGTGGCTTTGGTTCACTTTTGCACCCTATCTCCTCAGCTGCACTGTACATTCCTTGGTCTTAGCCAAGCATTGGAGCCAACAGCTTACGCAAAGTTTTCTGGGAGGCATCCACAACTCTGGAGGGGATTTACTGTAAAGTCTCCATGAATTATTGCCTTGTGTAACTGAAAGCCACCAGTGTTTTAAAACCAGCTTTCCTTCAAAAGCATCCTAACAGCCACACTTATGTCAATACACATGTGAAACTACCACTATCTGCAAATAAGTGGGCCTAATTCACCTCTTGCCGACCTCACTTTTACAGCGATGTGACGCCTGCATACGGCAGCGTAAGAGGGATGAGAATCAGGTCCCTAAAGTCTATTATGTCGTGCTGCAAAGCAGACTTGAGAACTGCACTGGTTCGGTCAGTGAGTTTTAAATCTCTAAGCCTTTAAAGAAACAGACTGCAAGTGCGTGATGAATTCATCGTTATCGCCAGTGTCTCTCTCCAGGATGATCCCCAGGAGGGGTCTGGAAGCTTCAGCTTGACAGGTGTATGTAAAGTGCCAAGATCCAGAGAGCAATCCTACCTTGTCAAATGAAACTGAAAATGAGTCAGTGAACAGACATGACAGAAGGCGGGTTTTGGGTGTGTGAATTTATAACACCTCTAAGCATTCGTGATTTCAGTTCCTGCAAATTCTGTCACATTCTTTGACACTATATGAATTATAACCTCAGCACACTGTGCCCAATCTTGCTTCTGCTGAAGGCAATAAGATCAGGCCTTATACTTACAGATGTTTCAAGAGCTAGTAGCTAGCTTGTTTTTCCCCCTTTTATTTAATCAAAAAGACAAAAGGTGTTACACTACATTTCTGAGCTAGTCCATCTCCAGGTCTTTTTCTACTCTCATATTTTTCATGCAGGGACTTAATTTGCCATTCAATCAAGTAGCCTGTTTATCTACATTCTTACCACTGTATTAAAAGTAAGAGAGTTTGTTCCGGTTTTTACTCAATCAGATTCCTCCCTGGAATGAAAACTGAATCTCAGGGCAGGTCGAAGACAAATGAAGAAAGTATATCCAATCTGGAGCAAAATTTAGCTTGAGAATTTTTTGCCATAGTTTCTCATACTACAGAAGATGATTTGTCTTGTAGAACACACAAATTCCAGCCTGTCAGTACACCTCAATAACCCCCCACTGAACTCAAAGAGCTTGCATAAGGTGTTAATCAAAGCAGGATTTGGCCAGGGGAATGTGTTTATACAGGATGTAGAAATGTATTGAAATATCCAGAGACAATTAGAGTATCTTGCTAACATACTGGCTCCTTGGTTTAGAATAACAGTCCTGCTGCAGAGCACTGTAACCTAGTCCTAGATTTTCCATCAATATCTTCTAACAGGAAGAGGTGCAGAATGCCAACAACTTCACTACAGGCTTCTCCCAAATGAAGACTGCTGTCTCCAAAAACTGGGACTGTGAGCTAAGGGAAGTTAATATATCAAAACCCAAACCGTTTTGAAAGGAATAAATACTAACCAACTTAAATACAATATCAGTACAGCCTTGATTATCCAAATCTCCATTATCAAAATATCTCCGGTATCCGAAATGAGGTCATGTCCCCTGATATCTGTTAATTACTTTGAAAATTCCCTCAGCCATCTGAAACCTACAGCCTAAGTTATTCAGGGTTGTTCTGTATTACTTTGTTATTTGTCAAGGTCCAGAGGCTGTAGGTGGATGTGGGACTGTAGACTGTTCATTGGAAATATTGGATTTCGTTGTTGTTTTTTCCTAGTAATTTGATTTTTTCTGTTTGCCACCCCATAACAAAAGCTAGCCTACTGACTTCACAAAGACTCAGGGTATATCATGTGCCACTCTCCAGACATTACATTCATATATGCAGGCAGGGCACGGATAGCTCCAAGAATGTAATGGCATTTTGCATCTGCAGTCACCACGAACCGAAAGCCTTGAGCTTGTCTGTAGATGTTATGGAAGTACGTTCATCCAGAATGCCTAAAGCATGTGGCATACGTACTCAACTCTCATATAGAGCCTATAGTTCTAGAAATCAGACTTCTGCCAAATGTCCCAGCTTGAAATTGAGCACCAGGAACCATTCATGTGCTTCATACTAATTCTAATCTCAGTTACTCCATTGTAAAGCCAGCATGACTCCAGTGAAGTCAGTGAAAAACTGGTGTAAGTTAGAGGAGAATCAGGACCAGTACTGTTCAGATATTCTTTCTATACACATGGATATCTTCAGATATAACTAGACCCCATGCTAGGGTGACCAAACTCCAAATGTGAAAAATCGGGATGGGGGAGGGGGATAATAGGAGCCTATATAAGAAAAAGACCCAAAAATCAGTATAGTCTCTATAAAATCAGGACATCTGGTCACTCTATCCCATGCCTCCATGCAGATATGTAGGAAAGATTTCACACAGCACTGTATGAGAAGACACTTATTTTTGTCTTCATTTGCCATCTTAAAGCCATGTCTCTTTGGCACTAACTATATGCATTCAAATAAGGTTCTGATCAACTTATGTTAGCACTGAGTAGGAAGGCAAAAGAGCCCAAATGGGCCAAAGGTAATAATGAAGGCAGGATACCCAGATGGACCTTTTCAGATGTTTCTTTGTCCCAAGCTTAGATGATTTACACCAGTGGGCCAATACTTTTATTTTGTAGCGTTACAGAATGTAGGATGGTGATATAGATGCAATATCTTGGATAAATGTTATTGAATTAAATTAAGTATCTGAGGAGCTCTTCATATCAAAAATTCAACTGTTTATATGTCATTCTATGTGGCTTGTCTAGGAGATACGACTAATGTAAACCTTGGAAAGTGTTATGAGGGTCAAAGGATTTTTATAAAGAAATGGGCTAAGACAAGGATGAGCTGTTAGTTGAGTAGGTTTCCTAGGAAATGCTTGGAAAGAAAGGCAAGCAAATGCCCACCTCCAGACCTGAGCTTTTGAAGCTTTGCCCTGGGGAGGGGCTTTTGTCTACAAATTGCCTATTTCTAGGATCAGAGGGCCCAAACAACATAAAGGAGGAAAGGATTCCCAGAGGTGCTTGTTCTGAGCAGAAGGAGTAATGAACTTGTAGTAAAACTCCTAGGTGAGGTTCAAAGGAGCCCTTGTTGGCACTGGGGGTGATCGCTGGGAAACTTATTAGCATGTGTATAAGTTCTTTTAGTGCTTTTAATAGGTTTTCTCTGTAATGCTTTTACCTTAAGAATAAAGGTGCGTGCTGACAAGGAGCTGTGGGGTAACTTAACTGTGGCAATTACTCTGTGTACAGTCTCTGAGGAGAAAAGCAAAGCAGGCCTAGTGAGACAGTCTGACTTTGCTGGGGAATTCACAGAAGGGAGAAAGATGTGTAGCTGGGGAACTGGAAGCCTAGAAGTGGATGCCTTGGCTGAACCACAGAGGGGGGATACAGATGCACTTATCCTGAACTGTGACAGACACAATGTATAGTCAACTTCACTTTCCTCTTTCTGAAAGTATTTTTAAATGTTTCAAATATTTCACCCCAATCCCACCCTCCCACAGGCATGATAAGAGAGAACAGTGGTAAGAGAAAGTGGCTCCCATTAACCTATCCGACTCTAAGATACATTTTATTCAGTAATTTCCCTCCTTGTGACCACATCAGTAAGCAGTGATAACAATTCTTTTCTCTAGGGCCACATCAAACTGCTTCAGGGCCTCTGTCACACCAGGATGATTGTTTTTATGTCCTCTCCTTTCATGCCATAATGCAAGGGTTTCATGTCCAAAAAAGTCTTCTGTCACATCCAGTTCACTCATAATTATTCTGACAAAAATCAGTCACTGAAGAAAATCCTTGATGTCAGGGGTTTCATCAAAAGCAAACTAATAAATACTGCAGCAGCCAGCTTGTCTTTGGAGTTCTTTTGGTGTTGCCAGAAATCTCACTTACTCCTTCAACCACAGCACAGTCAAAAGAATTACATTTGTTTCAGTTTCTTTTTCCTGTTGAGGGTTCTCCCCTCCCCCGGAAATTAGGAGCACATACAAGCAAGATATGGTACCATCCTTATCACTGCACCATCTGTAAATGGTTTCATTCCTCTGACAATTTCACATGCAACCTTATAAAAAAGCCCCAGCAGCTTATGTTGCTAACTTGAAAGATTTACATGAATGTATTGGGCCAGTCTGTGCTGCTGGGGCAGATCTTAAGGGTCACGTTCACTTTCTGTGTCAAATTGCTGTTGGTTAATTGAAAGTTGCAGCTGAGTGTCCTTTCAAAACCAAGGACAAATACCAGCCAAAGGTGGCTGGAAAGAAGTAGAAGTGGAAGATGAGCCTCTAAAGAATTCTCTCTATCTTGCACACAAGACCATGAAAGCTGTCAGCAATCCCATGGACATTCCAGGGGAAGTTAATGCAGCTCTGTCTTGCTCTCAGCTCTGTCTGCCTTCTACCTACTAAAGTGAGGATGCAAATATATGGCCAAAAGTGAAGAAGCCATGCTATTAGGAACAGGCTGGGGTCTTGGACAAGCAGAAAGGGGCTGGCCCCTCTACAGTGAGGCTATGTATCTTGGGTTTCCCTGCAAATCTCAGGATATCAATATAGTTAGTAACTTCCTCTATCATCCCATCCCAGGGGCCTTCTGCCTCTCTCGCCCCCAATGGTGTTGAGCATTTCTGAAACACACTCACCACTTATCATTAAAATGGGTGTTGGAAATGCTCTTCACCTCACAGGCTCGAGTCATATGAGTAGTTCCTCAGGAGTGGGTGATTTACAGCTTACTTTTCATGATAAATGAAGAGTATAAAACAAAGAAAACCTTTCTACCTCCATGATAAAGGAGCCTTTCTGAAACCTCCTATCTTTTCTTTAACAGCCGAGTTGCAGTTAGCCATCTTTACTTATGTATTAGAGCTGGTCTGGAAATTACATTTTTTTTCTCTGTGAAAAATTTCAATAAAAACTAACATTTTTCAGCTACATTTTTTCTATGAACTGTTTTGGGCATTGTCAACAAAAAGAAAAGTTATTGAAAATTATTATTCTGACAAAACCCGCCACATTTTTATCAAAACGTTTCCCCAAAACTTTCAGCTTTGTTGAAAAGCCATTTTTTGCTGGAAAAAAAAAGTATTAATGAAAAAATGTTTGAGCAGCTCAATTATTTGTGAGTCCTTACGCATTGAGATTCAGATGGAACTTTAGATGGAATCAGTAAAATCGGTCTCGAATGATAATCTTTTGATCAATATTTATATATCTTCCTCATCCCTGCCTACCACTTCTCAGATTTCAAAACAGAACATGAAGTGGAGGAAAAGACTTAAATATTCTTCTTTGGCTCTGTGTTCAAACTCAAGTTTTTCATTTCTTTCCATGACTGAGCTCATTCATTTTTTCAAAACCTCTCTCTGAAGTGAAGCCTGTGGATCTCATCCTTCCTCTCTCCAGGCACCAGTTATAAAAGAAACAACACTGAAATGAGGAATTTTGGTCCTCAGTCTGGCTCATTCTTTTGTCTTGCTGTTATCATGAGGCTTTGCTTTTGCATCTCCTACACGACACAGACTTCCAGGCATGTATCAATATATAAATATTGATTATAATGGGGAGCATGTGATCGTTCACTGGGCATTCACACGAACATGGCAGGCATTCTCACTCATTCTGCTCGGAGACATGTTCAGATGTAGCAGCTCACTTGCTCAGAATATGCAGAGCTATTTTAGGCTATGTCTTGACTGCAAACGTAACAGGTGATTTTAGGCTTGCTGTGGAGAACATGTTTCAGCAGTTTGGAGAGGCTTCTTTTTTCCTGTTGCAATCATTTATGAACAGTTGGCTGAACTGTTGCTTAATACATGATTAATTTAGCATCCAGCTCTTATGCACCTGGAACAAAGCCATACAATGTAGTCATGGACTGTCGGTGCTATAGACCCTGGCTGTCTAAGGTGGTGTTGTCTAATATGCACTATTGCAATATAAGAGTGGGATTCAAAAGGGTGTTTAGGCACTGAGCTCCCATTGATTTCAGTGGGAGTTTGACACCTAAATACCTTTATGAAATCTATCCTAAGTGTCTAGAGAATTTACTGTTAACTATATAGATTCTTGCAGGGCCAAATCATGAGGACCTAATTCCGTTTTTGCTCAGTCTTCAGTGAAGCAATACTGCTATAAAAATCAGTGGGAGTTTGCCAGAGTAAGGACAGCATATGGCAAACATAGGTGCTAACCCACAAATATTTCTCTGCCATTATTTAGTTCCAAAAAGTGCTGCAAGTGTTTTGCTTTCTCTTGTAAATTGTATGAAGGATCTGATGGTATCAAGCCCAGGGAGTCAATGTGGAGCTTGGACCATCCTGTCTTTCTAATACTGCTAAATGGTAGAAGGGTCTTAAGCTAGAAGAATGGGGCATTCTGGGGCCCAGGTATGGAAAACATTGAGAGCTCCTGGTATAAAGGATATAGTCCAATGTTTCGTGGATAAAGAAACCGTGGATATGAACCTATGTCTCCAGAGATGATGCTTAAGCCACTGAACCACCTACAGTAGCTCCCGTAAGCAAGCCTCACTTAGCATGTCTGGTGAGATCTTCCATTAATCCAGCTATGAAGCCATATGAAGTATTTCGTATGTTCATCAAATTCTCTGATCTCAACCAGGCCAGAAAAGAAATGTGTTTAATAAGGATTAACCTTATTAGAGGAGCAATAAATATTATATTACCACCATGTCTATCGCTATAGTTATCGTTGTGTCAACATTTCTGTTATAAGCCAGGGTTTGGTGGGGGAATAGAGGGGGAAAATTATAACTCCTCCATAAAAATTTGCTCCAGTCTAAAACTTGGCACACAAAAAAACCCAACAACTCAGCCTGTGATTAGTTTTGGGATGTTTTTTTTTTTTACTCTTTTGGAAAAAAATCTTTTCAGTCTCTATTTTAAGTTACAAAAGAGCAAAATATATGAGACTGTTCCCAAATTCTCGACAGCAGCATCCAGCCCCTTGAAAACCAAGAAATACTACGTCTAGGACTACACTTATGGTTGGGTTTTCATCAGGTTATAAGAAGCTTAGTTATTTTAAATGCCTTTTGGCATATATAGAACTCCAAAATGACTTTGTTTTCCTAAGTGAAAATTTGCAGTGCGTTACGCTCTTGTAGAGACCACTGCTTTTGGGATGGTGTTGCAATATTTTAGCACCCTTTTATTTTAAAGTCAGAAACATTAATGTCATTACATTGCTAGGACCGTATTTCTAAAGAACCTTTAAAGCTCTGCACACAATCTTGCTGTGCTTCAAACCCCAGGTAAATAATCCTGAAGGAGGTTTTCAAAGGCAGAAAAGAAGTTAGGCGTTTAACTCCTATAGCT
This sequence comes from Dermatemys mawii, assembly GCA_007922305.1. Taxonomy (NCBI): domain Eukaryota; kingdom Metazoa; phylum Chordata; order Testudines; family Dermatemydidae; genus Dermatemys; species Dermatemys mawii. The sequence goes on along the minus strand of ML677358.1, from coordinate 10,064,475 downwards.
TTTCAATGGGCCTTGGGTACCTAATCTTTCCCTTGCCCTCACCCCCAGATCATTAAATCTTGTAATTGTCTTACAGGAAAAGTTCCTGTGGATTTGAGTCGAAGTTTTCCCTTCACAAGGACTATCATTCGGTAATGTTTATATTTTCGTAGTGCCTAGAGGCCCTGGATCTAGGCCCTGTTGTGATGGATATTGTGCAAACAGAAGCAGTTTCTACCTCAGAAACTTTACTTATGGTCTGAGAAGATGAGAAACCTAAGAATGGGAAGAATTAGGGAGGTGATAAAAAATACAGTCTTTACTACATTTAGGGAGAGATTTCTAAAAGCACACATCGGAGTTAGGTGCGCAAGTGCCTTTGACTTTCAGTTGAATTGACATGCTTAGCTGTCCTTTTTGACAATCTCCCCGCATACATTTGATATCCATTCACCATTTATATATTCTTTCTATTTTATTGATTCAGTTTTGTTAGTATTTAAATAAGTATTGGCGTTGCTCTCCTCTCTAGCCATTAAGCAAGGGCTCACCTGGCGCCAGTTCAAACCCAGAGTAAGCAACTCATTTTCACCCTAATCAGCATCCATGGGCCAAGACAACAGCAGAGATCATGCTGCTGAATATACACTGCCCTCCATCTTTGTGAAAAATGTCAGTTGGCATCGCTGAGTGTTCTACAATGGAGTTCGTGTAGGAGAAATACTTTTTCAGTTGGTTTATCCTGTGCCCAGTCCTGAGTCCACAAGCAACTCAAGAGAAGAATGGCTTTGCTTTCAGAAACCAGGTGTATGGCCAATGGGGCCTGTGCAGCAAGATACTGATGGAACTGGGGTGGGAGAGTAGTAGCTAGAGGCTCCCCATCTGCAATGATCTGGGGCCATGTGGATATGCAGTGCTAGTCTGATGAGGCTCCGGTCTGTGGATACACCCCCTCAATGCCTGTCTCCCCACCTTGGGCAGCAGGACCATACTGGTTTCATTGCCAGCAGGATATTTGCAGCTAGGGAGGAAGAGGTGGGATTTGCCCTTAGCTATAACAGTGCTTTACTGAAACAGTTCCCAATTCTTTGCATCGCCAGCAGTAGCAGAACATGAAGTAATTTGTTCCCCCCAAATAAGGTTTCTTTTGAAAAACAGAAATGTTATTTTATCATCTGTTTCATACGGGACCATGTAAGTCCAGTTTTCTTAAAGAGCTGAACTTCATTCTTCTTGTCCTAGGATGGTTCTATTTTAGTTACCAAATATTTGAGGTTAAAGTGAATAGTTCATCTTTAATGGGATTATCTCTTTCAGTGTTTGCTTTCATTACAGTTTGAATAGCTCTGAGCATGAGAATCTAACCTCACCAAAAGCATATTTTTGTAATTTGATACAAACTAAATTTAACCTTTAACCTTCAGCTATAAAGAAGTTACTTTCTTCCCCCTCTGAAAAACAGAACGTCAGATTAAAGATCTGCCAATTTCAATTTCCAGGTTGCTAACCTTGTTATCGATTGAGTTCTGAAACCTAGATACCTGTGTATTTAGCATCTGTATTAATATTAATAGTAGTATATGTACACTTAATTTTTGGCCAGTCTGGTACCTGTTAGTTTTAATAACTACATGGGGGTACTCCATAGCCTTTTTAAACAGAGAATAATTTAATTGAGCTGCCTCCTCCTCAATATTGTATGACACAGTGCAGAAATATAAAAATTAAAAAAAATTCTTCAGGTACATTGCCAGTTCATCTTGATTCTTGTGTTACAAGAACTGTTTGTATCCTAATGTTTCAGAATGTTAGGCTGGAGCTCAGAAATTTTATGCTCAATTTTTCATGGGTTATCTTGTTTAAAGGTATCATGGAAAGGAAAGAAATGTGTTGTCCTTTTTTATCGTCATTATCAGATTTTTTTTCTTAAAGACCAGATTATTTTCCTCAAAAACAACACACACAAAAAAAGTTTTTTCTGCTCTTGAAAAATATCAAGGATTCCTGAGCTTGTTTTTGCTGGAAGATTCCTTATAGGACTGAATAATAGAGCCCTTTCAGCCCAGTTGTTGGAATGAGAGCATTGAAGCTTTCATATGGAAACATTTCTTCCAAATGTTTGTATGGAAGTTGGTGGGAGGTGGGGGACAATGAAGTGTGAGCAAAATCTCACTAGCTCTCCAGTCTTCCAAAGGATCTACCAGCAGAAACAAAGAAGTAAATACCCAGGGGCAACTTCTCAGCTGATGTCATAGCTCCACTGAAGACCATGCAGGTATGGCCATTTACCCCAATTGTGGCTCTGACCCCTGATATTTCTACAGTAAAGAAACAAGCGGGGGGCGAGGGGGCGGAATCTTTTTTGTGTTAATGAAGAAAATAAAATCTTGCAGGCCTTCTTTATGCCTCGGAATGCAAAAATGAGCATGGGCACATTTTTTCCTTTGCAGGGAAATTAAGAACTTAGCATAAGCCTTAACAAACTCATTCCACCAATAGAATTTGCACCCCTTTATTTTTACCCAGCTCACAAGAAATGTCACATTTAATTAACTTTGTACACAGACACACACGTTTAATATACCAGACTTGTTCTTGTGCAATATTTTCAATTAAATTCTTTGATGTACAGTGTATTTATAGTCAGACAAATAAGAAAAGGAAAGAAGCCTGCCCTTTTATTTCAGCTCAGCAGTCTTTAGAGAAGGATAATGCAACTAAAATTCAAATGGTAATACATACTGCGTTAATAAATGGTCAGCTTAGAAGCATTTCCTGTTTATACATTGTGTTAATAAGCATCCATCACCCATGTCATAAATACTGGATACCAAATTCAAATGTCAAACAAAATGTAAGAGGTCACACATTTTCCTTTGCTAACTAAAAGTATAATTCATAAATATTATTGCTACCAAACTCTCCATCTACAGCACTTGTTTAGAAATATGCACATGTAATATAAATTGTGATTAAATTAAATGGGTATATTATTTCCTGTTTTAAGGGTGAACAGCAGCATGAATTATGTTTTACTCAATAGGCATTTCAATAAAAACATATAGACTAACAAACTGCCATCGAACAGTTCAACCGCACATTCAAACATGAGAACAGATTTTATGATCCACCACTTTAAGCTGTTTCTGTGTCTGTTATTTCTAACTGATGCACAGAAAAGCATTTCCTTAAATTAAAATATCTTTTAATATCTCATAAGAATAAAGTCTACTAGGTAGTGTTAAATCTATAAACTCAGAGCAAGTCAGACAAGTAAACCAATTGAACTAAGTTTTCCATCTACTCTCTTTCAAGTGGATTAGCTTTTGAAATGTACTTATTTAAGAAATGAAACTACTGGTAAAAGAACCAATGAACTCTATTAATGGTGTCCTTGAAATAACCACATTTCAGTTTCTGTGAGTCAAACTCTTGCAGAATCAAATAAAACAATAAAGATGGAAAATGCTAAAATGCAGAAATGTTTAAAAGAACAGAGAACATATTGCCAATGAAGCTTGGTCAATACATTTGCGGAACTATCTGGCTACACTTCTGTCAGTTGTACTGAAATGACAATATATATTGTATTTTCAATTCATTAACCATTTAGGACCTGATCCAAAACCCGTTGAAGTAAATGGAAAGGTTCCCATGGACTTTAATGGATTTTGAATCATGCCCTTAAAGAAAAAAGCTGCAATCAATCTAATTATCGGTTAAATTTAAATGAGTCAATGGATAACAGACTGACAATCAGTTTACAAGTTACAAAGTAGTAACCAATGACAGTAAAATGTTCTGCTACTGAATCAAGTTAAAGATTTTTCCTACTGGCAAATAGAGTCAAAATGTAGAATGTAGTTAAAAGTTTACCATTGCCTTCACTGCTATAAAAAGTCTGCCAGAGTCACTTAGCTTCAATGAGGACAATCAACAATAGATATAATGAGGGTTACTTTTAGCTAAAAGAAATCTCTCACATTGTATGCAAAGAGCTTTATTCCCACAGAGTGAGTTGCATTTAGCCCACAGTAAGCATGCCCGGTTATTAGTTGTGTTGAACATCAAGCATACAGAACTTGGTTGCAAACACTGTCAAATCAAAGACTTTCCAGGCAAATAAGAATGCCACACATTCCCAACTTATCTACTATTTTAAAAGCTTTGGTAGAAATGAGATTTAACCAAGTTGCTGGAGTCTGGTGTTCTTTTAAAAGCTTGTAAAATGGGAGTCTGAATATTTTCTTTTATTAGTAGGGACATGGTACATAGCAAACGCATAGAAGATTACACAAAAGGAAGGAGTGCTAAATCCTTTAAGATAGGCTAAGACGAAAATAAGTTCCATACTCTTCATATCAGAGAAAAACACTGATGTGTAGAAGAATTACGCATTAATATAACTCAGACTATTTTACAATAGTCTAAACTCTTTGATGTGAATGTATTTATGGAGTGAAGGAGATTCCGAGTCAGCTTCAGCCATGAGATAAGAGGAAAATATTGTTTTGTCTTGAGGTTCTAGAGAGCATAAAAGGGGTTCTAGTCATTAAAATTCTCACAACAATGAATAACTAATAGCACTAATTACCAACTGTTGATCTTTGTGCAACCATGCCGCTGAATTTCAATAGTTACAGAGGTGGTAATTTATTATCATCAAATTGTGTTGTGTGATTTTATGATTGGATTGTCTTATTGTGGGATTTCTCTGGTATATACAGAGCTGTCGGAAAGGTACAAAGAATGGATTTGTGGATATTTTTATAAATGCTAAGTCTGGTTTGTTGTGAGCTGTGGAGTTCTATTATTCATTATTCGTCAGGATTTGGATGGCCCATGGGTATTCATCACAACATTCTCAGATCCTGAAAGCTGCATACATTTTATCATCAATTTATCTCGACGTTAATCAACAGCCTGATTCTGCCCTTCCTCACCTTACTCTCTAGGCATCCCATTGAAGTCCAGGACTGTAAATGTGACCTCTACATTTAAGACAGTCCCCAAGGAAGCCATGGCCAAAGACGTCCTAGGCAATACACCAGGAATCAGTGTGGAGGGGACACAGGGTCTTCAGAGTTGGACTGGAGGAACAGGGCTTCTGCATAGATGAGCCAGGCCTCTTTGGATCCTGGGGGATCCATGGAGTTTGTGGGAAGGCCCTGCAGCTCAGTCCATGGGGACTACCTCCTGCTCCCTTGACTGAATGACATGTAGGAAACTCCATATGGCAAATCTCCCCCAGGATTTACCAAGGGAAGGGTGGGGGGAAAGGAAGGGAGGGGTAATCCAGCCCCAGGTTAGGAATCTCTGAAGCCTACATTCTGAATGTTCAAAGGAAACCTTTCAAGAGTAAAGACATTGTCCTTATATGAGTGAAGATCAAACCTTCCTTAATCTTCTGTTTCAATAGCCAAATGACTTAATAAACATCTGCATATTCTCCACATAAGCTTTTTTAAAATCTAACTGACAAAGTTAGTAGCACTGGTATCTTTGAAAGCTGAAAAACAGAGACTGGAATAAGTAAGAACTTTTATTTTTAATCTCCAAGGGTCCAAATCTTTGCTTACTTTACTTACGCAACCAGTACACTCCCTGGGAGACATGTACATTCCCCAGAAGACAAACAAGGCAAACAAAATCATGCAAGGCATATTCTTCTAACCTCTAGTTCTCTATACACCTTCTAGTTAATACTAAACCGTACTGTGGTTCTACACTCTCTCCAAAATCTGGTCCTTTTCTCCATGCATATGACAAAAGCCCAAGTCAAACTTCTGTCTTGACTACTCCAACCACCTCCCTCTCTGCTTAAGCACCTTGGAAATGGGCAGTACTATAGAATGGGGTTTTACAATGAACCACAGTTGCTACCTTACATACATACAGCACAGCGATACTTTTATCCTGGTCATTGTTTCCCCAAGAACTGTTTTAACTGACTAGGAATCTCAGCAATCATTAATGGGCAGTGCCAAAACATGGTGCTGTTTCAGTTCATATTGACCATTGTTTCAAGCTGTTCCTTTGTAATCCGACAACGAAGGAAGTGAAAGTTCAGGACTTTCAGGGTTTCCGTTTTCTTTGCAGTCCCACTTGTGAATCTCTTATAACTAAAAGGAGCTGAAACTGCATAAAGCCACTAAGAGAGGGAGATGCGCTTTTAAAGGGTACCAGATAAGGGTCTTGAGGAGTGTCAGTACTTGCTGCAGTTAGAGAAAGTGGACTGGTGAGTTAGCCACCATGTAAGGCAAGGTGGCTTTTATTATATATATATTATATATATATATATATGCAATGTCTGTTCATTTGTCAGCGGTTCCATTTAAAATCAGACATATATGGACAATATCTGACAGAAGTGAGGTTAGTTTATTTACCTCTGAGCAAAGGTCATTGGTCTGTGTCGTCTTTTGCAAAGTATGGACTGCTAGTGAATCCTCATTAAAGTGTTGATTCAGCACAGGACTTAAGCTTGTGCTTAAATCCCATGAAGTGCATTTGTGTACATGCTTAAAGTTAAGCAGGTGCTCAAGTGTCTAAGTGAATGTATCAGACAAAAATGTGTGAAAAGGGTCATCCTCTTCACTCTCCGTTTCCTGTTTTCACTACAAAACACTTTATTTTTCATCCAGAAGGGCCTTAATGATACAAAAATGTAAATAAATGAAGTGGCTTTCAATAGCATGTCCAAACAGTTATCTAAAATAAATAGCCTTGAAAAGGGTTTTAAAGAAGGGAGGAGGGGCAACCCAGTGTGCTGTGGCGTCAGGGACATCACAAACGTGACAATACACCATAGAAGGAAACAGACTGACACTGATGTGTTAGTTTAAACATACCAACTAACCGATCATGTCCAATAAATTAAGGCAAGTTATTTAAGAACTGGCACTATCCTTCTCATTTTAATGTGAAGGGGAAAAAATATCCAGTAGGATAATGTATTCTCTTCTAGTAAGAAATCACTTAAGAGCAGACTGTGCTCAGCTGTTATATAGGTGCACATAGAGGCCAGGGCATGAAACCTTAGTTGTAATTTACATGGATTTCACCATCTTGATTCCCAAGACTCTCCAAAGGGATTAGGAGAGGAGGCAAGGATACCTGGCCATACATACAGGCCCTCTGTCCCACTTTGCACTACCTAGCAGACCTGGTGGGAATTTGATTTGCCCTGTGAAGTGATGTGGCAGTGAGTGAATTCTCCATGAGGCAGAATCTCTCCTGGATTTTACTGAGGTGATAGAACTCTGTACTGCCTCAACACAGGGCTATGCATATATGGCACAAGTGAATCCTTACAAAATACTATACGCCCACACTCAGCCTTTGATATGCACACAATCCCTGCCTATGAAATAAATGCCAGTTCCCCAAGCAGAAGGAAGGTAGAAAATGGCCCATGCAGTATGTTTTACATCAGGTGCTATAGAATTTAGGAAATGAAACAAGGCTGTGACCATGTTGTAGTTGATTGCATGGGAAACTTGATCAATCAAACTCTCTTAATCTTGGCTATCTCTGGATTATAAATCTATGGCCTGCCATGGACACGCGCAAAGGCTGAATTAGAGCTGTGCTCTGGAGAGAGGGATTAAAATTAAAAATTGGTCCGCTGCAAAGATGGCGTCTCAGTAATGCCGCAGCTCCCCTGTGAGTGATGACTTGTGAAAGGAGAATGAGGAAAGAAGCACGGTGGGACACAGAAAAGCAGAATTAAAAAAAAAAACTAGACTCAAGTTTCCTGTTTAGAACTTCAAAGCTTTGAACGTTCTCATCAGCATCGACAGGTACATCTTCAAGCTACTGAGCCCGTGTACAAAAGGGATCTGAAACAGTGCTGAACGGCAGAGCAGCCAAATTAACACCATTGTCAGGTCACCAAAAGAGAGAAATTTTACCTATCCATGGTCAATTAAACTAATTAAATTTCCCGGCACCTCTGTATATAATGCTTAACCCTTACAACCACTTGTTTTGTTCTGCTGACATTTAATCACTTATTTATCTCTGTCGCCCTGGGAACGCAGGACAACCCAGGAAAGTATCGCGGTCTGGATTTACAGAGAATAGTTGCAGGGGGAGAGCAGTCAGTTAAGTTTCTGTTTAGTGCACAGTACTTTCACCTATCCAGTCAACTTACAGAGACACCATCAACTTAAAATTCAACCTTCCCTCTGCAACTGCATTCCCTGCTATTGTTGTAACAGTTCAGATCACTGGAAATAACAGATTCAAGAGAAAAAAGTTCCTCTTTATTTTTTCCAATTGTTCCTTGCATGCAAGGGTGGCAGCATTTGAATGGATTCCGCTTTCGTGGCATAGTCAGCCAGCTAGTAAATGTGGTGGGGGGTCCTCCAAACAGCAATGAGGACAATTTCTTTCAGTAGGAAAATATGGTAGTAAAATGACAAGAACTAGCAGTGGGCTCCAGGGATGGATGTGGCTACAGGAACAAAATGTTTGCTTACCTTATACAATAAGACCTAAGAGGAGCAAGTATGGCTCTATATGGCACATTTCTGAGGGAAGAAAGGAGTGATGCTATTGATCAAGACAAATAATATTAGAAAGACTGTATTTGTGGGCTATTTTTCATTATTTTTGACTGCTCTGACTTGGCAATGCAGGAGGCTAACAAAAAAAAGTTATGAATGCGTCTGGCATATACTTAACAAGTATATTGGTAAGCATTTTAAGTCAGGATGTTTTATTTGTTTTGCCTTGCTCACATGTTGTTGCATGTACAGAATTACATACTATCACCTAGAGGAAAAAGTATTAGTAGTTTGTTTTCTTACTTCAGAGTTATATTTCAGCAAACTAGCTAGTTCATTCAGTGCTATTTATATTCAGCAGAGTCAGATTTTGCAGGGCTGAAAAGCCAACTGCCAAGGGCCTCTCTAATTTGAGGGAACTAGAAATGTAAATTAGAATCTCAACTTTCAGTGTAAATTTAAAAGAATCAGTTTCTCCCCTTTTTCTTGTGAAGACTGCTTGGCAAATGTAACTGACTCAGAGTGATCAGTGTTACTGAAATCCTGCCACAGCTGTTTCCTTAAGTTCACAAGTTATTCTCCGTTCCTGGCCTTTGAGTCAGAGAAAAGCATAGCTCATAAGCATCTAGATTTTTGGGATGACTCCTGATCAGTTCACAACTGAAAGGGTCAAACTCCCTACCCTACCAACTATCGAAAGGCAGCATGATCTAGAGAACTAATCGAGGGACTCAGAATAAGAAACTGAACCCAGCATTGACACTGATTTTCTCTGTAACCTTTGTCAAGTCACATGGGCCATGAGACAATAGGTTGGAGTATAAACATTTAGGCTATGACTTAAATCTTAATGTGGTTTGCTCACCCAGTCAGAAGTTTGCTCTAGTAATGTTCCTGGAATTATTGTTTGAAGACAGAAAGCCATGTAACTAAGTACAGACCAATATTCTTCTATCCAAAAATATTTTTGATGGAAAATTGTATGTATTTTTGTTTGGGGTTTTTAATTTTTTTGGTGGGAAATTTTGATATTTTTTTCATTGAAAACTGCCAGAAAATGGAAATATTTCAAATGGGAATTGAAAATTTTCAGGATTCAGATTTCTGCTAAAAATCCATTCTTTTCCTGTGGAAAATGTAGATGAAAATGAGGTTTTTAATATCAAAAATTTCTGGTCGGGGAAAATAAATCCATGATGGCACATATACTGCTATTTCTAAAGCACCTGCTGCAGTTCTTCATTTACTCCTCTGTTCTCTAAACATGATCTTTATTATATTCCCTTCTGCTAAGGGAACAAAAGCATGTGTTCAAAAATTGGAGAGGAGAGAGAAACTATTTTGTGTAGCTTGTATTTCAAATCTGTAAAGAGAAAAATGTCAGGTCACACAGCAAGGAGTGTTCTGTACATGAAAAATGTTTCATGGCGGCAAAAAATTATACATGCTAATAATATATTCGAATTACATGGTGAACTGACACAGATGGAAATATAGGATTTATGGTCCATAGCCTAATTCTCCTAACAGTATCCAAATGAACCAAGAGAACTACATAATATGGTATCTGTAATAGCAATCTACCTAGTCTTTTCTGGAACTCATCGGATTTTGGTTCATGTCTTGATGTATTAGAATGTTGCCAATCCTGCAATAAATCCTCTGGGTCATATTATTTTACATTTCAGACAATTCACAGAACAAATGAATCATCCGCCAACAGCAAACACCAATGCAGATGATTTGTAAAAGAGAACAATAATAAAGACAGTGGCTCCATCTTCTTACAGCCTTTGAGACAAAAACCATTTATAGTGTAGAACATCTGTACAATACAACGAAAGTCTTGGAAATTGGTTACAATTCAGAAAAGCTAACTCATGGTCATTACATAATGCTGTGCCCATGATCCCAGAGCATAAGTGTCATGCAACAATCCATAGCTACAGGAACCAAAAGAGACAATATTCTTGCCTACGTGTTTTTAAGATGACAAAAATGCACTAATGTAATTCAGTGCTGAAGGTCAGATGTGGATGCGACTCATTGACTTTTCAATTTGTTGGCTGAACTGAAAAATCCAAAAGAGAATTTGGTTAGTTTCAAGCTGAAACTGATTTTTTCTCATCAGAATGAAAAAACAAACCCACTTCATTCAGATCAAACAAATGTCCATTCGAAACAACATTTTTGAAATGATTGGTGTCAAAAATGTCAAAACCAAACATTTTGGCAGTCCTGAAAAAAATTCAGGTTTTTTTTCAGATGAAACTATTCACTGAACTCAACCCAAATTCTCAAATAGTTTTAGTGCCCCGCAAAATGTATTTTTCAGCATTTTTCACTGAAAAGAGAATTCATCTAGCTCTAATAGTGACCTTGCAAATTCAACCTGTTCCCCTATTATTGCTGAAGGGTATATATTCACACATTTTTAAGACTAGGAGAAACCATCGAGGCTGGCTACATAATGCATTCCATAGAATTACCGCTAGTAATTCCTGCAGCAAAACCTATAGCATGTGGTTGAACTAGAGTATGTCTCTGAGAAAGATATCCAGTCCTAATTTAAAGGCTACAATAGATAGAAAATCTACCACAGCCCTGGTAAATAGTTCCAATGGTTAATAACTGTTACAGTATAAAAAATGTATATCTTATTTACCGTTTGAATTTCTCTAGCTTCAACTTGCAGCCTTTGGGGCTTGTTATGTCTCCGTCTGCCAGCTTTCAAATATGGTTGGAGGTAAGCAATAAATGCAACTTTTCATTAATTTTTTGCAATTTTGTTCCCCCTTTTAAACTCCATTTGATATTGAAAATGAGCCCACTTCAAGAGAGTTATATTGGCCAAAACCAAGCTATTCAGCTGGGAGACCCAAACAATACAATATAACAGAAGCGGTGTATAAAGGCACTTGGAAAATGCAAATGGAAGGGAGAGGGGAAGAATGTAAAGTTCTAAAAGGGACATAAAGCATAAACCAATTCCTGGGAACTGCTTGGAGTGGAAATTGTCGCATTGTTAAAACTTAATGTTTGAAATCTGAGTTTCAATTTGAGTAGTAACTGCTGTTAATGCACATAATGGAGTAAACCTAGAGCAGGTGAGGTACAAATAAGGCTACTTAAATCAATTTCTGCTCTCAGCTACACCAGTAATGGAGTTACTCTGGATTTACACTAGTGTAAATGATATCATCATGTGCCCCTCGTAACTCCTGATTTATCTGGATAGCACCTTGCACACTTTGGGGAGCTACATAAATATTAATGTTACTATCCTGTTATTCTTTTGATGGCCTTTATGTAACATTACTGGTTGTACTGAAGAATTTGGGATTAACTCTGAAGACATATGTTGCTGATTGGATTAGACTTCAAAGGGGTGTTGCCTAACACAAAATTTTAAAAGAGGCTTTAAAAAATGTGCGGTGTTGATATATAGGTTCTCTTCCTTTGAACATCAACAAACAGCAGACTTTAATATTACTTAAATACGTCAAACAAATGCAAAGGGTTCCTTGCAGTGCTCCTGCTCTGTATTCAGGAAACCACATGGGGAGGTTTTCAAAAGACAGGGGACTTTCTGGTGATCTTATGAACAGCCCCGTTTTTCAACTCCTTTCCCAGTTTTCCACTATAAAGCCCCATCCCATTACACAACCAGAAGAGGGCAAGCCATGTAGACGAAACTGTAATGTACTGTCCTCCAAAGGGCAAATATTAAAAAGCAGGATCAAACCTGGAAAATTGACCAGAGAGAAGAATAAATGTTAAGCTTTCCTAGAGATGAATGTAACTTCTAGCCAGAGCTGTTACACAGGCACCAACCACATTAACCTCTTAGGGTATGTCTTCAATACCCGCCGGATCAGTGAGTAGTGATCAATCTATTGGCGATCAATTTATTGCGTCTCATCAAGATGTGCTCACTCGATCGCCAAAGGCACTCCCATCAACTCCGGGACTCCAGCTCGCCAAAAGGCGCAAGCTGGAGTTGACGGGGAAGCCTGCTGCCGACTGCTGCTGCTGTGAGGACAGCAGGTAAATCGGCCTAAGATGCGCCAGCTAGAGCTATCTTATTTATGTACCTGAAGTTGCATATCTTAGGTCGAACCCTCCCCCTAGTGTAGACCAAGCCTTACTAAGCCAAATCAGTGCAGGTATTCAACGATTGCAAAGCATCTTCCTTAAACACCATCTTCTATTATAAGTTATTACTTCTATGCTGGGTCAAGGCCAAGTACTAAACAGGGGTGGTTATTATTTCAACTCTTACATTAAGTAGACCTTATTCAAGAGATTAGATCATTTAGAACTGGGCCCCAAAGGAATATGGGATACATAGTCTATATATAGCCTATATAAAGTCTATATATAGTAGGCCAGATAGGTCCTGGCCTACTATGTATATAGACTTTCTATTGGGGAGGGTAAGAACAGAGGGTAAAATGTCAGTGTTTGTTTGTTTCCTGAGAAGTCTGGGAATATCAAGCAATTGGGAGTCAGTTTTGTTGAACAAAAATGTTATAGCAGAAATGCCCAAAACATTTTGAGTTAGACTGTGCCCTTGTAGCCGAGCTCTGCACTGGGGACAGTTTGAGGATCATAGTGCCATGGTGCATTTTGGTGGGGGAGAAAGGTGAATAATTGTGATTCCAGAGCTTAATCTTTTAAGTTTATGGTACCTTAGTTTCCCTGTTTGTAAAATGGCAAGTAATAACACCCATGTTTGAAAAGTCCACTGAGACTTTTGAAAAGTGCAAAAAGGCACTATAGAGCAACAAAGTAATTATTTATACACTTCCCTTTCAGGCTTGTGCATTTACTTTAAACATTGCTACGCTCCCAGTCCATTTAGTTTCCTTTTTGTCTACAATTATGCCCAAGTTGGAATACAGGTCATCTCTAGATAAATGTCATTCTGTGGTGCATGTAGATTCACACTGATGGAGAGGCATAACAGAATGAGTATGGAGGACCAGACTCTCTCCTCTGCGCATCTTTAAAATCCAAACAGGTTTCCCCAAGATCCTTGCCAGGGGATACTGCCAAGGAGTCATTCTGCATCAGTGAACTTCCCAGCTGGCCCACCCCACTTAATTCTACAATTTTACAAAAGTTGCAATTTGAAGCCCAAGTCAATTTTTATAAATCTGTAAATTTTACCGAAAAACCCACTGTGATGAATTTGCTCCAAACTACCCAGAACTTCTCTTACTTCTCTTCTAAGGGAATCTTGCAATTTTCAGGCCAAAATGAATTTCCCAAGATAAAGTTATAGGGGAAGCTACTTGAGTCCCTGCCTACGGGCGGCTTGCTGCCTCCCAAAAACTGAGTGCTTCTTTCAGCGCTTGTGCATTTGTGTGGTATTTGCAGGAGAGATCTGAGCTTGCAGCTGGCTTTCTTTTCTTTTTTCTCTCTTAGTTACAGTAAGTTTGAACACAATGAGAGATCAAGGGGAGATCCAGAATTACGACACCTGTTAGGCTGCCAGACGTCTCCCATTTTTATACAGTTGTGTAAACAGGAACATTACTTAAGTTCACAATTGGTTGAAAAAGACGTCCGGCTTTTATCTTGCAGAATCCTGCTGTGGGACAAGGAAAGCGCCAAAAAATCAATTTTCCACAGCTGCTTCAAAATCCAGGATTTATTTTTATAAATGCACTCTATTTTATCAGCTATTTTAGATCAAATATCCACGTGGATCCAAATTGGTGGTGGCCATTGCTTAACCTCTTCCTTTCGGAATCATACTAAGCAGGAGTTAGTAATTAGCTAGGTACAAGATGCTGGTCAAAATCTGGCCCAAGATGTTAGTTGTGACTGATAAAAGCAAGGAAACATCAACCTTTTCCCTTCTCCTCCACTGTGGTACTTTGGGTCAGTATTTTCAAAAGTCTTTTTGAAGTGCAGGTAGGCACCTAAAAGGATTTCCAGAAGTGCCCAGGCATCTAACTCCCATTGATTTTCAATGGATTAGATAGTATTAAAGTTAATAGTAACTGTCATTTTGGGGAGAAAGAGAAATTAGTTGTGGTGGGCTGGAGCTGTCATTGTCACCATTAAAATCCAATCCTGTTTCCAAGAAGGCAAAACAAGACAAACACATACAGGGGAGAGAAAACAGCAGCAAACACAGAAAATGCAGCTTCTGTCTCTGATTCTGTGTTGATTCTCATTTGCAGTCTCACAAGCCCATCACACAGTCTTACCAGCCACTCCAAGACCTGGCAAACTTGTACCAGCATCAAGCTGCTTACAGCATTGCTTTTTTAGTTGCCTCCAGTCAGAGGCTTACAGCAATGTTGTAAAAAATGGAGTTTTGGCCAGCTAAGTGAGACTCTTATTAGACAGAAGGCAAAAGATGAGGGATAGAAAAGGGTAGAAATAAGATGGGGAAGGAAAAGACACCTTGTTGGGGGAGGAACAAAGGGAAGCAGGAAGCAAGAGGGGATGTATAATCAACATTTCACATCCCACGTGGTGTTTGGGATGCAGCCAGACCTGGCAGAGGTGGCACTATCATCTGGGTCTCTCTCTGACCCCCTCTGGTCAAGACTTCTCTCAGGAGCAGGCTGATGAATGCGTAGAGTCCAGGAGATAGTTGGGATGGCACCCATGATGGGGTTGCTTGCTCCAGTAGCCACTTTTTTTCTCCTGCTGAAGGACCCCAAATGGGAGTGGAAAAGCTCGTCCCTTCATTATTTTGTCCACAAATTAGCCCTAATTCCCCACACACCAGTTCTGGTCCATTAACTGCCAGTCCCGCATTTCTTTTGTTTATCAGGCATGACCTAAATGAGTTACACCCATAGGCCATTTTATTTGGAGTAATTCAGTATTGCTGTCTCCTTTTTGCACCCTTTCCCATCAACCGTTGTCCTTACAGGTTATTGCCACACTTCATTCACTCACATCTTACAGTTAAGCTCACAGTTAGGATAATTGTTGTAGGCCCATTTATCACAACAGGCCTCTCTGATTGTTGAAGCTGCAGAAGGGGAATTGTTGCCACTTAAGGCAGCTGTGATTTATGTGGCAATGTGCAAATTGTAGCTTAACTTATGCTGCCCTGAAAAAGGAAAAATACAGAGTAGAGCAACTCGTCTCCCAATTCCTCCCTTCTTCTGCCAACCAGGTCCTTCTGAGTTCCATTAGAGCCTCAAAATTCATGCAAGGGACTTGTGCAAGCTGGAGGGATTGTGAGGAGCATGCAGCATAGCTGATGTCCATGCGGCCCATTGTCCCCCATCCCATGGGCTCCCTTCCATAGTGTGCAGCAGAAAGAAGCATCAAGGTCTCCTTCGGTCGTTCATGAAGACAGAGTTTTCCTGGCCTTTGATCTAGGATGACCAGACAGCAAGTGTGAAAAATCTGCACGGGGGGAGGGGTAATAGGAGCCCATATGAAAAACAGCCCCAAATATCAAGAGTGTCCCTATAAAATCAGGCTATCTGGTCACCCTACCTTGACCCGGCTGTTTTGTGTAGCACCTATGTCAACTTGAAAGGGGGAAATCTGAGGTTAGCCTAGGCACAAAGTTCAGCTACAGAGCCACAACATACTCAGGGCTTAAAGTGGTCTGAAAAAACGGGAGCTCCGTTGTAATCTGGGAACAGCTTCGATTACAGAATGCTGGACGTGCCCCCTTAGCAACTTGATTTTTAAATGCGTGTATTTCCTGGTCTGCAACCCCCTGTGGCTTCCCTCTCCTCCACCCTACACACACACGTTAAGCACAGAACATACATCCCCAGAGATCAGGGGTTGTGGTTCAGGGCCTTAGATCAACAGGTGCCAGCTTCAAAATGGAGATCGCATTCAGACTGAAACTTCCAAGAACTAGGGAGGTGTTCGGAGCCAGAGTTCTTCTTCAGAAAAAAATGACAGTGCCATATAATCGCATACTGGGGGTCATGCTGTAGAGGTGAGGTGGTACATTACGGGCACATGGAAGCAGTCTTGAGAGCCGTACTTCGATCCTCACTGATATCCATTGGACTCTCCCCTTTCTAATGGGAGGCATGGATCCCTGAGAGGAACTCGCAACGGGAGTGCTGTATTTGTTCACACATTAGTTCTTTGTGTCAGTCAAATTCTCAAGCCTTTAAGGTGTGAGGGTGAAATGTTAAACCTGTGCAAAGGTCAGCTTTACCTGGGGCTACTCTAGAAAGGAATTATAGCAGAATGATGAATTGCCTAGAAGTGTCTGCATGTTCAAACAAACTAGAAACTATTAACCTACACCCAGAACAATGCAATAGAAGAATTCACCTTTTGAGCCTGTTTTCCACTAGAGCAGGTTAGTTGCAGAACAGATCTGTTCTTCTCTGATATTTAAATCCTAGATTCCCTGCCTAGGTTCAAAATATCCTGCAATCAGGCCTATGTGGCTGGATTCTTGCACTTAGTCAATGGAATTCCGAAGTCTATCCATGTGGATCTAATTGCAGGATCAGTGCCATAAAGCAGTTGCATGTTTATATTTCTGTTGTTTAACAGACAGGTTGTGTAGGGAATGGGAAGATAGTTCTTTGCTCCTTTTTAACAATATCTTGATGAAAGATTGTTTAATAATCAAATGCACATAAAAACAGCAAGTTACAGGACATAACTGTAACAGACAGAAGCAAAACATACTAAAAAGCAAAGAACTATAAGTCTATGTAAGAAATTGAAATAGAAATATTTATAAGCCTACGTTCTCCAAAAGACCTAAAACCAACTCTCTCCCCCCACAATCAGGATGTCTGATGTTTCCCACCATAGAAACATGGTTTCTTTAATTAGATTGCTTTTTCAACAAAGGAATTGAGCTGGTGCAAAAATCTAATTTTGTTGAGATGGCTCAGAGTCTGGAATTATACATGCCCAGATGACACACTTGAATACTCCATGTGATCTACAGTCCTGACCTGCAGAAAGATGGAGTTTTTAATTTAATGATTTTACAGCCCCAGGTCTCCCACACTTATCTGGATATGAGCAGACCTTCACTCACCTCTTAGCAAGTTAGCAACCTAAAGCAGACCAGACTGGCTCTTTGTGGGAGGGAGGTGGGGCAGAGACGCTTCTTAAAAGAATTATTTTTGTTATTTGCTTTCCTTAGTAATCCACTAGTGTCAAACATCTGGGATTCATCATATGTTTTCTGATGACCATCATGAGTCTCAGATTCAAGCTAACTCAGCAAATCCCTACGGGCCCAGTAGTTACTATACAATGTCAGATTATCTAAATAGACGGCAGTCTGAGATGCTGTGTATGCAGCTTATATTCAGCCCATTTGGATGTACCAGAACCACAGGGTAAGTAACATCAGTGTTTACATGTTCTGTATAGGACTTTGGTGTGTGACTATCTAAGAAAGTTACCTTATAGCACAGCACTAGCTAGATCTGATTGATCTAAAGTATTAGTGCATGGTAACACACCCAGTAGCAGCCATGACATACTTCTAATTTCCAAAATAAAAACTCAGTCAATTTCTTGGAAATTGAGTAATATTTAAAATTTCTAACTAAATTATGCAGAAGAAAGTAAACTAAGTGTTTTCTTAGTGTATTATACATGAAACTAATTTCATTTGAGATTGGATCTGGACACAGGAAAAAGAGTCTTTGGACTGGGCTACACTGGGGTGGGAGGGTAGCTCCTTGTTTAACTGGAACCTGGAGCAGCAAAGATCTGAAAGGAAGAATCTATCACATTTAAGGTTCTACGCACCTGACATCCCTGAAAAGTGGAATTATTTACTGTGCTGATACTCTTCCTGGATGTCATTTATGGGGAAATTTTCATGCATGCACATACAAATCTTGTGAGTTACTGTATTTCACGGACTTAGTTCCTAGGTCAGATTCTGAAGGTTTTGAGTGCAACTTTATATTTCTCTGCTAGTAACTCACTATGGGCCAGATCTGCAAAGTCTTATCCACCATAACTCTATTTTCAATTTATTGGGACTAACTCAACGTGAGTCAAGTTACACAGTTATTTTTGCAGGATCAGGCCATATGACACACTGTCTAACCGGAGCCAAACACTGGCATTTCTTGCTAGATGAAAGTGCTGCTAGGAAGGTAATTCAGCTGACTTCAAACACCAATGATGATGTTTGAGTCAGTCATCACTAACATGTTTAGGTTTTAGAAAGAAAAAACAAACAACATTTTCTGGTCAAACAGAAATGAAGTAAGCTGTCACTGAGGCTTTCTAAAAGAGAATTTTATATAATTTATTCTTCTGTACACACAACTGGCTTGCTATGATCTTATAACTCAACTCATTTCTCTCGTGACCCATGGCAACCTTCGGATCAAAAGGATTACTCATGACTCATAACTTACCTTGGCGAAATGTAAACACAGGGCTTTAGGTTAAGTAATCTAGGCCGTAATCAATAAAACATTTAAAGTGACAGCAAAAGGAGGAGCGTACAGCCAAGGGAAGTTCTAAAGTCATGCTATGTAATATTAATGCCTGGTGCCAGAATTCTTAGATGGTCCCATTTCTGGCATTAAAAGGTGCAACAACGATAGTCAACATCAAGGGGTTAGTGTGTATTTTATGCCCACGAGTACAGTCTCATACAACTGAATAATGTCCTGTTCCGTAATGGATCTATGTCTCTTTCTCTCCAGGAAGTCCAAGCAATTACCCCTGTACCATAATTAGGTGAGCATAACCTCACATTTAATGAGCTTGTTTAGGTCTTGTGTTTTGTGGGCCAGATTTTCAGATGTGTCCACCTAAATCAGATATCTAAATCTCAAATTTAGATAGAGTGGGAAAAGGTTTCCCCTTAACTCTTAACTTTAGATAGAGTGGGAAAAGGTTTCCCCTTAACTTTGTGGAACCTACTGCATCCTTAAAGGTTAAGTGCATAGGAGTTGTTCAACACATTTTTGCTCATGTGTAGAGCAGTTAAAATGTCTTGATCATAATATCAATCAAAATAGTGTGCATTAGGCTGAGTAGTGGTCTGAGTACAGGCCTTGGACCCAAGCTTCTAAATCCTGAATGTGACACTTACAGCCTCTGGAGCTTTGGGCAAGTCCCCAACCTTTTACTTCTGTTTCTCCCTATTTAAAATAAAGTCAATGAAGCTATGCTGATTTATCCCAGCAGAAGTCTTTTTATTTGTCTGTAAATTGCCATGCAGATATATGGCACTGTAGAAGTAGTAAATAGTAATACTAAAATAAAAATAGATAATAATGGTTCTTATAGGAACAAATCGTTCTTTAGATTAGTTATCATTTACATTACATTACATTACATTTACATTAACAGAGAGTCTGAACAAATATATTTTCCCTCAAAATTTTGCAATACAATTTATGAACAAAAGGCATTTCAGCTATACTATATAAAATAGCTACAATTTTTCTCCTCCAAACTAGAAAGCCAAATTTGTATCTGGCTTTTATTCATGCTCAGTGTAATGAAAAGAACCAGATTATTCTAGCATTAAAAACCCTTCTTTGGTGTGAATTATCTTAGATAATTCAGAGGGAAGGTGACATGATTTACATCAGTATATACAGTTAAAATGTTCTATACTGCAAACCATTAGTGAAGAAGGAGGGAGGGCTTATGAGGGGGAGTGGAGAGACTGCACTGTTATGACAGAATAAAGAATTTCTGGAGATGCAAGAAGATATAATTCCATCAGCAATTATAACTTTTCTCTGTGCACTATTGACTATTCCTCACTGATTGTTGTTATATGCCAGCAACTTTTGTACAGAGAAACTGGGCAGATTGTACTTAAATGATTAAATTATGTACCATATGGAGGCATGTGGCCAGGGGAGAGGGGGTTTGCAGCTGACCAGCATTCTCTGCATTATTCTGCCTGCATAAAGCCTCAACTATAGAATAAGGTTGTTAAGGGTATTGTCACAGGTCTGAGGCTCAGCGGCATCCTGTACCAGACTCAGCCCACCTTCCCAGGTGAAGAGAATAAATCCTAGGGAACATGGTAGAGGCATGTGACTTGAAGCCTGGCTTGCTGGGATATAAAGGGCAGCCTAAGCTCGGAGAGGAGAGGAGAGAAGACAAGACGACGACACGACGATGATGACGACGACGACGACAGTGGGGAGGCTCTCTTTAGCACCCCAGGCAGATGGCTTGGGAATTCAACCCTCTAGGGAGCAGGCTAAGAAGGGTGGAAGCCAGTCTGAGGAAGGAAAGCCTCAGCAGAAGGGATTAGAAAGTAAATAAAATGAGGAATACTTGTGGCACCTTAGAGACTAACCAGGGATTAGAAAGAGCTGCCTTAGCTCCCAGGCAGGGATCTGCAGAGAGCACATGGACTCCTGCAGGAGAAAGGGCCTGGCTTACCTGCAGAACAGTTTCATTCTGAGAAATAAAACTCAGTCCCTGAAGAAAAGGGACTGAAATCCTGATGCTGTTGAGAGTGGGTGTTGATACTGTGGCTGGTGAGCTGGGCTGCAAGCTTACAGCTAGAGATAGTCCTCTACCTCTGTACCCAGTTCTGATGCCTCCTATTGGAATTGAGGAGGGGAACGGTTCTAAAGGCAGTACATGCCCTCCCCTGTCTTCTTCTGAACTCAATACAGGACATGGTCTTAAAAAGCTTATTCACATAAAAGTCCCCTTGACTTGATCAGGGCTACTCAGGTGAGCGAAGATTACTGTATCGGTCCCACTGAATAGAAGAGAGGAGACCAGTTAGAGAGCACTGAGTAAGCCCAAGAGAGCAGAGGAGCTGAGGGAAGGGAGTGTATGTGGAGTAAAACCAAGTAACCCAGTGTTTAAAAACATGCATGTGGTACGGTGTCATGCCTATTGGAGGCTCTCAGCATTTTCTTCTTCAGCGTAATAAGATACAGACCATCTAGGAGCGGGTTGGGATGTATGTGTATCTTCATGCAGCAGATGCTGCTCTTTCTCTTTGGCACAGCCCATATTGACAATTGTGGTATAGCGACACAGGGTCATGAATAAGACTGGGAGGTTGGGAACATCTCTGTTTTCTGCTACCATCATAGTGCTAATTCAGGGACCCAATGAACTGATGTAGCCACTGCTCTCCTGTGAGAGACACACCAGGACCCAAACTGCTTAGCCAAGAGTTTCAAAGGATTTTTTTTTTTAAAGATGCCTCAGGAAAATCCTTATGACTCATTTCTTTTTTTAAAATCATTTTTGAAAACTGGTCATTTGTTTTGTAATAGGTGTTTGAAGTCTTTGAATTTACCCATTGGGCATCTTTAACTCTCTTTTCTAATCTCCTAATAACCTGAAATTAAGTCCCCAGTAATTCATCTTGTTATGAAACAATATTGGAGAGATTATAAATTTTAGCCTGGATTAGACACACTTCAAATAGACTCTTTATAATTGGGATGTAAATCTCTAATCTCCCAAAACATCTTTATAATAGTTTTGACAACCTGGATTTAAGTCAGGTAATGTGGGAGGGGAGAATTTTAAGAGTGACCAAGGAAGCAAATGTTATGTTTCTGTTTTTCAAATAATTGTAAAGTTCCTGTAGTTTTAACCCCCCAGGGGTGAAGAGATTGGCAGGTGAACTGGGAAGCCTGAATGACAAATACAGAATTGGGCCCTGATTCTGAAATATATCCCTATCCAGAATCACAGGCCTAAGTTCCATTGGAGTCAATGGACCTTAAACAGGGGCTTGAAGTTAAGCATGTGCTTAAGCAGTTTCTGATCAGGCCCTTACAAACATAAATGGCATGTACTCTTGACTTAATGAAGATACACTTATTATTTTGACCTCTATATACATATTTTTAGCAGCTGTGAACCTCCCTCAGTCCCCAGCGATGTTGGTGAGGATTGCAAATAGTGTCTGAGCACAGGAGTGGAGAATGTACTAAACTGCTCATTAGACAAATTCTTCCTACATTACCACAGTCTCCTGTCGCTTCACTTCTGCCCTCCTCCCCCTTCAAGTCAGCCCTGTCAAAAAAACCCAGACATGTCCAGGGACAGAATGCAGATTGGGATTTAAAAGCAAGACGATTTAAGCAGCTCTCCACAACAGAAATATCCCAAGTACACAGGAGTCCTAACAGCCATATGTAGGGGGCAGAACTCCCTCTAGAAGAGGATAAAGCCTCTAACCATTATGTTTGACTGCTTTTTTGTTTACTCGGTTGTTTTTAATGATGCTCACTTGGTCAAAGGAGCCTGCCAAATTTGGAGAATAAAAAAATAAATAAGAACCCAATAGCCCTCCAAGCCTTTGCTCACTAGTTGAATTTTCACAGCCCTAAAACAAAAATATTTCTCCATGGGCTTGCAATGCTTCCTCCTAAACCAGCTTGCAAGAATTTATTATCCCGATGTGCAAATCTTTGAAACCATGATTGTGCGGTAATAATTTCTAAGCACTGAAATTCATGAGAGGCTGTAATGTAATGCTGAGTCTATCCTATTATGGTTTTAATTGGAACATAGATTTTATGTGTTATTAGATTAATGTTACTGTCTCTCTTTAAGCTTAATGCCATATGAATAGCTAAAGCCCCCTAATGACTGTGTAATTTATTGTCCCTATAGTTATGGCATTAAGCTACAAGTCACCTAATACTTGCAAACATTGTAAACTCCAGTTACAGCTACCCCAATGATCCTTCTGTCAACTGAGCTAAAAATGACTGAATGATAAGGTTAAGTACTGAGTCACATAACACAGTTATCTAGAGCTCAGCACCTGTACTACAGAAAAATGGCCAATAAAGTATGGTTAAATATTATTACTTTGTTATCAAATAGAAGTATAGCAAATAAAACAAGCTTCCAGAATGCCGTTGATCATTCTGATTTTACCAATCTTTTGTGTATATGTCAGGTCTGTCCTCATCTACTGCTAAGAGTCAGTCACTGATTCTGAAACTTCACCGATTTTTAAGGCACACAGGACTGGATTTTGGCCTCACATGCACAAGGAGGTGAGAGATGTGTGGATACAGAATCTGGCCCACAGACATCTGAAAATGCACCTTGGTGGGTAACTAGATGATTCAGGAGATTTGGGAACATGATAGAGAGTCTTTCACCTTTAAAGCTCTGGTTCAAATGTAGTAGAGGCCAGTGGAGTCCAAATGGCATGGGAAACTTTTTACAGCTGTTTGATGGCCTTTGCAAATTCAGTTACCGAGCTGCATGAGAACAGGCACTAAAGTCGACAGGCATCTACATCTTAATTTGCATCCTTAATAACAATCTCAGCAGAGAAGCCAAATATTCACCTGGCACAAAGAATTACCTGCTGTTACAAAGCTGTTCCATTACACCAGTGCTGTATATGTTACATGGATAAAGAGAAGCCAGTCAAAGACACCATATTACCCACTAAGCCATGGAGGTGTCTATGAATACTCTCTTAACGGCTCTTGTGTCAAGGCCATCTGTATACCCAGGTCCGTATACTCTGTTGCAAAGGCAGAGAAGTGAGGATTTCTGTTGTGGTATGCAAAGAATTATATAGATGGATTTCCCCCAGTCCTGCTCATAAGAGGTGCCAGAAGACACAGCAGAGAGATACAACTGTACCCTCAACAATTTTTTTCCTAAAAAGTGATCAGATCCAGGGATGAGACTGCCAGTGTCAAGAGCTTGTTCTTTAAGCTAGCATCTACCCTGCCCGGAGAGAGGCATTGAAAACCTACTCCAACAGCAGCTTATCTCCTCAGTTGCTTTTGGTAGCCAGGAAGGACATGGCTTTCATTTGCAGATCAGAGCCCACAGACACTTCAGTCCAACAGCAACCAACACCAGAACAAGCTTAAGAAGAGTCCCCCTGTAAGCTTCTTACACTGCAAATGCAGACAACTTGATTTGAGCTTGAGCAATTTTATCTGCAGAATCACTTTAAAATGCCACACTATGAGAAATGCTCCATTTTTTTGCTGCCTTCAAACCACCAGGAACAGCGGGGTTAATTACCCTTCGGAACAGTTCCACTGACTGGGATTTTGCACAGTTGTTCTTTCATAGCCATGGCATGAGCTTTTTAAAATTCTATATTCTACAACTAGGCAGAGCTGGAATGAGATTTCCAAGAATGACTGTAAGTCCTGGTTAATGCTATTAGCACCTACTAGAAATAGAACGCAAAATAAAAAGTGACTAGAATAGATAGCAATCAAACACCTCGGGATATTCTCTCATACCTTATTTTGGTAGCCTAAACAAAACGCCATTTTTAAAAGGCTTTAGGAGGCTCCAGAGTGCCCTTGGCTTGTTCACAAGAAACTCTCTCGAGCACCTCGTAAATGAAGCTATAAAAGATATGCTTGAAAATCATTAACATATTAGTATTTGCAACTGGTCCTTTTGTAGTCTCCGTTGGTCTCAACTCCGGATGCCAGGCTGTGATCTATTGGGGCATCTCGTAAGGCTGCTGATAGCTTGCATGCCAAAGCATCTAACTGAGGGAAACAGTCATCTGAGAGACAGGAACAGCAAAGCACTTAAGAAAAAACAAGAGGTGTAAAGCAACGAATTGGCAGGCTGGTTCAGAGAGCCTTCCCAGACACAGGTACCAAGAAACACTCCCTTATCCCAGCCTCTGCTAGTCTTTGCCACCATTAATATTAAGGAGTGGACTATTCCTGTTCATGTTCAGGAGAACAAAGGGAGGAAAGATTGTGCCAGGAGACTCCCCCTAACATTTATGCTTCTACAGGGGGATCAGGGCAAACACTGAGGCTTGCAGTGTCAATATTGCATTCCGGATGAATACAAAACTCCCAAAAATCTGATTGTTAGTGGCAGACATGCATCCACTATATTTGGGGTGGGTTTTTTTAAGTAACAAGACCTTTACAAAAACTTTTCATGGGAAACATGTCCAAGCTGAAACATTAGGTTGAGAAACGGTGAGTAGTATCATGGTGCATTTCCTTTCTGATGTCTGAGGCTGTGTGTGAGAGCTACTGTGGAGCTCTTGGGAACTGCTGTATTTGCCTGCACAATCACTAATGTTTCATTTGTTGCTTATCAAGTGCTCTGAGGTCCCTGGGATACAAAAGGGGCTATACACTGTCACTTAATTCTTTTTCCCTTATCTTAGCCTATATATATTAACTGGTACTTGTTTTGGGTTTTTTGGTAGTCCAAAATTCCACAAGAAACAATAATTCTGGAGAATCTTAGCAACAATTTGGGACTTTCATGAAAAAGCCTCTTTTTGAAAGATATCAAGGCCAAATTTACAGGCTACGGTTAGGAGAGTGCTGATAAGGCTCACACCAGTGAGGGCAGGTTAGCTGATTCAAACCTCTGATTGCCCATCAACTTTAGAGCTGGCCAAATCATTCACTGTGAATAATATCCATTGGAAACAGCGGCCGCTCCCCATTAGGAAAACACTGGAGGTTCCTGTCTAACTTTAAGCCCGTGAGAGGTCCCACTGATATCAGTTGAACTCCCCTCAAACGTTGATACATTGAGGCCTGGAGTCTTTTTTTCTGCTTAAGAATTGTCTGTGAATCAATCATCAGTTTTTATTGGTGGAATGTGGGTTTTGTAAGGATTTACCAGATAACTTATGTGACCAGTGAGCTGTTCACTTCAGGAGAACTTTTTCTGGAAAAATCATAAAGCCGTTACGCACGTTTTCGTTGCTGGGTTATAATATGTTAATGAGCAGACAAAGAGAGTTTTCTGGAGTAGTCTTATTGTATAACTGCCTCTTTAATTGTGTCAAGAAGTGTCAAGCACCAAGGCCAAGCACTGCTTTTTATAGCATGAGTGTGTATAAAGCTAAATAAACGTTTCTCTATTTTTCATTCATGATCTGTGATTGGTCACCTCAATGATATGATAAAGCTTCTGCCTCCCCGGTGAGATAACTAAAACGTATTGAATAGGAGAACAATAAATTGTGCACTTCAAATACAGAACCATTGTAGCTAAATTTCTTGACACTTTGTGGATCTGAGAGAAGATACATGTACACCCACTGACCATCCAAGCACTCATGAATAATCAATAAAGTGGCCCCGCAAATAAAAGTGAACGAAACTTGCTAAATTCTCCTGCCTAAATATTCTCAAATCACTTTTTAAATTATTCATCCAGCTCTAATCAACACCCAGAGCCCAAATATCTGAGGACTGCATTTGATTTTTGACTTATTTTCTTTTTGCTTATGTCAAGGCAAATTAGGCGAAGGACGCTGATGAGGAAATTGACCAAACTGTTTAAGGTCAAAAGTGCATTTCATTGAAATGTAATATAATAAGTACAATTTAAACAATGAAAAATCCTATTCACCTCTTTGTTTTCTTGAAATGTTTAGAATTATTTTTAACCTTTCTAATAAATAAAATTGTGCCATTATTTTGTCATACATGTGGATTTCATTAATTTTGGAACATATTCCAGGCATCTAAAATTAAACAGATGTCATCAGCTCCATTTAAACCTCAAATACCCCTTGCAACTAAATCAATTATCCAAGGGTCAGCTGGAAGTTGGAATTTTACAATAATAAAAGTTGAAAACTTTTCCTTAAAACACCAAAAGAAGAAGAAGAAATGCCAATTCCCTGTCCAGACCATTGTTAACTGAGAAATTGAGGTTCTGTTTTATTATTTGGGTGGAGCCAAATAGTAAAAGATCAGGAAGGGTGTTTTTTTTCTAAACTATGGTCCCTGAATGTACTGATTGTTTTGTTTTGGGCAGATATGGAACAAGAATCTCTTCCAACCTTCTAGCTCTGCCATGGGGATGAACAAGAGGAGCTACGAGACAGAGTTTGGTTCTGAAATCTGGTCCCACTCTTCAGAAGAATTTTTTAAAACGTCAAGATCAGGTCTGTGAAAGTGGTCCCTCAGGGAAAAGAGATAAAGGCAGGATCCAGGAGTTCCATATTCTAGCCAACCAATGACTAGATAGGCTTCCTCCTACAGTAGGAACCAGTGGCCAGCTCCTCAACTGCGCCAGAGTTCTGCTCAGTGCAGATGAGGCAGAGGGATGAAAACAGAGAAAAACTGGGATTAAAATATTCAAGGTCATTCTAAATTATGCCCAGCTGCAACAGCTCCTAGAGAGCCATTCCAGAGCCTGGAAACTGGCACAGCACAGCAATGCTCTGGCTACATTCCTCCCTCATGCTGGGACCAGAGAGTGTGGCACACAGCTGACTATACCAGTATGTGATGGGGTAGACTAGGTCCAAAAGCCCCTCAGCTAGAGGCCTCAAGGTTCTGCTACATCCATCCCAGGAAAAGAACAGTGGAGAGGTCCTCCAAGTGACCTAGAGTAGTTGCAAGAAAGCAACCAATCAGAGAGGTTGTGGGAATGGCCAATCAGGAGCCAGGAGGGCCATATAAAAGGAGCTGCAGAACAGTTGCTGCTTGAAGCTGGAGAAGAAAGGACTGTATGCCAGGCTGGCTGGAAGAGCAGCAGGACCAAAGACAATCTCCTGGTGAGGAGCAAGAGGCTCTTGGCTGGCTGCTAGCACTACTTAAAGACTGAGTCCAGGGAGGGCTAGAGAGACACCACCAGCGGGGTACTGAAATAGGACCAGGTGGACTCTATACCCCAGAAGGGGTCTCCTCTGGTTCACATACAGACTGCGTTTGACTAGGCTGGAGGACTGAGTTGCTGAAAAAAAACCCTAAGAACCACCGAAAGGTGTCACCAGAACTTAAAGAATGCAGACACACCCAATCAGAGATGGTGTTCACAAGAGGTAGGTGCCAACCCCATTACACAATGACTATAACTTGGACATTCCACTTCACTTGGGGGAGTTCCATGTAGTATCATCATCTGTAAATCTTTTAGGCAATAAGTTAGTTTTGAACGACCAGAGAGGTGCAAAGCACCCTTAGTGGTTCACCTGAGCATCTGCACCCATGCTCCAAAGGATCTGACACATTTCTAGCCATAATAAATCCCTCTCTCTAAGTGTGATCAGAGTCATAAGGAGGGAGAAAACCTAAAGTATTTTTGACACAATTAAAAAAATCTATACAAGTAAAGTCTGCTCTGTTATCCCATGTAAATCCAGAGTAAATCCAGTAAAGTCAGTGGGTTGTCTTTGGCCCCACTAAGTCCCCTGTGCACCACTAACCTAACAGGACAGCGGGGGATCCCCCTCTCTGTGGAGAAATCTTTGGTTAGCTATGTCAGCAATATGTCACCCCTCTCCCACAGTGTGTGTCAGGTGCAATATATGGGTAGGACATGGGTAGGGCATGGCTGGATTATGTTTAATTATGTTTAATTCCAGTTTAATTCCAGTCATTCCAGGTTAGCACATGGGATGAAATGGCTCTTAGCTGTCCCTGGACTGAGGAGAGTTTGTGTGCAGAAAGCTAAACCACCTCCTCCCTCTCCCCATAAGGTGCACTGAGTGCCAATTCACTGTACCTGAATATCTGGCATAGTGAGTTATTCCAGATTACAAGGGTGTATCTTGAGACCAAACACTGAATAGTCAACTATCAAGATTTCTTTCAAAACAAGGTGTTGGTTTTTGGTTTGCGGAGCAAAAGGGATACATGAAAAATGCTTTTCCTTTGTAACTTGAGAGGCTTAATTTAGTTCTTTTACAATACTGCAGATATCTGCAAATTGTACCAAAGTGTTGCTTGCCCTAAAATAGATCATCCTACCTAGAGGTGAGGATTGCTAAATTGTGCAGTAGAAAAATTAATACTGTATTGTACAAAAAATATTATCATGACTTTAAAATCCCACTCTCAGAGGTTGAAGATCCATATTAAATATCCTCCAACAAATATAGAAATGGAGAAGAGGGCTTATATCTAGGCAAGAAAATTAAATATGGCACATTGACAATCACGGTTTAGCATTTCCTTGGATATACAGTGGCTTAGGCGCCAGATCTGACATACCCTAAACTTTCTATAAATTATAAGAGATCATTTAGGTGGGTGCATAACTGGTTGGAAAATCATTCCCAGAGAGTATTTGTCAGTGATTCACAGCCATGATGGAAGGGTGTAATGAGCAGGGTCCCGCAGGGATCGGTTCTGGGTCTGGTTCTGTTCAATATCTTCATCAATGACTTTGATAATGGCATAAAGAGTACACTTATAAAGTTTGCAGATGATACCAAGCTGGGCGGAGTTGCAAGTGCTTTGGGGGATAAGATTATAATTCAAAATAATCTGGACAAACTGGAGAAATGGTCTGAAGTAAACTGGATGAAATTCAATAAGGACAAATGAAAAGTACTCCACTTAGGAAGGAACAATCAGTTGCACACCTACAAAATGGGAAATGAATGCCTAGGAAGGAATACTGCGGAAAGGAATCTGGGGGTCATAGTGGATCACAAGCTAGATATGAGTTAACAGTATAACACTGTTGCAAAAAAAGCAAACATCATTCTGCGATATATTAGCGGGGGTGTTGTAAGCAAGATACAAGAAGTAATTCTTCTGCTCTACTCTGTGCTGATTAGGCTTCAACTGTAGTATTGTGTCCAGTTCTGGGTGCCACATTTCAGGAAAGATGTGGACAAACAAAGAACAACAAAAATGATTAAAGGTCTAGAAAACATGACCTATGAGGGAAGGTTGAAAAAATTGGGTTTGTTTAGTCTGGAGAAGAAAAGACTGAGAGGGAACATTATAACAGTTTTCAAGTCCATAGAAGGTTGTTACAAGGAAGAGGGAGAAAAACTGTTCTTCTTAACCTCTGAGGATAGGACAAGAAGCAATGGGCTAAATTGCAGCAATGACTGTTTGGGTTGGACATTAGGAAAAGCTTCCTAACTGTCAGAGTGGTTAAGCACTGGAATAAATTGCCTAGCAAGGTTGTGGAATCTCCATCATTGGAGATTTTTAAGAACATGTTGGACAAACACCTGTCAGGGATGGTCTAGATAATACTTAGTCCTGTCTTGAGTGCACAGGATTGGACTAGATGACCTCTTGAGGTCCCTTCCAGTTCTATGATTCTATGATTTATAAAATATATAATATTCAGTTTGGCCTACCTGAAAATTGCAATAATCTGGTCATACTGCATGCTCTGGGTCCTTGGTTGGCAGAATAGATGTACGGATTTCTGGGGCACTTTGAGCCTTATCCAAAGCTCAAAGTCCTTGGCCTCCTGAAGGCTGTTAGCAGGGGTCAGGGAGCCTTCACACTCAACCAGCCTCGCTGCCCACATGAGTTTTGCCAGTGACTCCAACGGGAATAGAATTTAGGGTACAAACCAGAATGATGAACAATGGGCAAAAATTCCCTAAAATAACCTAGTTCATGGCCAGGAGTAGGGGACCTGCTTTGAATGGAGGAGGAATTCATATAAACAATCTCCCTGCCCACCCAGCCCCCCATCCCTGCACATAAACCCTCTTGGTTTGCCTCAGTTTCCTCCCTGGCCAACACTGCTCAGGAAGTAGAAACTAGCACAGTCTCTGAAAATCCCTGCACCACTCCTGTGAGGGGACAGACGGATCCAAGACAGATAGTTGTTTTGTATTTATAACACTAAAAAAAAAAAGTCACACTGCTAGGGGTGGCGGTCCATGGAGGGTCCTTTCTGCTCTGATCCTTGGTGAGAGGCAGCTCCTGCATGAAGGGAGGGTGCAGGCGTTTAGTCAGCGGTGCTATTGCAAAGGAGCACTTACCTAGCCTAGTGAGTGGGCCTCTATCCTCTTCCCCATAAATTACCATTTGCGACATGGAGGAAAACCACCAGCCTTATGGGCCCTCTTGTTCTCATCAGTGTGGGTGAGCTCAGTTTTGGAGCTTTCAGCCAAGGGGAGGGCTTCGGGTGCATTTCCCCTTTAAGACCTTTCCCCGGCTAGTTGACTGAAAGTGAAGAACCTGCCTTCCTAGGTTGCTGAGGATTATTGTCCTTGTGCTGGACGGAATCAGTGACTTTGCCCTTGGGAAGGCAGCAGACATCCCGACAGGCAATTTCCTCTCAGAACAGGTAGCAGCTTAGATGGCTATGGAGTCTGGAAAGATCCTAGAAACTCTGTGAGCTACTCAACCAAGTGTATTTTTAAAAATATTCTTGAGATTGTCCCTTTGAGGGGACAATCTTTGTCTGTGCCTCTTTGGGGAGGCACAGACAAAGAAAACCAAACTTTGGGACCTCTCCCTTCTTGAGTGGCCAAAGAGTAAGAGAAATTATAGAGAACCTTAAAAGCAACCTGTCTATGTATTTGCTGATATTTCCCAGAGCAGAGTATCTGACAATAGTTTCTTGTCCTGCTCTGTAATCTTCTGATCAAGAGGCCTACAGAATTAGTTTGCACACTCCAGAATCAAAGCCTTGATTGTTGCATGCAATTTTGAAGAGTCAGAATGGGCTTCTTCCCACCATGCCCTGGTCATATTATCAGTCATTTGTTTGTAAATAATCTCAGATAAGATGTAGTTGGGAACCTGTAGCTGCTATAAACATATTCCAAATATTCCTACCAATACAATAACAAGGCCTGCTGACAATATTTTCCACTCGATTTGGCAAATGCTGCTTCAGAAAGAACTCACTTCAGTGACTCTGGCTTTCATAGGAAATCAAACATACCTCTTCAGATTTTGATTTTCCATTTTGACTTTTTCATCCACTTTCCTTTGTCTTTTTCAGTTTTAAAAACAAAGGGATTTCTAGGTGGGGAGAGCAATAGCGGCATTCATATTTAATAACTCTTAAATCTTGTTCAACATGTGGCAATTGTTAGGTAGATTTGAGCAGCAATTAAAGAGGCACCTCCGTTCTCTTCAACAACAATACAGACTCTTAAGCGGACTAAAACCATCATATTTTAAGAGCTGAGATCATCCTGAGGCAAATAGAATCAAACTGAACATGGGTCTGTTTTTCATACGGAAGTTTAAAAGTTAAAGTTCACTTTTCTTAAAGTCTTCCATTAAAGAGACGCCAGGTCTGAGGGATCTTTTCAAGTATGCACAGATACCTATATCTTATATAACAACATCTGGGAGATGTAGGGGAGAGGATAATTACTGAAATTCTTTTGCAAATTCCCTTTTTTTAAGATCCTGAGTTAGGGTTCTAAGTAGCCGTGAGAAGTTCTTTTTGGGTTGCCTGATTATACTTGCTACCGACAATTAAAGTATTGTTAGTTTGATTCAGCTCCAGTAGTTCTTAGAGGTCTGATTTGAACAGCTGATAAAGGCCGTGAAAGACAGGAATAAACAGTGATAAAACAACCGAGTGCAGTTTGGCTTTGAACCAAACACGTTAATAAAACTTGCAGTTTATGGAGAGACATCTTTGTTTCCTTTCATAGTGTGGGGGTAGCTGTAAATATCCATAAGAAATCTGGGTTTGGACCTGGGCCCAGATGCTCCAAGAATATCATTTAAGCATTTCAATGGGAGTTAAGCTCCTTAATGCCTTTGAGGATCAGGGCCCTCATTTCTACCTTTATTACAATACAGCTGGCTATTGCAACGGTAGCATGCTGCATCGTAACTTGAGGTTACTTTAGCACAGTTATGTGTATTCCCTTTATCCTCTTTTTATAACATTCATGTGAGTAGAAGAACAGAGTGGGTGTGTATATGATGACAACTGAATTAAGAGAGTAGCAGTAGGATGAAGGTCTAGTGGATTGGCTCTTCACTAGTATTCAGAAGAAGTGGGTACAGGGCCCAGTTCATCTAAAAGCTTCTTGGCTGACCTCAGGCAATTCTTTTAATCTATGCTGTGTTTCCATTCTCCCTTTATAACATGCAGATAATATGTCCTGATCTGATAGGGGTGTTATGAGCCTAAAACCCATCATGATTTTAAGGCACTCAGCTGTTACCCTGTTGAGGGCCTAAAGAGAAGAACTAGAATAGAACTTGATTCCATATAGTGCATTCTACATGCACAACACTTAGTGGCTCTCAACCTTTCCATACTACTGTACCCCTTTCAAGAGTTTGATTTGTCATGCGTACCCCAAGTTTCACCTCACTTTAAAACTACTTGCTTACAAAATCAGACATAAAAATACAAAAATGTCACAGCACACTCTTACTGAAAAATTGCTTACTTTCTCATTTACATCATAGAATTATAAAATAACTCAGCTGAAATATAAATATTGTACTTACATTTCAGTGTATAGTATATAGAGCCGTATAAACAAGTCATTGCCCGTATGAAATTTTCGTTATACTGACTTCACTAGTGCTTTTTATGTAGCCTGTAATAAAACTAGGCAAATATCTAGATAAGTGGATGTACCCCCTGGAAAACCTCTGCATACCCTCAGGGGGTTCACGTTTCCCTGGTTGATAACCATTGCTTTAGAAAAACCTCTGGAATGGGAGAACAGTAATGTACTGGCAGTGTAAATTCATCTCCCCAGGATAATCCTATCCCCAGTTTTGGACATTACACTGTGTTTTAGTGGGTGAGGGAACACTGAACACAATGCCAGAGCTATGTGCTACCCTTCCCTTTTTGAAAACTGACTTGGCTTCTATGACTTCTGTCTAATCCAAAGATGGATAGAGCTGGGCAAACCATTTGGAGTGAAACATTTTCCTGTGAGGAAAATGGTTTTTCGTTGAAATCAAAATTTTCCTCAGGAAAAGATCAATTTCAGTGGAATTTTCCCTCAGGAAAATCAGAAAAAAACGTTTTGTTTCAGATAAAGTCAACATTAATTTCCGTGTGCGCATGGCCTACCTCGTTCCTCATGGGAGCTTTAGTTTGGATATCTTATGCCTTCATTCTCCCCTAATAGAAACAGGTCCCCATATAGAATATATTCTTCATGATCAACGGTAGTTTCTCCCTGCAGCTGAGCCATTGCAGTACATCATGAGAACCCCAAATGTTTTGACATTCCGGAACTGGAATTTTTCTGAACTTTTCACTTCACAAAAAGTTTTGATATTTCAACTTCTCATCCCAATTCTGGACAAAAGCAAATGTTGAAATACCAACATTTCCCATGAGATTTTTTACCTCTTTTTTTTTTTAACTTTAAAAGATGTAAAAAGGACTTTACACAAAGAATGGCTTTGCTAACTGTAAGGCTAACAGACCCCTCCGCCTTCCCCTCTTCCCCCATCTCAGCCCTACTACTGCACTGGAATTTAAACATGGACATGAAGCCAAGTCCTCATGTGGAACCTGAACCTGAACCCACTGATAATAATAGTGCACTGCAAAAGGTCGTTGCCATGCGACATGCATTAGTATCAGTTAGCCATGTAGCTCAAACCCTGTTCGCCACCATGAAAATATAATCCTAGCCAGAAGGAGGTTACCAAATTAGGACCCCATGGGACCTTGCTCATTTATAATACGTGCAAATGATCTGGATGAGAATATCAAACATAAAATATCAAAGTTTGTGGAGGATATGAAATTGGAGAGGGAGCAAATAACGAGGAACTAGGGACTTAAACCTTCCAGGTGCCTAGGCCAGGGAATGGAAAATGCAATTTATGTAGACAAACATGAAATAATAAGTCTGGGGCCAAAAACCCCAAAACAAATGGATATTATACAGACTGCTGATACATCGTTCTGATGAGTAAAGGGATTCAGGGGTCACTGCAGAAAAATCTCAGGCGCCTTAAACTCTGCATATGAATAAGACACAAATGGCTAAAAGGAAACCACGACACATCTATGGAGATAAGGAATTGAAATAGGAAAGAGTGATATCATTTTTGTACCTGGCACATGTATCTAAAATAGCAGGTTGTACATTTACAATGCTGCACACTCAGAATGACTATCAGCTTGCAAAGTATTTAGCATAAAAGAGGGCTATGGTGGTTGAGTTTATTCTAACCAGAGCTTCAAGACCATCTGGTATAACAGATCAAAATTATGAAATGGAGCTAGTTAAAGTGAGCAAGATAAACAGGTCATCCACTGGTAAAGGAATAAAAGTAAGGAATTCACATTGAACTGGTTCCAGTGCAAAAACAGTAACCAAGTGAGTCTGTTCCACTAATAATATCAATGCATATGAGACAGCAAGAGATGTCTATGGAGAGGAAGAGGTTGTGACATGCACTAAAAACAATGGAGAAACAGGACTGAGACAAGCTTAGCAGATAAAGGTGTGCTAAGCGCAAGGGCTTTTTCCTGATCTTCTTGTTTCGTGATCACCCCACATACTCTCTCTAGTACAACACAATCAAATAATGACAGCACTTAATCTAGCAAAGGACTATCTGCTCTATCTCGGTGATAATGACAAAGGAACCCATTCTATATAGCACACATACAAAATGCACGAAAGGGACACACTTCGTAAATATCTTGCCTTTACTAAGCTATCACTTTCATCACCACAGCCAGTCCCAACTACCCACAAATGAACAGGCAAACCGAAAAGACATTATACACTATGGAACACCTGCTAGTAAAAAAAACACATGAAAGATAGAGGAGTCTAGACCCTGCTACCCTGTAGTGCAGGATGCCTCAGTTGATGACATTTGCTTAACTACTAATGAGTTATTCCTTATGTTCAATTTTGCCTTTGACTAATCAGCAGTTAAAGCCAAAAGTCATCAGCCCCAATGCAGCTCAAGAAAAGCTTTAACTAAAACAGGGTTTCCCAGCCTACATAGTACAACAGGAACTTTAACGCTTATACCTGCCAATAGCCTCAGAATGAAATCCCAGTAGCTTGCAGGTTTGCACAACAGATTTGCAAGCATATGTATTCTTAAGGTGAAGGCGTTACAGATAAAACATATTCAAAACTATGAAAGAACCTATAGGCAGGTGATCAGTCCTTTAAACCCTACCAAGAGGTTTTTCTTTGGTCCCAGTTCATACCAGCTTCAAGCACATCCATGAATCTAGGGGCTTGTTTACACTGGCACTTTACAGCACTGCAACTTTCTCGCTGGGGGGTTGAAAAAATACCCCCTGAACGCTGCAAGTTTCAGTGCTGTAATATTCCAGTAGAGGCAGTGTACCAGCACGGGGAGCTACGCCCCTTGTGGAGGTGGGTTTTTAGACTAGACAAGACACATTAAAGTGGTACCGCAGCAGCACTTTAACATTGCCAGTGACAACATGCCCTGAGACTCCCTCCTGTATATAGTTTGGGCCTTTGATCTTGGATTCCTGGGAAGAGGTAATCAGCAGACAATCTCCAGGTGTAGCATTGAAGGGCTGGGTTTTTGCACAGCCAGAGGTTGTGGGAGGGGGAATAATTTGCGTTCAACTCCTCCTAGATATTTCCCAGGAAATCCACCTCACGCATATTGTCCCAAAAGTTTATTCTCTTCTGCCACTGTATTTGAAATAGTCCTTGATCATCTTGGCCCACAATACTACACTGAATACGATGGACTCCAAAGATAGTTAAACTTTATTCAATAAATATTTACCAAAGACATTGCAGGAAATTGCCATATCTGTAACAGTGGATTGTAGCTGACACTGCAGGAAGTAAGACTATTCCTGCAAGCACCTGTGTCAGAAAAAGGAAGACATCAGCGAGGAAGGGCTCTGGAGAAGGCCAATATCCAGACATGAGGTGCCAGGAGAGCAGGAAGACAGACCAGCTCGAGAGCGCGGTGAAAGGAATGTCAAAGAGAGGACAAGTCCTCATCAAGGAAGGAGGCGAGCCCACTTGAAACTAGGATGAAGACTTTGTAGGTGTGAGTTCCATTTTGAAAGACTTGGTGCAGGACTTAACAAATTGGAACCCAAAGAGGGGGACAGTTTTGACTATTTGGACGGTGTGAACTTTCTAAAGGGATGCTGAGTGAAAGGGAAACTGAGACAGGCCTCAGCAGAGCCACAGTTGGCAAGCAGGGGGCATTACAGAGCTGGCATGCCTCTTGACAAGCTCATTGATAGTGACCTGAGGCCTCCAATCCCCCAGTAATGCTAACTTAAGAAGTGATTTAATCTGTTTAGCTAAAAAAAAAAAACCAGAAGGAGTTGGGCAACCTTAACTAGAGACAACATTACCAGCTCCACCTATAATTATCTCACACACACAGAGAGACAATGTTAGAAGACTATTAAGGCTAGAAAGTCAAGACAGGACTTTCCAGAATGCGGGTTGCCTTTGCAACCTTAATTCTTCTCCTTTCTGGGTCTTTATTACGAGAACACTGGCGTCTTTAGTAACAGGATCACTTTCTGCTTTGCCATACCTGGGTGGCAGCAGTTTCATATCTGCAGCATAGACTTCTTCCGTGGGAGCTGAAGAAGTAATTGGTTCAGAGAGATCCTGGGAGGCAGGTTGTGTAGGATGGCCAATAAGAACCTGAAGGTCATTGAGGCTGTGCGGTCTTGGGGGAGCTTCCCCCATCTTCCCCGTCCCAGCCCATCCTCTCCACCAAACTCTCTATTCTGCCTCATCCCTTTTCAGCCCCTGCATTCCATTTTGCCCCTTTTCAGCCCTTGCCCTATTCTCTCCCCCTTCCCAGCCCCTCCTCACTCTACCCCCTCATATCTCTTCCTATCTATTTATTGCCACTGCTGCCACACACCACAAGGGGGACAGTACGGTAGAAGGCAGAAGCAGAGAGGCCGCACGGCTGTCTGCAGAGCAGGCACCACGGTGGCATCCAGCAGCCAAGAGGAACGAGTACAGCACTTTCCCACAGCCCAGACGGAGGTATAGTGACCCAGCTAGGCAGCTGGCTGTCCTGCACATGCAGTATATCACAAGGGTAGTCTGCTCTTCCTTCTTCTGTCTCTCTCTTTCTCTGCCTCAGACTTTCTGTACGTTGAAGAGATTTGGCCGTATTACTGCTGAATAGGTGCATTGGTGGTGTTTGAGGTGAACTTGTTGATGGGGATACATTACTGATCAGTGCGGTGTGCCTGGTTTTTGGCTTTTACATATTTGTCACGGTATCTGTAAAAGTTGTAATGTAGAACTTTTGATCTGCCTATTGCAGCCTGGGATCTCGTGCTGAATAAAGGAGTTTTGCACATCTCTAACTGGTTTGCTTTGCTAGCAGACAGGTTAAACTCACACATTATTTGACACTGAAACATCACCTCTCCATCGCTTTGGGCAGCAGTGGGCAAATTGAGCAGAAATATCTTTTTGCTGCTATACAACATAGAACAATGATCTTTATATTCAATGTAAATACAGCCAATTCAAGTTTTCTCCCGTTTTCTTTTTTCCTGTGCTCTCCATCTGTGAGGGCTCATTTCCCCAGTCAGCTACCACCAGCTGCTATGCTCTGAAACCCAAGTTAAACCAGGAGTCAAACCAAATTAAAAAGCTGATGCTGTGTGCACTGCTATGCACGCTACTCTGACAGATATTTCTGAACTGTCCATCAAAAGTCCTGGAAGATATCTGTGATGTTACTGATATTTCATGGTTACTATGAAGAACTTCAGGAGGATCCTGCAGAAGAATATCATTTTATTAGCATTTAATGTCATCCTGCAAAGTCCAGTTGTACATCAAGAAGGACCACTAACTACTACTCTTTCAGCACTGTGCAAACTGTGAAAAGACCAAGAAAAGCTGCTGTAGAGATAGCAATCGAAATGAACTTGATGCAGCAACTGTGTATGTCAGAAAGATGAATTCAGACTGGAACAACTATAGAGACGGGCTAATAGGAGGATCAAGGGAATGGAGAGCCTATCTTTTGTGAGGAGATTAAAAGAGCTTAGTTTCATTAGCCTTGCAAAATGAAGGCTAAGAGGGATATATGATACATATGGAGGGTAAGCATCAATACTTCAGAAGGGTAAACACCAAAGAGGGGAAAAGAGCTATTTAATCTAAAAAACAATGGTGGAAGAACAAATGGGTATAAACTGTCCAAGAATAAATTTAGAATGGCAATTAGAAGAAGGTTTCTAACCATCAGAGGAGTGAGGTTCTAGAATAAACTCCCAATAGAAGTAGCAGGGGCGAAAAACGACCAACAACTAGCTTCAAACATGCAGCTTGATGAATTTATGAACAGGATTATATGACAGGATTGCCTGTGATAGCCAGGGATGGGACTCAATAACCCAAAAGGTCCCTCCCAGTCCTATGTCCTGTGTTTCTATTTCAGCTCTGGAAGTTACAGTGCAGCTAATTCTATCCTGAACAATCCCTGGTCTCCGTGATAAATTAATACCATCACTGATAGTGTTTTACGATTTATCTGCACATAAACTGAAACCAAAATAACCAAACTGGTTTGAATTCACCCCTTCAGTTATTTTGGTGTGTGGACTCATTTATTTCAGATATAATGTCCTATTCTCAGACAACCCACGTTAACTTTTTACTGACTTAAATTGTATTGAATTAGGGCCCTCTTCATCCAAAATAAGAGATTGCACACAGAGACATGCACTGAAATAACAAAAGGTGTGAAGTAAAACCAGCCTGGTTAGTCCAATTTCTATGTAGGCAAAGCCCAACAGTTTTATAGGGAAAGAGAGAGCAATAGCATTGAATCTTTTATGACAGATTTTGGAAAAACCCATCAAATAACGGATTGCTGATATCACAAAATCAACCACTGATTTTTCTGTCACATATGCACATCTGTTCTTGTGTCACTGCTGATCCACTGGCAGAAGAACACAACACATTTTATTTATCTTGTGGTGGATTGGGAGAGGATAGAGAGACAAAGTAGACGGGACAATGATGAAGCACCATGCTTGCCTTCAGCCAGGTCTCCACCTCTAATTTCTGTGCATTCTTCCTACCACCCCTCCTCTTACCACGAGTTTTAATTTCACAGACAGGTAAACTCCTCTTAGAGTTACAGGTTCAGTGAGGTTACTGACCTGGCCAATTTCATTACTGCTGTGATGACGAGCTTCAGTCTGGAATAACAAATATAAACAGAGGAAAAATTGCTTGTCACAAGAATTCCTTTCTGCTGTGCTGCAAATAGCAGGCCATGGGCCATTCAGAATTAAAAGGTGACAGCCACCTGTGTCAGGTGTGTTTAAAGTTTGCATTGACTGCAGCCCACTAATACTTGCATGATGGATAGAG
The DNA here is from genome assembly GCA_007922305.1 of Dermatemys mawii. Taxonomy (NCBI): domain Eukaryota; kingdom Metazoa; phylum Chordata; order Testudines; family Dermatemydidae; genus Dermatemys; species Dermatemys mawii. The sequence continues at coordinate 10,024,032 of ML677358.1, read as the reverse complement.
AAAGCTGCTTTTAGTCAATAATTTATTTCTGACACAGAGAATAGAAAGGAAAAGCGGTTTGTTCTTTCAGAGACAACTTTTGTTTTCCACTGTGATTAGCCAGCTGCCAATTCTTTGTGGTGTCTATTCAAGGCACCAACTGTCCTGGAACTTTACTGACTTTTCTAACATTCCTCTTGCTCCATAAAAACTCTGCTCCTTGACAGATAGATTTATTGAACCAAACTGTTCCTTTTTGCAGTTCTACTGACCTCCCTGGCGTTACATTAGGGATGAATTTGGTCATTGTGCGCAACTTTAATTCTCCATGTTGTGAGATTTTAAGATTCACTCAGCTCAATACAATACAGTTTATGGCTTATCTACACAGAGTAGCAATGCACACTACAAGGGTGTGATTTCTGAAGCACGCTAACATGTTGCACATTAATTGGTTCGTGTCAATCCTGCTGGGACAAGTTAAAAGTTCCCTAATGAGCTTTAACTTAGTGCTGTGCTTGGATTACAAATCAGACTGTATGGCAGGGGTAGTCAATTCTTTTTTTGTCATGGTACAAATTTCTTGATCAAGGTATAGTCAAGGTCCAGATTCCAGAGGAAATAATAATAATAATAATAATTAATAATAATGAAGAAGAAATAATTAAATAAAAATATTTCAGTGTTAAGGGAACTGTATTAATCTCTCTGTGGAACTGCCTCCACTCTAGGAAACCCTCCAAAAAGGAGGTTCCAGGGTCTGCTATAGGCAGAGAAAGCGATGGCAGCATGGTTTTATTCGGGCTGCCAGGAAAAGCTGTAGAGGATGCACAGGGCCAATGTAGAGGCACATGACTTCTGCTCAGATGTCCCAGTCATTTTACCAGTGATGGCCTGCATCTCTGGGGGATCTATTGGGTATAACATAACACATAATCCCCATTCCTGCAAGAAAACATCTGGGGAAGTTTGGGATCTGCCTCTTAACTTGTCTACCTCTCCAATGGGTCAAATCTAAATTCCAGATATGAACACCCTCAAAGCCTGGGTAAATTTGGATCCACTGTGTTGAAACTTGGCAGCTGGGGGGCCATGTCTTACTGAAATGTAAATGCTGATCAAATTCAGTCCTCACGTGCACCAGTACAACCGCAATGCTTCAATAGGCTTCCACAGGGTGTTGCTGAAAGCAGAATGTATGTTCAGAGGGCTTTGCAGGGATGGAACAGCATAGAATTTGCCCCACTGTGTCTGAATTGTACAGACATTGTACAATCTAACCAGAGGTCAGATGAGTGCAGCGTTTCAGTGCAGAAAACAAATATGGAACTGAGAAACATTCCCCTTTGCTTATACAAGGACGAGCCTCGTGGCAAAAATAAAATTCTGCTGCTGGTGTCTGGTTTACTCAAAAGATTACTGGTTGGTAGCCAATATTTCATCACTTTTTCCCAGAACAGTGAGCAAACTATGGCACAAAAGACAACTGGCTAATCTATACTGATCTCCCACAATGAACCTGCTTGTTGTACCTATACGTCTTAATTAAAACTCTTCATATATAACACAGATAAGAAAGGGCTAGTCTTGAAAAACTACTTTAAAACCAGTTTGAAACTAGCCAAAAATGTTTTTCTATGACTCATACCCAACTGGGTAGGCAGTTACAAATTATGTGCAAAGGAATTTTTCTCTCTTTTTATTTCTTTTCTTTTTTCTTCCTTTATAAATGATGTAAAATTAGGATTTTGACAGTTGTTGGGCGTGAGAGGCGGATTAGAAAAAGTCCTCATTGTATCCAGTAATTGTTTAAAATTCAAACAGTCGTGATAGGATCTGATCTAATGCCCATTAACATTGATGGACCGAGCCCCATAGATTTCAGTGGGAATCAGACTGGGCCCATAAGAAGAAGAAAAGTCATGAATAGGATGACAATTCACCAGAAGTCTCATGCCTGAAGGGCTGGGAATCTTAGAGGACATCACTAGCAGCTCAGAGGATGAAAATAAAGAAAATCAGGAAACTCTTACATATACTTTGTTTTAAATAAGTCCTGATCCTGCAAACACCTATTTAGCAGGCTTCACTGGGATTACTCCACTCACTGGTAAACCTCCATTTTGCAAACTCTAGTGCACATGCTTAACAATGTACTTGCATGGGAGAGTCCCACAGAAATCAATGGGATTGCTCAGCTCCTTAAAGTTAAGCCTATGTTTACGTGTTTGCAGGTCAGGTCAGAGTGTTTAAGAGACTGATCCTTTCATTTGGAATAAATCCATCTAAACAGTTACATATATGTTTCTCCTATCGTAACAAGAAATATCCCCATGATATGTTTGACAGAAATGTCTTGATATATTCTAGTGTTATTCTCTGGTTGATTCATTATAAAGATCCCCTATTTACTTAAACAGCATATCTGGTCATATAAGCCTGTTTCTTTGTTCACTGGGAAAGGTGGACAATTTGCTCCATCTGATGCTGGAGAAAATACATAACAAATTCTAAACTAAATCAGTGAAGAAGCGCTGACCATTCCACACTGCACACCAAGATCTTCCTGATTAGTTCCTGTTGATGTTTCAACCCCTTCTCACAACCTTTAGTTTGCCAACAGGTGGCAGAGTAGACTATTTTTTCCCCAGGAGTAGCAGAGAAGAAAAGAATCACCTGAGTTCAGCCGTATTCTCCTGTTGTCATTTTGTTTAAATGCTAAATTATCTGCCTTTTGTTTAAATACAAATCCCTCTCTCGGTCACTGAAGGAACAAGGTCTTTTTGACCAGGCTGCCAGCAGAGACGAATGCCGTGTCTAAAGTACTAAAGCTGTTTCTGATTTCAGTGAACGCAAGGCTAACATTTCAGAATTAAAGTCCTCAATCTAAATTAGAAATCCCACTAAAAACTGGGGGTTTAGAGAAATTTAAATTGATCCCACTAGTCATTATGAATGCTCTAATGGGGAAAGCCAGGTTTTTAGGTGCAGAGCTAAATAAATAATCCCATGCTAGCCCTATCCCGCACTGATTTAAATCCATAAGAGTTTTACCCAGGATTAATATTTAGACTGTTGGTTCTGGGCTTAAAGCAATATTTTTCTACCTCCGTACATTTTATTTTATTCCCTATTTTATGTATTTACTTTTATTTCTTTAGATTTATGTTTCAATAAATAAAAACTCCCACTCAGAAAAAAAAATCTCAGCTTCCTCACAATTAATTAGACATGCAAGAGCAAATGATGACCACCTGGTGCTCCTGGCAGCAAAATGAATCATATACAAATTATGAATTAAGTCAGCCAAACAACAAATCAAAACAGCCTCTTTAACTCTCCTGAGATCATGCCCTCCATCATCCCCAAATACCCTGTCAAATAAATTAAGTGAGAAGATGCATGAAATGGCTTGATATTTCATCAGCAAGTTTAGTTAAATGGGTCACTGTGTAGCAAAATATACAGACATGGGGTGGAATAGTGTCTCCACTAAAGTAATCGGGAGTTTTTTCATTGACTTCAAGGCAGTCAGGATTTCACGCAGGGAGTTAGTAAATCTTTGATCTGGTCCTGAGCTCTTTACTCTGACAAAACTCACATTGATATTACTGGGAATTTTGCCTTGGTAAGGCTGTAGAATCAGAACTGTTTGAAGAGTGCATGTAGCAAAATATAAAGTGGAGTGGGATTTCTGAGGAGAAAGCCTGAAGTTTCTCAAGATTAAGCAGTGTGTTTGTTTCAGAACTGGGTGAACACTGTAAAATTTCCACTCATACTCATTTCAGTTTTATCACGAACTCATTTCAGCTGAGCCTGGTCCATTTTGTGAACACATAGTCTGTTTATTAGTTTACTGGCAGGGCATGTTCATAGAAACAGTGAATTACAAGCAAACTTTTTTTAAAAAATAATAGAAATATTATTGGAAATTTATATTTGCACCATGAATCTGGTTCTAAAAGTTATGTTAATCCACTCAGGGAACAAATCTGACCCACATAACCTATGTATCCAATCAAAGCCGCTTGAATTTCACCTATTAAATATGGTGAACCAGTTACAGAGCTAAAAAAAATATTAACAGAAACTATTGTCCAGATTATAAACTGAGCCAAGTAAATCATAGTTGGTCTGAACCAAAAGAAAGAGGCAAAGTTCATAAAATAATCAATACTGAATTATTCATCCAGCTCTGATATGTCCTCATATGGGCTTCAGAGTAGTACTTTCTCTATCATTTTCAGCCCATATCCCACAGCCCAAATGGGAGGAACACTCCCTTTGACTTTGTTTAGAATTTGGCCTGCGTTATGATTGGAGACAGGGCACATAAGTTGCTAACAACTGTGTCAAAAACACTTATTTTTAAATCACTGGTTATACATATAAGTTTATCATTTTTATAGTTCCAAATTCCAAAGCAAATGCAAGGAACTTTTTGCAAACTGTTGTTAGTTTGTGTTTTATTACTGTGCCAATTAATTTATGTGGTGAGCCATCAAATTTAACCAGTTCTGCGCTCATCTTCAGAAATATTTATTCTGAGATTGATATGAAAAATAATAATTAATGTGTGGGAAGGAGAATTCTGTCGCCAAACTGTTCTCTGACTGCAATTCCAGATTAATTCCTTTGACTTTGTTGGAGTTACTTCAAAATTACATAGGTGTAATTCAAAGGCCTATGACTTTGTTAAAAATTACAGTAAATGTTTGGCTTGTCAGAGAATAATTATGTTACAGCAATCAGTTGCCAGTAACCTGGGGCTGTATGCTGTCACCTATATACAATACTCTGATTTAAATCAGTGGAACTCCTGCATAAATTCTTAGGGTCAAATTCTGCTGTCTGTTGCACTGGAGCAACTCTAGAATAATTCCATGTATGTGAATGGAGTAACTTTGGATTTCCACCAGTGCAACTGACAGCAAAATTTGGCCCCTTAGAACCTAATCCTGCAAACACTGAAGTCAATGGGCCTTGTCACATATTTAAAGCATAGGTGTGTTTGCAGAATCAGGGCCTTAGTTAGGTTGTACCCCAAACTTCCTAACTGTAATCTTTACTAGCAATTTTGAGCCAGACCCTGTAATGCTTACTCACAGGAGTAAGGGCTGCAGAATCGTGTCTCTACAATATTCGCTGGGAATGGGAATGCTTGGGTAGTAAGAAGGGATATTTTATCGGAAAGGTTATAATGGTGATTAATTTGGTTTTAAGTAATGTTATGCCCTATCAGAAAACCTTTCAATAAGCGTGCAAATTGCATCTGCAAGCTCCAGGTCCAGCCACAAGTTCTAAATGAGGGGTTAGACAGAAAGATTAAAGCATTCATCTTTCATATCCCTTATCAAGAAGCAGTGTGAATGTTAAGTATATTGTTTAAATGTATTTTAAAATTTACTGTGCTGTTTTTATTAAGGCCTCCAGCTTGGAATCGTGAGGTGTAGGTTCTTTTTTCAGTTCACCCACTGACCAACTGTATGGTGCTGGGCCTGTCTGGGCCATAATTTCCCAGTCTCTAAACAATCTCACCTTGCAGGGATCTGAGTGATAATGAATGGGTTAGATTCTACCTTCAGTTACACCAGTGTGATTCAGTGATGTTCCTGATGAATTTACTTCAGTGTGACTACAAGCAGATTTGATCCAATGTCTGCAAAGCACTTTGGAATCCTTGGACAGCAGACACGATAAAAGGGCAAATTATTATTACAAAGGGAATGAAACTTCACATCTGTAGAAATTGTATCTGTTAAAGTTCAGGGCCCACATAAAAGTATAAATGTTCAAGGTCTTTGTTGGTAGGGAAACACAAATGAAATCAGTGTGAAGAACATAGAGAGAAGAACTGGAAAAAGCTAACCGATGAAAGGCAAATTTACTGGAAAAAGATTGTGTATTATGGAATTTCAAAGTTTGTTGGTGAAACTCCTTCAGGGACATCAGTTTCAAATGGCAACCAGTTTTGAACTGCTTGAACAAGGGAAAGTTTATTTGTAGACAATGTATTCAAAGAAAAATACTAGATTAGGAAATATTGTTGGAGATTTGTAGGATTTAGATATTGAAGAAGCAGATGGTGTCATAACTTTCAATGTTCTTTGGAATATTTTGTTGAATATAATATAATATAATATAATATAATATAATATAATATAATATACCTCTCTGCTTATGGTTGCTGGAGGTTAAATAACTTTGGGCCTGATCCAAAACCTGTTAAAGTCAAAAGAAAAATTCCCACAACTTCAGATGGCTTTGGATCCAGTACTTTGTTCTCTAAAGACAATTAACATGATGAGTTAGGTGTACCTTTGTTATTAAGGTAATCACACAATGAGAAGAAAGACTAGATATACATGATAACTCTGACTAGCTAATATTTCATTTTTTTTATAACAAATACATGGCACCAAATTAAAACAGAGCAAAACCTAAAGGTTAAAACCACCAAATGCTGCTGTAGTTTTAAAATTCAATGAATTATTTGTGGAGTAATGAATACAAAATATTTTTTATATTTTTTTAGAATTTGATGTCTGCATATTATTAGTCATTATTTGTTATTATTATTATGTATGAATATTAAATGTATTATTAGGAAACTGGTTCTTGGAACAGCAAAGGGGAATATTTCACCTAAATATATAACACAAACATTTTATTTTAGAAAAAAAATACTGTCTGTCTAAAGAGAACCAGGAAACTTCAATAGTTGAGGGGGTGGTTATTACCTATGTCTTAGTAAGTGCCAGTTGAAACTGATGGGAACACATGTAATAAGTTTAAGATTAGCAGCCATGTTAGTCTGTATCCGTAATGTAATGTAATGTAATGTAATGTAATGTAAAAGTGCATTTTTATAATATCAAATACTAGTAAATTATTGATACATTTGGGCTAACTCCTGCTTAATTTCTACGCATGAGCAGACACACTGACTTCAGTGAGATTATTTTTGTGAGTAAAATGAAAAGGATGTGGCCAATGTTAAAGAGCAAAGGATCTTCTATAAGTGCCTGATATTAATGACAAACCTTAAACTTTAGCCAATGTTTAGCTCAAGCGGTTTTGTGTGTATGTGTATAAATATGCATCTACTCTATGCAAAGGCTCATACATACCATTTAAAAATCATTTTAAACATTTCCAGAAGAATGATTACTTTAAATTATTTTACCACATACCCAGACACCTATACCTGTCAGATCCTGATCCTGCTCCCAATAAAGGTAATACCAAATCGACTTCAGTGGATTAGACCCTGAGACAAAGTCATAGAAATATTTGTGTTTGTATTCCTATAGACAGAAGAGCTTTCTTGTGCTGCTCTGCAACTGTTTTATCAAAAGGGTGCACATTTCTCAGGAGGAAAAACACATCCATAATTAAAAGTAACATATGTCTAGTCTAGCTTTGGCCAACATTTTTCATGACCAGAAAGAAAGAAAGAAAGAAAGAAAGAAAGAAAGAAAGAAAGAAAGAAAGAAAGAAAGAAA
>ML677358.1:9842800-10016538 GCA_007922305.1 Dermatemys mawii | reverse complement strand
AAAGAAAGAAAGAAAGAAAGAAAGAAAGAAAGAAAGAAAGAAAGAAAAAGAATTTGGTTGAGAAGTTTAATTAAACAAGCAATTAAAAACACTCACATTGCAAAGCCCTTCTGTGTTGCTAATATTTATTTTTCCACAAGAAAAATATTTTTAAAGGTTTATCTTGAGGGAAATCACTGGCAATACATCAATTTTCATTTCATCAGATGTAACCCAAACCGAGGAAGATATTGTTGCATAATGATTTCTTTTGTGTTGATTTCAAAAATAAATAGACTCTTCTTTTGTTTTTTTAAAACAAATACTGATTTTTTAAAAGATTTATTTGAAGAGATATTTCCTTCTCAAAGAAAAATGTAGGAAAAGCTACATGTGCACATTGTTTTACTTGTTGCCTAATGCAATATCTTGAAATATCTAAAGTCATTTAATATTTTGGAAGGAGAAAAAACAGTGTAAAGATAACCTGGAAAAAAAAACCCAGCTGTTCTGATGACTGGCTAATTCCCTGGTACAGTATTTGTAACAATTATTATTTTTTTAAAATATGTAGGCCATTATTGATGATGGGGTTTCTTCATTTTATATATGACCTTAATGATATTTTTAGACCTCAGTCTTGCAATGAGATATAGCCAGTGATTTTAAGATGCTCTGCAGGGGCTCAGAGTCTGCCTGCATGAATCTCATTGCAGGATAGGGGCCTTAAATAAGCTCTTTTGAAGCCTGACTCTGTAAACACTCCCACAAGTGAGTTAATTGTCTGCAATGGCACTACTTCTGTGAGAAAAGTATGAGTAAGAGTTAGTAGGATCCATGATTTTGTACCATATGAACCAAAGTTCTCCCAAGTGATACATGTAAAATTCTCCTTTAAAAAAAAACATTAAAGTAGGGATAGCTGTGGAAAAATCATATAGAATTTAGGGGGGCGTGGTTTGAACAGAAACTACATCAAAAATTTAAAGAAATTAATAGGGAATAATATCTTCTCTGTAAGTTTTTTAATGCAGCCTACATAAATTAATATATATACCTCAGACTCACAATTTTTAATACAACATAAAATTTTATGAATGGCTTATTAAATTCCATTATATTCAGTAGGACTTTGCGGAAGAAAGTAAATGCATTTTAAAAGACATGCTGTGTTAAGGATTCAACCTGGAACAAATGTTTTATTTTCCTTTGGCCCAATCTTACAAATCCTTGCTTTTGTGTGTACCTTACTTGTGAGAATCCTGTTAAAGGGACTGTGATTTCTTTTGCAAATACGCATGTGTGTCATTTGCACTTTAACTCAATGGAGCTACTCACATGCATAAAGTTACTAGTGCACATAAGTGATTGCGGGATTGGGGCATAGACTGAAATTTATCTTTCTGTCAGAGTTAAAGTAGTAAATTAGCATTTTATTATATACAGAATAACCCATACATAAAGCTAAAGAAAACATCAAGGGAAACAGCATTCCTGATTTGAAAATAAAGTAGGAAATGGAACATTTAGAATAAAGAAACGATAACTGGATCTTAAAACTAACAGATAGCGAAGGAATGTGTGTGTGGAGTTTCCAACTGATGGATTCTCCTTGCTATTTTCCTTATATGTATACTTGCCAAATACAGTAATATATTTACTGAATCATAAACTCAATGAAATTCAATAAATTCTAAAAATGTATGAATTTAAAATTGAAACAAGAGACTATTAGAATGTTAGTCCTTCTCAAAATACTAATGTAATAACTCTGCAAAAAGTATAGTGTTTTAGGAAAGGCAACCCAGATGTAAGCATATAAAATAAAGCTATAAAACTTGCTTCAAATGTATTTTAATCATTTTAAAATATTTACCTTTAATAAGAACTAGTTTTTATTGCACGAGAAATGTAATTACACTTATCATTCATGGAAAAATTGTGTTTTAATAGCTTGTACATTGATTTGCTAAAATGAAATAGTGACCTAAAAATAAGTGGCTATCTCTTACTTTAGGAATATATCCTTAATTTATTTGTGAATGTAAAACATATTAAATAGTGTTTTTTATTATTGGGCAAACTAGCTCAACTTTATTTTCCAGTGTCTCTATTATATTTAATATAAACTTTGATTGTTAGTGGAGGGTTTTCAATTAGAAGGACCTTATCAGGCTTTTACAACCCTTACTAATGAGGCTATTTATTTGGTAAACATTAGCTAGCAGGAGGATTAGCAACACCTTGATATTGACTCTATTGATCAAGATTCTGGCCGCATACACAAGGAAATTTTATCAAGAAGCCAGTTTGTTTCTGCAAATTGTGGCTCCTGAAAATTCACATGGAGATCAATAGTTAGTAGATGTTTGACACATCTGAAACAAACAAAGCTGTTTGACAGCTGTGACTACAGGAAGAATCATGCTTTGCCTGAGCAGGCTGAAGGCTCCAGTTAAACAAAGTACTTAAGCACATCCATAACTTTATTATTTTTTATTTGTATTATCACAGTGCCTAGGAACCCTGCTTATTGACCAGGACTCAATTGTGCTGGATGCTGTACAAACACAGAGCTAACTTTAAGAATACAAGCAGTTCTATTCGCTTCAATGAGACTACACACATGCTTAGAGTTAAGCCTTCGATTAATCAGAACCTAAAAGAGCAATGAAGGATGGTGGAGCAGGGGGAATTCAGTTAGGCATAATATGTCTCAGAGAGAAAATTGACATGCTCATATTTTATGTTATCTTTATTTGTCCACTTATGTTTATTTTTCCCTGTGTTTTGTTCAGAATAGTCTAGGTTCCAGCTCTCGAAGTTTTCATGCAGAGTGCTGAAAACTGATGCAATCCTATGTCACAAAAGAAACTTCACCTACTTCCTCAATAATGAGAATGTGACTATTAATGATAGAATTAATTCATGTTGCCAGAATAATGGTTTCATCTGATATTCTCTCTTTATTTTCATGTGTTTAATATTGTAAAGAAGTCATAGTACTCTAGAAGGAGAAGAAGTAGTTACAAGCATGGAGCATTCACATGTAATCAAGATGTAAATGAGAATTTGTTTCAGGACCTCTGAATCCTAAAAGCTTCTTTGAACATATTAGCACTATCATACTTTTATATTGTCTTACAGCACTGATGTACAATCCACCCACCTACCTTTATTTACATAGTACAGACAGGCTTCTCAGGTAAATTACAGAAATAAAGAGAGAATTGCTTAAATCTTGTTTTCTTTGCTTAGTTTATGAACTTGGCATTCTTCCAATAGGAAAATGCTGCCATATAAATACATTGCTTTGCAATATAAGGGAAAGAGAACATGTACTGCAGAGAAAAAGGAGAAATCTTCAGAAAAGATCAATTTAACCACAAAAAATGGTGACTCTGGATCACATTAATACACAAAAAGGCGGTGTTACCAATTCAAAGCCATCTCAAGTTGCCAGTGAGTGAGTTATTGCTGTTAAGTGGCCAATATTAGATTAGTTGGTGGTTTCATTCCAGTTCCTAGTGGACAGGGGCCCATGGTTTTACTACTAGTGGGCCACGTTTTGTATACTTTACTCAAGCAAAACTCCTTTGGACTTTTCTCAGGTAGGGTCTGTAGAATTTGCCCGGTTACTATTAGCATCACAATAACTACTGACAAAATAGACCAAGTAATTGACTTGTCATTGAGGTTAAGGGCTTGAATAAGATTGGAAACTGAAATGACCTCTCATGGTGATTTGTCTACCTCAGACATGTGGCACACTGGCAGGACAGTGTAGGGGAGCTACTTCTGCCTACTACAACAGAGCTGACTTGTGGAGACGGCAACTTTCACAAGCTTTAAATTCGCTTATAGAGAAAGGAATCCTTTTTAATGGAAAGCTAGAATAGAGCATTCATGGTCTCCTCAGTAAGCTGACTTTTTCTTTCTCTTTACTCCCCTGCCCTGTGTAGATCTAGCTGCAGGAACAGAGCCTAGGTCATTCACATGGAATTTTCTTACTGCATGTGCTAACTGCCACAGCACATTGCTAAATGGTGTGTTTGCCATTTGCTCTTATGTATCAAGGAGCCACTTACTGTGTGTAGCTGCAGTACATAATTGTGTACAATTAGAGTATCCCAATAGAGTCATCATCCATTACTTCTGGGATAAATGCACAATATTTGTGTTCTTTTAACAAAGCTTTCAATAACCTGAAGTGTGATACCGTGACATGTCAGAGGAGGATGCTGGACAAATTAACATTGAGCCTTTGCATGAGTTTTACTTATGCTTGCACTAACGTTCTGTCATGTGGAAATATTAAACAAAATGGAGTAGAGCCCACCCTAAAACTAGGGTTAATTGCCCCACTCGCAGTTGTTCACATGTGCTAGCTATTATGAAGTTGTTTTGTCCATATTCCAATAGTGGTTGATGCAGTGAATTGAGGAACTGCTGCCAGGAAATGTCCTTTTCTAAATTACATAATTAGGGTGTAGGGGGCATAGTGAAAGCAGATTAGGGGCATCAGTGTTGTTCTTGATGCAAGCAATAATTCAAAGCACATAAGTAAACACTTAAACTATGTGGATGACTTAATATTGCTTAAACTACGATATCTGAGACTAAACTGCAAGCAGGACAGGTAGAGGATGTTAGAAGAAAAACAAAGAACTGGCTTCACATTTTGAATTAACTAAAAAATGAAGCATGTTCTTTGACCTGGCTGACCAGAAATCAAGAAATTCAACCATTATCCAAATTAAAGCGACTGGGTTGATTAATTAAAATTATTGGACTCTCTGATAAACTGTAATGATGGGTGATGTAGTAAATTAGCAATGGGGGAAAGCACGCTCCAAAACCAAAATTTCTACTTTATTTTGTGGTTCTTTTTCATTAAACTGCCCCCGAGCTTTGATTATAAAATTGTGATTAGGTGAATCTCAATTCCGTCTGTGAAGTTTGGCCAGGCCCATCAAAAGGACTTTTACAAGGAATATATTTTTTCCCCCCAGCAGACTATCAGATCTTCAGTTAAATGGCATTTTTATTGATGAAGAACAGGGCACTCCCTGCCTATAGGCAGGGACAGTGGAACAATTTTTATAGGTGGGTGCTGAGAACCATTGAACCAAACAGTAAACTCTGTACATGATGGAAACCACTTCAAGCAAATGGGTTCAGGAGAACCCCCAACACCATTAGTTCCAGCACCTCTGGCTGTAGGTACACAGACTTTGTTAAACTAGTTTGGTTCATCATCTCTACTGACTCCTATTGACTGCCCCAGTTTAGCAGGGAAGAGAGACATGTACTGCTTCAAATTATGGGACAGATTCTTAGCTGGTGTAAATTGGTATAGCTCCATTGAAATCAATGGGCCTACAAACGGACACACAAGCTACTTTATTGTCATGCATGGAGTCATGAGTCCTTGACTTCAATCATGTGACTAAAGTCACATGTATAAGTGTTCGCAAAATTGAGACCTAATTTGGTGGGTTGTGCTTTTTGGATCATTTTTGACCCTATGATGCAATCAATTCCCCACTGTTACCCACACAGCTCAGGCCTTACTAACTTGATTGCTACGTCAAAGTCCCTATTAAATCTCCCTATTTCATTGTCTTGTGGATTTGGCTCTTCATCTTTTTAGGTATTTTAAATATTTCAAATTATCTAAAATGGATACTCAAGAGAAAGTGAATATATATAGACAAAGTGTTGTTCTCAGTTTTTATAATCATTTTTATCTGCTACTGTATGTAGAACTCTGGCTTGTTTTCAGCATTCTTGAAAGCCAGCATAAGGTTAGCCTTGTAAAACACTATTTTCTCTTGTTTTAAATGTACAGAAGTGCATAATGAAAAGATCAGTCCAAATAAACAAAGGACTGAAGGCAGGGAAAGAAAGGGTCTTTGACAGAATGTAAAACATGGGATGCTTCTGTGTGCATTTAAGGAATTGTGATAGGAGCAGCATAAACTATAAAAAATACATTTTTTACATCACAGCTGTAGGGTCCTCTATGTCCCCTAACCAGAAACATCCTGAGTTTGAGCTTCTGAAGAATGGATAGTCCTAATATACCCAGCAGCAGATATTAGGCCTTGCAGGTTGACTTCCTGTTGGAGGAGAAATCAGTGACACAGAATCTCGGCATAGTCTCGGTGGAACTTTGTTTTCTCTACGCTATGTACAGCAGACCTACAACAGAAATGGAGAGTGGGGAGGGAATAGACAGGGAGCTGGTTGCTGATCTCTGATCTTGCACTGCAAGTTCTGGTGGCAGTGAGAGCAGCTATGGGGCTGCTCTCAATTACACCACCAGCATGTGGTCCCTAGGGGATCTTATGCCAGTGAAGAATTGTTGAAATGGAGCTCTGCTCCACCATGCCCCTACAGCTTCCCCCACATCCCCACCCCATTCACAATGAGAATTCTCTTGTGATCATTTATGGCCAGAATCTGTCACTAGAGTAGCCAGAGTAGCACAACATGAACAGATCTTACTGGAGACTCTGGATCTCTATTTTTAGAACTATACAAATATTGTGTTAATCCTTCTAGATTCCTGCTAATTTCCTTCACATCCTCCCTCAACCATCCAAATCCCTATGTTCTCCCACCACTATGCAAGCCCCTATCTCAGTTCCAGTGTCCTTTATGACACTTCTTCCTGATGTTCATCATAATTACTGCTGGTGCCGGAGGGTGCCAGAGTCCAAAGCAGTAAGATTGTACAGCTGGAGTGTCCTCTGCCACTGGCATTCATAGTGTGATATGCTGGAGTGCTGCTAAGAGACTGGTCATTATTTCCTGGACTCGTTGCATGGGGTGGACCAGCCCTACAAACTAGGCAGTGATCGCATGGCAGGGATCAATATAAGAGCAGGTTAAAAAAATCACCAGAACTGTTTTTCATTGAACTAATGTCAGTACATTTTGTTTTTAAAATGGGGGGAGGGATCATTTTTAAAATGTTTTAATCCTGTTTTGACATTCTTAGAAGAGAATTTGAAGGAAATGTTTCAATTGACTTAAAATGATTTTTTTCCAGAATTTCATTTTGCCAAAAAAATTAACATTTTGGCTTTTAGTCCCAATTTAGGACACGTTTTCCCCCCCAAAATATTAAAAGTTTTAATGGAACAGAAAATTCATTTTCCAACCAGTACCCACTGCCCGCAGTGGCTCCTTTTATCTACCTCTCCAAAGGCTCTGTCTTTATTCTAGGAAGGGTTAAATTATTTTGAACCAAGTCCTCAATTGGTGTAAGCCAGCATAGCAGCATTTGCTCCCAGCTAAGGATCTGGGCCACTGATCAGCGTATTCAAGGGCTCTTGTATTCTTGTTTCTTCCATGTGTATTTCACTTTTTCCACCACTCGGCAAGCTAATTGCAGCCTTTCTTTTTTGTGGGCTTTGCCAATTACTCTTCTTCCCATCAGTTCTAGGCTCTCTGAATTGTGGATTGCCTCTCAAGAGAGCGCAAAGAACTGACAGTTTTTTCTGCTGTAAAAAAAAACATTTTCTGTCTCCTCTCTAGGTGGAGAGCAAAGAGCATTAACATGTCTGTGCTTTGTCTCAAAACAGCGCACAATGCAACAGCTGAAACTTAGCAGTCTTTTAAGCCCGTCGACAAACTGTACTCCTGGCTCTTGAAAGGTCAGTCACCATCTCAAACAGCTTTAGCTACTAGGACTTAAAACAAATTGCCTCTATAGGTGATGCAGAAATATTGCTCAAAGGTCACAGTAGCCAGCAGCATTGTCTTTCTCCTTGCATATTTATGCTTCATTATAGACAGAATACATCGGCTAAGCAATAACCACTCCACCTGACGCTGATTCTTGGGGGAGGACATCTCTGACAATTGTACTGTGCACTTCAGTCAGCCAGCACAAGTGCAAAAACAACTTGGGTTCTAGGAAGCCGGGCTGCAATAAATGTCAAAGGAGGTTAATTACAAAAACAAACAATAACAAACAAAAAAAACCTTTCTGCAAATTTATCACATTCTTGGACATGGGCAATGTGCCCACAGCTTCTTGACCTTCCATTTTGTAAGGGGAGGAAATTAGAGAGACAGCTGTAATATCCTTGGCAGATATTTTGTACAGTAGCCCAGTAATGATATGTGAGTAGGAAAATGGTTGAACTTGTTAAGTTTAACTGTAATAGTAGCAGATCCTCTAGGATCCATTCAGTGCTCCATACTGTATATTATCTTCAGAAGGTTATATGGAGTGCATGACTTTATCCAAAGATACAAGCGAGCAGTCCATTGGGCTTTGCTAATATCCGCTGGCTATTGCAAAAATACCCAAATGGAAGGTTATACTTAAAGACAAAGGCTATGCTCATATCATTTGAGTTTGTCTCTACATGCTAATAACTACTGGCAAAGTCAGTGCTGAAAAAAGAATATACAAAGAGTAAACACCAAAGATAAATGTCTTTCACAATGAAGGCTGCCTGGGAAATGTATTTATTTCTACAAAATATTTTGAAGCAAATGGAAAAGTCTGTAGTTTTGGTTGCCAAAATGTGAAAAGATAAAAAAATCAATTTTCAGGCTTTCGGCTTTTCATGAAACCCCAGACATTTCTGACAAAAACAGACATTTCTGACAAAACCAGACATTTTTGTGAGAATATTTTTGTCAAAAGAAATTTATCAGAAACATAATTTTCAGTGAAAGGATCTGGAGAAGCTATATTCACCATCTTTTTCAAATTTCTGGCTGAATACAAAAATGGGCTAGGTGCCAGATTGTGTGCATTTTAATGTTATTGTAATGGCTAAAATCAAAGGGGATATAATCAATAATTTTTTTAAAAAAAACAGCACAATAGCACCAATAAAATCCAGTGATAAATTCCTCCCCCTACCCCCTGTAGTGACAGACCTCCTCTCTGCAGTATAGTCCTGACTCTTCCCCATATATTCCATATCCAAACACAGATCCCTGATGCATTTGGCTGCTTTCCATTTATACCACATCCCATCAATCTTAATTGAATGTAGCAGTGTATCAATAACTTATCTGCCAGTGAGCTATTTAGACCCTGGAACAGATTTATTATATATATTCTGTTAATAAACTGGTTTCTTTGCTCCTTGATCAAGCTTGAGAAGCTTGTGTGTTAGAAATAGTGGACACATGGCAAAAAATAATAGAAAAGAGACTTCTCTTGTGAGAAAAAAATATATTGGCAACATGAAAAAAATAATCTTCAATGCAACATTGTCTAGGGCTACAATAGATGTATCCTGAGTCATAGAAAAATCTGACTTTCAAATTTACTGAAAGTTGCTGAGAAGAATTCATACAAGACATAAACCATTCTCCAGTCCGGTGAAAGGCTAAATTTAAGGACTTAAACTGTTTTATGCTGCATTTTTCATTATGTCTTAATTCTTTTTGCTTGTGTATGTCACTGTTTTTTGGCCCTAATATTAAGCTGTGTAATTTCTAGGAATGTTCTGCATGCAGTTTCTCAGAGACGATGACATTTTGAATTTAACTAATGCCTATTTGCTGAGGTTGCAATAACTAGCACTGAGTTGAACAGTTCAGTGCACAGCTCCAGATTTGGGCTATCTAAAGTAAACGGGCTAATACTGTCTGGATAAAAGCAACCTCATTTTCAGGGACAATCTTTGACTTGATTGCTGAGCTGTTCAGCCAACACTTCAACAAACTAAAAAATTGCAGTATAGCTGTTTGCAAAGCAAAATATTGAATAGACAGCTGTTTAACTACTGTACATTGTGTCTTCAGTTCTCTACAGATGCTGCAATGTATTTTTAATTTCTCTGATACTTATTGTTTTTATGAGATTGTATTCAAAGAAGTGAATCAATCAGTGTAGGCTTTTCCAGGGAAATAAATCTCTGAAAGCTTAATTTGTCCTTTTGAAGTAATAGAAAAACCTAACTTTGTGCAGCCAGAGCTGCACACTAAGTATTTAGTCATAAATAAGGGAAAATAAAGAAAATATAAAAAATATAAATAAAGCGGATCTGATTCCATTTCACTGCATTATTAAAATTCCATTGTTTATTCTGCAGAAAAAGACCTCCCAAAATGACAGGAGTAATCTGGGCGAAAAGGAGCTTGTTGCCAAAGGATACTGCACTTAGAGAAGGGGGATGCATTTTAAAAACTGCCAAGCAAAATATTTTCATTCATGAGTTCACCCAGCCTAAACATGCATCTAATCCTCTCAAACTGACAGTTCAAAAAGGCAACCGTGGTCGGGACAGGCAAAGTGTTCAGTTCAAAGGCAAAAAGGTCCTGGGGATTATTAGAATTATCACTTATCGTGAAATGACCATCAGGGTGGAATCAAGTAGCTCCACCTTCACTCACCAAATCAAGGGTCTTATTCCTCATTACAATCTTAAAAGCACAGTAAATCCTTTCTTTGCCTCACTGTGTCTTCTAGGAAATGGGGTTGGATTTTAACAACCCCAGCAACGATTCCAGTCCATTTCAATTAATTTCCTCTCTTTTCCCCAAAAAGGACAGTTGTTTTCATCTTTGCTACCACCTAAAAGACTGTCACACAAGGTTGTTGATTTTTCCTTTAAAGACTCTCTCCAGCTACAGCATTCAGTTGAGAATCTAAAGTCCCATCCTATGTTCACCCACTGTATTTGGTATTGTAGTGATCTCCATTTTGTTTGATTCTGGCATCTCTTTTACAAACCAGACTCCTATTCACTACAATAGGAGCTTTGCCTGTTCAAGGGCTGATTGAATCTATGGGGGATTCAATTCACTTTATCTTGTATCTACACACAAAAAAGAGAATAAGCTGCAACCAGAGCTATTTATGTGGATTTCCATTGACCCTTAAGAACAGATCCTCCAATAGGGTTCCTGGGAACTTTTGAAAATCCCAGTAGACACCTATTGTGGATCCTTCGGCATCTAAATACCTTTAAAAATCTGGTCTTTTATTTATAAAAAGTAAATTTTGGAGTTACTGAAATATACTGCAATAAACTTGTCAGATTAAGGGTATAGAAAACTCAGTGCTTGTCTTGAACTTTGAAGCAGATTACTAGGTGATTTCAATCCATGCAGAAGTACCTTTTAAGACTACAGTTTTTCTTAGGAAAAGACTCTCAGCATCGTTTGACTACACCATCTTCTTTTAAGAACTCAAAACAATTTTTATGTCTTTGTACCAAAGACGTTTCACTAGCTACTCCTTGGAAGGAAGACGTCATTGCACACCAGATGTCATTTCAATTACAATCAAGCATTTAAAATAAATGGTTTCAGCCCTTGAACATTTTTCAGCTTTCTTTTGGTCTCAATATTTTCATCAGTTAATGGTCTGGTCCTGCCATCAAAAAAAATTTTGAGATCCTTGTAGAGGAACCTTAGATATTATGAGATAACACTGGGAAAGGTTGAATTTTGCAAACGAAAAGTCAAAGGGAATTGAGCACATCAGAGAGTTGGACCCAAAGATAAATCAGGGAAGACATGAAGCAATGATTCAGGCATAGTCGCTATGGTCCTCATTTTAAAATTTCCCATTTGGATTGTGGTTGTCTTCTTTAGCACTGAGGGATGATTTTCCCCGTCACAGAAAATACCACACAGTTTGCCATAATCTGTCAGGATTGGTAGACTCATCCCAGGAGAGGCCAAAGCCTGGAATGACTTAAGGATGGTCAAGTGGAGATGCTCAGTGCATTGCTAGAGACTTGGGGATAATCTTATGCAGCACTTGCCACTGTAACTGGGCAAGCTGGTGAGGGTACAGGTAGGGTCCAATCATGAACTCTGGAGCATTCGGGGGTAGAGAGCCCTACTCCAAAAGAGTATGTTAAGATGTTAATTTGATTTTGGGGAAAATTTGCCAGCTTTTATTCATAGTCTTACATTTACGCACACAGGAAATCAATACATTCTGCTCACCTAGAACATAAGCAAATGTCCCTTTAAGTCAATGAAAAGACTCCTGTTGACAGTGGTTGTTAGGTCAAGTCCATGCAAAGGAAAAATGACCCAAATGCAAAAAATATGTATTAACATTATATGTACTGTACCATTAAATGATCCATTTTGATACAAAACTCCACTCTATTTTCTGTGTGTTTTGTAACTATAATTACAGTTCAAATGATAAATATTTAACTAGGGGAACTTCCCTTCCATCTGCCTTTTCCTTAATTAATTGTTAATTTAACACATTTATTTTTATATCTTGACAAGGTCAGTCGCGTTCCTCCTCCTTTCCCCCACACCCATGCCCAATGAGCATTGCTTTTCAATTTGAACACATAGCTAGTGATTTCTTTCAAAGACAAATAAACATTTCTGGAATAGTGTCTATGAAAGGTTGAACCTGCAAACAGTGTGTCTTCAGATCAGCTGATGTTATGGCCTATATTGACATGACTATTCCCATTCAAATCAGTGAGTAAAGGCTGCAGATCCTTTATTATACTATACTTTACAATATATTGTCATGTAAAATGTAAAATATTATATTGTTTGGCCAGTCAGTGGCCCTGATCCTGCACTGAAATCCAGTTGTATGTGTGGTGTTCAGTGATCACTCAGTGCTTAAGGAGTTTCCAATCAGAATCGTTAGAATGGAAGGGACCTCGAGAGGGCTTCTAGTCCAGTCCCCCACACTCAAGGCAGGACTAAGTATTATCTACTTTATTCTGTATCTGGTTCCAACTAGCTGTGCATAACAATAAGAACTTCACAGCTCCTGGCCCAGGCACTTTGTCTGGCAGCTCAGCTCTTTAAAGGCATAGGCCTCAATACCACAACATAGACCTGGCAACTCTGCAGAGTTCCGCTTGCTTTGCAAGTGTCTCCCAAAGCAGAAATAGAGATATTATGAGGCACCATAATATTCTGGCCCAGATTCTGCCCTGCCCTGAGATCCACTTGGTGCAGGAGATCAGAGGGCTGTCAGAGAACCAGTTATGGCTCCCCAATGCTGTGACCTGATCTATACCATTCTCAACCACAGTGTAAGCTAGACTAGCTTTGAGGTTTCCTAGAGTTTGCAAGGAATCCACCTTCCCATGACATATCTCCTGCTCCCGCAACACATCCTGCACAGTCAAGGGTGGTTGGTGCAGGAATCTGGTAGGATTCTCATCCCTTTACAATGAATAGGACCATGGGATCTCTAGAAGAGCTGAGCAAATATTTAAAATCCACACTTCTTTGGAAAAAAACTGCCAAATTATATCCCATATACTATTGGCTTAGCTCTAATCTTTAAGAGCCATATGTGTTTAAGATTTCAGTTAAAGCTTCCATTGAAAAAGACTTCTTTTCAGCAGTACCATTTCTCATGGGCCAGGGCTGGAGGCAAGATTCAGTACTGATTCAGAGGAAGGAGGAAGATGAACTACTGAGTCATCAGAACCACTGCCTGTGGCGTCTTGGTACTCTCCAACAGCTTTTCTGGGAAACGCCAACTAGCTTTAACCCCATTTAGCTTGTATTATGAAATGTGATGGGATCGCAAAGTATAAAATTAATCTCTCAACACACATACTCCACTAGTAATTGAAGCAAGAAAAAATGTCATATATTTTACATAGGAAAACAACATCTGTTATGCTAAAATGTGACTGTTCACTTCAGCCTGGAAGAGAGTTATAGTACTATCACTGAGCAGGCGTAGACAAAACATACTCGTGACTCTCCAACTCCAGACCTTAAACCTCTCATTATGCAGCCACTGGTCTTTTTTTCCCCACATTTAAAAGTTAATCCAGATGACAACAGGATTAGCTATTGCAGATCCCCTTAACCCATTGTTTGTAACCTCAAGATGGGCAAATGTTTGATGGCTGCTTGCCAGGATTCCTGCTCTCCCCAACCACAGTTGACACAGATATGTAGTATTTTAACTGCCAACCTTGAGTAAGGTCACACCCGTGTATTATGATATCTTCATGCCTGCCCTTAAATTGAATGGCCCATGCATAAGAACACAGATAACAAAGAAACATTTAGATGAGTGGCCTACATAACACCATAAGTACTACATGTCTCAGTAAACTATAGGGCATGCTTAGAGTGGAGAAATTAACGGATAGTCAAAGATGGGAATATCTCCTTTCTATACAATGTAGCATTCTCTTCTGGGTCTGGATGGGACTTCCTCAGACAAGGTAAATAAAGAACTGGTATAGTGATATACATATTGCCATCATCTTTTCTGTACTAGTTGTATCTTCTCTACATATAGGTCTGTAATTCATACCAGTGTGTGGATTCCATATTACGGACTCAATTTTACCGCTGTGTATTGATGATTATTCAAGTGTCTCTATTTTTATGGGAAAATGATAAGGTAACTTAGGAACTTTCTGTTTACTCTGTGTTCCCTGACTAAAAATTCCCATAGAATTTAATGGAAAATTAAAGAATTCCATTGAATGCTTCAAAAAATACATCAATCTAATATAGCACACAGAGATGAAGGATGACCCTGTGGTAATGAACTGGGACTCAGGGAGTCCTGGGTTTGATTCCTAGCTGTGTTATAGATTCTTGTAGACCCTGGGAAATAGCTTACATTCTCTGTGCCTCAGTGTAATAGAGAACTGGGAAATTTTTATTATTCTGTATGTTAGTGTTTATTTGTACTGCAGTAGCAGTCAATCCCTCAGGGATCAAGGACACACTAGGCCATGTACAAACACAGAACAAAGAGATGGTCCTGACACAGGCACTGACTTTCCAATGTGCCAAGGAGAGCTTGACCCCTGGCTCTGCCATAGACCCCGTCCCCTTCCTGCCTCTTTCTGCCCCCACCCCGCCTCTTCCCATCCCCTCCCTGAGCGCACCCTATTACTGCTCGCCCCTCCCCGCCAGAGCCTCCTGCACACTGTGAAAGAGCTGATTGCAGCAGGCAGGAGGTGTGGGGAGGAAGGGATGAGAAGAGAAGGGGTGGGGGCAGGAAGAGGCAGGGACAGGGTGGGACCACCAGCAGACAGGAAGCACTGGGAAGGAAGGGGGAGCTGGTAGGGGAGCTGCCAATGAGTGCTCAGCACCCACATATTCTCTGTGGGAACACCCAAGGATTTGGCACCTATAGTTTCTGACCCAAAAAGCTTCTAGTTTAAGCCATCATCCAGACGTGCTATATTTCACTTTTGTATGACAAAAGAGATAACATGAAAGTGTTGCCTGAAAGCTCTTTATTTTATACCTAGGGCGGGCCGTGGTACCTGTGGCACACGTTTAGCCACAAAAGATGAAGCCATAACTATCCAATACACAAATATTGCACGTATCCTAATACAGCGCAATGGGCAGTACTGACTGAACAGAACGGAGAGTGAAATCCCATCCTGGTGAACAAAGGTCAACCCCCCGCCGTCTCCAAAAGTTTGCCTATGTTGGTTTTGTTTGAGGAATAATCCCCAATCACGCGAGCCACAGAGTAAAAGCACAGATCAACTGGCTTCTAGACTCAGTCTGAAAGACTTCCATTTGAATCTTTCTTCTTCTCTTTTCCAAGTTTGTGTATCACCAATTTCCTGTACCTACAGGATTCTCTGTCTATCTTGACCCCAATGCTGATTAACATAGAAGTTCTGTGAATGAAGTCCACCTATGTGGATGAAGCAAAGCCTCTTGTTTTCTTGATTTTCAGTGCTTTTCAGAGCATCAAGAAAGCAGCACTCTTGAAAAAAAGAGGGGTACAAAGATAAAATAGAAGAATCTAAAGTTCTGGGAATTCTTATAAAATATCTACAGCTCTTATGCAATATCATGCATCGCTTTAGGAAGTCCTTACTTTCCCTGTCTGCAATAACATTCAGCGTTAGGTTGATGTTGCAGTTGACTACTCTTAGTACAGGCAGGTGCTGATTTATGATTGCTGATATTGAGATAGTGTCCCAAGGAATGTGACTAGATTTCACCTATTACCAAAACTCTGCTGAAATCCAGGCGCCCTTGATATACAATAAGAAAAGAATTATTTGGAGCTTGGAACATTTTGTTCTATGTGGCAAGTTAGGTCATTTTATTGTCCATATGGATGAGAACGTTCTGCAGTAACTCATGAATAGGTCAGATCACCTCTCTAAGCAAATACCCTAGAATCTCTCACCTGAAGTATTTATTCTCAGAAGAAGTGGCTGGACCTGATGCTCCTTCCAGCTATGAAGACCCAGTAGTGCCCAGCTCATCCCTCTTTAGCTGGTCTATCTATATAAACTTTGCCCTGCTATCGTCTCATAATTTCAAAAAACAGCCACCTGTGAAAATAGTAAAAGAAAATTTCTATCAATAGTCCATGCTTTGTTTCTCTGTCAAATAATGGGAACCCCACACCGTGCTACCTTGATGAGTCACTGTATTTTGTTGAAACATGTCAACTATCAAGTATGCCCTTAAGAAAGGTACTGTATACAATTATACGTGCCCACATAATTATAAGATGTGCTGTTCTGTACTATTGTGGTCAGCTACTTCCAGCTCACCCTGGGATTGCTAAATTTTGATTGATACCTCACTATGTGCACTACCCAGAAATGTGGGCTGATGTTGGCAGGCATAGCAGATACTTGATTATTCTCCAAATGACAAATCCAAAGCAACATTAATCTACCGAATTCACAGTACCTGTTCATGCTTCCTATCCATGAAAACATGCAGATGCTGAATTTATGAGACCTGTTCCAAGAAGTATTGAAGGTGATGGGTTTTATCATTATGCTGGTACATTATTTTATTAAATAGACAGAAACTTTTCCTTCAGCGAGTTGGAAATGGTAGGTATTTTCCACCCAAATAGAAGGAAGAAATTAAAACTTTCAATTTTTTTTACAACCCCTCCCCAAAAAACTAAATCTAATTTTTTTCCTTTTTTCACTTGTTTTTTAATTCCAAAACTTTAAAGCAATATCAGGTTTTGGTTATTTTCCATTTATGAACCTACACCCTCCATTAAATATTCTAGTTTGTGGGGGGAGGTTGTTACAAAAATAGATATTAAACGAACAAACAAACAAAAAACAACCGTTTTTGAAAACAGGGCATTTTTCATCCCCCAAAAATTCCAAATTAAACATTTTAATGAGCCATAATTGCAAGAAAACAGCAAAGAAGTTCAGTGAATGAGATGATTTTACAAAGTAGGGTCTCTCCAAAATGTCTCCTTTCTCCCTGGGAAATCCAGTTGACTTGTGGGATGCTTGCAGCGGAGAAGAAGCTGAATCATAACATTGTATCTGAATATGCCCAGTGTGAAAGGTAGTGTGTAAAGCTGCATTTAATGCTTATGTTCATGAAGAAATAATCACTACATCTTGGAGTAGTGACGCTACAGTGTAGCATCTTTATAAGGAGATATACACATGTACTATACATACTCACCAGAACGCCTGGTAAAGAATACCTGAAGAGTATAACAAAGCAAGTGTTCATAGTAAGGAGAGAGAGCACCTGAATCAGTGCCCCGATCACAGAACCACTGCTCTTGATGTTGATACCTCCACTAAGAGGCAAAGGACTGAACACATGGAGGCTGAAGGACTGCTCCTGTCTGTTCCCGGAATCTGTACCTATACTGTGGATAGCTAGATGGCTTAACTTGCCAGGACTGTCAGCCAGGCACCTTTGAGCACCACTAAAGGTGAAATTTACCTGTGAAGGTCCTGTCTAAAGCACTCTCCCACAGGTGCCATTTTAGCCCTCTTCAGGTGAGAATGAACGTGAGTGGAGCAGCTGGTGGAGAGGAGTCTCCACAGCCTGATTCAACACAGTCCCTGTATCTGTCATGCATGGGCTGGTGTGGAGGAGCTGGCTAAGGGGTAAGCTGTCAATATACAGATCTAGTGCTCCAAAACCCTTGCACAGGTGGTTCACAAGAGCAGCAATCAATCTTACAGTCACTGCATACTCTCAAACCAAATTTAGTTCCTCAACACAAAATCCAGTTACTTGTGCTCTGCCCGGGAGGGGATTAATTTTACCCTAATTACATTTTAAAGTTGTTGGTTTTTATTAAAAAAAGATATTGGTAATGATTTATATTCTTTCATAGCTCAGCAGAAATCTTTCTAAAGAGAGGGCCAAACGCTGGACCCATTAAATAAATGAGAGTTTGTCATTGATTTCAGTGTGAGAAGGATGCATCCAGAATGGTAGAGAAAATATACATTTGAATATTAAAATGAAGTCACTTGAACAATGACATCATTTTTCACGTGACTCAACAATCATTCCTGAACTTTTTCAGATAATTTTTCTTCACAGGATAAGTATAAATCCACGCAATTTACTTCAAGCTCCATTCCCAAACCTGACCCTGGTGATTATTCCAAATTACCTGATTTGACAGAGTCTGAAGAATTGGCACTTAACTGAAGTATAGCATTATGCCCATTTTTTTGTTAATCTTTTTTAAATTAGAAAAATGATATGGCACTCAAGGTTGAAGTAAATGACTGGAAAAAATAAGAAATAAAAACATAGCCATCAATATCATCTTACTTTGCACACTAACTGGAGTACAATTAGGAAGACTTTGAATTTTCTAATGCCTCCTTTAGTCCTTCGCACTCAGATACCCAGTTCACATTTTCTAAAAATCCTTCCTGGGACATTTGGCGATCTGAGCTGTCACAGGTTCCTGAAAGCCAGTAGTACCTGCTTGAGGAATTATGTATCTGAAGATAGAGCTGGGTAGATCACTCTTTTTTCTTTCTTCTAGAGAACCACATTTCTAATAGCAATGCTCCATTTACTGCTTCTTAATGACAATGATCACTGAGCACAATAGAATTTGGAGTTTTGAATTAGACAGAACTGGCACCTTAACATATGGCGTCCTTTACTGTAACTACTACAACTCTAATTGTCTTAGTTAATTCTAAGGAACCTACAATCCTGGTTTAAACCCCGGTTTATATATATACATATATATACAAGTACTGTAATTACTTATGTATACATGAAGTTTCTGTATATCAATCTGTGTTTCTAAGATTTTTGGGGGGAAAACAGTAATAAGAAATTTGAAAATATCCTAGAAACTATCAGTCTATATGGAAATATTTTTGTTATTAAATATCATTAGATCCATCATAAATATTGAATCTTTGAAAGGATCTGTGGTCCGCAGCATGAATACAATCTGCCTAAAATGTCAAAAGGTTTGCTTTGTGACCTCACACTCAGTTGCAAGCCTCCATCTACAGCTCCAGTGAAACAGTTTGATAGCATGACCACTTGAAGTACGCTTGGGGTTTCAGTGAATGGCTCTTGGCATGGATTCCAAACCCCACAGCTTTTGTGTTTGAGTACCACAATAGTGGGGTACAATTACAACAGCAAACTGGCCCTTTAAATCTTGGAAATAATGACAGCCTACTGGTAATTACTCCTAATCCACTAATGAGCTATTGTTTGCTACCAGTATTAAATGTAAGCCTAATGACATGAAAAAAGCACAATAGAGCTACCAAAAACTTCTATTAAATCAACTTAATTGTATAGATGCTTGCTTAGCACCTGTCTTGTGATGCTGATTCATACAGAATTGTTTTAATTGCAACATGATCTTCTGTGGATTATGTTTCCTTCACCTTAGGGCAGATTCAGAAGTCAGAAAACAGGAACCCATTAATTTGCTGGTTTTAGTATAAAGATTTATTGTACATATTGTGGCTTTTCCTCGAAGTTGATTGGCAGACATATGAAATTGACCAATAGCTGTGAAAGTATTGAAGCAATAAGAAGGGTAGACCATTAAAATTCCCTAGTAGGAAGGGCAAAATTCAAACCAACTGCAGTACAATTTAATGTCAGGTCTATCGGAACTATGCATTTATTAAGCAAAAGAAATGATAAATGAAATACATAAATTATCATGACAGCAGCTGTGTAAAACTAATCAGCTTTAGCTTAGTAAACTTTAAATGCCCAGGCTCAGGTTTTCATTACTTTTCCCAAGATTTGGCATAGGTTAATATTTTTACAAATTCAAGACAGGGAATTTATTATTTTCACGACTGACTCAGCGAAGTTCGACACTAGGAAAATTGCAAAAATGTTATGGGTCTAGTGAAAAAGCCTTGTTCTGGAAAAAAGTTGAATTTTTGCTGGTGACACCTGCCTTTCGTTGTGCGTGTGTGCATGCATGTGTACACAGCAATTGTTGTTGGTCTTTTGGCAGGGGTGTATGTTTGTTGCAAAACTATCAATATTAAGACTGACGTCTGCAATTCCATGAACTCACCATGTTCATTTTCTCCCTTGGCTCCCCCTTTCCTAACATGAACTTCCTATGGTGTCACTGTCTCTTCCAGAGGAGTAGAACATAGCTGCTACTTCTGGTAGATGCCATGTTGTTTTAGCTGTGCTGGTCCCAGGATATTACTAGAGGACAAAAGTGGGTGAGGTAATATCTTTATTGGACCTACTTCAGCTGGTGAGCTAGACAAGCTTTCAAGCTTACACAGAGCTCTTCTTCGTCTTTTGCCACATTGCAAATTCAGCTGCTGCTGGGAACTTGATTAGGACTGCCACAGATTTCCTAGACAACCCTGAGCAAATCACATTGACTCTACTCTCCTGCTGGGGTAAATTAGGAAGAACCCAATGAAGTCAATGGAGTAAGAAGTGTGAGATCAGAGACTGGGCCCTTAACCATTCTGAAGTCCTTACTTGAGGTAAGGACTTGATTCTGACAGAGTAATAGTCTTCAGGATTTGGCCCTTCTTATATATAGGGTCAGATCCTCAGCTGATGTTAATTGGTATAGCTCCCTTAAAGGCAACAGAGCTTTGGTGTGCTGGTTGACACCACATGAGGATCTGGCCAAATGTTTTCTCTTTGGTAAGATTGGGATAATACCACCAGCTACCTTACCAGGAAACATTTTGTAAAGTGCTTTCAGATCCCTGGGTAGAAATCACATTTGCTATGGACATGATTATTGTTACTTCATGTAAATAAAACAGGCTGTATTCTGTTATATTAATCATTCACGCTCTCTGCATTATAATTATTCTGATATGAAAAAAATATCTGCCCTTCAGAAAATGTGTATTCTGGTCCAAATTATTCATCCCTCTGATCCTCTTTCAAACACCAACATTTAGCTTTTGCTTCTCTGTAGCACCCAGCTATAAATCTGTGTTTGGTGTGAAAGATGAGTGACTCTGGTCCATAAACTGATTGCTCATTCATCTGTATTTATTCAAAGAGTTCCCATAAAAAAGCTACTAGTCTCCATTGTATAAGCAATGTGATGAGGAATTTGTAGTCTGAATGCAAAAATCTTAATATTATATTATATTTATGATTTCTCAGTGCCAAGACAGCTCTTGGCATCACAGTTCTTTTCTTTTTTGTTTCCCTTCCTTATCCCTGTCAAAGGATTTGTTGCTTCCTAAACATTCTCAGACCACATGAGGAGACTGAAAGCATTAAACCAAAAGAGCAAGTAATGCAGTGTGGAAACTAATGTGTTGCTGTTTTTTATGAAAGCTATTTGACTCTCAGTACAAACAAAACACACAAGTCTATTGTGCCACCCGTGCTAAGAATTCCAAAGCCTGAAAATTGTTCAACTGCTTTTGTAAAGCCAGGCGTGTCTTGCCGAACGGGATTGGGAACTTTTTCAAGGCACAACTTTTGAATGAGAAGAAATAAGAGATTACTGACCAAAGAAGGGGATAGAAATGCAGTGTTCTCCAAACAGTATCCAGAATATGCCTCAGTATTTTCTGACAAAAGGTATTTAGTCTTGTAATTTATTTTGTGAATCCCAATAAATTAGGTTAAAGTCTGACCTTTATCTGTCCAGTGATCTGGTCATTTGTATTTCTCTGGGAATTATTTTGTGCATATTTTCCCTGGTGTATAGGCTGGACATAGATCAGAATGCCTGGCTGTGGACTTAATCTATAAATTTTCCGATTATCATTCTTTTTTGGATTCATTCAGTGAATATGTGCTCATCTGTAAACATCTGGTGAATAATCACCATTAACCCACATAATCTCTAATATGGTATTTAAAATAATGTAAAGTCCTTTGGGAAGCAGGAGTGAAAGTGAATATATATATAATATAAAGTTGTATTAATGTTTCATATGTCTTTAAAACCAGGGGCATGAAAGTATTGGTTTGAGTAAGGGAGGAGATGGAACTATCTTTTGAAAACTTAATTTATGCTGGCCTATTTAGCTTATTCATTTGCACCTTTTCCTCTTTTGTCTCCTTCCCATTTATCCCACCAAAGCTCCTCTGATGAATTCAAGGAGATTAAAATTTAACTGAGAAACCAATTTACACACACCTGTTCCTTAAATTCCTATCAAATCCCCAGATAAGTGCTAAATATCTAGGGGTAGAACTGTTGGCCTTAACAATATATATTTAAAGCATTTTGATGTAAAATGTATCCTGTGATGGTGGAACCTCCCCTTCTCATTAAAACATTCCAGCAGTAATAAATCTGCCTAGCTGGGGCTAATTTATGTCTAAGCAAATAATGTCCCATTTTTTATAATATGAATGTTTAGACTGCAACATTCTCACCTCTCTGGAGATTTTGTATCTACAATCATGGGAGTAATAATCTCACTAACACTGTTTCATGCATACTACTTTTACTGAGCCCAGCTCACAAACCAGTGGTCTCTTTTGTGCCTGGAGAACACTTTCCAGACTATATGTCAAGCAGACAACACTGTAACAGCTCAGAAACAAAGATAACAACTACAGCATCTGAAAAGTAGAAGGAACTCTCTTCGCTGAACTGTCAAGGAAAAGCAATTGCACCTTTTCATAAAAATCAGGAGAAGGGAAGAAAAGGAGTTAGGGTTTCAAGGATCAGAGCAAAACTCTACTCTCCAAAAAATACCTTTGTTCCAAAAAGTATCCCAGGCTTGTTTATTTAAAATATATTTTGTGAAGCTTCCAGTATGTTTAAAGAAACAAGACAAACAAAGGGAAAAGTGAGAGTACAGGGATCAAACATAATACAACAAGGAATTAATACAATACATTCACTTTGGCAAAAATAAAAGCCATGGTCCACATGCAAGAGCAAAATTATAATTACTTTAATATGATTGTCACATTATTATAATTGCTCACTCTGGGAGTCACTTACTCAAACAGTCCTAAGGGATTCAATGAGACCGCTCGCTTGAGTAAACTCTCACTAGTGTCAGTAAGAGCTCCACATTCTGGCCCACTATAACAATCACAGTATTTTGTGGGTCAAATTCAGTCCCTTTCTGGTTATGTGACAGGCAAACATTAAGGAATGAAAAGCCGCTTTATTGTGGGTCCATATTCCAGCGGCTTCTAATCCTATATAGACTCCTCCCACTCAAATTCTTCCTATTAGGGCCAGGAGTACTCTGTGAGTGGAGATAGGCCATGAATGGACTATAACATTCAAAGCACACTCACTGATACCAACCCAGAAAAAAGTCCTTCATGCTGTGAAGCGTACAAGTGAAGAGAAACCTTGAGTGAGAAGGAACATTTCACCAGGATGGCTCATGTCTTGCATATGCCTATATGAAAGAGACAAACTGCATTTGGCTGTAGGAATAATGCTATCTATACTGAGATTATTAATATCAATCCAGTGCTAAGTGATATACAGCGGAAAGCATGTATTCCTAGGCTAACTGCAAGTCTTTTCCTCAGTTTCTAATATTTGCAGACATGAAGATTTCCCAAGGCTAAAGCTAAGTAGGTCATTCTGCTGGTACCCACCCATGATGGGTCAATTTGTAACTGGGCTGCAAATTGCTCTATTGTATTCACCTACATTTATCAAGAGACTAGCCCTAACGGGGATCCTATTTCCAAAAACACCCTCCAATTTTAGGTGGGCTGAAACTGCAGCTCTGAACCCAGATCACAGTTTTTCATCAATTTTTCAGGCCAAAAAGAACCATTATGATCCTCTGGTCTGACCACAGGCCAAGAAACCTCATGCAGTAATTTCTGCATCAAGACCATAACTTGTGGTTGAGCTACA
The DNA here is from genome assembly GCA_007922305.1 of Dermatemys mawii. Lineage (NCBI taxonomy): Eukaryota > Metazoa > Chordata > Testudines > Dermatemydidae > Dermatemys > Dermatemys mawii. Next base: position 9,992,531 of record ML677358.1, on the reverse strand, counting down.
ATATATGTCTGTTAGAAACATGATAGCTTGTCTTCACAATGCACAGAACCAGAACCTCAGGTGGGAACTTCCAGCATTTGCAGGAGCGGGGTCATAATCCAGGTCTGACCCCTGAGCTGAGGTTGTAGATCCGATCGTCTCTAGTTTTATTGCACACACCGGCGTGAGGGCGACTCAAGTGCCTAAAGTTACTTATGTTCTGAAGTGTTTGCAGAGGTAGGGCATAGGAGGCATGCACTCGTTTCAGTCCTGTGATGTCCAAATTGCAAATCTCTACTGCTCCATATTATATTACGTTTCTACTTAATGTCAGATCTTGGTTGACTATAATGTCAGCACAGCAATTTAGTTTTGTCTGCCTTCCTGCCCCAAACACATCAGACACCATTTTATCTCTAAGACAGCAGATTTCAGCCTCTCTTTCTTTTCGTTAGGTTCCCCCATCTAATAATACTTAGCCATGAACAGAAAATTGTGTGGGATTAGCAAGGATTTTTAATTCATTAATTTGGATACATTTTATGTGCAGAATCACCATGTGTTCAGATCAAGACTGAGCTAGAACCACACAAATATTACACACTGCCTTGTTAATGCCAGCAAAGCCCTTTTTATTGCATAATTCTGCAGCCTGTCTGTCGTTTTTATTTCATTAATTTTTATCCTGATAATTGGAAGCAGCTTCTTGCTTTGTTTTCTTAAGGTTTAATGAGCTTCATAACTTCATGCCTCCCACTGAGGGGGGCTTTAGGTCGCTTTGCACTCCAGAGGACTGCAACACCTTTCACCTTTTACTATACAGCAATATAAGACCATGCTTATTGCCTTTTGGTGATCATAGAAGCATAGAAATGTAGGGCTGGAAGGGACCCTGAGGCATCATGTAGTCCATCTCTGCGCTGAGGCTGGACCTAAGAAACCTAGACCATCCCTGACAGGTGTTTGTCCAACCTGTTTTTAAACACCTCCAATGATAGGGATTTCACCACCTCCCTTGATACCCTATTGCAGTTCTTTACCTATCCTTATAATGAGAAAATTTCTCCAGATATCTAAGATAAAGCTCCCTTGCTGCAGATTAAACCATTACTACTTGTTGTGCCTTCAGCGGATGTGGAGAACGACTAATCACAACACTCTTTATGAACAGTCCTTAATATGTGTGAAGACTGTTATCAGGACCCCCCTCCATCTTCTTTTCTCCAGCCTATATTTGCCCAGGTTTTTTAAACCTTTCCTTATGGGTCAGGTATTCTAAACTTTTATAATTTTGCTGCTCTCCTCTGCATTATTTATGTGTATATTAGTTGTATATATATACATAGATATCATGTGGAGATGCTATTCATGCAACACATCATTCTAAGCTTTTTAGATTCCTTATTGCAGTGACAATGGTGGGGCAATAGAACACAACCTAGTAACAACACTAGAACCTCTATGTCTCCTCCATGTATAATGCATATCTTGGTTGCAGTGTCTCAGGTTGTGACCCAGACCTCTCCAAAATGCTCCAAGCCCCATCTATATGATGTAGAGTTCTTCTGTGTTCCTGAGGTACCTCCTTCTCCAAGGTATCGTTTCCTTCTTGCATACACACTTGATCTGCATGATTTTTAAAGCAATCTGTCCACATACGTAGAGGTTAGAATGGCTGCTTTGCAATGATGTGCTTTCCAAATGGGATTTCTTTATGAGAAAAGATTAAAAGCACTAAATATGAATAGCTTTTAGGGGGCAAATAATTTCCTCCAAGGGTGAGAGGAATTGGTTTGGATATATGACTAAAGGTGTTGGTTTCTAGGGAGTATAAAGACCATGACTGTGACTAGGTCTTTTGCAGGTTCCGCAAGAGTTTGGGGGATGCTTCTTGAACTCTCTCATTTTCCTTGTATACCTGTTCATGGCTAGTCATGATCTAATTCAATATGCACTTTGTATCTCTTCTCCTATAAAAATGGTTACTCCCCAGATGGAAATGGGTACAGGACAAACATTCTCCTCTATATCTTCATGGTGCTTGTTTCTCCCATGCTCACAAAAATCCTCAACCCAATCTGGTTATATTGAGAATTTTAAATACTAGTCATGTCCAGTCCAGGACGGTAAGGGAAGTAACAGAATGGAAAAACCCACAATTGATATCCATTTGTTTCAATGCTACATTGCTGATTAATTCGCAGTTGGACTCACTGGAGAAGTTTTTGCAGTCATTCTTTCAAGGATCCAATGGGAAAAGATAATCTTATTACATTTTAAAATCTCAGACACAGATACAGTCTCTCAACTCATTTCAATTTCCAATGACTGGGTCCATGATTGCATTTTTCAAACATCATTATTGTGAGTTCCCTCATGTGGTTCATCTGCCTTTGATAACTACCATAAGGTCCATAACGATGATAAAAAAAAATCAGTATTATCCCTTCAGGTCTTAAAAAAGCTTAGGAAAGAGCCATGTCAGTCAATGAGAACATAAGAATGGCCATACTGGGTCAGACCAATAGTCCATCAAGCCCTATATCCACTCTTCCAACAGTGACTGGTGCCAGAAGCTTCAAAGAGAATGAACAGAACATGGCAATTATTAAGTGATCTATCCCTTGCTGTCCAGACCCAGCTTCTGGCATTCAGAGGCTTAGGGACACTGAAAGCATGGTGTTACATCCCTGTCCATCCTGGCTAATAGCCATTGATGGACCTATCCTCCATAAGCTTATCTGATTCCTTTTTGAACCCTGTTATAGTTTGACCTTCACAACATCCCCTTGCAAGGAGTTCCACAGGTTAACTGCACATTGTGTGAAGAAGCACTTCCTTTTGTTTGTTTTAAACATTCTACCTGTTAATTTAAATGGGTGGCTCCTGGTTCTTGTGTTATGAGAAGGATTAAATAACACTTCCTTATTTAGTTTCTCCACCCTAGTCAAGATTTTATAGACTTCTATCATATAACTTCCCAGTCACCACTTTTCTAAACTGAACGGTCCCAGTCTTTTTAATCTCCCCTCATATTGAAGCTCTTCCATACCTCTGATCATTTTTGTTGCCCTTCTCTGTCCTTTCTCTAATTCTAATATATCTTTTTTGAGAGGAAAGAAAATTTGAGAAGCTTGGAAATTAACTTCATTCGTGGAATTATCGTATTTTATACTCTACAGATCAATCAATCTCCAATATTAATGGACAGAGATGGTAATAGATGTTTGTTAGTCTTGTGACTCATATAGTGGCTATGAAATCTTTCAGATCCATAAACTGGGTGGAAAGTAGGTTTTACACTTTGGATTAGATTATAAACACACAGCTGCCCTTAAATTGTCTCACCATAGATGCCTTTACTCTTCCTAATTGCATCCTTAATTAAATGTTCTAAACAGGCAATAGTGTAGTAAATATATTTCCCTCTCAGTAGATGCCTTTGGAAGCAGCGGGCCCAAGTCTGCAAAGTGTGGAGAGTCCTCAAATCCCATTCATTGAAGAGTGCTCATCATATTCCTAGAGGTACTCTACAACTCACGTGATCGGGCCCAATATAACCTTTTATCAGTTTTGCAACTGTGATAGTGTTCAAGGTATTAACTGGTTGGTTAAGACATCACATCATTACATGTTCAGATCTGAGTCATTTTTTAAGTTCTACATTCTTGGTTTATTTGCTTATTCAATGTATTCCAGGTTCAGATCATGTATTTGTTTGTTGCCATATCCTAAAGCACTTGGCATTGTCTGAAAAGCACTTGGGTGATTCGGCACAGGATGAGAAATTTAATAAACTTTTGTTTTTCCTAGAAGCAGCTGTTACTCAACCTTATTGTCCATTCATTAGAAACCATATTTCTTTCATTCACATCTAACTTCTAATCCAGACAAGCAAAATTACAATAGAGATTGATTCATTGATGCTTCCACACCAAAACTGCTGCTGTAGAGTAGGTTGTACTCTGCATGAGGGTTGCAAAGGCTCTACAGACCTGACAAGACCTGACTGAAGTATTTCATGAGAAATTCTGGGCGCTGATAAAATCTTAACAAAACAAAGCATATGTTTAAGTAGCTCAAGATTACATTTGCCTCTTTATGTGCAAACCACAGTTAAAAGAACAGCCAGCAGTGAAGCCAACAGGTGGGTAGAAGCCTGTGTCATAATGTCACCAAACGACATTTAAGCCGGGGAAATAGTCAGATATTTGAAAAAGAGGGGATAAGTAATCCCCATAACAATGGCGGTGCCAATCCCATCTCAGATGAAATAAAGATAGCATTGGGGAACATGGCCTTCCCCAAATACCACTGAGTACAGGAGATTTAAAGAGTAGCAAATTTAGCAAACAATGGTAGCATGCTCCGGAGTAAATGTTTCTGTAGCAAGCGACTGAAAAAAATAGATGTGCTCTCATCTGTTACCATAGGGAAAGCAAGGGTTTGATAATAAGATCTTGTCCTATCAAATTCGCTGCTTGCTTTAGCTGCCACTGGGCACTGCAGTTATTAGTATGGTTTTATCATTCTCTAGGAGGAAGGAGAGCTCAGTGGTTTAAGTATTAGCCTACTAAACCCAAAATGGTGAGTTCAATCCTTGAGGGGGTCATTTAGGGATCTGGGGCAAAAATCTGTTGGCTGATTTAGTTGGGGATTGGTCCTGCTTTGAGCTGGGGGTTGGACTAAATGAGCTCCTGGGGTTCCTTCCGCCCTTGATATTCTATGATTTGTCCACTACCACCTCTCCTCTTCTTTTGGATACTAAAATTCGCTGAGTTTGACTGCTACAACTCATTAACTGATGGAGAGGGAACACATTCAATGCTATATTAATTATACCATCTGGCAGTGATTAGGCTGGAAATCACGTGGGACTTTACTAATGGGAATACTGTTGAACCTAATTTATGCATACACACCTGTCTCAACTGATACCTTGCCCTTCCAACAGCTCCTCCCTATTGTCTTACCTGTTGTTTTTTGTCTACCTTTAAGTTGTGAACATCCTGGGAGAAAGGCGCTCTATGTGTTTGTTTTTGCAATGTGCAGTATGATAGGGACCTGATCCTTCACTGAGGGCCACAGGCACTACTAGAAGAAGAGCTAGAGGAAATGTTTTGATTTTGGGAAATGTCATTGGAATTGTTCAAAAATTTGAAATTTCAAAAACATATTAACATTTTTGAAAAAAAATGTTAGGGAAATTATTACTGGGTGGGAGCAACAAAATGTAGTGAATTTTAAACCTGCGACAATTAAGTGGGTTAAAATTCTTCAAAATGGCATGCAAATGTCTCTGTGACACATGGCTAAAATATGAACAGCCTATGTGTGTCACCTTCTACAGGTATCACTCTGCTCATGTTCACAAGCATGAATCGGGATGAAACTGAACTAAGGAAAATTCAGGCTGAACTTGAAGGAGAGGTCCCACCAGCAATTCCAATTACTGCATTTAATACCCGCAAGTATCTTTTTCACAAGGTGCTACTTCTAGGAATGCTAAGTCAAGATGCAGTCCTCCAAATAGGAGGAGAACAGCAGAGAGAATAAATCACATGATCTCTACTTCCTAACATGCAGATATCTAAGGAGGCATTCGGAGTTTGCCAGATTACTTCATCTCATGCCTAATGTGTTTACTGTGCAAATTAAAAAGCAGTCACAGTTTTGCTAGCTTTTAAAGGATGAATTACTCTACACAAATTGAAAGACCATTCACAGCAGGATTTACACTCCCAAAAGCACGTTTATGAAGCAACGTGCTAAGTGACCTGGAAAACTACACAATAAATAAGAATCTTGTCTATACAGGAGCTTTGCATTGTATGATAAGACTATAGCTGTATAAGGATCATGTTGAATAGAAAGCTATTTACTTATTTCTGTACATAATTCCACCTAAGATGAGTCAACAGTCAGTGTAAATAAAAGCTTTATAGTCACTTGTCACCAGAAAGAACTGCCTCAAAAGCTGTCAGCTGAATTTGGAAGGCAATCTATAGTGTGCACCACACACATGAAAATGAAAGATCCTGTGCCTCAGATCCACGCCAGTTCATGTATCGTCGTCATCATTTTACAGCAAGCTTAAGATCAGTATCTCAAGGGCCTGGTTTGTAACCTCACCCTGGGGTGAGGTTTCAGTATAGGCCCTTGGTCAGCTTTCTGGGTTTCCTTTGTGGGAGGTCTTATTGCATAGACGTGACTCCACAGCAAGGTACACAGTTTAACACAACAGTATTGTTGGAGACACATTGAGAAACAGACATCAAAAAGATTTGGGTTTTGTAAGTTTCCACACATCCTTCCTCCCCACTGCTGCCTTTTCAATCTATTAGCTTTCCAGAACTGGGCAGATAGAATCTTCTGGAACTGAGTTCAACTCTATAAAGTCCTTGCTCAGTAAGCTAGCTTATCCACTAACTGTGAAACAATACAACTGATCGAGTGAGCTCACAATCCAAAGCTACTCACAGAAAAAATACACACAGTATATAATTCAATGGAGATTTATATTTAAAGGAGACTTCTTTAAAATATGGTCTTCCTGAAATGAAGTTGATAGTATGTATGCCCTCCACTGCCGTGTGTCAAGGTTCCTAAATATCTTTACAAATGTGGCTCTATATTGCTAGCTGCTAATAGAGATTTCCCCAATATTCAAGCGGTAGAGTCAACAGATTTGTTTCATCATATTTGTTCTGAGATTCCAGCCTCTCCCATTTACGTCCTCCTTTATAAAAAGAAAATAATAAAATGGTTGGGCTTTTGTGATTTACACCAGAAATCACAAACTACAAAAGAGCAAAATGAGATACTAATGGCAGACTGTTTGCAACTGCCTTTGGGGAAAGAACAGTAGCTACGTTTTAAGAGATTCCACACCCTTGTTTAATTTAGATTCCCTATTTTTAAAAAACTATCTCAGAACACAAGCTCAGTGCTTTTGGAGTAACAACAAATACTTGTCAGCAAATAGTACGTTAGCTGGTTCTTGGCAGTTTATCAAAACACATCATGGAATTGAGCTGTTCATGTTTACAGAGAGAAAGGGAAGGGCATGACATGCTGTATAACGGGTAGCAACTCATTCTCTTCACACGGGATTGAACTCGTAGAAGAAAAGATTCAGTGAAGCCATTCCATGAATAAAAGAGAGGAAATATTTTTTTAATTGATTAAAACTGTTTTATGGGCTGTGATTAATTAAATGTCAGCAGTTTCTTTACATTAATTGTAGTAGCATCCATCAAATAGCATGCAGGCTTTTTATTAAATCTACAAACCATTCTAATAGAAATAGAAATAGAAATAGACAGAACATGACCAAAGCTACTAATCTGTATTTCCAAGTTATATAATTCCACCCTGCACCTAACAGAAAATATAGACCATTTACGATGAATACATTAAAAACATCTGACTCTGTCTCTAACACTCGGGTTTTCTTTTAATTATTATTATATTTAACATTTATACTGCAGTAGAGTCTAGGAGTCCCAATCAAGGGTCCCATTGTTCCAGGCACTGTACAAAAGAGTTTACAATCCAAAGAGAAGTAGGAGGGGTGATAGAGTCACTGTAATTACTAATAAATGAAGTATTCATTAGGTACATAAGTGGGCACTTAAGTACAGATATATCAAGATCAGGTTTAATCTGTGTATTAAAAATGGCTCTCTTTTAATCTCATTAGTAGATATAAAATGTATTCGGTGACAAAATAATTCTGCTATATTGCTACTTCTCAACTAGACTGAGTGCAACTGAACAGTGAAGAAAAGAAGAATTAGAAGCCATTTGCTTCTGTAATTCAGATTTCAGGTTTGCTCAAGAGTATTGACTGCATTTTCAAATACATCTTTCACTCCATAAAATATGTCTCACTTGCTATAATGAACCAATTTGCAGATATGCAAGGGATTAGTTAAACAGATGTCAAGAAGATTATTTTCATATACAAAAGTCCTTGCTTTAGGAAGTGTTTGTTTCACAGACAGGTTTCTCTTAGGTGTATTTACAGTTTTATTAATGTGAAAATTGGCTGAATGTGGCTTCATCCCATCTGCCATTCAGTCTCTCCCCTAGATCAGGAAAAGGTCCCAAGTTAACTAGCAACAGTAACAATGTACATTCTGTAACATTATTGAAAAACAAACATAGGTAGCAGCCTCATGTGCCTGACTTGGGTTGTCACTCAAGGACAAATTTTATCTTCCCAACCTCGCTGCGCTCCACCCACATAAGTCTTGATCACTTGGCCTTCATACAGACGGAGTGGATTGCAACCATAAGGAATTGGTTCCACTTAACAGCCTACCTTAACCATTGCAGGCCAACCTTTCTGACAGTGAGTACCATCTTACTCCACAAGTGGTCCCTTTGACTTCAGTGTGACTATTGGGGAAGTAAGTCATAAACAACATGAATAAGACTGTCAGAATCTGGCTATATGGGATGATCACAGTCATTGTAAAACCGAAGAAGCCCCAATGCCAACAGAGTAGTCCCACTGATTTCCATGGGAATTCTTGAGTGAGTAAATCCTTATCAGTGTGAATAAAGGTTCCACAATGTAATATAATATTTATTGTATTGTATTGTATTGTATTGTATTGTATTGTATTGTATTGTACTGTTGCTGACCTGCAGCTTGTGTGACCTTTCATGGAATCAAGAGTCCATTTAAGTTTGTTATTTAACACATATGAATTCCATGATAAAAATAGATAATGTATGCCTGCATTTCCCAAACTACATATGAACATTTGATTTTACAATAATCACTCACTGTTTAATATAAAAAGAACTGTCTTATCATTTATAAGGAATCAGATCTAACACATTACTTTTTCCACTGCACTATGGGTATTAAAAGCTATTGACATTCACATATTCCTAAGCTTCCAGCTCCTGCTCCATAAAACCCCAAGGCTCTTTCCAAGTGGATTGCTATTGTGTGTTGCTTTTAATGCCAATTGATCATGACTGAGTTGTAATGATTATAGGCCGTATCTACGAAGGTACTTAGTCTCCTCACTTCAGAGAAAAGGAAATCAGTGGAAGTTAGGAGCCTCAATATCTTTGTGGTTCTGGGCCATATCTGACTAGTCTGTCTTTGTTAAATATTTTTTTAATTGGGTAACTATTATTCTGCAGAGGCACATAATGGTTTGAGTATGTGACTGAGAGCAAGGAATTCCTGATTTCTAAACCCAGCTCTGATTCTGGCTTCCTCTGTAGCCACTGTTTGGCAATCCCACTGAACCTCTCCTTGTCTCAGTTTCCCATCTTAATAATATTTACTCATCTGTTTCACAGGGTATAGTGACGGTTATTTTATGTCTGTAAAGACCCTTGGAAGATGTAGAGCACTACAAAAATGCTAAATGTCCCTATTATTTTTCTAATCAGACGGTATTTAACCTTTCAAAACGGTCTTAATACATCTAAATTAAATGCATATTAGGGGGCTTTTAATTTAAAACATTCTTTTAACCTGAAATATCTTGCTCAAACTTAAGATACCAAATTCTTAAAACGGAAAAGGCTGCACGAATCCTAAGATGAAAGGCGTTAAAATTAAAACATGTACTCCAAAGTTAAAGAGGCAAAATGGAGTAACCTTGAAGATCAGGAGAGTAGTTTGGAAGGTTAAGTTTCTGAGAATGAGCCAGATGTTTTATTAGCTTTGTCCTACAATAACATACCAGAACATGGTCTTATGCCATTTATCTGCACACAGAATAATAGTAGAGGAATGTATGGTAGAAACTGTTGAAAAGCGTTGCCTTGAACTGAAGGATTTTGCAAGAAATCTGCATCCCAGTAGGGATGGTGGTACTTGTTTAGAACTGGCTTGAACTATTGCTATCCCTCCATCAATTCCATCAACTGGATTTGAACACAAAATCCTTCTTTTCTGAGACTCAGAAGTATAACTTCTATTGTTTAGTAACTGGGTTTACTTTATTGTTTTGCTTTTAAAAGATTTTATCCGCCTATCAGTTTTTCTAGTGGCAGCTAGGACAAGAAGCAGGAATACCTTAAGAAAGGGTAATTTTGCCATTTTTCTAACAGCAAATGCCAAGAACTGTTGGGAAATTCACATATCTGCTCATTATCTTGACATTGCTACTTGCTTGTCTGAAACAAGACGTCCCAATGTGCTCTGGATAAGCGTGCAGAGTGCTGGACTATGTTCACTGGAGGCAGACTTCTGACCATTATGAGGGTCACCTAGCCCTAATTATTTTTTTCTCTCTTGTGAGGTGGGATCCCATAATGCATGTGAAAAGTAACATTTCTCAATTGTAGAGCATGGGAAGAGAGTATATATGTCCATTACTGAAAGTACATTGCTTTGGACCAAATTCTGTGCCTGGTTTACATCCAAAGGAATCACAGAGGGTGTTCTCAGTGCAGTCTTTGCCCAGGTGCAACTATATCTAATGTAACTCAGACACAGGACTCTGGTTGTTACCTTTACTTAGAAACTAGAACTTATGATGGCTCCTAGGGTCATCACAAAATTATTGCTCATCCAGGAGTATTGTAGGCCACGTCATATTGGTTAGAAAATCATTTATTCTCAATTAACCGTATTTTCAAACTGAAACGCTTACAAATAATGCTGATTTTGATTCAGTATGAAGTCAAATTTCTGTCTAATTATGACGACATAATTCTGTGTTGCTTGTGGGGAGGTAACTCAGCTGCTGTTACTGTGAATAAGGTGAGCTTCTCTCAGCAGTTCGGATAACCTCAGTCAACCTGATGGCACTAAAGATCAAGACATTACTTTTTTTTCCCCAAATAAAAAGAATCCGTCAGAGACGAATGCACAGGATGCTCCTGTTGAAAGTGATTGAGTAATTGTGGACAATTGAACTCTGTCATTTCATTGAGAGAGTGGTCTTTGTATTTCCTGAGGCGGGCAGCCCGGGCAGCAAAGTGGACTGCTTGCCAAGTGATGGAGTGTTAGGGGCATGCTCACTGGCTGCATTGGTTACCAATTTTCTCCATCTATATTTTCCTTCCTTTTTCTACTACACATCTAATCTGACAGCTATTGTGTACCTCAGGCCTGAAAATTAATGCAACAGCATTTTGTGGCATATTTTCTGAGGCTGAGTTGAGAACATAGTGCAATTTCTGTCCCTTTCACATCTAACATCCACTGGGCATAGTTTTTTTCGCCCTGCCCCTTGAGGACATAAGAACAATTCTACCTTTTGCCTGATGCATCCTATACTGTCTATAGAGGACCCTGTGAATTTCAACTTACTAGCAAGTGGCAATTGCAAGAACTTAATGGTGGCCCCTAAAAGGGAAGTAATGTTCAAACAGGATATTTTGGGATCTTATGAGCTCTTCTCCAATAGGATGACACTGATGTTTGTTACTGCTTGCTAGAAACATTTTTCCCACCTCACCCCCAGTGGAATTGTAAATATAACAAATTGTATTCAGCTTCAATACAGAATTCCATCTGAGAGCTGTACAAGTAGCTCCACGCACTCCGAATAAAGCCTTGCCCATATCGCAGAGAAACATCATTGGCAGGGAGGCAAGGATATGCTATGGAGGTGCAACTTTCAATGAGTAGGGCCTGAAGAAAAATTTCTATGAGATCTGGGTGCAGATAAGAAGAGAAAGAAATGTGGGCTGTTGAGATTGGAAGTCTTCAGACCAGCTGGTGAAGTGAAAGAAGCTGTGAAAGAGTCTTGAATATAATATAGCTTTGCAAGTATTGCTACTGCCCAATAGGATCTTCATTGTCTGTCCTGTTGTTATGGTCATACAGAAAACTCAATACATTCCCTAGTGTTATTGTTTCCCCCTAAAGGTCTTGAAATCTAAAGGTGAAGCTGGCCTCGGTTAGAAGTTGCTCTTTACGAATCACTTCTTATTGGATTGGATTGTGCTGTTTATTCCTGATATTCCTAGAAAGTTGGTAAATTCTACAACACATATCTAATGCACACCCATGCTTTGTTCACAGACTCGAGGTCTGATCCAGCTCCCACTGAAGTCAATGGAAGTTGAATCTAGCCCTCATGTGGGTTAGCACCCTTCTATCCTTCAAAAAATCCATGCTTTGTCATTTTGAAGTGGCAATGCAGTTGCAAAAACAAGTTGATACATCAGTGTTATTTCAGTGCTTGCTCTCCTTTTGCAGCCACATGTTCTACTGACATTCAGCATTGGAAACAACACCCATTACCACACATGAAGCATGCTTGGCAGCTGCAGGATTTCAAATCCCACACTCTGGGATGGCTTTTCTAGCAGTTCCTGACTGGTGCCTTAAAAGGCTTCTTCTTTGGCCTCTTGTCTGTTTATAAGCATGACTAAGGCGCATGGAAATGCCATGAAACCCTCTGAAGGCTCAGGATGCTGAATGGCTGTTTTGATCTAATATCGGAACAAAGGCCACTTTGCTGCAAGACATCATTGACAGGGGAAAATAAATAACTGAACCTGATTATATATTTAACCATAAGATTTGGCATAAAAGCTTCATCTCTTCCGTGCCGAACACAACCTTTTGTAAAAAAAAAAACCAAAAAAAAAAAAACATAGTTTTTCTCTATGCCTTGTCTTTGTGATCCAGAAATACTGTCATCAGTCTAAGATGTATTTGCATAGCTATGTGCAACCCACCTGCAAAGAATTTCCCCTCGAAATCCAAAATCTAGGCTCCTTACAACTTGTACCAGCAAAACCAAGAATAAGATATGATGGGGGAGATCCTCAACAGGTGTAAATCAGCAAAACTCTATTGACTTCAAAGAAACTATGCCAATATTAAAAGATCTGGCCCTATATAGTCTGAAATGAGGAGTAAATGTCACATTTGCAATTAATTCTGAACTTTGCGGGGGGGTTAAAAATGGAGCAAGTGATAACAAAATCACTAAAATCAGATTTTTCTTTCATATTTCCAAATAGCTGCAAAAATAAATAGTTTCAACAGATCTCAGCAAAATTCCATTTGCCCTTTCGTCAGGTTAGTCTTCTTTGGCAAGGCACTCAGTTAATGAGTTCATTATGAATATTTTCTGTTTCTCCATAAAACAGGTTTTCTTCAAGGTCTTAGTAGAAAAAGTACAATTTTTATTCTCTCTTCTGATGATCGTGAAAGGGCCAAACTTTCCATCCACCTTTATACTGAGACCAGATACGGGAAATTCAAGTCTTAAGGGAGAGTTTTACTGAAAATTAGGTGCAAATAAAAATGGTGGTTATAAGAGAAACTGCATTGCAACCCAAATGGTAACATTTTGCAATTAGGAAATACAAAACCTCTACCAAGTTTCTGAACCAAAAGAAAGGTTAATAATTTGTTGCAAACCTTTGCAATGTTATGTCCTTTATAGCTCCATTGAAGTTGCTGACTTACCCCAGCTGTGGATCTCGCTCTTTAATTTTTTTAAAACTTAAAATATTACCTTCTACATTTAAGACTATAGCTTGCAATTAATTTCCAAACATATCAGATTTGTTCTGTGAGTGATGTGGTGGTTCCTATCTTATTCAAAGATATGTAAGAGAAGTGTTGGTGACATTCTGCACTCAAAGTATATCCTATGTAAACATACCATTAGTGTTTTGCTTGTTTTCATAAAAATATGAAACAACCCCTTGGCTGCTGATTCCATGTTCCATATTTAAGGAAGTCTTTTTAGTTACAAAATTCAGATGCCACTCTCTTCTGTGTAAAAGATTAATATGTTTTTCTCATTGCTGAAGTGGTAAGTTGTTAATTTCCTTCATATTTCCTCTGAAAAGTAGACCTGTGCAGCAGGAAGATTTCATTCTCAATGTTATTGTATTTGTGATTTACAAGAAAAGTATATTTCAAAAGTTGTCTTCAGAATATTTTCAGTAAACCTCAAGGAGGAGCCCAGTTGCATGGTCTGGCCACGGACTGGTATTCGTAACCTTTCCTGAATTCTAAGTCTAGCTTTGACATCAATTCCTTCTCTAGCCTGAGGTAAATCACTTACACTCCTGGCCTCCTTTTTCCTTCTCATAAAACAAGGATAATACTCACTTGCTTCACACGGGGGTTCAGAAGACTGAGGTAAGAGTGGAAAGTCTTATAAACACATTGAATATCTGCAAATTTTGGACTTCAAAAAAGGGAAGATATTTTGTAAAACTCTGGTCCTGTATGAGCAAACTGAGAGCCAAACACTGCCCTCAACTTTTGGGTGCAGCTTTTATTGATATCAGTATACGGCCCATTGTTTGGCCTGTTGCTCTGCTGTATGTAGTTGAACAAGGACTTCTGCAGGCTGTGAAATACATGAACACTGACATTAATGGTGCCAAAAAAGGGATGGATTTGGTTATGGGCGTTCCCAAAAGGTTACATTCACCAAGACCCCATGAAATTAGGCTGGCAGCTTTGTCAACATTCTAAAATGTAGATAACAGTATTCATTCCCACCCACCACCCAAAAATGTTCAGATGCCTCTAGAATGATGGGAGGGAATGACATGTCTGTGAATCATCTACATATCTACGTGTCCAAATAAGCCTCAAATCCAGGTATCCTCAACCGCAGAAAAAAAATTTAGCCCACCATGAGGTCTCAATCCCTGTTGGACAATGGAGGTATTTCAAAGATTATGAGTTTTTTAATAGAAGTCCCCCTCCTAGCTTGCCAGACCTACACTGACCATCTATTGCATCAATATTTGCACGCAGAGAAAAAAACTGGAATCGTAGGGAATAATTTTCCCAAAGACTCAACTTTCATAGGCAGCCTCGCAGTGTGTTATTTTTAAACACAATTATGTACAGCACTGTGATAAACTTGCATCTTTTGTGTCGCATAGCCAGGAGCTTCTGGATGCTTTGTGGGAGGGCAAGACTTGGGACAAGAAGTTTGTTATTGTTACAGATGAACATGGCAAGAACCACAAAGCAGAACAGCTGATACAAATCATCCATTTTATAAGTTATAATACCGATAATGCAAGGAAAAGAAACATTTAACAGAAACCAGATCTTTCAGTGCCACATTCCGTACATCGCTGAGCAATCTGAATTGCTTTAAACGCTTCTTTTCAGCTTCCACATGCTTGTTGTAGGCTTTTACTTATAAGCTGGTCAAAACTGAACCCTAATAGCCAAAGCACTTCACATTTAAGGGGGAAGTTGGTTTCAAATCACTGGACTCTTTTGGTTTTGGTACTAGGTCAGATCTGAAATCAGAAGTAGTCTCTTTTCTGGTTCTGGTCAACTGGAGATGAAATCTCATTAGAATATTTGTCCTCATGAAATTTTGCCCCAAAATGACAGAAAGCTTGGAAGAGCAGCTGATGAAAGATGGTGGAAATCTTACAAACTCAGCTAATCTCTTGAGATTCCTCCTATTTAGGCCTTAGATCTCGTGAGAATACCTCATAAGATTTCACTGTCATCAGTGCTCCTAGCCCGATTTGGCCTCAAACTTGAACCCTGAATCCTAAACTAAACTAATGAGTATCCAAACTTTGCCTCCCAGGCTAGGTCTAAGTGAGTACATATCATGGTGCAGACTAGTTTTCTTTAGAATTTTCATTCTGTTAAATTATAAAGAGCAATTCGCTCTGATTGCTTCCTTAAATAAATGCTAGAACCCCTGAAAATGGTGACTCAGGATAATGTCAAACTGCTGCCAAGTTCTGAAGGAGATTAAAATGAAACACTAGATAGGATTTTCATTGAGGTGTCTGCCTTGTTATTCAGAAGTGGAACATGCACAGCAGGGGAAAAGGTGGAGGGCCATATGTTGTGTAGCCACATATCCTCAAGCACACAAACAACTCCTACACATGCGGGAAAAATGTCCTTACACACCCTTAGTGAAACAGAACTGTTTAAATTTCTATTCCAAAACCTTTGTTTTCTTTTAAGCTTGTTTTTCTTCCTTCCAAAGGTCACCTGAAGTGGTTCTTAGATTCATTTCTCCAGGTTGCTTTTGAACATATATTGACTGTTGCCAAATGTCAGCCTTGCTGATTCCTTTTTTTTAATGTGCTTGATAAAGAAAACTAAACAGCCTGGATTTCCCCCACTCCCCTGCCTCAAAACTATCCTCTGAAATTCTGATCCCTTTCTCTCTCTTGCTCACTTGCCCTGCCTCCAGCTGCTATGCTGTTACATATGTTGCTCTCCCACAGTCTTTCACCAGGCTATTCCTCTGTGCTGTCTACCCTTCCCGTCACTTGCTCTCTAGTCCCAACTTGTCAGTGACAGCTAATTACTCCAAGCCAGGCATGCAACACTGGTAACTAAGCACTGAGTCAGCTTCTGTCCCAACAACTGTTGCTGTTATCTGTGTGCCATGTAGGAGATACACATTGTAAGCTCTGGAAGTGGCCAGACTTAATCTGATTCTTCATGCAATTGTTCTGTTCCCATTTTGTTGGTGAAGAGGAGACTACGTCTTGATGATAGATGGATAACAAAATAACTATAGGTTCTCCTCTGTAATAATATAAATTTTGATTAGTTCAACATCACCCAATTAACTTAGCTTGCTCTGAACTCAGAGGACTTAATTCCCCATTTCACTACCCCAGTTTTATCCTTGGGTAACTCTGCTGAAGCCAAAACCTGTGTGATGAGGGGTGAATCAAGCCCAAAAAGTTATTAATAGAAGTCCTAATTCTCCTAAATCAGGATCATTGCATGGAAGTAAATGGAGTTAGACCTATGTAAAACCAGAACAGTTTCTCTAAATATTTTTTAACAGAAAATATACTTGTTCCATGACATTTTTCAGTTTCTTTGGAAATTTTCCAATTTGTTGACACACAAAATGGAAAACAAGCGTTTTCCTGTTTCCCAAAACCAAGACATTGTCAATGAATGTTTTTTTCATTTTATTTTCTTTCTTTTTTAAAGTAATCAAAATGTTCTGGTTTTCATTTTAAAAAAACAGAAAATGTCCATGTTCTTTCAAATGATTCTAAATTTTGTTGTTGTTTTCTCAAAAATGTTCATGAAAAATATCTACCATTTTCCTACCAACTCTACAACCCACATAAAACAGGTGGGAATGAGGCCCACAAATGTGTGGCTAGTAAAAAAATTGAGGGGTAAGGAAATATAGAATGAATGTCCCAGTATAATGTCAGGAGAAACAGTTGCTGAAGGTGTCATCTTTCAAATGAGATGTAAAACCAAAGTCCAGACTAACTGTGGTCATTAAAGACTTCATGGTAGTTTTTCTAACAATAATTATGAGTTCAGGACACATTTCAGCTACCTTCCTCCTACCAGTATTAGGTTTCAGTTTATATATTGTGACGGAGTCAGACCAGAAGGATATAGGAGAGTGCTGGAAGGCAGGTACATTAGTCTCAGGGTGTGCAGGTCCCTGTTCCCTGGATAGCCAAACAAAGGCTACTCCAGGCCAATCAAGACACCTGGGGCCAATTAAGAACCTTCTAGAAAGGAGTAGAAACAGCTAGCCTAATTGGGACACCTGAAGCCAATCAGGGACTGGCTGAATCCAGATAAAAACCTCCCAGTTAGTCAGGTGGGTTGTGGGTGTCAGGAGCTGTGGAAGGAAGTTATGCTGTTGGTGAGACTGAGTGGTGGACAACTTATCATACAGAAGGAAGGAGGCCCTGAGGTAGGGGTGAAGTGGAGTTTGAAGAAGCGGGGACTGCTGTGGGGAAGTAGCCCAGGGAATTGTATTGTGTTTTGTGGATAAAAGGTCAGCCATCTTAGCTGATACTATTAGGGTCCCTGGGCTGGAGCCCAGAGTAGCGGGCAGGCCTGGGCTCCCCCCTTTCTGCCTCCCCTAATTAGTCTCTGAGATTGGGAGACAACAGACACTGTGCCAGGAAGGATAGCTTCTCCTCACTGGTTTGTGATGAAAATGGCTCAAAAGGCTGTGACCTTGTCTCCAGAGAGAGAAGGGCTCCGTGGAGGGTCACAGTGAGCCACTGAGGCTAATAAAAATCTGCCAGGAAACGCAGGATCCATGAAGATAAGGACAGAGCTTTGTCACAATATATATTGTAATTCTTCTTTTTCTCTAGTGTTTTGTGTGCTTTTAAATAGCTGCCAAGCTCCCGCTCCCTGCCTGAAGTAGCTACAATTCAGCAATGGATTAAATAATTTCTGTATGAGCAATATTCATGGCCCAGTCAATCTGCTGAATTCTGCAAACAGATTTGGTGAGAAAACCCAGCCGCACTGAAGTCAGTGGCAAAACACTCATTGATTTCAGTGCAGCCAGGATGTCACCTTGAACACCCATCAAAATGACCATATGATTGTTAAAAGTGGTGAACATTTTATAATAAGCAATTTATTCAGCAAATTTTTCCTCCTTCTTTTTTCTGTTTACAAATAAATTGTGAGAATACTGCAATTTTCTCAGCATGTATTCGTTATTTGATAATATTCCCCCAATAATTTTTGCAAATAATTTTTGGAATTTACCTGGTTTGTGAGGATTTGAAATTTGAGACACTTTTTGTTAGTTTTAATTAAATCCATTGGTCCAGAGATTTATTTCTGAATCCTGATTGGATGAGAATAGCTCATAGAGTCAGGTTTCCAATGTAATATTTGCATTTATCAACCAAAAATTCCCTTTCCAGGAACATTCTCCATTAATTACTTAAAAATTACTGCTTCCATTAACTTCCTACCAGTAACTTTATTTACTAGAATATCAGTGGAAACTGAACACAATAGCGGTTCAAAGATTCTAGATGCAAATTTGTTTAAAAATTTAAATAAATATTCAGACGCACAAAAATCAGTCTACAGCCATCTCTGCTTTAGATCACTCTATTATGCCAAAATCTTATTTAATTTTTAAACTATCAGACTAAGCTTAACCAGAGTATATTAACGTAGTTCTTTTTGTAAGAACATCAAATAATAAGTGACACAGATATTTGATCAGTGCTAGGGAACCGTTTTTAATGCCGGCCTGGTTTTGACGTAGCAAAAGAGAGTCTTTTTTGTGTTAATACATTTTCATCAGATGGTATTCAAATAGGTTTTCAAACCAAACTGATGCTTCAGAACTGTTTATCAGAGCGCCTCCTTCTATACAGGCTAGTACCACATTCTGTATAAATGCTGAAATATTTAAGAAGGTGAAAATGTCCCATATGACCACTAGGTGGCATAAAGCAGTTCCCCTTAGTGCAAGTAAAAGGTTACCTGAACTATTGATATACATAACAACTTAACCAGTTACTAAGAATTGTTTTTTGTCTACTAAATATAAAAACCATAGCACAGGAAAAACTGATGTATGGCTATATAGATATCTCAACCTTGCAATGGTTCCATGAATTACATAAGTCTCACTGGACCTGGGTAAATGCCAAACACATGTCCCATTTGTGTTTCTTTTTGTGTGAGGCAAAAGAGAGGGAAACAAAGATGATCCCAAGATCCCGGGATGCTGATATTGTTCAGAGATGGCAGGATTGATAACGGTGTGAAGAGGGTTTTGGAGGAAAGATCAGGTCAGCGTTGTCCATGAACGTGTAGGTAAGCGTAGGAGATGACAGAGTGATGGGCTGACTTAAAGATTGGATGGAAAGAGAGGTCAGGAGTGAAAAGGTAAATCTGTGACTCATCAGCAGAAACTGTCTGAGTAGATGAGATCACCTAGCAAGGGTGTAAATGGCAAAGAGAAAGTGCCAAGGATGGAGGCCAATGGGACCTCCCCAGAGAGTGGGGGTAGGGAGTCAAAGCCACCAGAACAGATGCTGATGGGGAAATCAACAGGATAAGAGGAGAACCAGGAGAGGAGGAAAGTTCTACATGCAAGAGGAGAGAAGTTTTCAGGGACCATAATTAAGAAAGTCAGTGTCCAAAGCAGCAGAGAGATCAAGAAGGATGAGGCTGTATTACAGGCCTTTGGATCTGGCCAAGGAAACGTCAATAAAAGCCATGGTGAAAGCAGTTTGGAGTAAACTGGATGGCAGAATCCAGACTGAAAGAAATCCAGGATACAGTTGGAAGTGGGGATTTGGCAGAAGAGCTGAAAGTGGCACATTCAATGGGTTTCAATGTGAAGGGTAGAAAGGAGGTGGTGGTGGCGAAATGGTGGATTCTTCTAATGCTGGTAAGAGCAGGGCTCCCTTATATTTTGAGGGGAATGTGTCAGAAGAGAGCAATAGTTTGGAGAGGGAAGGGATGAGAGTGGGGCCAAAGAAGGCTAGTAGCCTATGGGGTCCCTGAGCCTGCAAGAGGGGTCCATGAGATCTAGTGCAGAGTCCAGGAAAATGAAAGGAGAAGTCAAAGGTAGCAAATAAATGACAGAAATAATGCATCTGAGGGTAAAAATAAGGCAACTGTGAATCTTCCTGGACAGAGAACCTGAAATTTAGAGGAGAAACTAGCCCATGATATCAGGTATGCAAAATCTCTGAGGCAGAGTCTACATCTTTCTGGTATATTTGAGTGGTGAGAGGTTTGAGTCAACATTCTTGACCCTCATTATTGCATTCAGGCTACCAAAGAGAAAGATCAGTGTTCAGTATGGTACTTGGAGTCAATACATCTAGTAGAGCCCAGTTATTTTGAAGTTGCTTCTGCAGTTGCATTCAAAAATGTTTACATCATGCTTCCTTATTAAATATAAGCAATTTTCTTCTTGTATACATTTTCACATCATTTGTGCAATCTGTTTTGCATCAGGCTTTAAAATATCAGTATATTCTGTGAAATGTTAGTTTTCTGTTAATATAAATAATGACTTGATATTAAATCTGCTTTTCAAAAATACTTACATTACAATAAATTTGTCGAACTTGAAGGATTTTAATTACCTTCTACTTAGTTACTCAGTGATGGGCCAAAGAGGCATTCTTTTCACAAAATTAACTAAACCAGGCTTGGCTAAGACATTCTTATCCCACGTAATTGCTTTCTCTACAGCTATTTGCACTGAGACCAAGAAAAAATTTCAAAATTTTACATAGTAAAATATCTGACTCTCTTAATATTTTCAGCACCTTAAGTTTTGATCCAAAGAAAATGCATTGTGACTATTTTTTCTTTTTATCCATTTCAAGGAATCATAATCCAAAGAGTTGTGGTGATTACCTACTGAGATACTGTTAATGTAGGCCTTCTAGTGCCTTCTGGTGCATCAGGGTCATAGACAGTAGCTCCCTCTGTTGAGTTCAGGGGCTGCAGAAGTGAACAGTTGATGTATTCTAGTATGTTCCCATTGAAGTGAATGGACTGTAGATTTCTCATTTACTTCCACCACATAATGGGCCCCATGGAGAGATTTGTAGCAGAGGATAGTCCTTTTGTGGAAGAGCTTAGAACGAATGCTTCTTGTGTAACAATGGTGTGGAATAAAGTGCAAAGATGCTTGTGAATGACGTTGAAATGCCAGTGAGAGGGGTCTGAGGAAAATTCCATAAGATACAAGAAGTTAAGATGCTTTAATACAGTTGACTATGAGAAAAAGGATGGCTATGTAAGTAATGCACTGGAGTGGGACTCAGGAGTTCTTGGTTCAGATCTGGGCTCTGCCACAGATGTCTTCTATAACCTTGGGCAACTCCCACAGGGCCCAATTCTGCAAAGCTTTATGGTATATGTAACTTTATTCCCTGAATAACCATACTGAACTCTGTGGGACTACTCATGTTAGTCAAACAATAGTCTTTACAAGACTGGCCTCTTAATCTTTAAAGTGGGGAATGCTTTGAGGATAAATTAATTAACGTATGTGAGGTGCTGTGTTGCTTTATTGCTAATATACCCATAGCAAAGCCTATCAACAGAATTCTGTGTGACTGATTTTTAAGCACAACATGATGTACCAAATTCAGTTTAAAGTTCTGCTTAAAATCAGTGATGTGACATGGCCCAATGTAATTACCTTGAAACTAAAATGGTGTGCCTTTCTTTTGACATAAGAAAATAGACGTTGAATATATGTCATGGTTAAGCAGCATAGAAAATAGAATAACATAGCAGTGTGTCACAAAATATATACCACCTGTTTACATTTAGAATAACATAATATAAAAACAAATCTCAAACTTCTTACAGAAAAATAGAAGCCCAGTAAATTCAAAAACTCTTTTTCCTAGACTTTAAA
This sequence comes from Dermatemys mawii, assembly GCA_007922305.1. Taxonomy (NCBI): domain Eukaryota; kingdom Metazoa; phylum Chordata; order Testudines; family Dermatemydidae; genus Dermatemys; species Dermatemys mawii. The sequence goes on along the minus strand of ML677358.1, from coordinate 9,970,440 downwards.
AAAATAACAACCTTTAATAAAATATAAATGAAGCAGATAAATGTGATCTTCTAACATGGATCCCAGGTTCCCATTTATGGTAATCAGTTATATTTAAAGTAAGCTAATAAAAAGCTCTGTTTCCTAATTAAATTAAGACCAACTCCACTCTCTATTACTCAGCAAGAGGAAATCTTTGAAAAATGCCATACGTAGCGGCACACAAATTGCCTTTTCCCAAAGAGAGCTTCAATGTCTAGAAAAATGTACTGGGTGGAAGCAGTTGTATCAATAAAGTACACCATTAATTGGCAGTCTAGAGGGTTTTTACCCTTGGCATTTGAGAAATAATGAGAATCAAAACCATTAGTAGGCAGGGAAAAAAGGAGTAGAGATGCTAGCTTGAGCTTCTCCGTCTTCTCAATATTATGTTAACTCTCAAGTAGAACTTCCAAATTATTTTGCTCTGCAGTACAGTAATTGTTCCTTTTACGTAATAAACAAGGATGAATACAGCATTGCACTGAATAAAGTTTGTAAAATTTCTGAAGGCAGAAAATCAGAGTGTATAGATGACAAACAAAGAAAATGATACTATACTGTTCTTGAAAGACTGGACTGAGTTTTTTTAAAAGGCTCTTGCAATTGAACTGTAAGTGGGGAAAGATGTGATTTCTCTCAGTGGCAAATATTTTGCATTTTTCTTGATGCTCATAAAAAGAAAGGATCAAATGCTTGTGTGAATGTCTTCATACTTCCAGATGGATGGCTGCTCGGAATCACACTGGAAATGAGTCTGGATACCAGAATTGTACTACTGTGGTTATTCTCAAAACAAATCAAACGTGGGGTGGCCATGAAGTGTGAAATCCTTTCAGCTGACAAATCAGAAGTACACAACTGCTCAAAATCAAAGCATTACAAACACATTTGAAGACTGCTGGGGCACCACAGATTTTTGGGCTAAAACTCTACTAATAATCAGTGATATTACCAAAATATCCAGTACCAACTTCTCCTACCCTGTGTATATTAGCTACCAGCACAGAATTAAACAGTGTATCCTATGAGACCACTAAATGGGTCCAACTAAGCCTAATGATTTTAAAAAAAACATAAAACAAGGACATAAGAAAGAAATATCAGGGCCAACAGACAGAGGGATTGTCTGTGAAACAAGCTGCGTACGCTTTGCATGAACAATGCTTTTCAAAACAGGGGCTTGATCCTGAATCCCTTGTGTAGCCAAAATTCTCCTTGGCTTCAGCTGAGTGAAAGCTTTGTGTGCAAAAGGTCTGTGGGATAATATTGTCTTGTATGTATGAAAAAGTACTGCAGGAGCTAGGCCACTAAACAGAGCACTTTGGAATTCATTTATGCGCGAGTAACTTTATGTCTGTGTGTGTGAGACTCACAGGTGCGTTATGTCCCTCTCATGGCCAATCCAAAGAGGATATGAGCCTGTAACAGCGCCTGGCTCTTTAGTTCACGCTTTTACCTCCAGATTCCCCTGTTCAATCCCCAGGATGTCATGTCAACCGAGGCTGTGGCCATTATATATGTGGGGGACCTACTGCTTTACATCTTCAGCTAAAGAGCCCGTGTCCCTAGCTAGGGCAGTGACAGCCCCGTATCCTCTGTGGATCAGGAACATGTACACACACTGACCAATGGGTTACATGCTTTTTCTGGAGAAAGGAATCTCACCCTGACCTTCTGAACAGCTCAGATCTCAGACAAGTCAGCACTTCTGTCCTGACCAGCATTCTGACCAGCGAATTGATCCTGGGACATCCAGAGCTGAACACACAAGCCAAAGAACCAAGTTCTCTAGCTGGGGCTGTAACAGACCCAGATCTGTAGATCAGGCAGAGAGCAGGACATGTAACATGCACAGGTTCTGTTGGAGGTGTGATTGCAGCTGGATTAGGCATACCCACACTAGCTTTAATCTAGCTAGCATGGCTAACATTGGCACAGCCGTGTGAATCCAGGCACAGGCTAACAATGCAACTATGTACTTCAGGGTCCAGACAGGTGTCTACAGCCTGCAACGAAGCCCGTGGTTGCCAGATATGTTACATTTAGCTGTGCGAGCAAGTGTGTCTACCTGAGCTGCAATCAGAGCTGTGATTGCCCTGTAGACATACCCACAGTCCATTGGGTTACGTTCATTACAAGCTCAGGTCCAGAATGGAGGAGTTTTCATTTATAAAAGATATGTAATACTTTGTTCATTATTGGCCAGGCCCAGCAGCCACTGAAACCAGTTAAAAAACTCCCACTGATTTCAAGAGGCTTTGAATCAGGCCACCCATGTCTCCAAAATGGCTTGACCTAGAAACTCGAAGTGCATTTTATTTTGCTGGCCCAATGAGGCCCATACTTTTGACTCGACTTGGATATTGAACTATTTAGATATTAATTAAGACCTGACTTTCGGAGACACTGAGCAACCACAAGTCAAATTGTAGTTAGGCCTTGGCGGTAGTTTACACATACATAATAAAGTCCACATGGCTGATGCACTCCTTAAAAATCAGACCTCAAACCTTGGGAATAGGACTGGTTAGGGCTTTTTTGTAAAGCATCGCCAGCCTTCCAAAAGTGGGCCTGTTTTGAGAAAATTGCAATATTATCTTAAGGTTGCGTTGCTGCAGTGATGGGTTATATGTTTGAAAGGATAGATTCTCTCCTTTCTAGCTACAGGTTAATGAAGTTTTTTGCATCAGATGTTTCTTTTATCTGGAAAAATTTCATTAATGCCGAAAGTAGTGTAGGCAAAATATAGCATGGTTATTTGATTGTAATTTTGCTTGAGACGAATATGCCATCTTGAGTTATTTGCTATTTTTCCTTGTAGTTAGTATGACGCCTTTCATCTTACACAAAAAACAATAATCAAGCTCTTATATACTCAAGAAAGGAGAAAAAAATGTGCCAATGCAAAATTACTTTCAAATTACTGTAGACGTTCGCTAATTCTCACTTGTCCAAACTGCTAACCTGATAAATCTCACCCATCTTCTCAGCAAAGATTAAATACCAGTAGCAGAACACTGTAGAGAAGTTTCATGTTACTCAGCCTTCACCATGTGAATGGATCTTGCAGTCATGAATGCAAATTCGTGGGGCTCTACTGTATAACTGCCCAATGCACAATAATACCATGAACTCTTCAAAACCATGAAGGAGAGTCATCTAACCATAGAAAGCTGCAGGAATAACTCACACCAGATCTGTTATTGTTAATAAAATCTGCATGTGAGTAACTCCTTCATGCTACATAGAATCCTTTGCACAGAACTCGTCTCATCCTGTTACCTCATAGAACATGTAGTTTCATTTAGATATTTAGGCCCAGATTCATGCATATGGTCTGGTTTGTTAAAAGAGAACTGGCTAAATTCATGGAGATTAAGTCCATTCATGGCTATTAGCCAGGATAGGTAAGGAATGGTGTTCCTAGCCACTGTTTGTCAGATGGTGGTGATGGATGGCAAGGGAGGAATCACTTGATCATTGCCTGTTGGATTCACTCACTCCGGGGCACTTGGCATTGGCCACTGTCGGTGGACAGGACGCTGGGATGGATGGACCTTTGGTGTTACCCAGTAGGGCCATTCTTATGTTATGCACCACTGTGACAAACCAAGACAACTGTAAACCATGCATCATTGGGTGGCTAAGCTAAGTTAGCCGCTGCTTCGCATTCTTGGAGCAGTACAAATAGAATATCAATGAAACTAGCCCTTAGTTTCCTGCAGCATTTCTCCCCCCAGTTTTTGTCCAGCCTGTCAACCTTCCCATAAAATTTATACCTAAAGTCAAGTCAGGTCTACTTTACAGGTTTGTGCTAGTATAGCTGTCAGTTAGGAGTGGGCATCGGTATGATCCGTGACCAACAACTGTGCTGGCAGCAATCCATATTGCAAAAAGCATAGCTTTGCCAGGATAGTTGTATCCACATTTGGCATACTTTTCTGAAAGAGTATACTGGTGTTCCTGTCCTAGTAAAGCACTTTGAATGTAGACATGGCCTAACACTCCTCTGTATGCTGTTAGGTTAATTGCCAGATGTGTCTCTAGTTTTGAAAAAATATTCCAATTTTTTTCCCTCCATCAATTATCACAGGGTCCGAGCCTGGGGTAATTTATGTTGGTAAGAGTTTTTGCATTTGGGCATGGTTCTTCTGTTTCATTTATATGGGTTGTTCTACTCAGGGCAAAAGAGGACTGAGGAATAATAGCAAGGAGAAATGGTCTTAGAAATGTAGTTAAAATGTAACTCTAAGTGAAAAGACTGGGTGCACCAGAAAAATATTAAGGGCTCGATTGTACAGACACATACTCACATGGTTTTACCACAGACGTAGCCCCACAGAAGCCAATGGAAATTCTCATGGTAATGAGCATGTTGCCCAGCAGTAACTATTTGCAGATCAGGTCTTAATTCCTCAATCTGCTATTTTCTAAAGTACAGGAAAATTCTAGCGACTGGGTGAGAAATTTGACCAAAAAAAGACTTTTGCAATGACAGTCTCCTACAATAGAGTCAGTAATGTCAGCCTAGAGCAGGCAGAAGAGAGGAGAAGTATCCAGAAATAACAAGAATTGTGTTTCTACTGAATTAGGACAACCACCCCAAAAGGCCACAGTCATGCTAGGGTAGTGGTTTGGGAGTGGAAGTGTTCTTATTTTATTCCAAATGGGTTGCCCTTCCTTAATGTAAACCACAAAAAAATGGGTTGAACCATTAGAAGCCAAGGTGCTCAGAGTAAGATGAATGCAGCTGTAGAAAGCCATGGAGCCGAGGGATTGTGTCCTGGAGAGAAACAAAGGTTACGAATTTGGTGCACAGCAGGGCGGCGCCAGCAGAAATTGCCTGACAGATGCTCAGGGGAAGTTAGACCTTCGAATTAAGATGAAACAAAATAATATTCTGGAAAAGAACAACACAGAAGTTGGTCGTCTGAGCCTGGATGGTTCTTAGGGTTATAAAAATAGAGACTACAGCCGCTGCACTTACACTACACAATGCCGTTTAAATTAAAGTCATTTCCCTATTCAACTTCCTTAGGTAAACATTAGCCAGCCTGGCATTCACTTTGAAATTTGAATCTAAGAAATGGGAATTCTGGGCTGTCAATGATCAGCCTTTGTTCGGATTGCCAGGCCCCTCCCACAGACCAGAACTCAACGGCAAGGGTGTGGGCAATGTCTCTTGAAACAGCCACATCTGCTTGTATTTCATCACGAAAACGCTCCAGTTCAATTTCAGCCTGACCTTCAAACTCACAAGCTCAAGCCAGAAAAAAAAAAGGAAAATAACCGAAAGCAGCTACAAAATAAGCAGGGACTAAAACAAGCTGTAACCACATGGCGCAGAAAGAATTAAAACCAAATGAGTAACACGTCAAAGTACACAGTTTACTGCACAGTTTCAGCTAGAGAGGAAAGGCCTGGGCTGTGCTCGGAAATTAGGCTGGCGTAACCGCTTCGCTCAGGGATGTGAAAAATCCACACCCCTAAGCAAAGCAGTTAAACTGACATAGCCCCCAATGCAGATAGTACTAGGATGAAGGGAGAATTCTCCAGCCACCCTAGTTACAGCCTCTCAGGAAGGTGAATTTATCTACGCTGATGGGAGAACATCCTCTCATCGGTGTAGGTAGCATCTTCACTGCCAGTGGGGGTTTATGAGTAAACAAGCAAAAGCATGGAGCTACTCTACTTACCTGCTACCCAATCCAAACTGTACTTTATATATGAGACCCGGGAGTTATTTGAGAAATAAAGGTTAAAATTCCTCTTATTCAGGAATCTAATGACCCCTTGATGACAATATTCAGGTAAACTTTGCTTTCCAAATTTCCCACAGAACACAACTGGAAAATGTTAGATAATTATTATTCATTGATATGGGTCAGATCCTCAGCTTCTGCAAACTTATCTATGTCCAGTAGATCTGCCTCACGGACCCCCTCACATCACGCAGGCAAGCAGTACAAATTTACGTGAAAAAGAAGCAACCCACTTCTAATACAGGAGTTTCCAGTTTGTGCAATTACAATGGACCAAATCCTTCTTTCATTCAAACTAGTCATTCCACTGACTTGAGATGGATGCCTCACGTGTACATTTAAGCATGTATCGAAGTGTCTGCAGAACTGGGGCTTCCCCAAACATTTTACATTTTCAAAGTAGAGTGTGACTGTGAACGCATTTGGCTTCACAATACCCGCTGGTAGTTATGCAGATATCATTTTTACGATGTACAGATTAACAAAAGTAGGCAGTAGATTTTAAGTGATTTACCCAAGGCCATACAATGCATTAGTGGCAGGATTGAGACTAGAACTCAGCAGCTTTCGGCTCCAAGTTCCAAGATTGTACTGTGCAATCTAAAAAAATACCTGCGTGTATATATGAGAACATATTTCGACTAAGCTAATGCCCTGTTTGTGGCCACAGTTTGCACTCAGAAACTGTAATTCAGGTGCAAAAAATGTATGAAAGGGGAGGCACCTTTCTGACAATGTACCCTGTTATCTCAGAATGACAGTCAGTCAGCAAGCATGTGATTTTTATGTGTATTTATTTATATAAACAGATGTGAGAAGTGGTGTATATTAAAGATGTCATCTAGTCCACCCTCTGCAAAATACAAAATTATCCCTATTGAGTGTTGTTGCAGGATACTTTCGTGTCCCGTAGGAACGAGGCACACAAACAGCTGTTGAATAAAAGTAGTGAGTTTATTGAAGGCAAAGTGACACATCCGCAGCGGGGGCTCCCTTTCGCTGCTGCCACTAAACGGGGACCCGACACATCGGAGCAGTGCCCGGGGATGAAGCCCACTGCGCGTGGGCACACAGGCAGAGAAATAACAGGAACATTTGCATTTTATGCATACCTTATGAATAACTAATACCTTATTTCTGTTTTGTTAGTATTACACGATGCATGCAGGTGTTTCATTTCAAGGCAAGCAAACCGTGAGAGCCAAGTCCTTTGGCATGGGAAATATGCGATAACAGGGCAAAGACTGATAACAGTGGCCGAAAGTACCCTTTCCTTCCCAGGAGTGGGGGGGAAATGAGCCCCCCCCCCCGGAGTGGGGGGTGAGCACCCCCTCCTTTCCTGGAGTCAAGGATGAGAGCACCCTTCGCATTCCACCGTGACAATGTCTTGTGCACCCTTAAAAGTGTTCATTAGTACTTTACCCAACCTGCTTTTGAAAATCTCCAGTGATGGCTTTTTCACAAGTAAATTGTTTTATATACTAAATTTTCCATGGGATTTGCCATTATGCATCTGACTACTGATAGACATCACTTTTATAAACCTAATCACAGTACTGAGGCCCCCTCTTACCGGTTCCTTTTCCTCTTCAGTGTCTACACTCTACAGTTATATCATGATATATCATGCCACCTCTTATTGCTTTCTCTTTTATTCCATATGCCAGCAAAACTCCCACTGCTTTAATGGCAAATTGGTTTTTTCTCACACTAAGTATACTGAGTGGAATCCTCTCCCATTGACTTCAATGGGACCAAGATTTTTCAGACTTAATTTGCCTATGTTCACTGTATTAATATTAGAAGTGGCCCCAAATCAAAATCCAGACCAAAGCTCTTTGGGGGAGGGTCCAAAATTATTCCATATTCAGAATTTTCATTGGGTTGGATCCTGAGTCTGCTGAAGTCTATGAAATAGCTCCCGTTAAATTCAGTTGTGCAAGATCAGACTCATAGTGAGTTATTACACCAGTGGTCTCACTAGTCCCATTTCAAATAAAGTTTTCACTGGAATGATTAAGATGTAAGCATGACAGCAAATTTTATGTCCAGGTTTTATTTTACGCAGAAATTCAGATGGATGAGGAGCTCTCCACTCTCTTCATTTGAGGCTTCCAGCTTTCTACTTGTTTCCTAATAAAAAGTTTACAGTGTCTTCTAATAACTGTTCTGCAACTGCAACATGTGTAGCACTGATCATGTCTGGGAACCAGAGATCCTTCCAGAGAATTACACTGTGGTTTTCGAAATTGTTCTTGTTGAGCTTTTTTCCCTTTCCCTTTAATCCACACTGAGTGTTGCCTGAATAGGAGCTGCAAGGTCTGGCCCTTCCTATGTCCAGGATCCAATAATCAACTTTTAATAGGTACTTTATAGAACATAAGAATATGGGATGATGTGTTCATTAACTAGAGCAATGAGGCCGCGGCAAGCAAACAAACCTGCTCTGGATTCTGAAGTCCAGTCCAAACACAGTGATTTCTCTTTCCTGTTTCAGTTACTATAGAGCTGTCTGAAATTTTGAACTATCCTACTGAGTTGCTTGTATTCCGCAAATTATCTACAGTATCCTACCTGAAAACAAACACAAATAGGCAAAATTAATCCATTGATTTCAATGGAACTACAGCCAAAATAAATTCCATCTACTGTCTTAATCTGTGTTCTGTGCAGTACTGCTGAATTCACATGGGCTTTGCCTTGTTCCCAAGCCAGTGTAGAACCGAATGCTACAGAATCCGTTCTTAATCATTCCTGCTCAACTAAGAGTTCAGTTTAAAGTTGGAAAATTTCAAATCTTACTTTGAAAAATATTAGGGTCTGCACAATATTAAAAGAAACCCCTAGCCCGTGAGGCTACAACATTTTAAAGCTGTGCATCAAAACTAGTTTCTTGATTTCCAACCATCTCAGTACCAAATATGAAATAGCCATTCTGCTTCAAGCTATATTTAATTCCTACTGCCAGGCCCTGCCCTCATTTTGCACCCTTTTAACTGTACGGAAGCTATTCGAGTGGCCTGGTTGGGCTAAGGGCAAAATTTAGACCCTTCTGTATCATTTCAAAATCAGCCTATTGCTCAAAGAAATGTTTTAGTGCTGGATATCAAAGAGCCTTTGTTAATATGCAAGCAGACAGGTGAAAATGCAAAGTGTCACCATGCATTTAAGAGCCTTCACATGAAAATATACGCCTTTTAAAGCCATCAGGTCTGCCTGTCCCCCACCATAAAGCTGATTCCTTTTTATTTATATATTTTTCATCCGACAACTTTGGCCACAGTGTTTTTGCAGTTGAGAGATTTGTGACAGTGATTGGCAGAGGCTAAACATCAGATCAGCGATGTGCCAACGAAGCCTGAGTTTTTGGTTTTGGCTTTGGGGTGGGTTTTGCTTAGATTTGTTTTTTCAAAGAGAAAAAGACACACGCATCTGACAGCTGTCCATAAAAACTGCAATGTACAAGTGGTATAATATAAACTATAGAGAGCCCAAAAGTACCGCTGGAAAAAAAAGCAAAATGAGCTTGTTAGAACATTCTGTATTACAGCTGTTTCCCTTGACAGTTTTCTGTACCCTAATATGCTCAACAAATTGGCAACCTGTCCTTATATATTTGCATCAGGACTCCCTTAAGGGAAATGTCTATATTATTCTGTTTTGGATAAAGAAAGCAGTTAGATATGACAGGTAGGTCAAGTGTTTCTTTAATAAAGCATATGGGTAGCAAGAAAGAAATGGGATATTGTCAGTGACTTGACAAATAGGTAGATTTGCTCCCTTTGGGTATAGCCAAAGCTACTAGATAAATCACCCTTGTTATTTTGATTTAACCCCTTCATTGCTGAAAGGATATTTTTTCCCTAAAAGTGCAGGCTGCAACGAGCCGTGCACTAAAGGTTTCCTTATAAATTCTGTCATGTGGGCTGTTGAGGCTAATTGGGTTTAGGTTTTAATCAACTGATGTAGAAAAAATCTTGATCAAAGTGTTTAAATCATTATATATTATATACATACACAAACACACATAGGGACGTGTGCACACAAGCGTATGCGTGTATATGTGTGTGTGATATGTGATATGTGATATATGCAACCTCGCTTGCCAAGATTGTGCCTCTCTCACTGTGAGATACCACCACAGTGTCATTCAGTGAAGGCTCTGAAATAGAGCCACCTGGGAATGAAAGAGATGGTGCTTATGGTAGGCTGTTCTCTGTTTATGTTAATGATGCCCTGCCAGGCCCATCTGGGTTATGGGTGATGAGCTGGGTTGGGTAGCAATGATGCAGGGCTCCAGTAAGGAGTCTGTTGGTATATCTGTGCTGTTGCTGGGATATTTCACTGATGAGTAATTGATGTGCATTGTGGATTGTAAATTGTCTGGTTTTTTGCGTATTATTAACAGATTGTCAAAGGCAGCTGGAGCTTTGTCTAGATGACCTTCTACTGTAGAGCTGGAAAAACCAAAATAAATACATAAAAGGTCTGTGTCCATATTCTGGCAGGTAGCTCAACTGGTGTATTGCCCACCAAAAGGAAATTCATATTTGTTGCAAAAGCAGCGTTAATTTGAAGCTATAAGTCAGATCCTGGCCTTTTCTCTGTCCCAAAAAGATGATGATGATGGGTGATCACTCGTTACCGTGTATGATCATCTTCCATGGGAGTTATGGGTCCTCAGGTGGCTAATAAGGCCAATTCTTGAACCACAAGTTCTATTAGAATGAAGACAGATGTTTTCAGGCTCAGCAAGTGGCTGTTGACCATGACTGGAGACCTGTCTCTCCTTCATCCTATGCCTCCTGTCCTCTTCGGCTTGTCGGCGAGCAAATTCAAAATGCAGGGGACCCTCATGTAGGACTTCACTCCATTTTAAGCAATCCTGGGCAAGTGTCTCCCAAGTATCAGTGTCAATACAATATTACATTTTTTTTAGTTTGTCCTTCAGCAAGTCCTTATAACATTTCCATTGTCCACCCACGTTACAGTACCCTTCTTTCAGCTGAGAGAACAGGATCTGTTTTAGGAGGCAATGGTCTGGCATCCGGACAACATGGCCAGTCCAGTGGAATTGCTGACGGATGATCATTGCCTAGATACTGGTGGTCTTTGCCTCTTCCAGAACACTAATATTGGTGAGCCTGCCTGAAAACATAAGGCTAACAGAGCAACAGGGGAATTCCCAAGTCATGTAAAGCCAGTTGTACCCCATCCACTGCCCCGTCCAAGGTGCTACATTCTCCAGCTCATCAGCCGGCAGAGTGCTCTATAGGGATCCTCTCTAGTCAGCATCTCGTAAAGCAGCCCTAAAGCTCCTCTGGGTTATGCCATGGGGCTGTTCAAATGACAAAGCCAGCCACAGGGGGTGAAGCATCAGTTACAAAAATCCTCTCTTCTCCCCGAACAGTAGCTGACTAACAGGTGAATCAACTGCATAACACTTGTTATCCTGCCTTCTTCATACATAGAGCTCTCGTAGCTATTGAAGTTAATGGCAAAATTCCTATTAACATCCACGCTATGTCTCTTTGAATGAGTGTAGGGCACTGTTTGCACCCACTAGGAGAATACAGATTGTTTGCATCCAAAGGAAAATTTCTATAATCTCTGGGAAAAGCATTCAGCTAGTTTAATTCAAATTACGGCAAAGGGAACTATCGATTTAGGCAGAGCTGGCACTAAATGAGAGGCACTCTTTTTATGAATGTATCCCAGTGACTTTGCTTCATAGTGAAAGGCTTAATATAATATTGTTTAAAGGTGAAGCAGACCAAATTTCCCCAGAGAAATGTTTGAATTCTGTCCTCACACAGCACAGAATCCTTTCAGGAGGAGACTAACAAGGCCAGAACAAATCTAGGGGTGAAGTAATTGTTCTAGCGTCTTCTGATCAAGACCTTAAAAACTGAGGTCTTTTCCCCCTGAAATCCCCTTCCCGCCCCCTCCCATGTATGCTTGTGGGGGCAGGTTGGTCTCCTTCATTTGAAGACTCAGAGGTGGCCATGGCTGGAGATGAGCTATTGCTCTGAGGTGGACCAGGGCTCTGAGGTGGCACCAAGAACTCTCTCTCTCTCTCTCAGGTGCTTGGCTGGCTGGGTCTCACTCACACGCTCAGGGTTTAACTGATTACCAAATGTGTAGTGGTGAAAGAATTTTCCCCTGGGTCAGACTAGCAGCGTCCTTGAGGTTTTTTTCTCTTTCCTAGGCAGCCTGAGGTGCGGGTCACTTGCCGGGATCATATGGTTATTAGATCTCACTTAATCATTTCCCTGCCATCGCAGGGGCCCCAGGCATTTTGTGCACCTTGGTCTCTTCTAGTCTCTGCCTGTGACACGTAGTGATCTGGTTTCTTGTGGGATGTAATAATTTGCTGGGTGCTGTTGATGACCTGTGATACACAGGAGGTCAGACCAGGTGATCTGGAGGTCCCTTTTGGCACTGAACTGTATGACTCTATGATAGTAAGGCGCCCACAGCACTTTTTTGTAAGAATAGGCCCCTGGCCAAAGCTTTTCCCTCCCTCCTCTTAGGTGCAGAATATTCTCTATATGGAGCATTCACTAGACTGCTGAACTCAACTCAAAATTGCTGCATTTCTGTAGTGGGTGAACTGCGTCCTATATATGTGTATGGATCCTAATTCCCTATTGCTCTGCCTCTTGTGCAGTCCTTTACACTAGTCAGTGTTAAGCTGCTGTCAAACACTCTACTTGTGCTTTAGTGGCATGTTCCACTTTGCACTGGTGTAAATGATGACACAAAAATGCATAGTAATAGTGAGCAAGCGCCACAGTTTGTACAGTTCTTTGGAGTATTTTGGGATGCAAACATGAAATTTATTATTGACTATTAATTATTATTATTATTGCGGTGGTACTTAGAGATGATGAAGATATTTATTTTATTACGCAGGCACCAGATGAAGATTATGGGCCAGTTTGCCTCAAGGTGAGTGTTTTTGCCGCTGAAGGAAGCTGGATTTGTGTACAACAATTAGTCGCATGTGCAGCATTGGTCTGTGGTACAGATGTACAAGTTGCTCTTGCCTTGAGCAATTTGACCCAATATGTCCAGAAGGCAGTGGAGAGGTTAAGTAGGGCCTGACTGTGAATACCCCTTATTTTCTAAAGATGATTTTTGGAAGTGCTATGTCTGATCTGACAAGATGCACTGTGCTGTGTGCCCCTTGGACCTGTGACAGCTAGTCACGTAAATACATTTGACTAGGGTTTTCAACGTGTGGATTAGATAAATATTTTTAGGGACTTTTTAAAATACAGATTATTCCCCCACATTAACTTTAAAGGCCCTTTGAAGCTGTTAGGGTCTATTATGTAAACCTGTGGTGCAGAACATTTGTTCAGCTCTTATTAATTTCCCAGTAGACCGGAGTTTACAACTCTACAGTAAAAATTCCCTCAGAGCTGCAACTTGGCAGATATTGTAGGTTCATAGCCTGGGAGGGAATTCTCTTCTGAAATTTGAATACAGAATTAAAAATCCAAGTCATTTTAACCTCATGCCAATTAAAAAAAAAAGATAATTGCTATAGAAATTTCTGATCTCCTTGTTCCCAAAAAAAACACAGCAGGTTTTTAAAAGATCAGATTTCTTGGGCACTTTGGACTCTGTTTTTGGAATCTCTCATGGCATGTGCGTGTCTAACCAGTGCAAATTAAAACTAAGATTCTACGCTGGTGCAATGGGGAAAGAGGATGTACCTACCAACCACAACCCTGAAGCTATAAGGCATGATTTCTCCTAGCATTCAAGATGCAACAGGAGAATAGTGTTTAGATACTCTGTGTTTAGAATGTGTTTAGATACTATGGTGATGTACTGTATTGAAATATCTGGGTAGATGGATCAATGGGAAGGTGGATGAATGGGCAAGACAGAGAGCACAAGATGAGGTATTTGTCTGTCTGTCAAAGGTTTCTCTCATCAATATCATTCAAAAATGATCCACTCTGAACCTTCAGCTTGCAGTAGCGTAATCAATACTTCCAGCTCTTTGTTGTGTTATACTTGCTTTGATGTTTTATGATAAAATGCTTCATTTATGCCAGATTTTTGAGAGGATTTAACATGAGCCAATTTTGGACTAATTCTGAGTTACTTTTCAGTTATTTTACCCATAGTTAAAATCAAAAGCATTGACTTTTAAAATATCTTATTAGTTAACATTTGAACATAGCATTGCCTTTCCAGCACATTAACCTAATTTATACCTGCCAGGCTACTAATATCAGCATACACACCTGCCTTCATTACTTGCCACTAAGCACATTTTTCTCCTGTTTGTAACTAGTAGCTTTGTATTCTCTTTTATTCATTCTAGATGCAGAGTGCAGACTGTATCCTTCTGGTTTGTGAAAGTCATTCCTTTTCCCCATAGATGGTAGTACGCAGAGTTTGGCAGAAGCTTGTTGTGTTTTCCTTATTAAGCAATATACAGGGATCGCAAATAGAGAGCTGTTGACTCTTCAGGGTTCCAAAAATCAGAGAAGTCAACAAAGAAGATGATGTAAAGCCATACTCCAGCTGTGGCTTGACTACTACCTTCAGTCCTTCTCCTACGTAGTAACTCAGACAACTAGTGTAAATAGCTGGGCCCTTCAGAAGCATAAAATAGGAAGAATAATTACAATGCCAGAAAACCAAAGTAATGCAGCAGTGAATCTGTCCCACATCATCTGTTTAATTATTACTTGTGTTACTATAACCTCTCTCCTTGTTTAAAGCAAAATGTTTTCTAATCTAATTTCCAAAAAGGGAGGATAGACCAACGAGGTATAAATAGGTCAACATCATGCAGTCTGAGTTGTCTCCTTTTCTCAAGTTCCAGATGTCAGAGACAGAAATCTAGATGCCTGGATGCAATCTCTGAGAGGTCTTATGATTTAAGAGCACTGTTGCCCCTTCTTATGGTACCAATGTCCCATTTAGGCAGGAGTCATCCCGCTGTCAAGCATTAGCGGATGTTTGGGGCTTTGCAGGGCTGCTTCACAATGGAGAAGAATCGGTGATGGAGAGTCTGGGTATATGCTAAGTGTAACTTGCTTTATTTACACTCAGACACCGGTCCGGAAATGAGGGTGTCAAATGGTAAGCAGGAATGTCAGTCCAATACCAGTGCCCAGTTCCACAGGAGCAATTCTGCCTCAAGGATTATTGCTAATCAGAGCCCAAGAAAGTGAGTAACCTGTTCTGCTTCTCTGTCTCTGAAAGCTGCCTCTACCCTAATCGTGGCCTAACCCTAACCCAAAATTAACAGCAATGTAGGATTTCCTCCCAAGAGTCAAAGCTTGCTCACACATGGAAGGCTATATGTAACAGCCCCACCTAGTGACGCCTGCCATAATTCTATCTTTACCTTTATAACTTATTTGATCAGCCATGCCAAAACTTTTTAGCTAGTTTTCATGAATGTGTTTTCTTCATAAACCAACTTTATTTCAATTTTTCCTCCAATGGGTGTTTTAGGGGCTTTTAAATAGTGTTTAGAGCTGATCAGAAAATGGTAAATATTTTCCATTAGCATTTTCCAAAGAAACAAACTTTTTAAATTTTTTCACAAAAAATGAAAACTCAATACCGGTATACTAATGTTTTGGTATTTGAACATGGTATTCCAAAAATTTGGGGGGTGGATTTTCATTAAAAAAACAGAAAATTGCAAATGACAAGAACATTTGCCCATAACATTTTTTTGTTTAGATAAAAGGCCATTTTTGCATCAAAAAAAAAGATTTTTGATAAGAAATTATCAAGCAGTTGTATTTGTTTCACTCAACTTGGACAGTGAGATCACTGCTCAATTTCACTGCAGTTCCTGGGCAGTATCGTTCTTTATTTCTCTTCCACTAACACAATAATGTTGTTGTTGTTTGTTTATTTATTTCTGTTGATTATTCATACTATCATGGCATGTAGGAGCCTCAGTCATGGACCAGGACCCCATTGTACTAGGTGCTATACAAATATGTAATGATTCACAAGGCTTCCGGGGCATTTTTCAAATCTAAAGAAACCTGGTTTAAAATATTTTTAATGTATTTAGAATTTTTCTATTTAGATTATTTTGCAAAATCTTCTCTCTCTCTCTCTCTTTTTCCCCTCTCCTCCCCTCCTTGTCCCATGTCTGAAACCTACATTCTAAGCTGGCATATTCCGTTTAATGTTGTTTTTTAAAATACGTTCAATGGTGCTGAAAGCTAAGGCAGCTCAAATATGATTCTAAAAGCCTGAGCCCACCAGAACACGAACGTTGACGCTATGATAAAAAGTCTAGAATGGTTAGAGGTTTCAAGGAAAGATTGGTGTTCATTAGCAAAATCAGAAATGTTATCAGTAAGGAGAAAAAGAGCTTCGTTATTTGACATCTTGACTACTGTTCAGTGTTCCTTTCTTCTGCTCTCAGAAAAATCTGTTTCCAATAGGAGCATCAGTTGGTGCAAGGGAGGAGGGGGAGTTACAATTGTTATTCAGTTCACATAAATGATACACACACTCCCATGTACTCAGATTTCTCAGGGGAGAAAGCGAATAAACAGATTCATGGATGAAGGAAGAGAAAGAGAACATTCCTCTGACCAATATGGGACAGGCATGTGAATTGTTATAGGGCCTTATATTTTCAAAGCAAAATTCAAACAATAACTGGTGAGCCCTTGCAAGACCTCAGCAAGGAAAGTAAGTGTTATCCTAGTTTAACAGATGAGAGAATAGGCAGAGCCAGAATCAGATCTCAGGAGCTCCTGGCCTGCAGACCTCACTCAGCCCCTTTGACAATGCTGCCTCTCACAGGGCTTATTGAAGTCAATGCACAGATTCCCTTTGACTTCAGTGGGCTTTGGATTGGGCCCATGCACAGCACTATCAGCTAGAAAAGTGTGCCAGAGTCATGCCCATTTAAGAAGTGCACAGATGAGCATGGGGGAGCACAGTCACAAAAGGTGAAAGAATGTCCCTCAAATCCCCTTGCTGAATCCTGTAAATATATCACAGCTATAGGGTGCTTTGTAGCCTATGGTTGTGGGATCACCCCATTTATCCTGACTTGAAAGGACAGGAGCAAATGCTTCTGAATAGACAAGAGAATATTGGACAAAATTTAACTGTTTGCATACAAGAAAACTACAGCAATTTGGCTAACTGTAGGAATGCAGAAGTCTTTATATAATGAAGTTTCTGAGTAAATGGGTCAATTTCAGGTGTCTGTAGTTTTAAATAGAAGTAGCCTCTTCCTTCTGCTCACTCTGGCATTAGATTCTACTTCAGGCAGAAAAATTCAGCTCCGTCTTTGGTGGTAGCTGGTACTTTATTACTCCACATCTCTATTGCCACTTTGTAAAATGTTTACTATTTGTATGGAAATTACTATTGTTACCTGCCAATTCTTCCTCCCAAGAAAAGAAATACTAGCGGTTTCTATAGATAATATTCTCTGCTCTTCCACCTCAGCATGGTGGGAGTGTGGTTTGTTTCATTTAGAACCAAAACCCTTCCCTACCACAGCTGGGCTTCTGGTTTTCAACGGAAGCCTTTAGTGTAAATGGAGAGAAACCAAACCAACAACAGCAAAAATAGTCTTCCTGGACATGTGCCACCAGCCCAAAACTAGCATTGTTAGGAATTTTTTTTCTCCCAGGAAGCAGGATTTAGTACAATAGCACAGGATTCCTACCTGTAGCCCTTGGATCAATGCAGGGTACTTGCATGGCCAAAGCATAGTGCATCTTCCTCCCAACTCTCTTGGAGATTCACTATTGGTTTATACTTTTCTGTAAATAGGATGTGCCATGTACATTACTAGGGCCCTACCAATTCATGGCCATGAAAAACATGTCAGACTGTGAAATCTGGTCTTTTGTGTGCTGTTACCTTATACTATACAGATCTCACAGGGGAGACCAGAGTGTCTCAGACTGAGGGTCCTGACCCAAAAGAGAGTCACGAGGGGGTCACAAGTTTACTTTAGGGGTGTTGTGGTATTGCCACCCTTACTTCTGTGCTGCCTTCAGAGCTGAGTGGCCAGTGAGTGGCGGCTGTTGGCCCAGCTCTGAAGGTGATGCCCTGCCAGCAGCAGCACAAAAGTAAGGATATACCATACCTTGTCACCCTTCCTTCTTTTTTTCTTCTATTTATATCATACCATACTTCTACTTATACCATACCTTGTCACCCTCCTTCTATTTTTTCTTACACCTTCCCGTGCTAGAATCAGGTTGTTACCTGACAATCTCTAAGTTCATTTTTTTTTCTAAAAAAGTACATTTCTCATCACCCTGACTTCAGAGTGAAGTCTGAAAACATGAAGATGAAATGCTCCAACATCACAAAGCAAATAAACAGAACCCAAAGTAAAATCATGAGAATTTTAAAAGATTATAAGTTGATCCCATGATTTTTGGAGCCTTGTTTATGTTTCTTGAAAGCTTGGCAGAAGCAACACTGAGCCCATATATTTTTAAATAGGAAAGACTTTACGTAACATAAAAGTGTAAGGGACTAAAAAGTGTATTCCTTGCACTTTATCTTGATTTGATCCTTATTTCTTTTATTACTTAATTATTATTAGTATTATTTAGCTAGTCACTTCTTTTAACAGACTGATAAATTGGTGTGAGACCCTGCATAACACTTGATTAAGCACCACTTAATCACTTAACACTAGCCAAATGCATCCCTATCAAGTGGAATGTATGCTAATTCTGTCCAGATTAAGCAGTAAGATTTACCATTCATTATCATTAGGCTAAACTGGTTTCCTGGGAGATGTCTCCAAGTCTATGTCTATTTTTCTTTCTTAATATTTCCCACCATTGCAGAGACACCAGGGGAAGCTCACGGGGGGAGCATAGTGTAGTCTGGCCACCTGTGCCATTTAACCCTGATTTCAATGGCACGATCCCTGTAACAATGAACTACACAATTTCAGTTAAAGAATGGCTGATCTGGCGACTTATAGGGAAATCCACACCTTTTTGCAGAAATCCAACATAAGGCATTTGCACCTCTTAAATCCCTGGTTTTGTGGTCTTCATGGCTACCTTGGCCTTGAGTGGGTCCTCTGATGAGTATCACCAGTTGCCAGCTGGTATCTGATGGTATCACCAGTTAGGCTGCGTGAGCCAAGGCCTCGCAATGGAGATGTCTATCCACTCTTGCAGCACAGCAATTCATCTAAGGGACCCCAGGGTAAGCTACAGCAGCTGAACAATGCCGGCTGCAATTTAATGAAAGCCCTGCTGTTGTTGTTGTTTGTCTGCAATAATAAAAAAAGCATTACAACTGCAGCAAATCTAACAAACCCTTATCAAGTTCTGACAGCGAACCATGGCCTGGCTTTATAGGAACCTCGTTATAAACAATAATCTGTAGGTCTGTTCTGTCATGTCGTACAGCTGTGTATATGCATTGCCAACTGACTTTTACAAGCTCATGAAACACTTTATTCATTTGTGTTCTGGTTTGTGCAAATATTGTCAAGGAAAAATACTATCGTTCTGCTGATCTGTCATCTCTGCTCCATTTTGCTATGACAGTGATGAGTCACATTATGTTCGAGTTATATAGTATGTACATACCATTAGGACTGCACATATCGTAGTCAGCCTCTGTCACCACAAGGGGTTTAAACCTTTTAATGACTCTCAGCCAAACATAGACCCTGCAATAGCAGTATTAAAAGCGATGAAAACCTGCAAAGAACAGCTCATAGGCTCTTCTGGTTTTTATCGCTCAGTTCAACAAACAAGTACGATTTTTACAGCAGCTTTCTGAGACTAAATTGTCTTCGGCTGAGGAAAAGCTAAACAATAAGAGGTAGCCTGTCTGCAGGAAAACAAGCAAGGCACTGTAAATCCTATTTATTCTGACACAGCCTCAAAATGATAAAACAGCTGAACGGGATACTTTATTTAGAAAACACATATGGCAACACTAAGGAAAGAGCTCATTTTTGCCAGTTAAGTGTCATTTGTTCTATAGTTGGAGATCATTAAAAAATAAAAAACAAAATTATCAATGGCACATCTATAAACAGTGGTTGAAGATAGATATGATTTGTGCTGGATTGACAGCAAATTGCACAAGCTGTACTCTCTGGGTCTATTCATTAGAGATGAGAAAGAAGAAAAAAATAATATATAAAAATATTTAATTATAATGTATCTTTGTCTTCTTTTAGAGGATATTATCTCTGAGTGTTCAAGGGATTTGCAAATTGCCTGTCAGTCAGTCTATTTCATTTTGGTAAAAGTAACCCCTCCCGTTACAAGATGTAAGAAAGTCGACTGCATTTGCGTTTCACAGTTTTGTTGCAGGTCAGCTGCACTGCAGTGCTCTAGAGAGAGCTGGTAAGCGCTCTTCCCCAGCAAGGGAAGGACACCAAGGACAACAGCAGTAAAGCTGAAAGTGAAGAGGCAGAAACTAGAAAGCAGGTGTGTGGACAGAGAAAGGGACCAGGAAGAGGGGCTAGTCCAAGAATATTCGTGTTGTTGCTCTCAGGCCTATTACTATTGATTATTCATTATTAATAATTATTATTATTAAAGCAGAACCTAGGAAACCCTAGTCATGGACTGAGACCTCATTATAGTAAGATGAGTACAAGCACAGAACATGCAAAAGACACTTATACACACTACATGGGGGTAGGTCATGTTCCTATTTTGTATGTTATTATTATTATTTATTTCATGGGTGCTCCTGGGGAAATCTGATTTTTTTTAATAAGTTTGCTTTACTCAGGTTAACAGTGACTCTTTAATTTCGTCTGTTCTTCTGCTTGAAATGTTTACATGCTGTATCTTTTGCTGTATTCAGATGGGCCTGTGATAGGCCTATGCTGGAAATAAATTTAAGAAGGTCTCTCTAAAAACCATTTTTAATCATGGTTATTAGAAGCATGATAGGATAGATTATGTATCCCTATGTAATTCTTTGCCAATGGACAGACAAAACAGCACAATACATAATGATGCAATTATAAAGATTGACAAATAGAGTCATTAGAATAGTACTTTGAAATCCGGGAAAACATGACATAGGAATGCAAACACACCCTGAACACTTTACAACAGCAGCCCTGCAAGATACTGTCAGTATTATTGTACCAATTTTGTATAACTGGAAACTGAGGCACAGAGAGATGTAAGGCCCTGATACTGCAAACCATTCTGCATGGGCATAGGGGTCCATCCATTTGTACGATCATGCATGTCCATCAGCTTGTATGGCCATGGTCTAAATGACTTCTTCAAAGTCACAGAATAGCTGAGAGAGACTGTCTTACTCAACAACTGAAGATGGTCTAATGAAAGATATTACCCCATTCACCTGGTCTCTCTAATATCCTAGATCCAACAGGGCTATAACAACTCTGCATACAACAGATGAATGGCAGTGATAAGACTAAAGAACAGGAGTACTTGTGGGACCTTAGAAACTAACGAAGTTATTTAAGCATAAGCTTTTGTGGGCTACAGCCTATTTTATGAGATGCATAGAAAGGAACGTATAGTAGGAAAAAATATATATATTGTGGCAAAGCTCTGGCCTTGTCCCTGTGGGTCCTGTGCTTCCAGGCGGTTTGCGCTAGCCTCAGAGGCTCACCCTCCACGTAGCCCTTCTCTCTCTAGGCCAGGGTTACAGTCTACTGAGCCCTTTTCATCATCAGCCAGCAAGGCTGTTGGTGAGAGAACTCCCACAGTCTCTGTTGTCCCTTTGGGCTTATTTCAGGACAGTATAACCTCCTGTCCTGCTAGGGGCCTGCCTTCCCCTTCCAGGCGATGTTTCACTAGTAGCAGGTTGGGGGGAACCCGGGCCCGCCCTCTCCTCCGGGTTCCAGCCCAGGGACCCTAACAGTAGTAGCTATTGTCAGCCAACCCTTCACTGACAGAGCTGCTACTTTTCCCTGGGCTACTTTCCCACAGCTCTCCCACTTCTCCCTTACCTCAGGGTATCGCAAAGCTTCCTCTCCTCCAGCTCCTTTCTCCTTGGCTTCCCCACCTGACTAACTGGGAGGTTTTTAGCTGGTCTCAGCCAGCCCCTAATTGGCTTCAGATGTCCCAGTCAGGCTAGCTATTTCTGCTGCTTTCTAGAAGCTTCTTGACTGGCCTGGAGTAGTCTTTGGCTATCCAGGGAACAGGGACCTGCACATCCTGAGGCTGATATACCTGCCTTCCAGCACTCTCCTATATCCTTCTGGTTTGACTCTGTCACAATATATGTGTATATATATATGCACATAGAGAGAACATGAAACATGAACATGTACCAGCAATGCCCCTCTGCCATGTAAATTGGTCAAACTGGACAGTCTCTACGCAAAAGAATAAATGGACACAAATCTGACATCAGGAATCATAATATTCAAAAGCCAATAGGAGAAGAGTTCAATCTCTCTGGTCACTCAGTAACAGACTTAAAGGTGGCAATTTTGCAACAGAAAAACTTCAAAAACAGACTCCAACGAGAAGCTGCTGAACTGGAATTAATTTGCAAATTGGATACCATTAACTTGAGCTTGAATAGAGACTGGGAGTGGCTGGGTCATTATACTAATTGAATCTATTTCCTCATGTTAAGTATCCTAATGCCCTCTTGTCAACTGTGTGAGATGGGCCATCTTGATTATCACTACAAAAGTTTTTGTTGCCCTGCTGATAATAGCTCATCTTAATTAATTAGCCTCTTAGAGTTGGTATGGCAACTTCCATCTTTTCATATTCTCTGTATATTGTGTGTGTGTGTATATATATATATATATAATCTTCTGACTATATGTTCCATTCTATGCATCTGATGAAGTAGGCTGTAACCCACGAAAGCTTATGCCTAAATAAAGTTGTTACTCTCTAAGGTGCCACAAGTACTCCTGTTCTTTTTTGCAGATACAGACTAACACGGCTGCTACTCTGAAACCAGTGATGAGAATGAAACTCAAACTCCTGAGCCCTCTCTCATGCTCCAGCCACTATAAGTGTTACCTCCTCCATTACTTCTATTATATATTTATGACATACTTGACATTTTGAAATATACCACCCACCTTCAGTTTTAATGCACAGTTCTCCCAACCACAAAACCTAAAAGCACTCTGGCATGTCTCCTGGATATAGGGCATTGAGTAGATTTCAGCCAAAGCATCTGAAAATAGAAGTGAAGACAGAAACATGTTGACACTAACGCTGGTCTAAATGGGCCAGTCCAGTTTTATGAAGCAACTCCTATCCTGCTGATGAGCTAAGGTGTATCAGTCGTTAGAGGAAGGGGTTTTATTTTTATTTTCAGCCTCACAGTACAGAAAAACTTTGAAGAAACCTAGTGCCTGTATATTGAGGAAATAATGCTCAAGGAAATAATCTGAATATGAATGGGAAACTTTGGAAGAACTTCAGGAGTGAAATACGACTGTCTGTCAGGGAACCAGTGCTCCACCCCAGCCCTCATCTCTCCCTCATTTCTTGAATGTTGGAGGCAAGTATCAACAGGTAGATGAGTTTGTCTTACTGGAATTACAATGTGAAATATACAGTTCAAACTGTGATGAAAGCACAGTTTTCTGATGTGGAGTAACACTTGGAAGAGGTCATGTTCACATTCAAAAGCTATACAATGCAAAGCAAAGGGCTGTGACATACAGGCGGCATGTCCCATGACTAGGCTCGAAAGATCGGATTTTTATCGGTAAACATCAGTAAACGTCAATTTCACTGTACCCAAAACCAATGAAAAAAAAATATTTCCAACAATAATAATCAAAATGGACAGATAAGCAAAGTAAAAAACTGCCGCTTGAGAACTTATTAGATTGTGATTTAAGGATATTTCTTTGGTATATTCTGGCATGTGATGTCAACAATGTGTGCTTTAATAGTTGCATAAAGCTTTAACTTTTTGAATCTCAGAGTCTACTGTCATTAAATAATTATTGTTTGACCTCCCACTGCCATCATTTCCTGCAACTGTGAAAACATAGATCAATAAAAAATTTAAACGCTTAAAATCCAAAATTTTGCCCAATAAAAATGCAAATGGATAAATTTCAGAAAAAAAATGCTTCAAATAAACATCGATATTATTTGCTGAAATTATTAAAAAGTTAAAATTTAATTCCGCCAACTCTGCGTATGGGAGGTCAATAGCCACTTAAAAGAGGACTCCTACGTTATGAAATATTGGACTGTCTAGTCCTAATGTCTCCTTCATTCACTGCTGCTTTTCAAACAGCTCAACCTTTCCTTTTCCATCATTTTCCCAAGCAGTTAGCTGATATTTGCGGTCTTGCAGGTTGTCTATGTTAGCAGAAGTAATTGTTGACAGAGGCAGGTATGCATTTTATGCAATCCTTTTTAGTCACAAAGAATGTCGCAAAGCCCTATTTCCCAGAACATAATAGGATCAAGTGACAAGTGGTAATTTCCTTGCTCACAGTCCCAAACCTATCTTTCCAGACAGTAGTCTGCCCAAAAAACTCACTCTTAATTTTCTCTCAGGGCCACACTATCAGTGGTTCTCTTGCCGACTCCTTGTTTTATGCTGCTTTCTCTAGGCTTTATGCTGGCACTCCGGTTCTTTTTTCACCAGCACATACGGAGAGCCACAACCAAATAAATCCTTAGCCCCTGTGTTTGCATTCCATCCAGTCTTTGAGCTATGGCTTCCATTGTTTCAGTTAAAACTGTACCAAGGTGCATTTAATTGTTCCCCCATTTAGCCTGAATGGAAGTTGGTTAGTTTAGCCATCAGCATGAACAAGGTCTGTGAGTCTCCATAAAGAAAAGTCACCCATGCTAGATGAAACACAACCTATAGTATAATAATAATAATCAGGTCTGGACAATTTTTATATCAGCCCAACTCTACTCATCAAGAATGAAGGAATAGGGCTATTCTGTAGTCCTGCTCTTCTAGATGGAGTCTAGCCATTATTTTCCTTTATTTCTCTTTGATACATGCATGCATCAGGTAAGGTGCTAGTACTAATTTTGCAGTCGAGTCAGGCTGCTCCCATTCAATTCAAATGGTAGCTTTGCCAATGAGTTTAGTGACAGCAGAATCAGAGCCACACAAGGATTTTCCTTTGTATATGTTACAGCACTTTATCACAGTGGCTAATTATCCCTATTTCACAAATAGGGAAACTGAGGAAACAGAGTGATATACCCCAGTGAGTCAGTGGCAGAGTCAGGAACAGAACCTAGTTCCAATCCTTTGTTCAGTTCATGAACATTAGAAAAGCTGGCAAGAACTGAATTTTTATGCTTATTCCTTTCAACTGCATAGCCACTTTAGGATGAGCCAACAGATCAATAGAAAGAAAGCATGGTGTATAAGGAGGAGCGCTCAAATGCTCATAGAAATAGGCACCTCTGCTGATGATATATGGGATTAGGCAGATCATTTAAGGTTCTATTGTTACATTTTTAGCTTTACATGCTCATACATTTTCCCATGAATTTTCCAACCACCCACATTTGTTTTTGCTACACAGTAGAGCATCCAAACTACATGACATATCCATTTTTCAGCAAGACAAAGGAAAGAGAGAGGACCTCACCTGGCCCACCAACGTAAGACAGCCTCCTCTGGCATTCCACCCTCTAAGGGAGGAGAAAAGGGAGCAGAGGACTGTAGGTTATGTTTACTTTGCTCTTCCGTTCACTGGCATCTTAGCTGTGGGAGCAGTTGAGAGCTGAGAGAGAATTTCCTGGGAGGGACCAGAAGAATACTTATAGTATTGAAGGTTTCAGGATCGGGAGCAGTATCAAAATGAATACTGTGTAATATGTTAATATGTTTCTTATAAATATACATTTTCTGATTTAATTACTCAAGGATCATTGGTAAATTTCGCAGACACTTTGTTGTGATTTCCCATGGTGTGCACAATTGGAGCTAACATCAAACTGCTAATAATGTTGCCAACTCTCACAATTTTATCATGAGTCTTGCCAGGGTTGTCATTTTCCTTAAAGCCTCAGCTACTGGAATCAAGTGATTTTGTAAAAAAAAAAAAAGAAGAAGAAGAAGGAAGTTGAGATTCTCACAAAGAAAGTGTCTAGCAGTTATGTTTGAAAACATGACCCAGGTGTAACCTAAAGGCTCAGAAACCAGAGAAAAGTAAAAACAACCCAAGATATATTCTTTTGTTTAAATCTCATGATTTTTAAGTCAGTCCTGTGATTTTTGGGTCGTGACTCCTCATTCTGGAATTCTTGGCATTAGCAATACACTATTGATCATCCATTTAAAAAAGCATAGTATCTGCTTCTCCACAGACTTGCAACTCTTGGCCATTTATACCTACATGAATTGGGCCTAGTTCTTCACTCCACTTCACCAGTTTTATGTTGGTTTAACTTAATTGAGCTCAATGGCGTTATAGCAATGCACTGCCAAACTGGTGCAATCAGATGAGTGGAGAGACAGGCCCATTAAAACACTTACTAAATCAGAATTCTCCCACATGGAAACCTGAAATGGTGTTCAACACCCACTTTGCACAAGAACAAAAGACTCCCCAAAGCATGAGACTGTAGAAAATGGGCCCATAATATTCATTCTAGTTATTTACTGAAGGTTTAAAATCCATGACTGTTGCATACAATTTGGTGTATGCCTTTGCATCAGCTTTCAGAGGCCTAAAATCCAGAGTTTGGTCAAGAGGTCTAGCAAATAGTGATTAGCTAAGAGAATGCAGATCAACAGAAAATAACCTTGCTTTGTTTGTTTAATCATAGTCAGCAAAATGGCAGATGTTGGAGCATAATTAAATCAGTGTATCTAATTCAAAGTTGCAGATGGAACAAAGATGTCCTGTTCCTGTTGTGTTAGTTCTCCTGTAATATGCAGTTCTTCCCACAAGACCAACCTTGAGTTTATGAAAGATTGACATGTCAGTGTAAGATATGGCTTCTTCCCAAATTCACTTTCCCAGGGACCAGCGCCTGCCTTAAAACACAAAGAGGCAACTTGAAAGACAATTTTTATTGCCATATACTTTACACTGTTTCTTTGCTTAACTCCTAGGAATGTACCTGCTAAATGATCAGAGGAACTACTTCATTCCTGTAGACCCCATCTCGAATTCTATATATATATATACACAATACTAATACAGTTCATTAAAGTACTAATTACATGTTAACTTGTTAACCTGAAACCATGGCCAGAGACATTGCGTGACCTTTTGACTACTGGCTACTGTGCTATCTTGTCTTGCTGTGTTAGGCCTATCCAGGGGTCTGGCATTGCTTACCCCGTCATTTTTCCACACCCGTGATAAATCTATATAATTCACTGCAATCAATTAATTAACAGAGTCTCTGTGCCTAATAAGCAAGGTGACACTCCATCAGTGCTGTACGTAATAAACTCCTTTGCTTGACTCCTACATGGTGTGGATTAATGTCCTTCATTTACTTTCCAGCCAAGTTTGGGAAAACATATGGCAGGAGTCAGACTATTTGCCTAATTGTATATAAGGACATTTAAGCAGTAAGCTTCAATTAAATGTTAATGCCATTTTAATTAAATGCTTTATATCAACATCTAGTTTGCTTACAGTAGGTAACTTCCTACTTCCAGTTACCTTTTGATATCTATTTTAAGAGTCATCTGTGAGATGCTTTTATTGATCAAGGAATTGTTTATTTTCATTGTTTTTTTATTGTATTATAGTCTGAGATTTGGATCTAGCAAAACACTTACGTAGAAGCCTAACTTTAAACACACTGATGTGAAATCAATGAGACTACATGCCTGAGTGAGTTACCGGATCAGGGCCCTAGTTCATAAACAATTTGAGCATTTCGTCTGATTTTTCAGAATCAGAGGGAAGTTTATACATATTGGCCCAAATTGAAGCCTATTGTAAATTAATACAACTCAGCTGAAGCCAGTGGTATTATCCTATGGCTAAATGTTGCCTGTATGACACAACAATGTCATTGGCTTGCCATAATGCAAGGCCAAACAAAGTAAGGGGGAAAGGCATTCAGATACCATGCTTGAACTTTGCTTTGACATGACATCATTTGAGAAAGTGCTTTGCTTCTGAATAAATGGCAAACTTCTTGGTGAATGCCCTAGAGCTGACATAGCATGAATGTGATGGAAAGGGGTCAAAAACTTTCTGCTGCTATGCAAAGAAGAAGAGAATTTGAAAGTCACTCCCATTTATCTTAGATGTTTGAACCAGGTGTGCCTACAAAAAAGGGCTGCTATTCATTACTGTACAGCAATTGTTTGTTCTGTAGCTAGTGGTGATAGGTAAGTGATCTGTGAGTAAAGCAAATAAGAAGTTAGTAAATGAAACAGCATTCCAAGTTAGAAGAAAACAAAGTAAACAAGGCCTTAAAATGACAACATGAAGATGGGTAGGCTAATCCCTACTTGATTATAATTTCATTAACTACTTAACCCCAGATGAAGTGCTTTTTGTAATCAGTGAACACAGTTCCAAAATCAGCTCTGGATCATATATGCAGTAAACTGCTGTGCCTATTACTAGGAAGCTGCACTGAATTAGGTTGCAGATTCCCTGCTGATGAATTATACAAATGGCAGTGCCTTCTCTTGTGATCAGCCAAGTGGCAAAGGTGAGACCAGAACAGGTCAACTGGTTTTCATGTGCGGAGTTAAATGAAGAGTGTACAGCTCTTGTACACTCATTTGTTGACATCTTGAACAAATGCCTCCGCGGTGCCTCTTACACATGGTTTGTTCTCCCTGAACTAGTCCAGCAGGTCACCATGCTCTCCTCCTTCAAGTCCTTCCACAAGCCCCCCACCTGTGCTTTGACATCTACAGCAATCAGCCGTGCAGATGGCCAGGTAGAAGGGTGATTGAGGATAGCAGGATGATTTTTTTAAAAAAATAATGCTGTACCGTCAAACCATCAAGCTGTATACATAGTTATCCAATGTTATCATGTGATCATATGGCCATTATACCCATCTACCTACCCTTGTTCCTTCTGTTGCTTTACTGCGCTCACCTGCTGCATTTTGTCTCCAATCAGCTTGCACGCTCATTGGGGCAGACACCAAGCGCCATATATTCAAAGGGATTTAGGTATTGATCCTCAAATCACAGTGTCACTCTGGGAACTTGCCAATGAGCTAGTCTATACCTACTTTTCCTTTTCCTTTTTTCGCCATATATTTTTATTTTATTTTTATTATGACTTGAGGAACAGGTGTTTCGCATTGTATTGCCCATGATGGGCTGTTAGTGTTAAAGATGTAATCTTACTAAGCATATCGACCTGCTTTTGTCAGAAGTAGAAAATGACCCCTCCCTTCAATGATTACTCATCGTAAACATGTTCACTGCCATGTCAGCATTGTCAGCGCATGTTCTGAAGGTTTGTGTCAGCCCCTCCTAGCCAACAAGTGCACAAAGCATCATAACATGTGGTGTAACATAAGACGTAAAACATCCAAGGACCTAATTGTGATGGAGGGACCTTGTCATTAACCCACTTTAAATGGGCAGATGATGAATATCACACAAAGAACTGAAAGAGGCCAGCTAAGTGATATGATCAATTATTAGTACCAAATGTTTCCTTTAATTATGTACTGCTAGTGCCTCTTTTTTTTCCAGGGAACTGCTTACACAACCACATGGTAAAACAAAAGAAGAGATTAAATTCTGTGGGAGAGAAGCCGGAGAATATCCTTTTGATTCACAAAGAAAAGTTTTCATGCAACTGACTGCAGTAAACTTGGAGATTAAAGGGATGGGATGGTTATAGGGAAAGGATTTTCTTTTTTTAAGATACGGGGGTAATAAAATACTCATCAGCCTGAAATTCAGACTCTTTTGGTCACCTGCCCTTATTAAGTCTGCTTTAATATTCACCGGGATCCATGGTATGAATCAAAACTCCATTCCCATTGGAACCCCCATTTTATTAATGTTTATAACTTTCTCCAATCAGTTCCTTCTGGGCTTAACTTTTCCCTTACATCATAGCATCCCAAAGTTGAATGTTGAGATGACTGGCTGACTGATGAAGTTTGAAAGTTTCAGTAAAACTTTGGGGTGATTTGAATGTGAAAAATGCCCTAGTTCATACTTTCTGTTTGTGACCTGATTGCTTGAGAAGCTCTGCAGCTCAAAATGTCCATTTTGCAGCTCTCACGGAGACTGAAAAGTCAAACCATGTCTGCAGAATCTGTCTACAGCCCAGACCTGTAAATTGGTTATCTTTGACTCCAACTCCCATCTTGTCCCACCGATCCACCCTGTTTCAAAACCTTCCTTCATCATCCTCTATGATGTTTCTAAGATCCAGCCTTTTCTCTCCACTAACACAGCCAAAATTCTTGTTCAGACCCTTGTCTATTCCCATCTTGACTACTGTAATTTCTCATTTTCTTGGCCTGGCTGACACACAGTTCTTCAGGTCCATTTAAAATACAGCTACTAAGAAAGATCATCTTTCTGACCCATCCTATGACCATGTCATCCCCATCATCTGAGTCCCTCCACTGGGTCCTCCTCTTCTAGTTCATGAATTACAATCTTCTTGGTCTTACCTGTAAGACTCTTCTTAATGTAGGACATCAGTCATCTGACCTCTGGAATGAAGTTTCAAAAGGAACCCACAAAAGTCTCTTAAAATTCATATCTCCCCAGATGCAGCAGAACATTTTGCATTTTGTTTCAATGAAATGTTTTTGAGCTCAGATTATGTGCATGTAACCCAGTTAGTTTTGTTTCCATGTGGAGGCCCAAATCAAGCCAAGTTTCCCATGGTTTGGGGTTTCTTAATGAAAGGTTTGTTCTCTCAATAGGAGCTGCGGAGACTCAGCACCTCTGGAAATCAGACAGTGTGACTGTATACCAGAGATGTGATGACAGCGGTGAGCTATATTTCATGACTGTGGCATCACAGCAGGAGAATATGACTTTTTTAGCATACTATATGAAATTCAAAACATCTTTTACAGAGCTTAACCAGTGGAATGGCTGTGTTAACCTCTGATATCACAGTTCCACCATCCTTCTTCTGCCTGTTGGCCATAACATACTGATCTGTTGGAAGCCAAGCATGGGCTGAAAATAATGCGCAAAGTTTTTTGTTCTTTGCTTTTTTCCCCTTTGCCTTACAAACATCTTCCAGTGAGTCGAGGTTGCCGCCAGCACAAAATGTCACCCTTCGTGGCCAACAAACGCATACTTCATTGCCACAGCTAACTTGTGCAACCTGTCATCACAGAAGCACGGCTTCCCTGAGGTTGATCCCATAAGAATGAGAGCACACCAAAAACCTGGGCAGAGGTAAAAGAGAAATCTAACTGCTTAGTTCCCAGCCAGGAGTATTTTTAATCTTAAGAAGAACTAAGCCACATCATCCTCTCGCATATAAATACACCCAGAGCAAGCTAAGCCCGAAGAAATGTGTAAGTGCCAATGGAGGTGCCAGACAAAGCAATAAGCTGAAATGCCTACAGGAAATACCTTGGCATCAGTAGAGGACTTATAACGCAGGCCTGCAGCTGATAGAACTACTCTATGACCAAAACAATTAATGTCAGTGTCAGCGGTGGAATAAGCCAGGAGCAGCAGTGAGTTGAACTCCAGCAATAATAGGGAGCTGGAAGGCATTCAGCTCCTGAATAAGAATATATCCATCTGTGCTTTTCTTTGTAAATGCATAGCTGTGTGCAACAAGAAAGTCATTGATCTGCACAGGGATGCCTAATAGACACATTAATAGGTCATCAGCACAGTACAGTACAGATGAGAGAGAGAGAACAATATCCTTGCCTGGGGAAGGACAAACACAAGAGGAGGATCCCAGTAAATGGCTTTTTTTTTTCGGGAAAGCAGTTTTTGGGTGCGGGCTCTTGGGGCAAGGAGGGTTTGGGCTGCATGCATGCCTAGATGCTGAGTAGGGTGTTTATGTGCTCTATCACATCCCAGTAATCGGCCTCAGTGATCTCTTCAAAGGTCTCATCCAGAACGTGGGCAATGCGCTTGCGCAGATTTATTGGGAGAGCCACGGTGGTCCTTGTTCCAGTAAGGCTAACATGTCCACACAACTGTGCAGTGAGGGGTGGGGGAACCATTGCTGCACACAGGCAAGCTTCATATGGGCCAGCGCGGAAGCCCCATTGTAGTAGAAGACCCTCCCTTGCTTCCCCGGTCACCCTCAGCAGCGCAATATTTTCCAGGACAAACTCCTGTGGAAAATGTTGGGACAGTGTTCAGTGTAGGTGCCTCCTGCAACTGTTGGCTCTCCTCAAAGCACAGAAACCCGGAGGACAGTACATGAAACAATCAGTCCCCCTTGACCCTCTGTTTACTCACTATTTTGGGGCTCCCGTGGGTTATGTTCACTCGCTTTGGGGCAGGCCAGTGATGCTATTGTGTAGACTGTGCTTACCCTCTTGAAGTGTAGGGGAATCGTTGCTCTTGCTGGTGTGAACAATGCCGCTTCAAGTGCCGCAAATGTGGCCATGCCAGTGCGCTTGCATCTGTCAGTGTAGACAGACTGCGTCACTCTCCCAAATGTGCTCTCTGAAGGCTGGTTTAACCCAAAGTGCTCTACATCTGCAAGGGTAACTATGCCCTAAGAATGAGCTCATGTGGGTCATTAGCTGAGGTGCCACAGGGAAAATGGGTATAAAGATTAATGGAGCACAACTAAACCAGACTGACAAGTTCAAGTACCTTGGAACTGAATTACAGAAGAGGGTGAGTTTGAATGTTAAATACCATCCAGACTGTGGAGGGCTGGAAGAGCATCTCAGCTGTTGTGTATGACAAGCGTAAGCCACTGAGACTGAAAGCCCAACTGAAAAAGACAGGAAAGAGCGGTTCAGTTCAGTGCCTACAGGTGTTTGAGATGAGATGTCTGTGTTCATAAAAAGGAGTTACACAAAGGGACAGACTTTAAAATGAAAGCATTAGAATGGAATTCAAAGTCCATGATATGGCTGACAGGCTCCAGGAAGCACGGCTTTCCTGGTCCAGATGCATACAGAGGATGACTGACAAGGACCTTGTGA
This sequence comes from Dermatemys mawii, assembly GCA_007922305.1. NCBI lineage: Eukaryota > Metazoa > Chordata > Testudines > Dermatemydidae > Dermatemys > Dermatemys mawii. Next base: position 9,937,616 of record ML677358.1, on the reverse strand, counting down.
AGACAGCATGGCAGGAGAGAATGGTTAGAAAGAGATAAGGAATGCTGAGGCAGTGATGGGTGGATTGCATTAAAGCAGATGTTAAGCAGGTGGAACCTACGGCTGCGTTGGATGGATGATGATGATGATGGCAGATGTTTGCATGACCACCTGCACCAGGTGATGGGATAAGGGGAAGAAGATGAGCCTGAGCCACAAAGTTCAGGTCCAGATGTGGATCTGAACTTTCCCAGAAAGGAAATTTCATGAGTTGCAAGAAAGCATTGGAACTTATCAATAAAATGCACTTACTAAGCTAGTATTAAAGGCAATATTTTAATGGCTTAGAACATTACGTATGTGCTCCCGGCCTGATCTCCAAAAACAGTTCTTCTGTTGTGTGCTTATTCCTTTTCATTCACAGAGCGATAGAACACTCTCCACTTCTACATGTTTGCAGGAGGACATGACGGTGTGCATTATGTATTCCTCAGTGTTATTCCTTAACCTTCAGATAACTGGCATGAAATATACCTGCATATTGTTAGAGCCAAAATGTTGTGGCATTCGTTGGGAGCAGTTAATCCTAAGGCGTTTGTACATTTGAAACGCTAGAGACGGCCATAAGATATTTTCCATAAGGATGGATTCACAAGGAAGAAGGCTGATATCTGAGCTAAAGTGATGATTATATGCCTGATTCTGCAAAGTACTGGGCACCCTCAACTCCCACTGAATGATTAAAGTCTGAGCTCACCATCCCTCCAGTCTTCCTCTAGCCATCATTAATCAGCAAAACAGGGGGTACGGCTGCACCACCCGCCAGATCACACGTAGCACTCAGTGTATCAGGGATCGATTTATCGCATCTCCTCTAGACGTGCTAAATCGATCCCTGAATTGACGGCTGTCCTCCACCTCGGCAGGAAGAGTAAGCAGAGTCGGCAGAGAGCAGCCGCGGTTGACCTGCCACCGTGGGGACAGCCAGGTAAGTCAAACTAAGATACTTCGATGTCAGCTATGCAAACAGCATAGCTGAAGTTGTGTATCTTAGTTCGATACCTCCCCACCCCGCAGTGTATGGAGGAGAAAAGGCCAGAGCAGCACCAGCAGGCGAGGGATTTACCAAGCTTTATACGCTGCACCCTGATTTGCATTCTATATATCTGAGCCTTGTATAAGGCTCTGGCCGAATGAATGTTACTTCGGCCTACTGGCCAGCCTGAGAGAGAGAGAGACAGAGAGCGCAATCAGCCTGACAAAGGCATATCTCCAAACACACCAGTATAAAGTGACCTTTGGGGCTATTATTTGGATGTTTAAAGGGAAAAAATTCTGTTCTGATCAACAGACTTTTTTTCCCCCATTTATTAAATGCTCATCATTTGTTTTAATGTTTGCTCTAAACAAAGCGACTTTTTTCTCAGCTCTTGGAGCTTTTAAATGACAAGACTGTTATGTTAAAAAGGAAAAGGGTGATGATTTACACTTGGAGAAGGCGGGTAATGGCAGATTGAAGGCACAGCTGCAACACGTCGGCCATGGCACGCCTCTAATCAACTATTTTGGTTTCATTCTGTGCTGAGCATGTGAGCCTCCTTTTGTGGACAAAGTCTTGTGTTTGCCTTATGATTAAGAGGCCTGACCTAAAATCCACCTACATGCTGCCACGCAGCTATGTGACTTTCACATTCTAGCTTTGGAATGATTAACATTCAAAGGCTTGCACATTCAATTAAAGGTCCTTCGGCACTAGTTAAAAGAAAGTGAGTCTCAGCCCAAGAATGTAGCATGTTTAGGAGATACAAGGAGACAGGATGTTGCTTATCAGAGCTCCCTTACGGTAGTTAAACTTACAATGGGTGGTTGGATTTGCAACGTCGTTGGTTTAAACGTATTATTATTGCTGTTGTTCTTGGTGTTGGTATCGTAGTCATTAATCATCATCCTCAAAGTGCTTGGGAGCCCGTCATGGACCAGGTCCATTGTGTGCGTACCCTAAATTGATGGCATATCTGTCATTTAGTGTATCCCTGTGGTGTCCCTTTTTCTGAAAAATGCTGCAGTCTGATATTCTCCTCTTGCAGCTAATTCCTTCCCTCTTCCAACCCAATGTGTCCTGCCTTTCAGCCATTGCACAGTGTCATATCCACACACTCAGCTCCAAGGAATAGGCCACTCTTTCCTTTCCTTTCCCAAGGCAGCTCTTTAAGCTTGGCCCATCCTTGCAGACTAACTTTGATTTTGTGTTGCTCCCTTTTTGTTTAATGCAGGGATCACTGATTCGTACGTCAGATGCAGTTGCTATCAACTGTCTCCTTTTGGTTTATTTTTGGAGCGGAGAACATTTTGTAATACATTTGACCAAGCTACTGAATTCTCTTTCACTCTCGCTAAGTACCCAGAAGTCCTCTGCCCACTGAATTTTCAGGGGAGTTTTACTGTTCAATCCACTTTTCTTTTGGAGGTGCAGTCCAACCCTCTGCAGAGGGGCTACACCATTTAAGTCTCAAAATCAGATTTACACATGACTGATATGATGCATAGGCCCTAAATTGCCCTAAGTGGGTAGCTGGGGGGAATCCTTAGCTCCATGGGAGAGTAGTAGTAAAGAGTTATGGTGGAATGGGATATGGCCAGGTTGCACTGCGCTCCAGTGATCCCCACTGGTTTAATAGCCCTTTGGAGGCCAGTAATAGGCGGTATAATTTAGACCAGCAGGGTAATACTTGGTTTGTACAAAGCCATGGTAACAAACCATAAATTAGGCATGCTACCATGCACCTATTTTCTTGAAATTAAAATTAGTACCAAAAACTGGCTGTTCATGTGTAGTTCCCAGAAAAAGATGTCATATCTGAGTATGGTATCAGTATCTCATGAAACTTGTTTAATTATCTAAAATATACCATGCTACGTGCATTATGACTATCACAATTACAACTCACCTACAAGTGAGAAACTAGATGAACCAACTACATTCTATGTTGCATGGTACTTGCTTTAATATCGTGCAAAAGTTGTTCATTCACAATGCATTGCTGGTGTGAATTAACGAGCTCTCGCTGTGGTCTCATTTTGCTCTGTCTCTCCTTCTGTCTCTTTTAATCTCCTGTCTTCGTGAATCAGGAGATTCTCCATCACCCTGTGACAACAGCCCCAAATGGAGATTGAATAAGACTGGGTGTGCAACCCCCCAAAAATGATTTTTCAGGACATTTGTTTGAATAGAAAAATCCTGACTCAGAGTTTTTTAAAGCCAGAGGATGGGTTGGGTTACTTGATCACCCACAGGTATTTGCATGCCATCTGCCGTCTTTATTTTCCTCTTATGTACATAATCTCCCGGAAGTATGGAACTATTTAGCTATTTAGTCTCACCTTCACAAAACTGATGAAGCCAACTTCAAGTTCTAGCCAATATAACATAGGGCATGGACAGAACCAGCTGATATTGATCCTCTTTCTTCTTGGTGTTTTTTTCCCCACTAGTCTTTGATAATTATTTTTCAGAACTCTGAAATAGTGGTACAAATTTCCATCTTGGAAGCCCAGCAAAATAAGCAAGAAAATACATTAATAGAAAGACAGTACAGCAGAGAGGAAAGGATTTTTCTTTTGTGATTTAAGAGAGCAGCCAGCGTGGTTTCTAGGCCCATGCGCAAAAATAATTATTAACCACAGACAAAGCAATCGTGAAGAACTTCCCATATACACATCATGAACCTTTGGTGCCCACTCAAAATCACCCCACAGGAAAAGCCTGAGTATGGTGTACAGTCCTTGGAAAATGCCCAGAAGGTCAGTAAGCTTGTGTGGGTTCTGTCATACCAAGTGGTGAGCAATTTCCAAAGCCAAGGACTCTCCGCTGGAACTCTAGATCTGTATGTTTGGAGGTTAGGAGTAGACTGTTCTGTCATCTTGAAAGTCCCAGCTGATCTCAACAGCTGGGTTACAACTCAGTGAGGGTATAGGAATACAGAGGGCTTAGACTATGTAGACTTATAGATAAAAACCAGTGACTGGGAATCAGTGTAGTTTCTGGAGCACTGATCTAATATGTCCCATGCATAAAACATCAATAAGCCCCAATTCTACAAACTGTTTCATATAGGTGGATCCCTGACTACAATGGGGCTCTGCTCAGCCTCAAGGATGATCTTGTGCAGAACAACCTGCAGGTTCGCCTTTATAAGAGCGTTCAGCTATGTTCTGTGCTAACTGAACTATCCTCAGTGACTGTCAGAAGCAGAACTGGGTGACATTTTTTTTTTACCAAAACTTTTTTCAGTGAAGAATCTAGATTCTGCCACAGCCAAATATTTTTGTGGAGTTGTGTCAATTTTGCCAACGTGCTTCAGTTATTTAAGAAAAAATATTCAAAAGCATCATTTTGACATTTTCTTAATGAAATGTTTTGATTGAAATGACTTTTCAATTTGAAATTTCCTTTAATTTTCTTTATTTTTAATTTTTAAAAAATGCTTGAATCAAAATGAAATGTTTCATTTCAGGTTGAACAGAACATTTTGTTTAACTCCGAGTTTTGATTTTGGTTGGTTGGTTGGTTGGTTTGGGGGGAAGCTAAATTTTTTGTTTGCTGAAAATGTTGAAAATTTTATTTTTGGTTTAATCCTAAATTGTGTTTTGTTTTCTTCTTTTAATGTTTTGATGTTGCTGGTGAACTAGAAAAACGGTTATTTCCCCAGCTCTATCTAGGAACAGCTCTAGAGAAGACAGATTGCAGTAATCCATCCTGGAGCTGATGAAGACATAAATTATTGCAACAAAAACCATATTTAAAAAGACAGGTTGCAACCTCCTTCTTTGGAACAGTGATCATGTCTTCTTACATAAAAAAAAAAAAAAAAGTACTCCTTTGCCTATAGAGTGCTCTTTCTTCCGCCCAGGTGAGCACTGAGAATTACATAATTGTTAGATTATTCCCTGGAACTCTGTTACACACACAGAATCTGAGACTGCTAGTTCTGCCCAAGAAATTAATTTTCTACATACTTTTAACCTAGACAAGAGAATGGCCGGAGTCTCACTGTGCCCACTGTAAGACTTCTTTCTGATGCCAGAAAGCTGTATAGGAGGCCTGAGTGTGAATGAGAATTGGCAGTAATTACCTTTTCCTTTCACTGTTTATTTCTGTAGTCCAAATAGCTGGCCTTCTTTTCTAGACACTTGTCAATCTCTTTCATGCTAGGAATCCAGATCTCTTCCCCATCTCAAGGAAAACTGTTGAAGAAAATTACAGATAGGCCCCATGCCAAAATATTGGGTAAAATCTTGACCCCTTTGAAGTCAGTGGGAATTTGGCCACTGAGTCTAATGCAGCCAGGATTTCATCCATCACATCCAAGCACCCCATAATATGGAGACCAGATGTCCCATTTTTAAAGGGACAGTACTGTTTTTTGGGACTTTTTCTTTTATAGGTGCCTATTACCCTCCACCCCCTGTCCCGTTTTTTCACAGTTGCTCTGTGGTCACCCTACCCCACAATAATGGGATGTTCAGAATCCAGATTGCTTTGAACATTGCAGCTGGGGCCCATTGCTAAAGAAAATGGTCCTCTTTACATAATCCATAGCATATATAAAGCAGCAATTCCCATTTTTCAACATAAATCCACAATCTAGTCATTCAGCTTTGTATGTACTATTCTTCAGATAGATTAAACCTGGGTTATAGTAGTCAATTTAGGGGGAAATCAATGCTTGGCTAAAAGTTTCAACAGCATTATGAACAAACAAAGGCAAAGACGGTCAATGTCTCTGAGAGGGGAGAGAGTCTTTTATAATACTGCAGGCGCCTATCAGTAGTTAAACTGGAATCAAAGTTAATCCCTGGATTTCTACTCTCATATGGCCATTAGGAGTATACATTAAAGCTTAACAGAGCAGGCTGTATGTATCACAGCTGGAGTGACGTGCCAAGGTTTAACATTTCAAATTATGAGAAGTGATTGCATCCAGTTTTGAGTTTCCTGTAAGTTACAAGAGAGCAAAAGAGACAGTGAGAAAACCCAAATCAATCTGTGACTCGTTAGCATTTGAAAGATAAGAGAGTGATACTTTTGCAAGCGGTCAAAGTGAAGAATTATGGCTATAACCTGCATTTGCAGTGAAATTAATGATGGTTTGCAATAGTGCGGCTGGCTGATATTGCTAGCAGGGTCTTTGCAGGGGTAAGAAATACTATTTTAAATGAAATACAAATATAAAATTATAGAGCCTGAGACCAGGAGATGGGATACACAAGTGCTGCTCCCAACTCTGCCACTAACTCAATGTTTGTCATTGAGCATGTCACTTAGACTGGAGCTTTACAAGAGGCGCTTGGTACGTCAGTGCTAAGGTGACCAGATGTCCCGATTTTATAGGGACAGTCCCGATTTTTTTGTCTTTTTCTTATATAGGCTCCTATTACCCCCCACCTCCATCCCGATTTTTCACTCTTGTTGTCTGGTCACCCTAGTCAGTGCCTAACTCATATTGATTTATAAAGGAATTTGAACCAGACTCCAAGAGATTCCTTTAAAAATCCCCCTAACTCCTCCATGCCTTAGGGTCCGCATCTATAAAAATATGGGAAATAACACCGACCCTTGGGAACTTTGGATAAAAGATGCTGTATAAGTGCAAAGTATTGTTATTATTTAGCAAGAGGGCTTAATATTAAGCAAGTAATTTCACAAACAGTTCTAGAATAATAAACAATATAGCTATGTGGGACAGGGACCATCTCTTTACTACCTGTGCTTATCCAAGGCACAGCACAATGGGCTCCCAAATCTAATTGTGGCCTTTGGTCCCTATTGTGGTAGCAGTAAAAATAATAACGTTCTCTTGAAATGATCAAGCCACTTGTAACTTCTTGTTTCTTTCCAATTTTTTAAGAAAAGTGCATGGGCTAAACAGAAATTTCCTTCTTAAAAAAACCTAGCCCAGCTCCTGCCCAGATCATAACTTTCATTTAGGTGACCTTCTAGAGCAACTGTCTAGAGCAAACCTGTAGATAGCGAGCATCTGGAGTCGAAATTCAGAAGCCCCTCCTCTTACCCCCATACACACAGAGTGATGGAAGACTCCATTCTGAAGGCCAAATTCAACCTTTGTGTAACTGCACTGACATCTGCGGATGAATTTTGCCCTGAATGTTCAGCCACTAGTTGGCAGATATAACACAACGTAGTCAGACTTCTTTTCATGTTTTTCAGAGGGGTTTAACCACAGCTCCAAAACTTGATCATATCTGCCACGAATTATCTTTATGACAATTGTCATAGATTGAATGGGATACTCAAGGTCCGCTTCCAACTGCAAAATTGCTCCCAACTCTGCCGCCACAGAAATTCATCGTTGTAGTTTGTTTTCGAACTAACTATTCATTCACCAAAAATATGGACTTAAATTGAACAATAAAATGCATGTACATCTGTGCTGTTTTGCCGATGGATAGATTAGGTGAGATTTGTTTCTTACACCAGCTATCTAGTGAGACAATCTATCCATTTGCACACACAAATGCAAGCTGCATAAATATCATTTTATTTTTTCACACACAAAAATTGGTTTGTGCAATTTTGTGGGGAAACGCACAAGTCTACGAATGGCTTTAGAGATCATTTTTGAAAGTTTGGCGCTAATTCCACCTTTTTCAAATTTGAGTGCCTCAAATTAGGCTCCTAACCCCACTTTCATGGGCTGGTCTGATATTCAGAGGTAATGAGCACCCATAGGTGAAGTCAAGGAGAGCTGCATTTGCTTAGCATCTCTGAAAAATCAGTCCACCCATTCTGGAGACTCAGTATGATTTAGGTGCCTAACTTTAAGCAGCCAAGTTTAAAATGTTGGGAGCAGGGTTTCTTGCCTGATGATAAAAGACAGTATCCAGTGCCATTATATCTTGTCTTTGGGACAAGATGATAAACCCCACTGATGATACTCCTTCTCCTAAACTGTGGTTTGGTGGTTTAAGGGTTAAATCCAACTTCTTTTCCCCACCCACTCATTCTCAAGATTTTTGGACTAAATCCAAACTGGATTCATTCCAAAGTGTTTCCTGGTTTTAGCTCAGTCCCTTTGCAGAAAACTGCATATCCCAAAACCATAATAGAGGATTTGGCAAATATCACAGGCCTTGTTTAACATACTTCCAAAAAATATATGCTTGTTCTGACTACACACAGTGTGTTTATGCAAACATACTTTGCAGAGGAACATAAAAGCATTAATGTATTCTCGCTTTGCTAGTGCCATATTTTCCAGTACTCTCATGGATATATTTCCCCTTTTAATATAAGAAAGATTTTAATAAAACGTGTCAGTTTTTTTTCTTTCCTTACAATGAAATGTTACATTTGGCCCAAACCCACTCTCACCAAAGCCAGTAGAAGTTTTTCCACTGACATCAATGAGAGCAAAATTGTGCCCACTATCTTAATTGGGGGATGGAAAAGCCATCCTGAAACCTCCCCCCTTCTATCCTGCACTGCCCACTTGCACTAGACCAGAAATGGATCTTTTCTTATCACCCCATCAGTAATCAGCACGGTTAATATGATACCACACCATATTTTTTAAAAGAAGAAAAATCGTCCTATATAAAGTTATTTTTGTTTTGTACTTTTATTGACTTGTAAAATATTTTTACATTTATTACACTTTTAATGAGATCTCCTGGAATCAACAGTGGTGTAAATAATGAAAACAACACTAGTAAATGCCCCAATAAACCTCGCACCAGCCCTTTGATGCTAATTTGCAGGCCTTATGTTCTTTCTCCCTTCCCCCTGCCCTCTGCAGTTTAAGTGAATAGTGAAGTCAAAATAGCAAGATATCAAAAGGGAGACACATCATTTAGGTTTGCAGGTCACTGCTCTGGTGCTAAAGTGGCCTGGATGATTAAAGCAGCATGATCTTACAAACATACCTCAATTCTTCATCCCTGAACTACAGACAAAGCTGGACACTTTGATAGAATAAAGTCCTAATAGCACAGAGCCTTGGTCATAATATACTTGGTGTACATGCACATATATAGGGCCTGATCCAAAGCCCATTGAAGTCAATGGGAGTCTGTAGACTTTGGTGCAGACCCATGATGCTACAGTAAGGTGAAGAATTTGTTAGCAATTAGCTAGTGATCAAGCACCCACGGTTATTTCTTTATCAGGCTGGCAAATAATGATGGGCCAGCTTCTGCCCCCCTTTGCCAGTGGTGAGCAGGACCTTTCTCCTTAACTTGTCTCATCCTGCACAAGTGGCTGCTGGATCTCGCCCAGTGTTTGCAGCTGCAAGGGATTCTGTCTGCAGTTTCACACCCGCCGTTGACTTCCAAGGGATGAAGTGAGGAGGAAGGCTACTCCTCAAGATGAGTCAGAGTACCGCAGTCTAGCCCTGTCATTAGAGATGGGCCACATTTTCAAAACTGGCTTCTGGCTTTGTACTCGCCGCGAGCTGTAACTGAATCATTTGTGGCGTGTTTAATGGACTAGAGACATTCAGGCATCTAAGATCAGGATTCTGCTGCCCTTAGTCTAGCTGAGTGATATCTTAGACATCAAGCAAATCCCACTGCTTTCCAGGATAAGTGTGAAAGTGAAGACACAATCAGACCTTCAAACCCGCAAACACTTATGCACCTGAATATCTTTATGTACTTCCATTAACGTCAGTGGGGGATGCTGAGTGTGCATCACTAAAAATCAGGACATTGATTCAGACACTTAAATAAGGATGATTTTGAAAATCTTGGATGCTCCTCTACAATGCCAACAGCATCAACCTTCTCCAGTTGCCTTAAACCTTCTGTTTTTATTAACTTATACTTCATTCCCATTGTCCTGCCATTTCAAATATTATGTATATTGTCTTTGCTATTTGGAACAACACATTACCTAGTAAAATATTTTTCTCCATCATTCCATTCTAATTAAAGGATTGCTGCTGGCATCTTGGATTTTTTCCTTACTTTAGGCCATCTTTTCAAAGCAACCTGACTAGCTGTGACCATTAAATGTGCATGTGTGATTACCACTTATGCACACTCGAAAGCAGGAGTCGCAAGCACATCCACATAAATGCAGACTTTGGAGGCAGTTTTGAAAATGTGGCCTTTAATCCCTTGGAATTTCTTCTTTGATACAAAAATATTGTTTACAAAGATTCATAAAAAATGAGCATGTACCCTTTTTATGAAAGAAAAAGGTGATTAACCCTTGGCTTGAGCCAAACTAAGAACGAAGATTATTTTCTCTTCTCTTCTTATTTTTAGAATGTAAAAAGTAATCTTTAACTATTCATCCTGCATTGACACTTTCTACTTGGGAAACATACATCAAAAAACAAATAGAACTGGCCATAAATTCACCATTCGGGCCTTTAATGCATTAATCCTGACCTTTCCTAAACATCAGGTATGAGTGAAACGAATGAAGCATCACATTGCCAATACAACAGTACATATAAAATCTGTCTGCTCTGTGGTTAGCCACAATTTAGCATGAGTCCCTTGGACACTCAGATTTAGAGATAAACCAGGCATGGAAACACCAGACTACACCAATTCTGAGGTCATGTTTCTGCCCTTGAAAATATGGCCGTGCATAGTCACCAATCTTTATAATCAATTATTCTAGGTACCTAGAGAAATCCAATATCTTACCATTATAATACTTGGCACTTTTATATCACCTTCCATCTTACGTTTCGAAACACTCTACTGAGACTAAAGAATTATGCCTACCACCACCACCATGTTCTGGCAAATGTTATCTCCATTACACAGGTGGGGAACTGGGAGACAGCAAAGTTATGTAACTTGACCAAGAACACACATTGCGACAGTGGCAAAGTGGGCAATTGAACACAGAAGTCCTGACTTCCTCTCCTCTGCTTTAACCCATAGACCATATTCCCTCTTTTAATTTTCCAAGCTATGCAGTAACACATGCATATAAGTCTGAAAGATCCACTGGTCCCTCTTTCGATGTTTAAGAATAGTTCAGATAAAAATAAAAATGCAAAAAATCTCCATAGGTGTAAAAGCAGCAGGCTAAACACAGAACAAATCTATATAGCATTATTCTGTATATCATTGTGTCATTTAAGGAACAATCCTACATTGATGGACCAATGAACAGTGGTGCCTCTACCTAAATTCCCATGTGATGTTAAATTACAACTCAGATGCATTTGAAGACTTCATTTCAAAGCCTACCTCATTGTACATATAGATTAAAAATGGCCTTCCACATGCTATTGCAATTCCAGTAGCTACAGTAATTTTATTTCTTTGTTCCATAAATTCTAAGCAGCATATTAGATTTCCCTTTGTCAATTAATCCTCTTGATTCCACAAGAATTTAGGGCCAGATTCAATAAAAATTCCTTCCACTTTCACCCACACCCTAACAAATCACTTTTTCCAGGGCTTATCCAGCCCTGCTTTGGCTGCCACTACATAGATCCTGGACAAATTCCAACTTGAATGATTATGCTCTCCCTCACTAACATTCCTCCTATGACATTTCAATTGAATACAGTATTCTTCTTCACTTCCTGTCCTAAACTGCTTTTTAGCACAACTGTTTAGAGGCAGCTGTATTTCAGTGGCAGGCAAAGGTGAGCGGCTCTGGCATTTTGGTTCACATTCATCTCAAGTCTATAGCTTGTATTTTCATTTTTATCATACTTTGGGATCCTCTGTGCTGAAAGGCCTGATACAGTGGGACCTCATGCTACTGACTGGAAAACTCACTGTGCACTAGTGGATTTTGCAAAGTGGCATTCCATAGCGCAAAAAGCTAAAATAACGCATCACAAAACATTCATTTCAACAATTGCATTTTAATTATATATAATACTCCATAGCATTCTAATAAATATCCTCTAGGAGGGTAAAAAAACAACAATGAAGTCTCTCTAACAAAGATCTGCCTATTGTCTTTTCAATCCCTAGTGAAGTGCGGGGAGAGGAACACTAATCTAGGAGTGGATTAAGCAGTATGCAGATTAGCAGTGTGTCATTGGTTAGATTCTACTTCCTATACATGAAGGATCATTAGGATTACAGCGTTCTCTGAATGCAGCATGCCCGTGAGTTTCTAATAATGAGGCTCTGCTTTGTATAACTGAAAGATTATAAGCCACATTCTTCCACCATTGCCCTGAGTGGTCAGAACCTCACTCTACCACACTGTAAAATACTCCCCTTGCTCTTTGCATATGAGAAAACATAGCACCCATCTATTCAGTGTCATTTTCCAAAATCTGATACAATCTGGAAAGAAGTGGGCCAACAAGGCAAGGTATTATGTGCTGCTAAATATGTACTGGCTTCACTTTCCCTGGCCCAAACCCTGCCTGCCTGAGCTATTGAAAAAGATAGTGTCTCTACTTTGCATACAGATGTGTCCAATAAGAGGAATAAGTTCCCCTGGTGGGAATTTTCTTTACCCCTAAACAGTGGCAGCATTAACTGTTGCTCTCTATTTCTATGATGGGAATGTTGCTGCTATTGCCACATAAATCAAACCATGCTGAGAGATCAGAAACTTCAGCAGAACCAGATGGTTGCATATGGGGCAAATCATGCAAGTGTTAACTATACATACAATCGTTCTGTGTTGCTTCCAGTAACTGAAGGCTTCTCAGTGCAGACTGCTCTGGCTTGCATTGTTTGCCACACCATGAAGCAGGCTGCAATAAACAAGCTGCACCAGACGTGGAAGTATTCAGCCCAAAAGTGCCACGTACAATCCCTTCTCAATCAAGTGCCAATCTCAATTCAGGGATTTTAAAATTCTGTTGTGGACTGGATGCAGGTTCCATAGCATCTGTCTGCTGGGGGACTGGCAGTCACTAGAACGGAGCAAACAACGTGAAACAAATAATGTAACCAATGAATTTAGCTTCTTTTCCTTCTTATGAAACATTCCCAAGCAGATCATAATGATCTCCCTGAACTGATTCACTATTCTATGAAATTGGTGAATAATTTTCTCCCAGTGTATGAAATGATCATGCAGTTCGCTGTGAGTATATAATGAGCTGTGTTGCTCGGTTGTGTGACTGGCTGGGCAAGTCACATATTACGGTTTCTGTTCTCTAGCTAGATAAACCGGCAAGTATTTCTGGTACAAATGCACACACATGTAAATTTAAAATTCAGGGTTTGCGGTAACGTCCATATGCAGCTTTGAATTTCCCTTTCCTCTGAGCATTCATACCAGTCAAGTGCGATCACTCAACTGTTCATGGGAAACTAGACACTGCGGATTCCCTCCTTCCACAGTGCCCTCCAGAAAGTTTCTGTTTTTAGATTACAAGCTATTTAGGGCAGGCCTGTGTTCCTCTTGCGCCTTGCACAGAACCAGGACATTTTTGCCCTTAGCAAATCATCAGTAATAACAAAAGGGACATGAGCATAGCCCAGGGGAATTTATTTACAAATGCAAGCATTTGAGTGGATTCTTTAGTAGCCACCTGTCCAGTGATGGATTGTACGTGTCTTACACTGCTAGCACAGCCTCATAAGGATGCTGACCATCTTTCAGACCACCACTTTCCCCTGTGCAACCATGGGAGATACAATCAGGAAGAGAGAATTTATCTGCCCTCTGTATATAATGTCCTGGTTGTAACTCCATAACCCACATCTTCACATCATCCTATTGAGGATGGAGTAGGTGCTTTCCCTGGGTCAGGGACCACATGCCCACTGGAAGAGCATGTTGGAGGACTATAGCACCAACCCACAGAGATGCAGACTTGTTCCTCCACTAAAGACTCTTCTGGATATGCCTTCATTTGCAGCCCATCCTTGAAAGGGACCCAGTGACTGCTTGCCACTGATACCCTGGCTTAAGGTAGACAGTGATGCAAAGAATAAATGATAGCCTCTTGGGATGGGAGCTAAATACAAACTGCATACATTACCAAGCAATAGCGCAGGAAGGTGAAGTCCTACATGGTGACCGCTGATTACTTACAAGAAGGGTTTGATTTCAGGAAGCTCAAAATACCGAGCCTCAAAGGATTTATTTCCTTCGACAGCCTTTGTCCCTTTTCCTGGGTTATCTTCACTTCACACCAGCATTGGCCCAGATCCCCCACATGGCCATGTGCATGCTACAGGCTATTTTCACAGTTATGCCACCACAAAGTGAAGTGTGCAATATGGATGAATGTATTGTGGAAGCACCCTGCACTTCCTGAGTCTGCAACAATTTTGCATACATGTCATCCCAGGACACCCATGAGATTGCTGGCATGAGAAAGGACAACTCTGTCGATTACGGTAACAGAATCCAGCCCTAGAGTGTGCTTCATTTAAAGTGCAGGGAAGTCACCACCCAAGGTACTGATGTGTGCTAAGCGTTGCTACTAGATGTTAAATAAGCATGCATAATAATAACAATAATGCAAGAAGACATGTAGGAACAAAAAGCACAGGAATGGTATTAATCTGCTGAAAGCTGAAGTCCCAATTCAAACTGATTTCCATTAAACACGACAAGGGGTTTTTACTGTTTTGTCCTGAAAACGGATACGATTCTCAATGGCACTTGAGCAGTGGGAAGCTTACCACGGAAACCGAGACCAAAGAATAACTAAGCTTCCAAGTTATTTACTTCAGGTTTCATTGCAAAGCTGTTTATTTTGGAGTACACAGAAAGTTGCTTATAAGGTTATTTGTTTTTACGCCTTTTTTCAAGGGGGTGCTCAGGTCAACAATGGAAAATGCTTTTAAAACAATGAATTTCCTGTAACTTTTGAGTAGAAATAATCTAAGATTGCCCATTATTCTTTCCTTTCCAGCATGTGGCAAAGACGTTATGCCACAGGCAACTGCCAGAGAGTATAATTTTGCCTCCATACTTACCCTCCAAGTAAATTGTTCTGCAGTGATGAGTCCTGCTTCAGTCCCTAGACCTCAGCACACCAAAAAAGGGTAGAGGGATTTGAAAACAGAACACTCTCTGGTTCTGGGGGCTGGGGAGAGTGATTCCCCCCTCCAAAAAAATGCAACCTGAAAAATGGTTAAACTTCCTCTTCCATACTTCTTTTGTCTTGATGAATCATTCCTGTCAGTAGATGCCAATCTGATGAACATGAAAACCATAGTTACAGGGGACACACCCTAGTGAGAACAGACACTAGAAGTTACATGGGAAAACAGGCAGCCTTTTAACGGAATATATGCTTGTACAAATACAGAACTTCTTTTCTGCCAGCTAAATGTCATCCGATCTGAAAGGACTTGGCAAGCCTCCTTCCTGTCCTCAGGCCCCAGGGTGCAGCTGGCCGAGGGCATTGTGGATCAAGGGGTATGTCTACACTGCAGCTGTGAGCGTGCGTCACAGGTTGAGTAGACAGACACACACTAGCCCTGCTCAAGCTAGCCCTCTAAAAATAGCAGTGTAGGTGGCAGGAGCTAGCTGCCCCAGTATGGACCCAGTGGGTAGGAAGGATTGTACTCAGGTGGCTAGCTCATACCCTGCTCCCCCATGCTGCAACATCCACACTGCTATTGTTAGCACACTAACTCCAGCAAAGAGAGCTCATGTCTGTCTACCCGGGCTAGGAGGGGCCTGTGCAAGTAGGCCTCTTGCCATCAATGGAGCTATTGTGCAGCTCATCCCTCTTGATACTTGCCGGAGCTCTTCTTCTGTGCAGGCTTAACTGATCCTTAATGCCCCCTAACCTTGTGCCAGGGGACTGAAGGCCTTCCTCCATATGGTGAAGGGGTATTTGTTTGTTGTTTTTTGTGGGCAGGTGTTGGAAGCCCACTGCTTTTACCACATGCTAAGGCAAGCTTGGCATTTGGAGAACAGTTATGCTTTAACAGCACAGGGAAAGGCTACATGGAAGAGCTTTCAAGTTAAATGAAGATCCTTCTTCAACACTATTCGTACTCAGTGTTCCGCATCATGTTTGCATTCATGATTAATACATCTCTGCTAGTGGAATGAACAGTTTTTGTGGCATTATCACTGTTTTGTATTTAAAAGGGGCCCACTGCAAAGCCTTAAAACCCCGTGGCTTGCGTTTGCTACTTTTCTTCCCAATTTCCAAAACAATCTGTTCCTTTATAAATATTGTTAACCATTTTTAAGACACATAGCACATATCATCATCTTTTTTACCCCCCTATAATTAATACATGCCTTTAATAGCTGCCTGCCATATTCCTCTATGGTGTAATTCTACTGGACTGCACCGTGGGACAGTTTATGACTAGCCTGTGCCATGCCTTTTCTTAATAGCCTTTACCAAGAACATGTCTATAACTCCTATTCCCTCCCATTTCCTTGCTAGCAGTTGTTACACTCACCCATTGTGCCTTCTCTTGAGTTAGATGGAAAGCTCTTGGGAGCAGGATCTGGTCATTATTATGCGTCTGTATGACACTTAATAATAATAGCAAGGTCAAAAGAATATAACTAACTTTATTCTAAGATGCCATTACAACATTAACCAAAGATGCACAGTGTATAACAGAAAAAGAGGAGAAAATGAGTAGAAGAAACAAAGTTGTTTCATTGAAAATGTATTTCTGCTTGAAAAAATATGTTTCTGCAACATATCTATGCACACAGGTAATGCTAATGAAAAGAAAGCTCCTAGCATACACTCCTTTAGGCAACAGCAATAAGGCAGGGTGCATTTCCTGGGGATTGGTAACCAGCTGAGAGGAGTTGATATGCTTTGCATCATTAACCCCAGCCAGTCATTTATTGAGTACACAGAGGTCATTACTGCTAATGTCAACCAAGCAAAGAAAACATTTTAAAGTTGCAGGGGGGTTCCCTGGGATTTTCTCTCTTTTTGTGGGATTTTTAACCTTTGTAGGGCAACCTAGATTCCATGGTGACCAACATATGTCCATGTGGTGGGAGGAGGCAACCAACCAGCATTAATTAAACCAAAATTTGCAATGGCGGTACCCAAATAAAAGTAGGTGGTTTTCAGCACACACTACACTCCCGCTGAGGTCAGTGTGAACAGCGTCTCTGAGAATTAAATCACTTTGTCCTAAGTACCTAAATATAGACTTCAGCATCTGACACCAGACAGCTTGAAAAGATGGACCTCAGCGTCCAAGTGCTCGGCAGCACTTTTCAGGTCTCTTTCCACGCCACATGCCCTGAGGAATATGGCATTTTCTGTTGTTGCTCCATGCTTGGAAGGCCACATCTTGTACGTAGCTGAGTTTGTTTCTTTAAGGAAGTGCTCTGTACTTCAGAGCCAGCTTAAATACCAGGGGATGCAGCAATTGCTAAAGTACCTGTGCTTTTTTAGTAAATGCCTGAGTAAATCAACAGAAATGTGCAGCATAAGTTAATGGTCTTGAGCCTCTTTTTAATAAAATGGCTTGTTTTTTTCATATAAATGTGCACAGCTATCAAATACCTCGGTCGTTTGGGGCTATCCACTGCTTATGCAACAACTTTGCAGTCTTGTTACACAAGGAGCAGTAGGGGATTAATGAATGCAACCCAGTCATATCATAAGAAAGCTGCATGCCTTTGTTTCTCATACATATTAAAATGAATTCTTCAGGCCCAGGCCAGCTCCCAGTGAAGTCAGTGAAAAGATTCCCATTGAATTTAATGGGAGTTGGATCAGAACCACAGTGCCCCATCCTGGAGTCTTTACTTCATGGGGCTGAAGTTCAGACACTTGCTGCAGTTTGTGGAGGATGGTCAAGTACCAACACAAAACCCCGCTCCTAAGCAGTACAGTGATCCTTGCACTGGCAGGCAACACCATGGGTGGATTTGGGGTGAGTTAGTGGCTACTGACTGACCACTGGCATGTGACTTTTTATAATCCTCCTGACCCAGGCCATGTGACTGGAGCCAGGAAATAAAGATGACCAACACTTCTGTGTGTTTCTCCCTTATTCCAGGTGCAATCTCAAGTAGATCAAAACCAAAGAAATAGTCACATGTGCCCCTGCAAAGTGCATTCAATACATTTTATGCCGAGCACTGGTTCCTATATCTGGAAAGGGAATTCAATCACTTGATACACCATAAAGATTTTCTCTCCCAACATTTTTTTTTAATATGGTGTGTGTGGACTTGCTGATAGAGCTGTGACATACGTTGAATCTCCATATAGAATATGTCCTTGTCTAACCTCAGTGTGATTCAGATCTAATGCGAGTCATGTCCTAAAACACAATTCCTTAGGCCATCATTCTAAAGCCGTCTTGTCATGCTTCTACCGTATGATCTGAAGGAAGTGAAATGAAAAGATTAAGGGTGAAATTTCTAAAGTTCTGAGCACTGGCTTAACTTGCCACCACTTGAACTGAACTCAATGGAAATAAAATTAGGCCAACACAGCCCATTAGACAAATCCAATCAAGACAATTGTAAAATGCATAAGACCATTTTCATCCACTTTAGGCTTATTCTTTCTATACTCCATCTGTAGTTATCTTAGAAAATAAACTCATGATTTAGAGTCATTCTAATTCTGCACCATGAGCACAGTGCAATGGCTTTTTAGGAGAAAAAAGTGAAGAATAACTTCTCCAACTGGGGCTGTTGGATTATCAGACTGTTAGGATCCCAAATGGATGATTTGCACCACCTTCCATGTGAGTAGCTCAATGCTCCTTATAAATAATAATAAAGTAAGCCTCACTACAATTCTGTTAAGGAGGACATGTCTACACTGCAATTAAAAACCCATAGCTGGCCCGTGCCTGCTGATTTGAGCTTACAAGGTTCAGGCTAGTGGACTGTTTAATTTCAGTGTAGACGTGCAGGCTTGCAATGGAGGCTGGGCTCCAGGACCCTGAGAGATAAGAGGGTCCCAGAGCTCAGACTACCACCTGAGACTGAAAATCTAAACATTCCCATAGCAACTGCATCCCTGCAACTAAACATCCCCATAGCTGAAGCCTGCGAGACCAAGTCAGCTGGCACAGGCCAGCTGTGAGTGTCCAGTTGCAGTGTAGACATACCCTCAGGGTCCTCTGAAACTTCCAGCTAATATTATCTGTCAAAGAGAAAAACCGACTGATACATCAGTCAGTGAAATCCCTTCTGGCTGCTGGATTTCAGCATTTGCTACAGATTCTCACAAAGTCCACAAGAGCTGGGTTTTTCGCTAGCATCTCAGCGTGAGCCAAAAGACGTGTTAACAGGTGTAGCTACTGAACTCATCGGAGGAGGCAGCAAGGCATAAATTATCCTTTCCAAAGTCAATTTTAAATTATGCTCACTAATGCCGCTGCTCTTCATGCCTATCTCCTAGTGACGTCAGTGGGTGTTTCACATGTGGTTTGAGTGAAATAAGGCTCTCAGCTGCTCCAAAGCCACCTGTTCCAGACTGTGTCATAGGTAGGAGCGTAAGCACTTCGTGACACTTATTTTTTATTTTAACCCAAACCATGTTGGGTCCCTTTAAGCAGTTGGACATTCAGCAGCGCAAGCACAACATACATGTGAATCTGGAGAGCTGCACCGTTTACAGTAGAGCAGAATGTGGAATAAAAATTTAGTACAACACTTAGGCTAAGATTTGGACACGCGGGTCCCACTGAGATGAGAGGGGAATTATGCACCCTGATAACTTGAGCAGCTTTGAAAATACCACCTTCAATTTACAGCACTTAGATACAGAGGCCCATAGACTGCCTTTCAGCAGCATGCACTACACCCAGTGATATCAGCCACATCTTAACATAAAAATATCCCAAGAAATATAAGACATTTGCCTACCTGTATTTGTCCTGATCGGAGATGGCTCCTCTCCCATTTTCCTTTCACTTGTAAAGAGGGAGGATTCGCGTCATTGAAATTACGTTAGGCAAATCAAATACAAATTCTGCAGCCAAAAATCCCAGCCCCTGCCTGTGTTTCACACTGAATAAACACCCACAGAGCTATCAGAGCAGCCACTCTCCAAATCCCGCTTGGGAGAAAAACAGGTTTGAACATGTTGTTCATGTCATTCTATCTTCCTTCAGCTGGGAGCTCAATTGTCGAACAGATTAAACTATCTACCTGGGTGGCATACTGACGCATGGTTGAACGTCATACAGGTGGAGAGTTGGATTCTACAGCAAAGATCATAGATTTAAGACTTTCACATTCATAATATTCTACCTACCTTCCCCCAAAAACCAAGCATATGTTTTTCCTTACAGGGCTTTCCTTTTTAGGTGTCTTCTACCAGTAAATCTCCTGTAGGGAATTCTCCTTCAAGATCTTGCTTGGTTTACTACAAAGCCTGAACACCAAGAAATGATGACACAATGCTGTTTTACAAAGGATGGAAATATAGTTATAAAACACTGTCGTGTGGGGAGAAGGTGAAATCATCTAAGGTGCCATGGAATTCCAGGTGCCACAAAAATGCAACAGAGCTAGAAAGATCAAAGATCAAAATAAAGGGGAAAATAGAGCAGGTAAGAGCTCACATTTAGGTGTTCTGGAGTTAAATTTAAGGGCAACATGCTACCTCACTGAAGTCAATGGGGTTGTTTGGTTTGAAAATCAGAGCAGAATGTTTGCTCCTAGATATTTTAGAGTAAGACGTGCAACTGCCCACGTCTGAAATCTGGTGCCAAAGTGCAAACATCATAAATATTTCCCTTCCAAAAAACTGTAGAGAAGTGAAAAACTAGCTGAAAAGGAACTTAAACTCTTCTCTACTAAAATGTTGACTTTGTTTCCTTGGTCCAGGATTTTGGGTAACTAGGTTCTCAATAATTTATTAAGAAAGATGCTTCCTCCTTCCCTCACTTTTTTTTGCCAGTACTATGCAGCCTACTGTACCACCTGCTATCTTATTTTGGTTCTGTAATCTAGTAAAGTCAAGTTTATCTTCACACTTAAGTTACAATATTCCATATCACATTCAAATAAGTATCCTATCTTCTTTCCACTGCTTAATCCAGTCTATTGCCCCTTTATCTTTTACTCCTACCTCATCTGTTGAACAAATGTCACTGCCACAGTTACTAGAAGTATTTGAACCTGACAGCTGCAAAAGCACAAAGATAACTAGACAGGGATGGAACTATAATTAGGTGAAGTATTTAATTTTGTTTTTCAATTGTCAGGACCCAATACTGGGATCTTTACAGACCTGGACAATCAAGACTAACAATGTACTTTTTCAAATGTTACACTCATTTATTTTTCAAATAAATAAGGATGAGTAATAACATATGACCTATAGTGTATTGTGCTAAAAGGGATTTTGCCTGTATAAAAGTGAAGCCCTGATTTTACTATTTAGTGTTCACACTAAATCGTACCTTATACAGTGACAAGTCCTGTTGAAATTAGTGGGGTCATTCACGGACTTAAATACTGCTTGGTAGAGTAAAGGTCTTAATCTGTCCCTGAGTGAGTAGGGACTGTAGGTCTGAGCCCAATAAAAACAACACATAGCAGTTTCACAGAGTTTTCCGTCATCAAAGTGTGTCATAAACATTATCCAGAACTTACAACATTCCTATGAGATAGGTCAGTCTTATTATCCCCATTTTACAAATGGGTACCTGCGACCCAGAGGGCCTGCGACTTGCTCAAAGCCATAGAAATGTCAGTGTCAGAGAGGAGCTTAGAACCCTGGGGTTCCAGCCTCCCAGTCTTGTATTACTTTGATTTCCCTTTGTCTGTGTGTAAATATAAATCTGAAACTGTAAAAAAGATGGTAGCTGGCCCACTTACAATTTCATTTCCTCTTTTCAAGCACAAACTTGCTTCTCTTTTGTTCAGCTTGCAGGTGCTGCCCAGTAATATTATCTTCTGTAGCTCAGTACTACCCGCGCCCGCCAAACATTCAAAGATCAGGAGTCAGAGCCCTAGAAGTTATGAGATAATAAATGTTGGGTTCTTTTGATTTGCCTTCTGCTTTCTGAGCAGTGAGGCTCATGTTTCCAAGCTTTCCTTTGCAACCAGGAGTGCTAGATCCTTACTTTTTTTTTTTTTTTTGCAAATTGAGAGATGAAATTCTGAGGTAGCCACATGGCTCCGGGAGCCAAGGCAAGAAAGAAAGAAAGAAAGAAAGAAAGAAAGAAAGAAAGAAAGAAAGAAAGAAAGAAAGAAAGAAAGAAAGAAAGAAGCTTAGAGTTGGCAACTGCATCTTTGTTGCTATGCAAGTGAAAATGCGGCTCCCCAGAATCATCAAGTAGTGCTTCAAATTGACAAAGATGAATATAAAGATAGAGAAAAGGAAGCTTTTCAAGTGAGACATTACACACCACGCAGACCTATGTCTCTTAATATGTAACTCCAGGATGTCTCCTCTGAAGCCAGGATATTTACACTGATGTAACAATGATATACGAAGAGAATAGTTTGATACTATGCTATAATAATGGAATTGGTTACCATGACCAGCTTAAGAAAAATAACTTTGGGATGAGTTCAGAATTTTAGGATTTTGACATGGGATAATTTTCTCCCTTCCGATCCATAATGCAGCCCTGTGAGCCACAGAGCTGACCTCTTGTGCCTCAGCTGCTTTCATATCACATGTAGGACTGATGGTGCCTGTCCCAAAGCCCAGTGAAGTCAAGGGAAAACTCTCTGACGTCAGTGGGCTTTGGACAAGAACTGTGGCATTCCCACACATGGAATGTGCATTGACTGGCACGAGACACACACACATTGTGCTTCAGAGTTCCTGTGTGAACAAGAATGAAGGCTTTGGCTCTTGTTCTTTCCCAGTAGGCATATTTCATAAATATTATCTCACATGTTTTTTTTCCTAATCATTGATATTTTCACCTTTTTAATCTTGAATGCTGTAAAGAGAATTACTTTCTGAGTCAGGCTCTGATCCAAAGTATACTGGAGATTCTCATTGACTTAAGTCAGGTCCTTGTGGTTAAACCAGGTAATTCCATTACAGCAAAGCTGTGAGCAATCCACAAGGAGCCAATTTTAGGGGGGGTAAGGAGAGTCAGATCAAAATCTGACTTAAGGTCCTTGTCCCTAAAAAGTTCAGAACAAATGTAACACTGCAGAAGGTTGTGAAAAATTGGAAAGAGTCCAGCAGAAGGCAACAAAAATGATTAATGATCATAGAGCACATGACTTATGAGTAGGGTGACTGGACAGCAAATGTGAAAAATCGGGACCGGGGGTGGGGGGTAATAGGAGCCTATATAAGAAAAAGACCACAAAATAGGGACTGTCCCTATAAAATCAGGACATCTAGTCACCCTACTTATGAGGAGAGGGTGAAGGAACTGGAGTTATTTAGTCAGCAGAAGAGAAGAATGAGGGGGGATTTTATAGCTGCTTTTAACTACATGAAAGGGGGTTCCAAGAAGGGTGGATCTATACTGTTCTCAGTGGTACCAGATGACAGAAAAAGGAGTAATGGTCTCAAGTTGCAGTGGGAAAGGTTTAGGTTGGATATTAGGAAAACCTTTTCCACTAGAAGAGTGGTGAAGCACTGGAATGGGCTACCTAGAGAGGTGATTGAATCTCCTTCCTTAGCGGTTTTTACCTGGCTGGGATGATTTAATCAGAGATTGATCCTGCTTTGAGCAGGGGGTTTACTAGATGACCTCCTGAGGTCCCTTTCAACCCTGATAGTCTATTATTCTAACAACAGTACAGCAATTCTATTAATTTTGACTTTTATTTAGAAACATTCATCTTCACTTTGATCTTCAAGGCATCATTGCAAAGTAAGGATTACGTTACAAATAAATATTTTGTCATCTCTACTTTGTGTTCAATAGTAATGTAACAACAGCTACTGCTCAATGTTACAGTCAATTGCTAATTGTGCAATTAATGAGGTAACATATTTGGAGTAATAAAAAAAGAAGCAGCCTATAAAGTCAACTATGCCCTAATAGCTTTATTGATATGGATTAGGAGAACTTTAGCTGGAAGATAGCAAAAGAATCATATTAGCTCAAGTAATAAAATTATACAAGCTGCCATTTCATAATGTTAAACAAGACCTGGGGGAAGATTAACTCACAAATTACACAGGTGGATTCTTTTCCTTTGGAGAACATGAACGATTATTGTACACGTGTTTTTTTAAAAGTCAGTCTCTTCAAACTCAGTAACAAAAAATTAGCCAAGTAGACTGATATTAGCATGGCACCCAGCACGCAAGCAGGGTCTTTCTGAGAGGAAGATGGTCTTGTAGCTGCCCAAATAGACTGGGATTCAGAAGATCTGGGTTTGGCTCCCACTCCTGTCACAGACATTTTGTGTGCTCTTGGTCAGATCACTTAATCTCTCTGTGCCTCAATTTCCCACCAGTATAATGAGAGTAATGACATTTACCTACCTCACAGGAGTGCTGTGAAGAAATCATGGTCATGTGAAGTCTAAAAATAAAATTAAAAAGTCTCCTAAGGACTCACCCTAGTGGCCAGCCAAAGGTAACACTCCCAGGGGATGATGGAGGATTTGTGGCTCAGGTACAACCTGGAATTAGCAAACCCTGGTCCAGAAAGGTGGCTGACTGGGTAAGGCTAGCACACAGCAATTTATCATGGTTGGCTGATGACCAGATTGATGATTAGGCCATAAAAGGGGATAAGGAGTTGCTATTATTGATAAAGTGCCTTAGGTGTTGTCACCAGTCATGGACAGTTAGACCTACTGGGAGTGAGGAGTCAGGTCAAGTTGGGTATCAGAGGGTCAGATCCTGAAACAGGCCAGAGGGTAAACCAAAAGTCAGGAACCAGGAAGTAGGCAGGGTCAGAAGCCGGAATCTGGAATTTCTCACACACAAGGCCTGAAGCAAGATGGGCAGGTAATAGTCTTTATTGTTGCTCAGAAACTCCTTCATGGCTTCCTGACTTAAGCACCGCATGGCTTCCTGACTTAAGTACCAGTGCCAGCCAATCAGTGAGCTACAAGGAGCTGCCACTCAGGTCCTGTTGGGCGGTACTTCCTGCTGGGCCCAGCCTCACAGGTTCCTCCCACGAGAGCCTAGCCTAAGCCTCCTTTGTAGTTGTGGAGGTATCAGTGGCCCAGAACCTCTATGAGCCCGGGTTTTAGCCTTGCAAATTCTTACAATTGCTGGCAGAAATGAGCAGAACACCAGGGTGGCCCAGCCGGGCTCCCTATTCTTTAGTCACATCCCCTCTGCTGGTAACACAGGAGCGGCTATGACAGCTCTCTAACACCCGAAGATTCCTCTGTGCCAAGCAGTCACAGCACACTGGAAAACCAAGGACTATTTAATATCAAGTCAGACGTGTGCTTAAATACATACTTTTGTTCCCTGCATTGCTCAGTAACAATGTTGACCTTGTTCTGGACAGAATATCAGCCTTAACTCTGAATTCTGTGACTTGTGTAGGTTTGCGTCACCATCCTATTATTATTGAAATGTAACAGATTTAAATCTGAATTCTCTTTCTACCTTACACCTTTATGTCGAGAGACCTTCCCATCACAGTATGCTCCATGTCTATAGACTCATAGACTTTAAGGTCAGAAGGGACCATTCTGATCATCTAGTCTGACCTCCTGCACAATGCAGGTCACAGAATTTCACCCACCCACTTCTGTAGTAGACCCCTAACCTCTGTCTGAGCTATTGAAGTCCTCAAATCATGGTTTAAAGACTTCACAGTGCAGAGAATCCTCCAGCAAGTGAATCGTGCCCCATGCAGCAGAGGAAGGCGAAAAACCGCCAGAGCCTCTGCCAAACTGCTCTGGAGGAAAATTCCTTCACGACCCCAAATATGGCGATCAGCTAAACCCTGAGCATAGTGTCTGAACTCACCAGCCAGGCACCTAGGAAGGAATTCTCTGTAGTAACTCAGATCCCACCCCATCTAACATCCCATCACAGGCTATTGGGCATATTTACCACTAATAGTCATAAATTAATTAATTGCCAAAATTAGGCTATCCCGTCATGCCATCTCCTTCATAAACTCATCAAGCTTTGTCTTGAAGCCAGATAGGTCTTTTTGTGCTGTGATTCCACTTTCCAGGGCAACTTACATTTAGAGATCTTAATACATAGTAGATTATGCAGGTTAAAGTTATTATATTATTATTTCAATATTGAAGTCAGTGGAGAAATCCTTATTCATGTCAATGGATGAAAACCCCTGACCAAGCAAGGAAGTACTCAGAAATGAAGGGAATGAAAATTCAGTATATTAGGCTTGTCTACATACCAGCTGCGATCAGTTTAACTAATGGGGTATTTTTAAAACAATTTAGTTAAACTAGTGCAAACCCCTATGTAAATGTTTCAATTTAAACCAGGTTTGCTGGTCTACATTAATAATTAGTTTGTGGCAAGATGGGGTGGGACTCTTCTATGTACTAGCCTGCTGTGAACTAACTGTCCATGTGGACCCTTCTGATGCACATTAACAGTTCATTAGTGTGCTTTGATCTAGTCCTGTTTCAATATTGAACATTCTGAGCTGATTTAGTTAAAACAGTGGAACCCTTTGTGTAGACATTTAAATCAGTTTCAAACTGATTTAGTTAAATTAGTTACAACTCATGTGTATGTGGACAAGACCTAAGCTGATTCCTTACCAACATAGTTTAAGTTGTTAAGGAATCAAAAGCTGTGTATTGACAAGGTCTCAAACTAAACTTCTATAAATTGATTTAAGCCCATCCATTTAATCAAAATGGTTTTTAAACTTATTTTAGTTAAACTGATACAACTTTGTGTGTAGCTCAGTTCTTAGCTTAGACATTGCCAGCAAAAGTTGATTGAAAGGATGGACCCTGTCCTGCTAACATTTGAATGTGAACTTTATAATAAAAAAAAAAAAAGTTGGGGGAAATGACAGCTTGCAACTTACTTTTTTGACTTAGAGTGAGCAAGTCAAATCAAATAATCATGACATTTTGCTTTTTCTTTTTAACTTGGATGTTCACTATCGTAAAGCAAGATGACCCAAAGGCTATGATGAGAGCAATAACCATTCTGAAACGTTTATAAATGACCCTCTTAACTGTTTATGAGACATTATCTGAGGTAAAGCAGAGGAGGAGAAATAAACTTGAAGTAGGAAGAGCTGGCTTGCCTCCCAGATGGAGTGTGATAAAGCACTAGTGTCAGTGTTTCTTCTCAGTTTTATGGCAGCCTTTAACTGCTTGGTGTTTAGGATTTTTTATCAGAAGACGGAAAGAAAAAGGCATGGATCCAAAGCAAAGTGGTTTTCCCAAACAATATTCTCCAAATGACTTTATGTGAACAGATACTGTGTTATCTGGCTGTCAAGATAACACCATTTATTTTTTTACTTGCCACAACAGCCTGCTACTCAGATTCCCAGTCCTGGTATGTATGCAGAATTCCTGAGCAGAGCAATAAATTTTCAGAGGGGTCTGGGAGATCAACTACTTTTTCCCCATTGGTAAGTAACTTTAACAAAATTAATCTATGGTCAGATTTGCCTCATTGAATAGACTCTTATAGTCACTTTCAAATGGCTTGTTTGTTTTTAGAACAGTGAATGTAATAATTACATGAAGATTCTTGTATTTCGCAAAACTTATGTGCTATATGGATTTTAGCAGAACCCCTGAATGGTCCAGACTTCTGTGCAAAATGTTCTCCTGGAAAACTGAAAGTACATGAAACCCACCTGGTTTCATGTCTCATCACAAACCAAAACTCAGTTCAGCTGCAAAGTTTCACCAACCTTTTGATAGATTCTCAACCCCATTTTGAGAAACCCTCTGAAACCCAGCTGTTTTGACTAACTTTTGCTTTGAGTTTTTGGGTTCATTCATATGAGAAGTGAAGGAAAGGGTGTACTTAAATTTAGAAGTCTAAACACAGATTTGTGCATTTAAGTACCTGTTTTAAGCATTTAATCAGCACCTAAGTGCCTGAAATATGTAACTGTGTGCCTAAAAACTGATTTTGCCACCTAACTTTAGATATTGAAAATTGGATATTGATTGGTTTTAAAAGACAGGAAAGCTATATCAAGAGTGTATTGTGCTTAATCAAACCAAAATATGGACTTAGTCATCCAAGTTAGAATATAGGACTCTGGGGCTTTAATTACTTCCATTGTCTCATTATTCTTGTTTAAGGGCTTGATTCTGAGTCACTAACCTCAATGGAAGTTTTCCATTGATTTGAATGGGAGCAGGATCAAACCCTAAGTGCATGTCAACCACTACAGACCATTGCCCAACTAAGTAGTGCAGGTCAACATTTTTCAACTTTTCTTTCGGGGGAAGAGCAGGGGTTAAAAATGGATGTTTTTTTTCCAAAGCAAATTTTTTCAGAAAAATTTCCCAACCTCATTGATATTTTTCACTTTTTATTGAAAACCTCATGGATCTTTTTCCCCTTTTTTTATTTCAAAACTGCTAACAAAATTTTTCTGTTTAAGCTAAACGTCCAGCTGGTGAACATTTTGACTGTGTTTTGGAAAAAAGTATAGAACAAAATTCAAAGGAATTGCAAACACAAGAAATGAATCCATTTCAAGAACTTGAAAACCTCTATTTGTGGGACAAAATGAAATTTTAACGTTGTTTTAATGTTCATTTTTTGACTAGCTCTACAATCAACCAGTGTTCACAATGTTAAATAATGACAAGTGCCATAGATTATAGATAGAGCAAAGGACCTATAAAAGGAAAGAATGGAAGGCTGGTTAGGCATTGCACAGTAGCAAATCTTTAGCATCCTCTCGGACTGGAATTGCAATTATGTTTCATGAGGACTGAGCCAGAGAGTTGAGGAAGCACCATGTCTTGTCACCTGCCGAGCCAAATTTTCGTTGGATCAAACTCTATAGATCACTGCCAAGTCTAGCATAAACATATCATCAGTTCTCTTGAAATGCGGCTTCCTCTTAACCCCATTTGATTGTTTCCATTTATCTCTCCCAGACCTAGCTTCAGCCCATAAGCAAAAGGAAAATCAGAAATTACTTGTCTTAAAGAATTTGCTTGACACTCCCCTCATAAACTTTGAATGTCACTAAAATTGAAATGAGTCTGTGGAAGATGAGATTAAAAAATACGAACATTCCAATACCATTAAGCTATACCTTGTTCTTTTACTCACAGAACACATTTGCTTGGATAGTGCAGACCTACAGCCTAATTCTGATATTTCCAAACTCCATTTTCTCACTGGTGTCACTTCACTTAATTCCAGTGAAGTCACTCCTGATTTTATCAGTGTACATGAGGTGATTACCTGGTCCAGCCATGAGCCTTTAGGCTGAGGTTTTTCAGAACTGCCAAAGGGATCTGGATACAAATTCCTCCATGAAACTGATCAGAAATCTCCCCTCAAAACCAGCAGATATCCTGTCTGATAGCTATGCGTTAACTTAAGCTCCATAACTGCACATACCCCTGAGAAGGGTCTTTGCGCAAGGGTGGTAGAGATCCCCTTCCGAACATGGCTGGTAATGTGCTGCTTGCAGGGAAGGGCAAATTGGCCTATAAAAACATCTGATACACTGCACAGTGGCCTCAAGATCTGTGGGATTCCTCTGCAGATCCTTCAGTTTTTCAGGATTTAGCATCCATGCGGTTTGTTTGTCCCATGCAACCTTCAATACGTCCCTCTTGAGTGGAAAATCTGCCTGGAAATCCACATGTTTTAAACTCATCAGAGTTCCTCCTCACACCTTGTGTCAGATCCTCAGCGCCTGTAATTCAGCAGAGCTCCCTTAATACCATAAAGCTATGCTGGTTTACACTAACAGAGGTTCTGGCCAATCATTTACCCTCCAATGGGGTTCTCTCTGGAAGGTGAGACTATGGTTCATGGGAAATGTGTATGTAACATATGTTCTCTGACTAGTAATGAATAGAAATGCCAATTACGTGCACCCTCATTAGTTGTCTACCCGAGGGAATAAGTAGTTATTCGAAAAATAATGTCCAATAAAAGGTTAAGCACAGAATTCCTCCAACAACTTGACCTTCAATATTGGCGCCCTTGTTATTTGCTGGTGGAACAAAATGTAGCATCCAAGCATAAAACGGGCAATAAATCATTATGCTTTGCACAATCTTTTGCAAAGCAAAACTACAAAGATTTACAGGGCTGTCTTATGTAGCCCTATAGTGGCAAAGTGTCACGTTGTTTTGAGTGTCTGGTCTTTCTTATTATAACAAAGATAACCCCTATAGACAGAAAAGGGTACTGCAAATCACTTGTGTTGTACAGTCTTATAATTGCAATGATTTTGTTCAGTCCCTTTTAGGGTGAAATTAAACCATGATCTCAGAGGTGAAAGGCTCATTTCCAATCAACCAGGCCACAATATTTGTGTGCCTAGACTGTCTTTTGATAAATTATAGTCAGAACCTGTCTGGAACTGTCATTGAATTATGTGCACAAAGACCTTGCAGGATTGGGTCATACAGGTAATTATGGGAAGTAGATAGAGTGTTTTTTGGGGAGGAAAGAAGACGAAAGGGGCTGAACAATTATTTGCTTAATACTGAACTGGATCACAAATCATATTTGCCTGGCATGTAAAATGAACCTGAGATTCAATAAAATTCTAACACCGGAAGTCTTGTAATCATGGAGTCTTAGAGCATTTAAAGAAAACTATATCCAATGGAATGAAGCTTGCTTTCTTATCAGATGTTAGAAAATAAAAGAATTGATATTGCTTTTGTTTAGAGCCTTTGCAATAGAGGCACTTTACAAAGCAATAAGGAGATCTTGGGAGCACAGTAAATGAGTAATGAGAGAAGTCACTAGGTATCTAGCTTTGGCACAGCTGCATATATCCAACAATAGCACATAGCTTGGGAGATTTTAATTCTGATCTCCAGGCCATGATTCTTTCTCTCATCAGAACAGCTTCTTTATCTGCAGCTCTTTCCATAAACCTCCTTGAGATCCTTCACCTTCCCCCCCATTTCTGTGGAGAATACGGGAAATCAGGTCTATGGTAAATCAGGTCAACTTTTCATAGATTTCAGAAACTTTTGAACTCTCTGAGAAGCAGAGGCAAAGGTTTGGCTTTCCCTTCCTCCACGTTATTTTCAAATATCAAGTGAGTGTTAAACTTAGTAGAGCCAAATTAATAAGGAGGGAGGACTGCTGTCTGTGCACAGCTTTACGTGAGGATAAAAACAAGTGCTAAACATTGACCTTTTTTTGCAATGATAAAGAATGTAGCTTTTTAGTGTTGCACGGCACAAGCATTTGAATTATCCTGACGCTCATCGACAGAGAGTCAGTTTTTGTCACTGCCATGATTTTTTAAAAGAACAAGTAAAAGGGGAAGCATTTTACGAAGAATCAAAAATGGCATCTTTTTATCACTTGAAAAAAGGAAACAAAAAATATTCAAGTCTGGATGACCCATGAGACTATTAATTACCTAGCTCTCCTCTAGCACTTCCCATTCGTACATCTTATAGCACTTCACAAAGGAGGCCACTGTCCTTATCCCCACTTTATAGGTGGGGAAACTGAGGCACAGAACAGTAAAGTGACTTGCTCAAGTTCACTTGGCAACAGAGCCAGAAATCAAATATCATATCCCAGTGCAGTGGTTTATCCAATAGGCCACACCAGCTGTTCCCAGTGATGATGAATTAATGAATTTTATGGGAATACTTTACTAAATATATTTTAACAGGAAAAAAACTTTTATTTACTTTAAGGGCTGGATTCTGACATCCTTTCTCACACAAATTCATATTTTACTCCACTGAAATCAATGAAGGATCAGGCCCTACGTTTGACATCAAACAGAACTACTCACAGAAGGCTTGAGCCAGCTCCCATTCAAGTCAAAGGAAAACTCGCATCAGCAGTATCGGTGCAGGATCAAACCAGAGCAAGGTACCACTCTGCATGAGTAAAAGTTGCAGGATCTGGCTGTTATTAAAATAGAACCAAAACCTACAAAAATGACTATCTCCAGAGGGAGGGAAAACTGTCAGAAACAGCACAGAATCTTAGATGTCTCATATGCCTCGGGGTTTCATGATCCCTTTTTGTTTTCTTTGCTGGAAAGTTAAGAGATCACGTATTTTATTTTCATGTGTACATATGACAAAATAGCCAGAATATGACCCCTAGTCATCCAATGATTTGCTTGCATTTCTGTAGGGAAAAATGGCTTCCTTGGAGCTATATGAAACTGTGTTATTTCGTGAAGGTGGATTCTGAGATGGGCTCCTTGTGTGGGAGTTTTTATGTTACATTGCAGCAAGCTGCGTATTGTTAATACTGAGGATCAGGTTCTGAGCTGCGCCTTGAAGAAGCATGAAGCTCCCTTTGTTCCTTCCCAGGGTTATGGAGGCTCCTGGCATAATTCAGCCCTCGGGACTGTCTAAATTACTGCAGCCTCCCTAGGCTGCCCTCTGGGATGTAGCATTGTTGGATTCGCTGCAGTGCTCTGGGTTGCAGGCCTACCTCCAACCCAACCCCTATGTCCTGGTTTGCACAGCAGTCCTCGGAAGGCAGCTCTATGGCAGTCTTCCACACGCAGTGCCCACACCAGAGGAATCTTCGCCTGGCCTTTATGCACTCCCAGGGCCAATCAGAGGCGGGGCAGGAGGGCCATTTGGCCTGGGCCTCAAGCTCAAGGTGGGCCTGAAATTTAGCCACTTGTTAATTTTTTGGCGTTTGATAAGTTTCGCAGCTTGTTTTTATACACATCCCTATCAGACCAAAATGTGACACACGCTCTCAGCTTAGAGCTGCCAATTTAAGCAGGTAAAGGCTATCACCATACAACGATGGGACAAGAGGGTTCAAATGGGCTCACCATGCTTAGTATCAACTGTGACATTGCAGGAATGCTAGATTTTTCCTCAATAATTAGTGCATTTGCACAGAAAAAGGCTAGAAAAGCATTTGTTAAATAAAAAAAATCCAGGAGTCTAGTCTGTAAAGAGAAATAACTGGAACTCTAAACTACAGAAACTCTGCAACTTGCCTAAAACAACATTTAGGGTGAGAAATCGTTTCTTGAAACCAGTCTCTTTAGATCTTAAGCTTGGTATTCGTGTTTTGTTTTATTTGCTTGGTAATGTGCTTTGTTCTGTTTGCTATCCCTTATAATCACTTCAGATCTGCTTTTTATAGTTAAGAAACTTGGTTTTGTTTAGTATTAACCTCAGATTGTTCAATTTTTAACTTGCCAGGGGCAAGAAGTTGTGCATGTCTTCCTCCACATTGAGGGAGGGGGTAAAGTTATGCGCTTACATTGTATAGATTTCTCTACAGTGCAAGACAATATTATTTTATGTGCATTTTCCAGAAGTGAGCGGCACTTAAATGCCTGGCAATATCCTAGTTGAGTCTTCTCATAGAGAGCTGTTTGCAGACTCTGTGTGATTCTCCAGCTGGGAGGTGTGTGTGTGTATGTGTGTATTTGCAGACTCTGTGTGATTCTCCAGCTGGGGTGGATGTGTGTGTGTGTGTCTGTCTGTCTCCAGAGAGCCTGATTCAGCAGAACACGGAGAGGGAGCCCAGGCTAGCGGTGTAAGCAGGCTCAGTGAAATTCCAGGACATCAGGTGGCAACCCAGAAGGGGGTCCAACCTGTCACAAGAACAGTCAGGCTCTGATCAAATACCCACATGTTCAGAATTTCCACTGAAGTCAGTTGGGCCAGAGATATTCACATATATCACTGATTAACAGAGATCACTGAAATTATACCGGTGTGACCTCAGTTAGGTCCCTTAGGAATACACCATTTTTTATGCTTATTTTTGTTCTCCCTGCAAGTTCAGAAATCAATGTGAAAATCAGAGTTGGTCAATTTTTTCTGAAATTAGATTTTTTGACAAAATTCTTCACCACAATCTTTAATTTTGATTAAGAAAAAAACAGTAACTTTATTTCTACTAAATCTTCACCATTTGTTTTTACAACCAGCCATACAGCCATCTGAAAATTTTTAAATTTCAGAATTTTGATGAAAATTTTCATCAACATTTTGAATGCCTATGAAAAAAGTGAAAAAAATGACAAATGTTCAGGACATTTTTTTTATATTTGTGGACCAATTCTCCTGACTATGCTGGCTACATTAAGAGCACACAGGCCAATACAATTTTAAAAGAAAATGATACATTTCTTTCCATTATCAGCTGGAGGGTTTGTTTGCACCATGTTTATTTCATTTTCAGCATGCATTGGCAGTCTGTGATGCAGAAGTCACACCTAAACTGACATTTACATCTTAGTGCCATAACAACAAGATATTCCTTATGTTTTGCTATTCACTTTCTAAAACCCATTATTAATTATTCACAATGGCTGTTCTAAATCTTCATTTTTTTCTGATGATTAGACCAACATTTTAATATTGAACAAGTCTTAACAAATGCTGGGAAAGATTTGTATACTGTATTGAGATGATGAGGAAGATTTTGTAATAGAACAAAGTAATATGTATGGGCAAGTTATTTCATTAGAACAGTAGGAACTTGTTAGATCACTGTGAAATGGTACTTACAGAAAGAATAAATATATAATAGAAGAAAGAGTAGTATTTCATTAGCAATGTATTCCATTGTACAAACATGTAGATTAGCAGAATCTTTGAAGAAATAATACTAGTAAGTGCAATAGCTAGTCATTTATTTTTGACCCAAAATTCCCAATGGCTTCAGTTGAATTCCCCGTAATAAAGTAAATTCTTCAGCAGAGATGCAAAACTGGATGTAAATTAAACTCCGGAATGAAGGTTAATCGGTTTTAGTTGTATAAGTCCAAGATGGATGGGATTTTGCAGTATAGAATATGCAAAACAAGCTTATGCTCATGCAAAAACTTGAGTGATTTTAAGCAGGCGAGTTCAAGGAGACGACTCAGAGTGTAAATCTATTCATGTATAAGAAGCAGTGGCACATCAAATTATTTTTCATTGATTATAAAACCAAAAGGGGCCATTATGATCATCTAGACCAGCGTTTCTCAAATGCGGGCCACCATGGCCAGAGGCGGCCACCAGGAGCTTTTCTTGCAAGCCACAGCCTCCTGGGCTGGGCTGAGGGTGCGGGGGAGCAGTGGTCGCTCTCTGGTGCTCCTGGATGCACAGCCTTGGTGTTGGCTGCTGGGGCTTTCAGTTGGGCCCCGCCCCTCCTCTGGAGATACCTGGGACACAGCGCTGGAGGAGCAGGCACCCAGTGAGTTCCCCACCTTCCCAGGGGTTTTGGGACTAGGCTTTGGGCTTTAGCCCAGGGGTGGCATGGAAGGCAGGCTCTGGCTTCGGGGCTTTGGGCTCCAGCCCCACACTGCCTCCCCATCCAACCCCCATCCTGAACCCCCATCAATCCTGGACCCTGCTGCCTCCCCCGATCACTCATCCAGGGGTTAATTTGTCCCCAGACTTGCAGGGGGTTGAGTAAGTCTGCTGTGAAAAGTGCTACTTGTATGTTTGTTATTATCACTTGTCACAGCAGACTTACTAGCTAGCCAGAAATAAATTACAGTGATTTGGATGTGTATTTGTGTATATTTATTTGTTTTTCCTAAAGATAATTAAGTATTTTAGGAAAAAGTGTGAGAGCAGCAAGATTTGGTGGCCAAAATCTGAGGCTACCAAATAATTTGTCCTGAGAACCCCGGATCTAGACTGTACTTGTGTATAACACAACTCCCCTGATTTAATTCCTAATGTGCTGATATATTTATACATGGCTTCATATTATAAATCAGGTAGAAATTGTTTTTAAATTGATATAGTCATATTTCACAAGTATCGCCCCCCACGTCAGTCAGACTAATCATGTGACCAGCAATATATATATTCGAAAAAAAAATCAAGAAAATGAAAATGTGAGAGTAACCATTGACATCAAGCATGTGTATGTGTGTGTGTAATATGAGCAATATATTTACAAAATACACAGCTGTGAATATGTGACTCATATTTTCAGTCTAGTCCACGTCGTTCAGAATTATAAAGGGGTACCAGTTTCGTCATATTCAAAGCATATTTTTCCATGGTCTGGCCTGACCACCAACCTTCCTGCAACAACAGCTGGTCTGTCTGAGGCTCTGTGCATGCTGCAAAGCATTTCTGCCATGGGGTAGGTGTGCATTCACATGGGCTGCTTTATCGCTTTTCCCCACTTTAAGTCAGTCTTCAGCCACTTGTACTGCCACTGGACTGACTGCGAGTCTTTGCCTTTATCGTGCACCTGGGCTACCCTCTTTTTGCCCAGTGTCACTCCTAGATCTCTTACTGATATATATACTGTAATATACACCACTGATCACATCTTTGATCAGTCAAGTCCAACGTGTTCACATTACCAGCTTTTTCATGGAGAGACTTCCCTTACCTCTAGTTTGCAGATACACAGAAAGTTTTTATAATAAAGTGAACTAATGAAACTGTTCCCTTAGATGAAAAGTGCCATAGAAACACAAAGGGCTTTACAAATGTATAATAACTAATTTAGACTCAATGCTGTGTAATCAGTCAACAAGATGTTTACTACTGGCTCTGGAGGACAAGGTGCAAGCCCCTAGTTTTCACCACACATCTCCAAGAAAGGTAAAAATCATTTCCCCTTTCCACAGATTAAGAAACTGAGGACCTGATTGTCTTTAATGCCCCTTGACATTGCTCTGACACCCATTTCGCATTGCCACTGTGGTGGAAAGTGACCATGTCAGGTGTAATAAATCTGCACTCGTCAGAGTGGGGAATTAGCCTTGACATAAGGGTGAATCAGGTGCCAAGAGAGAAATTAAGGCTTAGGTCCTTAATGATATTTAAGTGCCTAACTCCCGTTGATTTCAGTGTGAATTAGGCACCTAACTGCCTTTAAGGATCTGGGGCTAAGTGACGTGCCTGAGGTCACATTGCAAGTCAGTTGCAGAGCTAGGAATAAAACCCAGAAGTTCTGACCTCCCATCACCACCTCACTGCCTATCTAATGCACTTCCCTTGTGCAGACGGGGTTTTTTAATTCCCTCTCACTTGTTGTAGAATAAAGTTGGCAAAAGTCTCAACCACTTGGGTGACACACACACAGCCCTTCGGCGGAGCCATTCTGTGATACACGTTTGCCTGGACTGCCCTCTGCGCAGCACCTAAGCAACTGCAGATTTATAATCACCTGCTTTCTTTCGTGCCTGTTGTTGCCACAGGCTAACCAGGACACGGCAAGACGATGGGTGCAGAGTAACAGAAATAATTAAATGCTTTGCATGGAAAGGAAAGTGCCATAATGGGTGCACGAAGCATCGACAAGTCTTCAGTCTGAGGCATGCCAAGGTGTCCATCAGCTAGCTGCTAGAGTAAAAGCCCTAGGACACCTGCCACTCAGAGCTCTAATTCGTAGTGGTCAACCTTGCCAAAAGGGTTCATCATCCCTGCACTCGGCATGCTGCTAGAGAACAGAGCAGTGTCAATGTCCGCCGCTGGGAACGAATAACCAGGCCTTCCAAACCTCTGCCTCACGCTTTCGCCCTATGTCTGAAGAGGTGTTAAAGGGGCCACTTCACCTTGACTGGTCCCTTGAAATATGCATTCAAAAGCAGGTTCTTTAATAATAAAACCCCCTCCAACAGTACATGTCTACTTGTCATCTCCCCTCCCCCACAAGACACACACACTGGAATCCGTACAGGGTATCATCAAACAATTCCAATCCACATTCTATGGGGACCTTATCCTGAAAGAAATCTATCCTGAATCCCCTTCTTCTGGCCTTCAAACAAACCCTTCAAGCTCATCTTCAGAAGCAAGCTCCCCACAGACCAGGACTCACCAACTCAGAGTGGCACCAGACCCTGTCATAACAATACATGCAAAGCCTGCAGATGTATCTCCATTGCTACAGTGATTGACACACACCCACACACCCCACACACCCACCACACACCTTTCAAGATCCGTGGGTCCTATACACACTTATCACATGTAGCATCCTCCTCCAGTGCACTAAATGCCCCAATAGCAATGAAGTGGGTGAAACCAGATAATCACTATGCTCTTGAATGAACTCACATGGGAAAATGATAAAAGACAAAAACCCAGCCTATCACCTGTGGGTCAACACTTGTCACAAAGCGATCACACTCTATTTGACCTCTCATTCTTCAGCCCCACGGAGAACCTGTACAGCACTTTCAGAAGATGAGCCTGGGAGCTTACATTTATCACTCGACTAGACACCAAAAATCACGGACTGAGCAGAGTCCCTGGATTTATGGTTTATTACAACAATGTGTAATCCACCAAGCCCCTCTTTTTTGTCCTATAACTTCAGAGGTGTTAAAGGGCCACTCTACCTTGCGTGGTCCCTTACGATGTGTGTTTACTTTTGCCAAACAATCTGCTCCACCTTGCATTTTGCTGTAGCTCTGGGAGTGCCTTTCCCAGGTCTGAAGAAGAGCTCTGTGGGTTGGGAAGACTTGCTTCTTTCACCAAGAGAAATTGGTCCAGTTAAATATATTACCTCACCCACCTTAGCTCATCTAAAGGCAGCTTCTTGTGAAGCCTCTTCTCAGAAACCAGCTCTTGATGCTGATAATCTTGCTATCTGCCTGCTGCTCACCGCTCTTTTTCAAGGGAAAGATATTTGAGAGGCTGGTGTCACAGCCATACTGGAGGTGAAACCTCTCCACCAACGCTGCACATGTTTCTGCACTGAGGACAGATCAGAGCACTGGCATCTTCGTCCCCTCCACCTCCCTCGCCCTGAGATAAAGCATAGATGGGCTGCCGGGGACCTCGGCCTTCCCCTTTCTGGAACGGGACAGGGAAATGATTGCTGGGTAGAGGAAAGTCCACTAGCTATGTTTTAAAAACTCAGCTGCTCTCACTTGTTAAAGAGACTCACACGCTCTCAAGCGTGATCAGGTTTGCCCACACCTGTGCCCCTGGCAGCTGTTCCCTCTGTGACATTCGATCTTCACTGCATGCCATTTGTGGCATACACAGGAAAGGGGGAGACCAGATAAACTCAAAAACCATTTTAAGTGACATCTTGGCCCCATGAAAGTCAATGGGAGTGTTGCTATTGACTTAAAAGGAGTCAGGATTTCACCCTTTAACAAAACACAGTGATAATTTCCAGGATAGGCC
The DNA here is from genome assembly GCA_007922305.1 of Dermatemys mawii. Lineage (NCBI taxonomy): Eukaryota > Metazoa > Chordata > Testudines > Dermatemydidae > Dermatemys > Dermatemys mawii. The sequence goes on along the minus strand of ML677358.1, from coordinate 9,898,609 downwards.
TCTGCTTTATGAGGCCGCAGAATCGAGAGACAAAGGACAAATTATGTCAAGAAAGAGATCATCAAGATGTCAGCACTTCACGCACTAAATATATATGTATAGATTATTCTATCCCAATGTGATTTTTCAGCCAGGGAACCTAACGCTCAACTTCACTTATTCAAATAAAGGGCAAGAGAGAGCTTGTGGGGAGAGGGAGATATTTTCTCTCTTTCATCCAGCCCACAAGGGACCATGAGGAGGGGACCAGGCTGGGGGACCCCCCTACTCCAACCAGAGGCAAGGAAAAGAGAGTGCAATAAGGCTGAAATAGGGCAAGGGATGGCAGCAGACAGCAAATTAGAGGTGAATTTGCAAGAACAGTTGATGAGCTGCAGGCACAGAAGACACACATTGTAAGAGCACTTCTCTGCATGGGTCTGGTTGGGCTCCATCAGGAACGTTGTGTTCAGGTCAGGGCACCTCATAACCAGGAAAAATAGCTACACTTTGGAAGGAGTTCAGAGAAAAGCAGACAACGTCGATAAGAGGCCTGGGGTGAGGGTGTCGACTTCTGAGGAAAGAGCTTTATACGTACGTTTTAGCTAAGAGATGACTAAAGGGACATGATAACAGCCTGCAAATGTTTTCAGTTTATAAACATCAAGGCAGGAGAGGAATTATTTATGATAGGACATGGAGGGGTATTGCTAAATGTAATGGGATGAGATTAAGATGGGAGAATTTGAGGCTGAATATCAGGAAATATTTCCCAACTGTGAGATGTGTTAGGCTGTGGAATAATCTTCTAAGGGGCATGGTGGGAGCTGCGCCAATTGGGAAATTTTGAACTAGACCTGACTGAAGACTAGGATCCATAGGGAACAACAATCATTTCTATCATTAACCTGTGTGATTATTTTCTCCCTCTCCCCTTGTGCAGTGGTCAGGTGAGTGCCAGGGAGGGAGCCTGACCTTCCTGACTGAGTAGTACATGCTCTTAATTCCACTGTCAGGAGCAAAAGGAGCTGACAAAACACCAGGTCCTGTCTCTATGGGTCTACTCTGGTACTAAGCCCATAGGTATGAAGGTGCTAAGGCTGCTCAGCATCTTGCAGGATTAGATCCACTGGTTGCACATATTTGTCCAAAATTTCAACCAAACCAAATCCAATAAAAAGTCTGGATACTTTTGCATAGATCACAATTTGTAATCAGATGGCAAAACAGGGGCTAGAAGCCAAACCTGTAGAGCTAGCAGGCAGCTACCATCTTCAGGCAGCCACCAGCAGCAGCTGTAAGCAGCTTGTGCGCTCCACTTCCCATGACCATGGGAAGTTCTACCTCAAGGTTTGACAGACAGCAGCCCCATGGCTCCTGCTTGGCTCCCTGCCCAAACAAACCCAAGAGGCGTTCCAGAAATATCCAGGCAACAATGCAGACCTTCTGTAGTTACCATGACCATTGCCACTCCTTGTCCTTGAATTCCTGGCTTGACCTCGGCTTGATTTGGACTTCGCCTACTGACTCGGACCCTGTGACCTGACTCAGACTCTGATCCTGGGTATCAGCCCTGGCCTGGACTTGACTATGAACTCCTCTGCTACTCCCAGTCTCAAGGTTTGCCCCTACTCTGTCCACTGGACCCTGTCTGCTCTTGGTGGGATTGTGACACTAGCCCTTTATCTTTACCTGAACTGTGGCATGTTTGAAACCTGGATCCAAATGTTGCAGGTTAGATCAATCTCTAATTTATATCTCAAAGCAACAATTATGGTTGTTCTTGCAGAAGCTCTAGCTCATCTGAAATTAGAAAGTGCCTGTGCTCGTGAGAATTTCAACTTGATTCCTGTGAGTAAGTACACACTACAGGACATGCAGATAACGTGAGTGGCCATTTATTTTCCAGTCCTTTTAACCAGATGAGAGCGTTTCCCCACAAACCTGACCAATGAAGAGACCTGATCAGCTGAGAAAGATGGAAGAATTCTGGAGGATCCTTACACTGTGATATGACTCATCGTGCTACATTTATAATTAGAGGATCGGAAATGCTCAGCAGCAGTGTTAGAGGGTAGCAAAAGTTGTCAAAGTTATCACTAAAAGCATCAGGCATAGACACATTGCGGCTTCTACATAATACCAAATGTATAACACTCACCTTTAAACAACATGACAAAGACCCAGAATGAGGGGCATAGGATGCTGTTATCTGACTACAATCTGACCACATAGATCATTGTTGCAACCACTATTATGTATTTGCAACAAATCTTGTACAAAGGTTGTCAAGTGAGATGTCTATGGAAAGACTCATTATAGTTATGCTATCGGTATGTATGTATCATTTTTGTATGTGCAGTTATAAATGTTGGATTATCCACTAGCTTTATGGGGATTGTCTGCCCCATTCTTTGCAGTTCACCCTAACTGAATGACCATAGCTGTCCCTCACTGGGACGCCCATCACAGCCAGATATGCCAGGTAAGACATCTGCAAAAATGTTATAATTTGCCAGATATGATCATCTTGTTTATATGACTTTTGGGTAAGATCTAAATTATATATTGACCTGTGTGTGTGGCTGATCCTTTGGGATCAGGAGAACCTATTATTTGATTAGACTAGTTGCAAAGAACCACTCATCCCTGAATCCAGTGTTTTTGGTGGTGATAGGAGAACTGGAATGCCCGAGGAAACTGCCTTTATGTTTTGTTGTTAGCCAGTTTGATGAAACAGGAGGTGGCTGCTTTGATATAGCTTATAAAAGAATAACCACCGGCTTTGGGTTGTGTTTTCCCTATTTCTCAGCAGTTTATCCTGACTTTGGCATCCTCAGTTGTGACCCCCCACCAAGGCACGGTTACACATAGCAAAAATAAAATAAAAAAATACAATGAAATAAAAAAATAATGGTGGAGAAAGAATGAAATCAAGGGTAATTGCTTTACTGGATGTGGTGTGTATAAAACTTCCCAGCTGATTAGCATTTATGATGTTAATGAATAGTAAACTATGAGATAACACCGTCTTTGTATGGGACAAGAACAAACTTCAGTCTAAAAGGATCAGAACATCCCTGGCAATTAAATTTAGCTGAGAAATAGCATAGAAAAATAAAAAGTGTAATCACCGTTGTTTAATCTCTTTTAGATAGCTTTGTTATTCACTCAACCAGGTTTTTTGCATATTTCCAGTTAGGGTGACCAGACAAATGTGAAAAATCGGGGTGGGGGGGATAATAGGAATCTATATAAAAAAATGATCCAGAAAATCAGGACTGTCCCTATAAAATCAGGACATCTGGCCACCCTGTTTAAAGTCAAACCAGAAACTAGGGGTTTCTTCATAGACCAGTGGTCAAATTTTCAAAAGCAGCTCTGTGACTTACAGCCAAAGCTACTGCACTACAGACTACAGCGGTGTAAATTGCAGAATGCACTGAAGTCTAACTGCACTGTGTGGACACTGCCATTGTGAACAAGGGGTACTAATTTGTATTCATATATTCCTGTTTGAAAGATGACTACATTAACTTGAACTAGGTGCCTTTTCATTCACACTAGCAACCTTTACTTGGGGAAATTAGAGCTCAACTCTTTGATGCACTTTGCAGTTAATACCCACATAATCCATACTGCAACACTATGTAAACAAGCTCTTAGTGTGACTGAAAATCAAGGTAAGCTCCTAAGCTCTCGAAAATGTTACCTCAAATCTCTAACGGTATGTGTACTGAAGGAAATCGTTTTCAATGCTAGAGCACTGTATGGATTAGAACTGGTTGAAATTCTAATTTTGAAATTTTCTGGATTTTTTTTTCACTGACATTTTGAATTTTGACAAGAAAAGGAAGAAAATCGCAAATATTTTTGGAGTAATTTTCCCATCTTTCAGCCAGCCCTAATATAGATACTGTAGCTTAAACAAACAAAGTATATAAGCAGAGAGTCTGTACATAGATTTGCTTCTGAGATAAAACAATCAAGAAGCTTCACTACAGACCAAACAGATATGTTAGTAGAACTGGGTGCAAAATGGTTTCCCATCTCTGAAATAGTTTCAAAAGTTCAAAAAAATTTCACCTCAGATCAGGGCAAAAAGTGAAAATCTCAAATATTCACAAACCAAAAAACTGAAAAAAAAAATCAGTGTAGATCAATTGAAATGTTTTGTTTTAATAAATTTTATTTCACTTTTGACATTTGTTTTACCTTTTTTGGCTAGCCAACAATTTTGTCAACAAAAGTCATTTTTATTCAGAAAACTGGACATCTTCATTTAAAATTTTCAAAAACTAAACATTTCTACCATTTCAAAACTATTTTTTTTTTCAAGTTTTTCAGATCAGGAGATTCTTCAGATCAAATCTGAATCACTTCTGTTTGTGACAGCTTAGTTTAGAACATAAGAATGGCCAAGACAAAAGGTCCATCTAGCCCAGTATCCTATCTTCTGACAGTAGCCAATGCCAGGTGCCCAAGAGGGAATGAACGGAACAGGTAATCATCAAGTGATCCATCCCCAGTCGCCCATTCCCAGCTTCTGGCAAACAGAGGCTAGGGACATCATCCTTGCCCATCCTGGCTAATAGCCATTGATGCACCTATCCTCCATGAACTTACCTAGTTATTTTTTGAACCCTGCTATAGTCTTGGCCTTCACAACATCCTCTGGCAAGGAGTTCCACAGGTTGACTGTGTGTTGTGTGAAAAAATGCTTCCTTTTGTTTGTTTTAAATCTGTTGCCTATTAATTTCATTTAGTGACCCCTAGATCTTGTGTTGTGTGAAGGAGTAAATAACACTTCCTTAGTTACTTTCTCCACACCAGTCATGATTTTATAGACCTCTATCATATCCCTCCTTAGTCATCTCTTTTCCAAGCTGAAAAGTCCCAATCATATTAGTCTCTCCTCATATAGCAGCCGTTCCATAGCCCAGTGGCAGCCTTTGCCCCTAGATTGCGACAAGATGTCATTTTTCAATGAGAAAACATTTCATCAAAAAATGCCTGACTAGCTCTGTGTTACTAAGCTTTCTTTTGAATAAAAATTGTGTCACTTTTGTGCACATTTACACTTGTCATACAGCTGATAGGAGAAGAGCTTATAGCTGAATGATGATAAGCATGGGATCTTTCATCCTAGCAAGTGTTTGAAGGAAGTACCCTTTTCCTTTCAAAATGTTGCTGCCTTCTCTGAAAAATGCCAAGACTCCAGTATTGTGAGTTTATTCATTAATGATTGCACTTCACTCCAGTAGTCTGTATTTACTATTCCTTACACCTCAGTTCCACATCGTCTGCTCGGAGATGACCAGTGCAGCTCAAAGCTCTGGTACGTTTTGTTTTGTTTTGTTTTCTAATAAATAAATGTCACCTGTGTTTGAGGCTGGATCGATGGGTTGTCCTTTGTGATTTATGTTTCTGAGTGAGTAACAGAGCTCCTGCTGTCTATACAGGGGAACAGCAGTAGTGAATTGCAAAAGATTGTATATTCTCCTCAGTTTAAAACCATTCCCTTCGTCCACATAAATAAAGTGCAATGATTTTATTAATCAGGTCCTGTATCATGTGATGAGTGTTATTAGAAAGGGGAAGAAACTTGAATATCAAGTTACTGGAAGAGCAGATTTAATGGGCCCTTGGGTAATAATCCATAAAAAAAATGTATAAAACTTTAAAGGTCTTCCCTGAGCAGATACACAGTTTGTTTAAAGTGGATTACTTTCCTTTGTGCATGATCTTTCATACATCCTTATTTCTCATACATCACTTCACCTAACGTTATCTCTCACAATTTTGGTTTACAATGCAATCCAAAGTTATAATATGTCACATGGGGGAGGGGGTTTACATTTAAAGAAAAAAGACCACAGCACAGATCAGACACATATTACAAATGAGGAGAGCTGTTATGCTACCCAAAATAAATGAAGGGGGACATTTTTTTATCTGCAGTCTTCAACCGCCAGCAGGTCTCCATGTAAGCAAACCATAATCAATGATCCTCGCACTTTTGAGGGGGAACTATTCAAAAAGATGCCTGGGTGAGATTTCTCAGTGGCAGATTGTAGCTAGTTCTGAGCTATGGAAATGAGGTAGAAAAACGTCTAAAGACTCCAGAGCCAAGCAATGCCAATTGTTATTCAGACACTGTACTTGGAGTAGAACGTGGTTCTCTAAAAAAATTATTTCCCTATTTTTACAACACTACAAAACTTAGAAAGTGCAGCAAAGTCAAAGCCAATACATTTGGTGATGTAGGACTGGATGTTAACGGCATTTAGATGCCTAAAGATGCAGATAGATATGTAGCAAGTTTTTCAAAAGTACCTAGGAGCTTGACTTCTAAAAATCAATGGGAGTTAGACACCAGACTTGCTTAGGTTCTTTTGAAAATCCCTATCCTATACCCTCCTTTCTAAACCTTCAGGAATCTAAATACCTTTAAAAATCTGACTTGTAGTCCTTACTTCAGTCACTGACTTTATTATGAAAGAGTCTACAGCAGCCATAGGTAAACAAATTTGGTCTCATTTCAAACTCATCTGAATGTCATAGGTCCAAAATTAGAGACAGAGCTTGAACCTTTGAGCTTTACAGTTGGGGCTGACCCAGTGAGGTACTTGAGTATCTCCCAAGAAAAGCTGAGTGGCCCCAATTCAAAGGGGAATGATGGACACTCATCCTTTACAGAGCTCCTTAGAATTTCACAAGCTAGGACCTTTTGGGTAAAATTAAATGCTGTGTGAGAGTAGAAGCAATATTCTGGATGCATAGGTCAGAAAGGAAATAAAGACACGTAATATAGAGATACACACCACGCAATTGATTTTATTCATTATTGATTGGATGCAGGATACTGGACTTGATGCCAGTGATCTTTTCCAGTATAGGAAATTCCATGTTTCAATGTTTACTTAAGTCTGAAGTGGTGTAAACTTTAATCCTTAAAAGCAAACATTTGAATGCACTCGCAAATCCAGAGACATACAGTATTGACAATTGTATATTGAATATTTTTGGCAATTTCAGTTATCACCAATTGAGGGCAGGTCTACACTATTCGTTGGATCAGCAGGTAGCGATTGATCTGTTGGGGGTCGATTTATCATGTCTAGTCTAGACACGATAAATTGATCCTTGAGAGCTCTCCCATCGACTCCGGTACTCCACCTTGAGAAGCACAGGCGGAATTGAAGTGGGAGTGGCAGCAGTTAACTCAGCACTGTGAAGACGCTGCAGTAAGTCGACCTAAATACGTTGACTTCAGCTAGCCTATTCTCGTAGCTGAAGTTGCATATCTTAGGTTGATTTCCCCCACCCCTCCCCACTCCAGTGTAGACCAGGGCAAAAGTCACTGTCAAAAAAGGAAGAAAAAAACCCTGACCATATGGAGAGCTTCAAGAAAGACAGAGTGCATTCCAAAGAATACAAAACAGACAAAATCTTCAGTTATACAATACCCAGATGGAGATAAAATTTCACAAATGGCCGTTCAAAGATCTGAAGTTAAATATAAGCCAACTGTTTACTAGGCTCCTATACTGGGTCCATCATCATGGTATCTGTGCAATGGAAGTGGGCACAAGAAAATCTTTCTCCCTTCTTCTCCCATTCTGTATACACTTGAGGACAAGTGGGTGTTTGTATTTGGTTTTGGTTTTCAAATATGTCAGTTTGGTAAGGTTATTGGGGGGAAACAAGGTGAAAGCAAGTCCACTAATAAATAAAAAGGGGTATTAAATTTATGGCAGCTTTTAAAAACAATTGACATTCCTAATTATGTAAATCTGTCTTTAGTAAGACGAGAGATGAGAATTCTGAGCAATGTAGAAGAAAGGCAAATCTTGTAAACATAAAAACATGTCATGGTATACCTGGAAATGTGAACTTCTAGAAATCAGCTGGCCAAGATGACAAATATCCTTGAGCATTATGTGCCTTGCCAAAGTCAATGAGCTTTGGTTCAGGCCTTTGAAGAATGACCTAAATAACTTACCATACCTGCAAATTTCATGAGAATTACAATTATTTGCTCCTTTAAAATTGCAGCTTTGATTTTGAAGGGCAAAATGGGAAAACCCTTTATTTGCATGAGGTTTAGCTTTCTTTTCCCTGAAATGTATAATCCTGTGCTTTTAATATTTATGGTGAATGAAATAATGAAGAACTCAAAAAAGAATGTGATGAAGTTGCTGGAAATCTGCTTTTTTCCACTCAAATATCACCTTTCAACTCTCAACTGCAGTTATAAAGCAAAACTATCAGTTCTCCAGAAGTTTCTGGAGTTTGGGTAAAGAAGTTACATTCAAGGTTCTAAGCAGAATCTCGGAGTTATGAACACGAGAGCTACACACTGAGCAGTCAACAACACAACTCATTTGGAAAGAGAAGCATGCAATCAGGCAGCAGCAGAGATTAAAAAAAAGTCAATACAGTACAGTACTGTGTTAAACATAACCTACCAAAACAGAAGGGTGGAGGGGAGCAGTATTTTTCTTCTGCATCAAAGCTGCATTAAATCAATATTCAGTTGTAAACTTTTGAAAGAACTATAATATTATGTTAGGAGTTACGAACATTTCAGAGTTATGAACAACCTCTATTCCTGAGGTGGTCATTACTCAGAGGTTCTAGTTTAGTGTGCTTTAAGCTTGGAAACAGAGGTTCAACACCTAATCATGTCACAGAGGGAAAGAAATGTAGTGGTCCCCAAAGAGAGACGTTTGGCTCCATCACAAAATCAAGACCCAGGAGTGGAACAACTGGAGCATTGCAAGACAAATTTGAGATGCACTGGCAGAAGTCTTTGAAGAACCTTGCACAGCACCTGTTTGCATTAGGCTGGCTCTAATCTGAGTTACCAGTTCCCCATTGACAACATCAAAACAAGGAATGTTTAACCATCGATTCCGGTTTCTTTTGGAACTAATCACATTTTCCCCTTTCACTGCCTATGAACTTTCTTGTTCTTCTGCTGGAAGCTTTCTCTCATTTATGCTCCAATGAATTCAACAGCCCAGAGGGATAGTCTTGGCAAATAAAGAGGCCAACTAAATATTTATTTGTATGAGACATTTATAAGTAATGAGATGCATCTTGAGAAATCCATGGAGAATTTGTTGCAGCCTCCTAAGTAACTGTAGCTGCCTGGATAGTGCAAATTCCCTAGGAAATGCCACATGATATGGAATGTAAGCTATAGAGAAGCTTGGAAGCTTTATCAGAAAAATGTCAAAAATGTCAATTTCACTGTAGACACACAAACCAACAAAAAATATTTCCATTAATAATGATCAAAATTTATAAATAGGCACAGTAAGAAAAATGCTGCTTGAGAACGTGTTAGAGTTTGATTTAAGGTTATTTGCTGTTTATTTTGATCTGTGATGTTGACAATTTGTGTTTTAACTGCTATAAAAGCTTTAACTTTTTAAATCTTTGTTTCTACATTCAGAAAACAACTGTTGTCTGACCTGCCTATTGTCTGATCTGCCCATGGTTTCCCACAACTGTGAAAACGTAAATTGATAAAGATAAAAAAATCTTTAAAATAAATATTGATAGTATCTATCAATATTATATGAAAAATAAAATTTGAATTCTGCCAAGCGGAGCTATAAATTGCATTATAAACTGCTCACCGTCTGCATGAATCAGATTTTGCCTGCTGTTTCATGAGCAGATGCATGTAGGCAGAGAGGATGAAGAGAGACAACCTCCAGTCTGTGCATCTCTGCAATAGGCAGCTAAAGTATGAGAGGGAAAGTTATAGCAAGGCTAGAGGTTCCAGGGCTAAATACACCCAAAAGAGGAGTTATAGCTGGAAGCGTGGAAATGTGACCAAGGTCCTGCTCAGTGTGCACCAGGTAGCAATCCAAGACTGACACAAGGGTAAACCCAGAGCAACATCTCCCAAAACAAGCATGTTCCTCCTAGTATAATCCCTCTCTGCATTTAAGGAAGCCGTAGCTCTAGCAGGAAAAGGTAACACAATACTGTCAGTTTTTAGCTGAATGGGGCCCTATGGACATAGCCAGAATATGCACAGAGTAGTGTCATAGAATCATAGAACTGGAAGGAACCTCGAGAGATCATCTAGTCCAATCCCCTACACTCATGGCAGGGCTAAGTATTATCTAGACCATTCCTGACAGGTGTATGTCCAATCTGCTCTTAAAATTCCCCAATGATGGAGATTCCACAACCTCCCTAGGCAATTTATTCCAGTGCTTAACCACCCTGACGGTTAGGAAGTTTTTCCCAATGTCCAACATAAACCGCCCTTGCTACAATGTATGCCAATTGTTTCTTGTCCTATACTCAGAGGTTAAGAAGAACAATTTTTCTCCCTCCTCCCTGTAACAACCTTTTATGTACTTGAAAATTGTTATCATGTCCTCTGTCATTCTTCTCTTCTCCAGACTAAACAAACCCAATTGTTTCTATCTTCCCTTATAAGTCATGTTTTGTAGACCTTTAATCATTTTTGTTGCTCTTCTCTGGACTTTCTCCAGTTTGTCCACATCTTTCCTGAAATGTGGTGCTGAAAACTGGATGCAATACTCCAGTTGAGGACTAATTAGCATGGAGTACAGCTAGGGTGACAAGATGTCCCAATTTTATAGGGACAGTCCCGATTTTGGGGTCTTTTTCTTATGTGGGATCCTATAACCACCCGATTTTTCACATTTGCTGTCTGGTCACCCTAAGTATCAGCAGAAGAATTACTTCTTGTGTCTTGCTTACAGTGCTCCTACTAATACATCCCAGAATGATGTTTGGTTTTTTTGCAACAGTTGACTCATATTTAGCTTGTGCTTCACTATGACCCCAGATCCCTTTCTGCAGTACTCCTTCCTAGGCATTCATTTCACATTTTGTATGTGTGCAACTGATTGTTCCTTCCTAAGTGGAGTACTTTTCATTTGTTCTTCTTGAATTTCATCCTGTTTACTTCAGACCATTTCTCCAGTTTGTCCAGATAATTTTGAATTTTAATCCTATCTTCCAAGGCACTTGCAACCCCTCCCAGATTGGTATCATCTGCAAACTTTATAAATGTACTCTCTACATCCCATTATCTAAATCATTGATGAAGATATTGAACAGATTCGGACCCAGAACCGATCCCTGCAGGAACCCACTTGTTATGCCCTTCCAGCATGACTTTGAACCACTGATAACTACTTTCTAGGAATGGTTTTCCAGTCAGTTATGCACCCACCTTATAGTAGCTCCATCTAGGTCATAGTTCCCTAGTTTGTTTATGAGACGGTCATGTGAGACTGTATCAAAAACCTTAGTAAAATCAAGATATATCACATCTACCGCTTCCCTCCTATTCGCAAGGCTTGTTACCCTGTCAAAGAAAGCTATCGGGTTGGTTTGCCACAATTTGTTCTTGATAAATCCATTCTGGCTGTTATTTATCATCCTATTATCTTCTAGGTGTTTGCAAATTGATTGCTTAATTATTTGCTCCATTATCTTTCCGGGTGCAGAAGTTAAGCTGACTGGTCTGTAATTCTCCAGGTTGTCCCTATTTCTCTTTTTATAGATGGGCACTGTATTTGCTCTTTTCCATTCTTCTGGGATGTCTCCCATCTTCCATGATTTTTTCAAAGATAATTGCTAATGGCTCAGATATCTCCTCAGTCAGCTCCTTGAGTGTCCATCCCCTCTCTCCTCAATGAAATTGAATCCCTGTCAAATAACATGCACTCACCTCATTCCTGTTCACTTGCCAGCATGGACACCTATAAAACTAATACTTGGGACTTGTGCATTGAATGTAGATGAGTTGCAGATGGGCCACAAGGCACTTAAGTAATTTTAAGGAAACTTGGAAAAGGAATTATATTATTAATTACATTATACTATATTACATTATATTATAATTATATTATATATTCAACCTAGAAGGATCCAATGTATTTAGCATAAACATGAGGTAGTGAGAGGTACTTAAGAAACATGAGATACTTAAATTTAAACACGAGGGATTTAAAACTCAGTGAAATCAAGCTTAAATATTTTCCTAAACAGCGATGGATTTAAGCATATGTTTAAGTGGTTTCCTGAGCTGGGACCTAGGTAGATTAATAGATCAATTAATCAAAGCCTAAAACACTTATCAGGTTAAGACCTAGTATAGAACTTAGCAGATCAAGTATAACATTGGTCCTGTCTTCAATATATAAGTAAATGAAGTTAAATACACAAAGACTAACTATATTGTGTGTATAGCTATGATAAAATTAACATGAATCAAATTCTTAGTATGTATATATTTAAAGATACATAGGTAATGTTACAGATTTGTTCAAGATCTATACGGAATGTTACATAGTAACTAAAAAAGATGTCTGAATGCCATGAAGTGAAGCATTAAAGATATTTGGATCAGTGTCTAGACATAAGTAACTTTTCATTAATACTAAAATCCCCAAGATCCGGTTCTTTGGCAGAAAATAACAGACAGATATCTAGAAAGAGTTGTGATTTAACTGGTAAGTAAACAGCAAGCCACAAGCTGTAAAATCAAAATACTGTCAGCTAAAAGCTGAAAATACATTAATGATTAATATTTCTGCTTCCATTGATGTTTAAATTGTAAAGAAACATCTCAAAAAAGTCACTCAACAAATAATAAGCAGTTTTATAGGAATAAATGACCTTTCCATTAGCCAGTGGAAACAGTGCTGTAATTATTTTTAAAGGCCTGACAGAATTAGATTGTGTATTAAAGTCATTTGCAGAGTTGTTTGTTTGCTGTGTGTAATTCTTGATTCTGCAGCTCAGTTTGCCAGTAGCTAGAGACAGTCCACCACAAAAGTATATAAACACAGGCACACAAAAATCCAGATCCTCATTCCAATATCTCCTTTTAAAGCATCTAGCTGCTATGTGAGTGGAATTTGTTTTAAACTGTTGTTAATTGCTGATATAAGACAGTTATAGTTAAGGCTGTGTATGTATCAAACTTGTTTGTTTATAATGTATTAATTATTACTGTTGTTATATGCATGATTTAAAAGGGGCAAAGAAGTTTATTGTTTTTAGAAACCTCAAACCAAGACAGTTGCAGGCAATTGTATGCAATTTTACCAGCAAGCTGATAACAATGTAAACTACTCATTTTTGCCTATCCAGGAAATTAAGATTAAAATTATTAATCTGGTGAGGTTAAACTGGTCACTCCACACCACCTTTCATTTGTATTTTGGAAACAGGAGTGATTTGGTGACATTTTGACATAGTGTCATTTTGATTACTAGCCCACAGACAGATCCCAATTGTATCATTATTTTCAGTAATCTTTTACACTACTATAGTGCCTTTCATTCAAGGATCTCAATATGAATGTAACTTTATCTCTGTGAGAGAAATATTATTATCCCCACAATGCAGATCAGAAAACTAAGGCACAGAGAAACTTCCAGTAACTTCAAATTGGCCTTGGTCCAAGTCCCACACACTGGAACTCTGGCATAAGCAAGCATAGAGTAGGTCTCCTAACTTCTGATCCTCTGCCTTCACTACAAAATCATACTTCATTTTAAACTCTGAAGGTGAAATTCTGCCTCACTAAAGTCAGTTGCAAGACCCCTATTGTCATCAAAAGGGCCAGGACTTAAGAGAGATTTATATAGAATCAATTGAAGTTGAGGCGTGTTCTCAAATAGTTAGGGATCTAGGAGACAACTCTCCTAAAACTGGGATAAATTATGGCTTTATCCGTCCGCAATGGGAATCCTCTACAGGAGATTAAATTTCTTCCAGGGGTACTCTGCATCTCTGTTAGTGTTTATACAGCGCTTTGAAATCTTTGAATGACAGGTACAGTGGCTTGAAAGCTTGCCATGTCTTACCTAAGATAAACAGATAAGGTTATCTCAGTATTTGCTGTAAGTATTCCCTTGTCCAGATACATAGTGTAGACACTACCTTAAATACTGCAAATACTGAAGTTATCTCATTACAAATACCTTTTTGAGGTATGGAAGGCAATTGGCAAGATGTCAAGAACCACCACTGTAGTACAAAAGTGTATAAGATTCCCATGTTTTTTCTGAAAGCACATTTTACAGATCATCTTTAACAGAAGGGCTATTTTAAGTCACAGAGAAATAGCTCTGGCACACAAAAGATGTTGGGTAACATTTTCAAAAGCACTGAAATGATTTGGGAGCCCGAGTCCCAGTTTCAAAAGTGAAATGGGCTCACAGAAACCTTTTGAAAGGTAATGGGATTTTGGATGCTAAGTCCCTAAAGCAAAGGGGGCTTTAAAACATTTCGGGCATGGCCTACTTTTTCCCAGGGGTTGTAAAACAAAGTTGCTGGGTTTGGTTGGTGCCGAAGCCAGTGAGTCTGGAAATGGTCTGATTCCATTCTGACTTTGGAGCATTCTAATGACCTATCCAGGAGTCTGTCTTATTTAAATGCAGCAAACAGCTGTATAAAAACTGTTGAATGTTACGTATGAAGCCAGCTCAGGAATCTTGCTACATGGCTATGCAGTTACATGGGAAGCACGAATGGTCCAGTGTTATTAATGCCACAGATGCCACGTTGGACAAGGAACCTTGGCAGATAGTTAGGACCACCTTGCACAGCAGCAGTTTTACAGTATTTCTGGTGCAATAAGATTATAAGAGAAGAAACGACTAAATTTTCACTGGCAAAATGGTGTGTCCTCAGGGAGGTTCCCAATTACCTCCCCCATTATATTTCAGGGCACTGGGGATTATTGGAGCAGAGGTGTGAGACCTTGGTGCCTAACATCTGTGCCAGCAGCACTGTCACATCACCCTGGAGTGTACAACCCAGTGAAATGCACATTTACTAGGCAGGTTATTAGCTACACAAGCTGGGACACATTCCTCCCCCCAAGCAACTCCACAGGACCCGATGTGTTTGTACCATCTCGGGCTGTTGCTCTTTTTGATTGTTTACATTACAGGGGAAAGCAGGGACAGCCTGGGGGTTGCTGGAAAGGCTCAAGTGTGTGTCTCTGGATACACTGGGGGAAAGGGGTCAGGCAGATTGAATGGACTTGAGGCAGCTGCAGCAGTTTAGGGCTCTTCCAGATTAATATGGGGCTCAATTTCATTGTATTTCAGGGGGCTTTTGAAGCTTGGGCTGGTCTGAGGCCTGCTCTGAGCTATGAAGCCTAGTATAGGAGGCTGGAAGCATTGGGAGGAGCAGATAACACAATTGCTTAATGATTGTTTTCTCCCTTTGTCTGCCTGGTGTTGCCTCCGGATCTCCCACGCCCCACTCCACCCCACCCAGTGCGTCCCTCTGTCCTCCGTTCCTATCGGGCACCCAGGGATCTACACAACGGGGGAAGCTCCCCTTCCCCATGCCCATGTAGGTTTCACATGTAAACATCTGTTCGAGGAAGATGTTATAACAACACATCATTAAACATTGATTTAAAGACAATCATCTTCCCTCTCTTTAATTTCACAGCACCTTTAAAACAGCTGCTAGGCTGCAGCAGGGACCATCAGCCAAACAGGAAACACATTGTTAGCTGCTAGCGTTAAAACAGTCGAATGCATTAATTTATGAGCTCCTGCTCCCTCTCCAAACGTTTTATTATGTTAATATCACCTTAATGGGATGGGAAGGCCTTGGTGCCAAAGCCTTTTTGGCACAGTCTGTGCCATCCTAAATTACAGGCTGGATCCCTTCTGGAGCGGGCTTTGGAAAAGTGAAGTAAACCATAAAGCACTAAAGTTAATATTATCTTACAGTCTAACAGCCAGCTAATACCCAACATGTGAATCCCATTTACTCCTTTGCTGTGCAACAAACAGCAAGTGTGGGATTGGACTGTTCCTGATTTTCTGCTATTTATCTTCGTGATCCATTCCATATTTGTCTCCCTCATTTTTTCAGTTACAGTTATAGGCCTGGAGACTTGCTAAATGCCAAGCGATGCCCCTACTCACACCCAATGGTCTCTGCCTTGTGAGTGTCTCCTGATGCTGTGGGCATGCTAGTAAAAGCCCTGGTTTGGGGGATTTTTCTCTGAAGATGGAAAGGAAAGGAAAGGAAAGGAAAGGAAAGGAAAGGAAAATCTTGGAGTTAAATTCGCTGAGCAGGGAAACTTCAGAAAGTTCTCTGAAAGACTGAATTCATGTAAAGGGTCTTAAAAGGATGGATGGATAGATACATACATACATAATTTCAGCAACTAAGTGGTTAAAACCCCCAGGTCCTGAGTTTTTCCTGGGGCTTTTCTCTTAATAAAAATAAATCACTAACCCACTTCTGCCCCTTCCCCCTTTCCCTTTCCCCTTCCCCCCAAAAACGGCAAGAGAAAATGAACTTCTCTGTCCCTTTTCCTGGCACATGGGGCCTGAGACCCGCAGGCTCGGGGTTAGAACACTGGGTGGATTTCGGGTTCCTACATCCCAGTCCAATTACTCTCTGATCCTGGGTGAAATACAAACCAGCCGGGAAAGTAGCTGCACCCCGCGCTCCTGCCCCAGTAAGAGAAGAGCCCATCACCGGGAAAATCAGAGCCATCCCCAGCCCATCCCTCCACCCGCAGAGACCCTGCGCCTATTAGGCTTTCCTTTGCAGCTTGCCCCTGCATCCTGCTACGTAGGGAGTTAATCAAAGGGGTGGCTAACTCCAGAAACTGGGGGCATTAGACCTGGGAACCCAAAGGAATCCCCTTCTGCAAATCCCCGGGCAAGTCCTTGTTATCCAGCGCTAAGATCTCTGGTATATTGGGTTGGGGGCGGGGGATGTTATTGCATCTGTCACTAGCAATCGTGTCCGGTGCGGTGGAAGCGCTGGGGAGCTGTTGGCAGAAAGGGCCGGTTGAGTGTTCAGAGGGAGAAAGGAAACCGAGCAGGCCAATTTGTGTTTCCTTCGCTTTGCCTCCGAGCCAGGGCCCCGGGGGCCCTTTCCCCTGATCCGGGGCTTCTGATTTGAAAGTAGTTTTAAGCAAAAATGTTGGGAGCAAGCGAAGACGAGGCCAGGGGTTGCCAAACCACCGGCGTGCGGGAACTCTCCCCGCGGGATTCTCCCGGGGACGAGAGCGACCAGCCCCGGTGCACCCCCCGCGTGTGAACGGTGCAAATGCGTCCGACCGGTTTCGTGGAGCGCGCACCGCTGGGCGCTCGCGCCTCCCCAGCGCAGATCTCGGCCGATGACTCCAACCATTGACAGTGCCGGGGAGCAGCCGGCAGTCCCGGGATAACCCTCCCCGCCCCCCACCCCCGAGCCGGGATTCCTAATCGGGGCTGTGCAGAGAGTTATAAACCAGGAGGCTCCCCCCGCCCCGGCCATGTGCTCTGGCTGCGAGGGGCAGAGGCAGCCCGGGTGCCGGGGTTAATCGCCAGGAGCTGCCCGGAGGACCGTGGTTCCGCCCAGGGCCCGAGGCGGGGGAACCCCGCACACCCAGGTCTCCGCGGCTCGGCTCACACACACGCACTCACACCGGTGTGCGGCACCCTGGGACGCTGGTGACGTCAGAAGGAGCCGGGGGAATCTCCCGGAGAAAACCCCAAAGCTCCGGGCCGGGGCGCTCACAGCGCGGCGCTGGGCTCCGGGACAGCAGCGCGCCGAGCCGAAGCCTCCAAGCTCCCCCCGGGCAGCTCCCGGCTCGGTGCGCGCCAGCTCCGCGCCGGAGCACCGGCCGGGCAGAAGGCGGCGGGTCTCCCTCACTGCAGCCCCCTTCCAGGGGCTCCCCCCGGCACCGGGGGCAGGAGCGACCCGAGCCCGGGCACATGGACCCTCGCGCCGGAGCGCGCTGAGCCGACGTTGCTCCGGAGGATCCCCGTCCCGAGCCCTTCTTCCTGGGATTGTATCGGGCGCCTGCGGAGCCAACCCAGCCCGGCCCTGCCAGCCGCCTCTCCGAGGAGCCGCTCACGGGTAAGTGCCCCGCTTCCTTCCTGCACCTTCGGAGGTTTGCAGGTGACACGGCGCAGCCTGGACCAGGGCGCCTGGATCCTGCTCTGCAGGCCCGGGGAGAGGCTCTCCCGGGCGGCGTTCGCCCGGCTTGGACGTCTCCAGCGCTGGGGTCTGAAATCAGAACCTCCCCGTCCCCAGCTCGCCCCCTAGATCCTCCATCCCTCCTCCCGTGGGGCAGGGGCCGCTCCCCGCCTTCGCTCGAGGGGAGCCTGCTCCTGTCTGGCGGCGGCGGGGGGACCTGCCCCGTTCCAGGACCGTGTTTAGCCGAGACGCTCCAAGCGAAGCGAGCCGGGATTCCCCCATCAGCGCGTCACGTCCCCCACCCCCCGGGGAAAGCGCCTCCCAAACAGCCCTTCCACAGGGGTGGGGAACTTGGCGACGCCTCGGTCTGCTCGGTCCCGAAGCAGCCGAGAGCTGGGAGCCCCCCCGGCGCACGACAGGACGGGGCTGGAGAAGCCAGATCCAGCCCCGCTGCTTTTTCCCAGGCACACTCCCCCCTTCCCGCCGGTCCCCTGCCTGCTGGCCTTCGCCTTGAAGTTGCAGCCCTTGACATCTTTATACCTTGCATAAATTCTTCGGGGGTCTCTGCGCTTCGTCAAAACTGACAAATACGGTCGAAAAATATCATTCCAAGGGGGTTACCTCATTTTAGAGACTGGGAGCTGGAAGCAAAACCGGGTTCTGCTAAGGGTGGGGTTTTTATGTGGCCGGGGCTGTACAGTCTCAAGCCCGGCGGAGGGGAACTCCTCGGTAAACGAGACAAGAAACAAATCTAAACATCGCTCATAAATGCTATGCTTTTTATGGAAAAGGGTTCGTGAGCTTTCTTGTTTACGGGCTGGAAGCTACTTGGTCTTGGGTATTCAAAAATAGCCTTGCGAGGTAACTTCTTGCAGCTTACAGGGCTATAATAATATTTCACAGGTGGGAAAGTTCCGTGTGACAATCATTTATGACCCAAACAAGTTGGTTTTAACAGTGTGATTTTAAGCCCTAAGAATTTATTGTAGGAAAGGTTAGAAAATGGCGTTTAGAAATGTTCTATTTAAATTCCCCTTCCTCAGCGATGGAAAGGAGCATTGGATTCAGACTAATATCTGAACAACTTGTATCAAAATTATGCAAATATGTAACAGGTGGCGACATATTGATTAGCAATATGCATAGAAAGAAAAAAGTCTGTTCGATGTTGATTTCCTTTTTAGATAAGTAATATTTTAGATCCCTCCTAAATCAGTTCCTTTCTTATTATTAAAATAGATACAATCTCAGTCAGTAGTAAAGAGGGCATGTATATATCCTAAAACTCCTGAAACTTTAAGAAATAACTGTTACTAAAACAGTGATAACTTGAAGTGATACATAAAATTCTCATACCTCTGTAGGTAAGTAGTCTTTTTCCATCTCTTAACTAGGGTAAAATTTATATTATGGATTCATGCAGAATTATGTGATTTGGAAGTTTTTCTAAATCTTGACTTTAAAAAAACCCCAGGATATTATTGTCTTCTTCTGGAATATTTCCAACAACACAAGCATATTTAAATGGTTAATACAACATTCATATCAAAATAGAACATCATGAACTATCTTTTGGTACATTAATTGGCTCTTTGAGATGTTTTCTGCTTATGTATACAAAATAATATTTCAACTTATCACACAAGTTTAAATGTTCTCATGGTGGCTTATTGCCCCAGTTTCTACCTATTGGTTTTACATTTTCCATATTATTAGGACTGTTGTTTGCTTTTAAAAAACGAACTCAAATATAATTCATTAAGAGCTTCTTATTAGCTTGGAATATTGTCAAAGTCCCTATAGAAGTCCCGCCGGGTTATTCAAACAATGGCAACATCCAATGTGAAAAGTTAATTGTCTTTAATTTAAAATTGCTTTAGCCATAGTATAGTTAATTAAATAAAAAGTTAGATAATAATCTGGCGAACCCCACAGACTTTCGTTTACACTTTATTTTATTGTTCACACAGATTTTATAATGGAATTGAGTCTTGCCAAGAATATACCTTCCTATGTGGATTTAGGTAAGACAATAGAGAAATTTAACATGGATTGAAAGTTTTGCTATTTTCTTTCTTGGTGATAAATATCAAATTTGTGTTATTTTTAAGTAACAAAGGAGAATAAACACACTTTAGTAAAGTATAATTCTTTAGCTGGACTGCCTCCTAAACATCCTAATAGAAACTAATTCGTTTTGTTTGCTCTGAACTTTTTACATCTAACCCGGTGTGCTGATTAACCCAGCTTTCTTGAAGGCAATATTTTCCTATCTCTTACCAAGTTGTTAGTTAAGGTACAGTTGTTCTTACAATAAAACTGGAAGGAAAGTGTCAAGTTCTTATCTTTAAGATTTCTCTATTGTGTTTGTTCTCTGCATGATTTCTAGAGGAAAAATACACAAACGAGAGAGCGAGAGGTATAAAATAAATCCCTATGAACCAAACTCTGCTGTCGGTGTAAATGTGGAGTAACTGCAATCACTTCCGTGTAGTGAATCCAGATTTACACTGGTGTAGAAGAGAGCAAAATTGGACACTGTCTTCCTGGGTTTCTAAACTTTAAAGTCAACATTTTTTGTGGGGGAGGGTTGTTGTTTTTAAGGAGTTGAATCCACACAAAAGGTCTCTCCGATTTTGTATTTTGTATTTTAAACCAGGAGATATCCTGGCTTTACAGAATGTCCGTGTTGTTCTCAGAACTTTAAAGAGCACAGTGCATTATTGGAGTATTTCAACCTTTCAGGGAATGTCCTGTTTAGGGGGAATGTGTTTTTCCCCCATTAAAACACTGCCAGCAATTAAAAAGCTGTTCGAATGAAACAAAGGGGAGGAGGGATCAAAGGAAATATAAGATCGAGTGGTTCCAATTGCAGTCGCTTTTCTGCTTAAACTACAGGTTTTAGTTCCTTAAAAACTAAAGAGGTTCTGAACTAATGCTGGATCCTTAGTCTTTGGGTCTTTGATTATGCTGGATCAGAGACATCTTTTTAAATCCACAAATACACACATTTTAGATCTAAAGATGCCCTGAGTAACATGAGTCGCTGGCTAACGAATCCCTGCGCCCCTACCTCAGTTAACCAGAAAAGCATTTTCATTCAGTGCGGGGAGAGGGCTGTGGAACGATATTGTATTTTCCCCACCCCGAAATGACTTCTATATTATACATCTGTTTACCTGCCTCTCTCCCTGGGAATTGCTAGTGCTAAATACAAGGCCAAAAGGCAGGACACTACAAATAGCAAATCAAGTCTGGAAGGCCTTGAAAGGGACACGCAGGATCCTTTTCGGCTGGTTTGGGTTTGCGATTCAGTCCCCTCTCAAATGAACTAGATGTGCTTTGGTGAGACAGTTGTCACGGGATGATGACATACAACTAGATGCTTTGGGGGAGGAGAACCCCTCCCTTTCCAGCTGCAGTGATAGGAAAAGCACTTTTCCTGCAGTCAGTCGCTGTGTTTCAAGGAAGCCTTGGGGTGTCATTTGTATCGGTCAGAAAAATGAAGCCATCAACTTTTTATCCCAAGTTTTCTGTAAAGTCTCCCGAGGTTAAATTCAGTGTGCGGCTTAACTATAAAAGTCACATCATCTGTTTAGACGGTATATATTAATACGTTTGCACTCATAGGGCGCTCTGTACCTTTTCCTATTACAGGCCAACATATTCTATAGATGTAAAATGGATGAAAGTGATAGAGGGGGTGTGTTTACCACGGCTGAATACCCCTAACCTTTTAATATTGGGTGGGATTGTTTCCTACAGTGCTGGGAGAAGGTAGGTGGTCCCTGCGCCTTTATTTAACTAAACTGGGTTTTCTGGTTTGAACTTATCCACTTGTGAGGCTTAGAGCTGGAATGTCACTTGAATAAATAGATGGGCCGGAGGCAGCTTTACAGACAAAACTGTCCAACCAAATCCCAATTTCTCCCCTTGGGTTTTAATGGGGAGGGGAATGAGCGAATGCCAGAACACACCCCTGGGACAAAGTCACTGGTGCCGGGGAAGAATTTGGGATCGTCTCACTCAAAGAACTTGAAAAGTGTAGTTTGGAAGGTAACAGGATGCTCTCGACTGATGGGGACTTCTCCATAGGCCTAGCCGCAGCATCGGGACCGCCTTAGTACAGGGAGAGGCTCCGCTGCTTAGAGCGCTGATTCCTTGTCGCTCACCCCACGGGGACGTGGCTTTCCTTGTGGCACAGAGAGCACGTGTGGGTAGGAGCCCGTGTACTTCTCCACCATCCACCTTCTTCTGCGCGATTCAAGTGTGCGCTCCAGATCGCCCCCTATCGGCCACCGCGCAGCTCTGCTTGTCTGCTTGCTAGGGTGACCAGCCAGCAAATGTGAAAAATCGAGGGGAGGGGTAATAGATGCCTAGATAAGAAAAAGACCCAGAAATAGGGACTGTCCCTATAAAATCGGGACACATCTGGCCCCCCCTACAGCCTAAACCGGGAGGACTAAATTAACACGGCAGCCCCACCAGAGCCTTCAAGCCAGGCCCAAGCCTGCAGCCTGCGAAGCAAACTGACCAGAGCACTAAGTCGTTTATGTAGGATCTTACCGGGTTATTTTTGTGCAAACAAACAAAACCCGGCAGGCGCGGGTCCGGCAGCCTCCCCACTGCCTGCAATGGGGACTGAGGAGTCTAAGGCCGGAGGACTGACATGTTTGCTGCGGCAATGATGCCCTGTGGCCTGGGCAGTAATTCACGCGTGGGCAGCTCCAGGCGCTGACACACCCCCGGGGGACGCGGCTATGCCCTTGGGCTGCGGTGTCAATTGCATTTCACGCGGGTTTTTTTCCCCCCAGCGGCGCGGGGGCGGTTTTATGGTCTCGCGTACAAATAAAACGCTCCATAAACCCCGGCCTCTCCGGGCGGGCTCGCGCCGTACTGGGCCCGTTCCCCTGGGGGGGGAGGGCAACCTCTGCAGTTCGCCTCCCGGGCTCGCCAGCCGCCTGCGAATGCAACCGGCTGCAGGTGCAAAAGGACCGGATTCGCGTTCCGGGGAGGGCATCCCTGGGCCCTCTCTGTCCTGTATGGACCGGTGAAGGCAGCTGAGAGCGGGCGCCGTGAGGAAACCAGCCCCGGGGGACGGGGTGCAGCGGAGGGGGTCAGGTCTAAAAGCTTGAGGCCAGGAGCCGGGGGGGGGGGAATTATTCCGGCGAGCCCAGGGTCAGGGAACAATCGGGCTCGCAAAAACGTGAGGCTTTGCTTCCCCTGTGGGTTTGTGCACGTGTGTCCGGGGGCTTTGGTGTGGGGTTGTACGTGTATCTTGTGGCTGGCTGCGTGTTGAGTGGCTGTAGGTTGGTGTTGTTGCCCGCGTATAAATGCGTGTTTTTAGTGTGTTGTGTCTATTGTGTGTGTGTTTCTGCGTTTGTGTTGTGCATCTAGGCGCGTAAGTACGATATGGGGGGGGTTCTGTTTAGTGTGTGTTTGCATCATATAAGTACGTATGTTTGTTTCGTGTTGCGTTTTTGTGTTAGGATTTTGGTTTGGGTTGAGTGTAGTTCACATTTTCATGACAGCAAAAACTGTACACAAACACAAAACACATATACCGCTACACAAACGCACTCCACCCTGAGCGTAGGTGCATGTCTGTGGGGTTGATTTCTGTTTGTGTACGTGTGTATGCGTCTTGCTTGTGTGTTATATGATTTCTCTGTGTTTTTAAAAAGACACAAAGCTGTGGAAATCACGCAGGGTGACGTGGGGGTAGAGAAAGTATATAAATACCAAGCAAAGGCGAGGAGAACAGACGATGGAGACCAAACAATGAATGAGGCAGATTTTCAGAGATCCGAGGGATTTGTTTTTATATACAACGATAAAATATTATCCACCGACTTTCTGGGATCTTAGCAATGGGGGGGGGGGGGAGATAGACGGAATTATCTGCTACTCGCCTTTCTCTGCGTTTAAAACCCAAACCACTATTTGCCAGCCCTTCTGATGAGAAATAAATGGGGTTTGAAATACAGACTCGCAGCTGACGAGCGGCGCATTTTCGGGGATTGGACTGGTTTTTAAACCCTGGCGACTTTTGTTCTCGGGAGTTTTTCTTGCATAAACTGTACCCTCGAGGGAGTCCTATCTTGCCATCAGTTTTAACCCGCCCTTCCCCCCCACCCACCCCCACTGAAATCAATGCCCCGCGATAGTCTATGGCTGACGCAGCAGCTAGAAGTTATCTTTATACACTACAGAGAAGTGGCCAGGGCCTTCACTTTGTTGTCTGGGGAGGTAAACGGAGGAATCCTTGCCTGTATCTCAGCGCAACACACACACTTTTATTGTCCGCTGATAAACCAGTTACGCATTTCGCTTGGCAATGGAAAGTTTTCTTGTTAGGTTAGCTTGGAACAATGAGCCCCAGCCAAGAGGCCTGGGGCCTGTTGATTGCAGCTCTTATTTTGTGATAAGGATCAAAAGCGCCTTCTCCCTCCTTATTTATTTTATGGACCAGACTCTGCCGTCTGGCCTGAGCTCCCAAGCAAGCCAGTGGGGAGTTGTGCTTGAACAAGAACCGCCTGATCAAGCCCCATATTGTTTATATGTTCAACCCCAACTCACCAGAAGCAGCCTTAGACAAAAGAAACCCCATAGACAACAGTAGTACAGGCCTCCTCCTTGTTCACGCCAGTCCATATTATACCAACAGCTGCCAAGCAGAAGTCTCCACTGAAATCACTGAAGGGTCACGGATGGTCTTTGGAGAGGGCAGCGATTTTGTGGCTCCTTCCCTTGGTTTTCATTTACTTTTAAGCATGTATCGGACCGGAGGGAGAGCTCTGTGTAAGATCCCAAGAGTGACTCTCTCACCAACAGAAGCTGGTCCAAAAAAAGACATTCCCCCCTCCTTGACTTTGAAATGTCCTGGGATCCAGGCAGCTACAAACACACTGCACGTGGACTGCAATGGTATTTG
The DNA here is from genome assembly GCA_007922305.1 of Dermatemys mawii. Lineage (NCBI taxonomy): Eukaryota > Metazoa > Chordata > Testudines > Dermatemydidae > Dermatemys > Dermatemys mawii. Next base: position 9,873,732 of record ML677358.1, on the reverse strand, counting down.
CCCTTGAATTTGGGGGATGCTGATTTTTTTTGTAACATTTCTTAGTAATTTATAGACACGCTGGAGTCTACACAAGGCTAATAAATCAGAAGAGGAAAATCTGGCAGAAACTTGTTCTGTCTGATATGCGGCCCACTCAGATTTGTTGTGTGTCTGAATGGAACTAAAAATATATGGACCATTCCGGGCTCTGGAGATTTCTGCTTCCTAACCGATGGCACCAATTAGCCGTCGGTCTTGTAGCCCCGATCCTGCAGCCCTTCCGCCCATGGGAGTCAATAGGAGTTTTGGCTGAACAAGGAGAGCAGCAGGCGGCCGTTGGCTGCTCGTTAGAGCGTTAGCAAATATTTGGGCAATTTGTGAATTGCAGGGGAACAATCAGCTGTTTTGAGAACACTTGAAGCCTTTATCATTTTCTCTCTCTCTCTTTCTTCGTGGCGTGTTTGAACTTAAAATGGCCAGCGCAGATGTATTTAGCCAAGCCAACCTTCTCCTTCACAGAAGGGTCACCCAAAAGTATTTGTTGCTTTTCTCTGCGTGTCTCTATTGCCGGCACAACTCCAGACTCGTTGTTGTTTTATTTTTAACACCCGCAAAGCCCTGCGGGGTGGAGTTTGTTTCTTTGTTGTTAGATGCTACATTCCGGCCAACTAAGGGTGATTTTTGTTTATCCCCGACTTAACAGCACCTGGAGAGGATGGTTCCTAAGGAAAAGTTTGACACAGCTGGCGCTGCAAAATACAACAGAATAACAGATCGTGACCCTACCCGCAATCTTACTATGCTTCATGCGGGAAATACAGGGCTCTAGGAGTGGGGGGAACTCCGGTGTTTGGAGTAAATCCACTTCCTTTTTAACCATTTCTCCCTCTCGCTCGTTACTTCATGCCCCGAGCCAAATCTTATCCCGCTTACTGCAGGGGAGGAAAGTAAATGCGGAATGTTCCTACAGGACCTGATCCGGAGTTCACTGAAGCAGATCGAAAGAGTCTCAGGACTTTGGATCAGGACCGTAGACGACGGGGCCCGATTCTGCAGTCCTTACTCAGGCAATGCTCCCAGTGACTCCCCCCAGGAGTCCCTGCAGGCTCAGGCCCTGGAAGCCCCCCCACTTTCCTTTCTCACCCTCAGTCTACCCCTCCCGTCCCGGCTCAGCGAGATAGAGCAGGGTTTTTTCCCCGTCCAGCCTCCCCCTGCCTTAGACTTTTTTTTCCTTCCTCCATCCAGCTGCCCAACATCTTTTCTCTTCTTCCAACAGAAGGGAGCGGAAACTCCCCTCTTCGGGGTCCCCTTGGCTGAGTATGGAGCCTGCAACTTTCCCCCCTCGGCATCTCACAAATAATCCTAAAGCTGAGTCCAGCGCCCTCCGCTCCGCTATTTTAAACGCAACCTGCCACCAGCCCCGCCCTCGGACAGACCTGCCCTTGCCATACGCGGGGGGGTGGATTCCGCTGAAAAAGAACCGGTGACGTCACAACCAGACAGCATCAGGCGCTAGTGACGTCACGCCCTTCCCTTCGCAGCCGGCCTTGCAGCCACTTCTATAGATCCAGGTGTGGGGGGAGCGTTATTCCGCTTTAGGGACCAGCGCGGAGCGCGGCCCTCGGCACAAGCCCTGCAGGGAACCTGTCATGCAGGGACGACCCGGACAAGAGATTGGGGGCTCTGTTCCCGGGTGGGGGAGGCGGAATTGGAAGATTTAAAGGGGCTGTAGAGTGGTCAGACTATCGCGCCCCTCCCCCCCAAAAAAATTAATCCCTCCACTTCTGAATCCCCCCACCCCCTTCCAATTCAAGGGACACTGGGGCTTGACGGCTGCAGGGATCAAATTCAACAAGAAACCCAGCGGGCGGGTTGGTAGCCTGCGGAGGCCAGTGTGTTCTACACGCTGAGGCTGCAGTTGTTGTGTTGTTTAGTTTGGAAACCCTCGCAAAGCCACAAGCGCGGAGGATCAGCTGAGAAACGAGCTGTGGAGATAATCCGTTCAAGGCAGGGCAGCCCGAACATGGAAAGGGATGGGGAGCGATACTGGCAGGGAAAGGGAACCCTGGCACGATCTCTCTCCTGGGCATGGAAAATCTGACAGGCGGACCCCGATCCATTTTATAGGCGCCAGCCTTAAAACCGGAGACGATCCCCGGTTTCTGACACTTCTGTGCCACTCTTCGGCAGGTCCCGGTAGCATTTCCTGTAGACTTGCCACAATAAACTCTCATGTCCACGTGGTTAAAGGGGTGAGAGGGGAACTACCCATTTGGGGGACATAACAAAATTAAGTGCCCTCCCCTGTCCCCTGCCCGAGGGGAATTCAAAGCTGGGCTCTAGGACGGCCCCAGGGTCGTTTAAGGTTGGCAGGGTTATCATGTAATTTCTTGCCCGTTTTGTATTCAGTTTCCCAAGCTAATAGAGATATGGAAAATCGGCATCGTTTTGTTGTAAGATACTATAGGGATTATTTACTCTCAACATTTGGGAATGAGGGACTCACAAATGTACCAGGCTGCATAGATCAGCGGAATTTATAACCCAGTAGCTCATGTGCGTAAATAATGTAGAAATCGTAAGATCCCTCATAGACCATTTATAAACCAAGAGCCCGGCTCAGCCGAGCAGTAAACCACTTCTACATCAATAGATTCGATCATTAATTAATAGGCAATTTATAAATCAATGGACCAGGTAGAAATTAACCGTTGAGTTCATGAACAGGTCGTTTATAAATCGATACGTGGGATCATTTATGGCTCAGTGACACATTTGTTAGCCACGGGCGGGGAGGGGGTGGAAATCGACACAGTCCCTCAGATTGCCCTGGGGAGCTTTGCCTGAGTGCGGACTTCCAGGAACAGACCCTCGGTCTCACTCCGACATTAACGGATGCCTTGGGCAATAGAAGCCTGTAGTCTAAGGGAATTGGAGCAAGACTTTTACTTGGGGATCTGGTCCCGCGGGCACAACTCGCATTGGCACCAACGGGAGCTTGCCCGACAGCGGTCCTGCCACCACTCCAGGATCCTTTGTTGGAGGGCTCGATCCCGCAAAGTAATTCAGCACGTGCGGACCCCGAGGCACGTCCCTGCGGACCGAGGAGAGGACCGCAAGGTCACTTCCCGTCTTGTCCCAGCGTTAATTACAATTCGGAAAGGACCCTTAGACCTCCAGGGCGGCGTCCACGTGGCTAGCTCTGCATTTGCGCTGGAAAGCTAGGAGGGCCCCCTTTGGCCTCAAACGCAGATCAGCCGTGGCTGGCTCAAGGCGAAGGAGTATTTCTGCAGACCAAAGTGGACGCCCCTAAAATCTGCTCCTCCCCAAGTCCCTGGGTCTGGGCATGGGTTCTCCTTCCTGTTCCTGTCACTAGAGACAACGCAGCCCCGTCTAACCAGACTGAACCCCAAGTGCTCAGACCCGAACAAGACCATTTAAAGGACCAAGGGCATGATCCGAAACGGCTTGGAATTAACGCAAAGACTCCCTGATAGAGGACTAAATTCCATTTCTTCTTAGAGCAGAGAGGGCACTGTAGCCCAGTTAACGTCTCTAGGAGCCCTGCTAGGCTAAGAGATACAGAGCCCGGCCCTGGGACGCTAAGAACCATTTAGCGAGACATTAGCCATAGGGAGCTTGTTTTCTCAAGCCAAAGCCTAGCATCCCTGAGATCGAGTGCTATAATGAAAATAACGCCCACCCATGGGGGGGCGTGTCCCATGCTCTGAGCCTTGCGGTAGCGAAAGAAAGTTTGGGGAAGTTTTGAGGCTAAAATGCAGAACTTTTGAAACCTCTGGTAAAAGAAACTGCAGGATAGGGGCATGTAAACAAAACCCCAACAAGAACCATTAAAAAAACCCTTCCAATGTTCATACCGCTTTAAGCACATGTTTAAAGGGTCAGACTGGATCGACGCTGCGCTTCACACTTTCCTTTCTCAGTTTCCTGTGCAGTCTCGCGTCACTACAGCTTGGGACGGATACAAAACGCGTCTGTTTCAGACCCGTGAGAGAACTCAGCGAAAGCGCCACCAAATCTTGTGCTCACGGTTCGTTATTTGTCCAGACCTGGTTTGGGCTGCAAAGAAGGGAAACTAGAAAGGAATTAAAAAAATTACTCCCGATCAGGTCAAATTTTTGAGCTACAGAAAGAGAAAATATATGAATCATTAACTCGCATTTCTATTATTATTTTCCGAGGGACTCTGTTCATTTGAACTCAGAGAGGCGTATATGTCAGTGGATCTGACTAAATACAAGATGCGTTTTTAAAGCGTTCTCCGCTGAAATAACCTAAAAAATAGCACGCTTAGCCCTGTCTGCACCTAATCCTTAAATGTCTTTTAATTCTAACTTGACAGACTCTGGTATGAAATCAGTTTGAGAGCTTGCAGCAATCTAATTCAGATGCAATGCAGAGAAGTTATCCACTGTCATTTCCAAGTTCTCAGGTGACATGCTGAACTTGCAAAAACAAACCCTCCAGCAGCAAAACTGCCGCCAGAGACGTTTTACCTGCTAAGCGTTTGGGGTAGTCCTCAGTCAGCCCCCACCTCCTTCCCGTTTGTGATGTTGCATCCTGATACTCCATGTCTCCCTTAGGCCTGTCTCCTTCTCCAAATCCCCACCATGGCTTTTAAGAAGAAATGCTCTGGGCAAGCACAGAGAGGAATGAGAGAAGCCCCAAATAAATCTCGGGGTGGGGGGCGGGCACACACTAAAGAATGGGAACGTGTTTCCATCCCCTGTCCCTGGCACAGTTCAGAGGTTCCTTCCCTCGCCTTCGCTTGATTTGAAAGCAAAGCAGCGCGTCACGGTGGATCAGTGAGACCAAGCAGAGGGGAGGAAGAGGAGAGAAACGTGTCTCTGCGCCCCGGGGCCTTTCCCCTTTACCCCTTTCCCTGGAGAACATCCCGCTTCCAGGAGTTCGCTTTCGAAGTCCTCTCTCCCCCACTCCCTGCCTGCGAGTGATCCGCGGGCTGAGAGCCGGGGCCCGGGCAGGAGGTCAGCGGCCACTTTGCGGGCAAAACCCGGGCCTGGCTAGGACTAGACCCGCGGCTCTCGAAGCGCCTCGAGCAGGTGCAGCCCCGGGTCCGGGGTGAGTCCAGCGAAGGCCGATGGGAGGGAAAAGGGGGATGCGGCCTCTGGCGATAGTTCGAGGTCAGCTGAAAACCAGCGGAGGGGCCTGGCAGATCCGCGGGGCGGGGTGTTCCGCAGAGCGGACCCTCCCGCCCCCCGTGCGGGCTGGGGGAGGTGACAGACGTGTCCCGTGCTGATGCACCGGGTCGAGGCGCTGCTAACAGGTGCGGGGCCCGGGGAACTGGCCTCCATCGTGCATCCCTTGCACACCACAAACTCCCACGGGGAGTTAAGGGAGCAGTAATGCGGGATCGGGCCCAAGGAGACATTGCCACGAACCCAGGGTCTCCCTTGTGCTTTCTAGGTGGACTTCAGGAAACCTGGCCCGCTGGGGTATTTAGGGAGCTCCAGAGCAAGGGACTGATTCCCCTCCCCCCAGACAACACCCGGTTTCTTTAGGGTCTGAAATCACCCGCCCCGCTGGCTGTAAAACACAGCCCGAAGGTCGCAGGCTGGGGAGTGGACGGAGGGAGCAAAATGATGCAAAAATAATAATAATGGGGCCTGCTGCGACCTAAAAAATGAAATATGCTTCGTCAACAGGCCAGGCCAGTCCCAGAATGCGCCGAACGCAATTAACAGGGACGCTAAAGATCTGTTGGAGATTTTAAATGTGTTTTAAAGTCACAGCAAAGCATACCTTTAATCAAAGGAGAGAGAGAGAGAGACCCACTTTTCTTTATGCAGACACCGGAGCTCGTAACCAGGTGATTCACCTGGGAACAGTCACCTGTGGCCTGGGTCCCTATTCATAGGACACATAACTCGCGGTGCTGGTCTGTGCTTCCACATGAGGCTAGGGCAGAAGAAGTGGCGGCCACCCCCGATTAGATACAACAGCCCAGGCCCAGGGGCCAATTCCGAATCGGCCCTGCGTGCGGCTGGCACTTCCAAAACGGACACTGACCCTTGCTGCAGTGGATCCTTTTCTTGCGGCTCTGTTTTCTCCATTTAAAAACGTGTGCAGATCTCCATGCCTGAAATCCATCCCTAGAACCACCGGCCACTTTCTATGGGTCACAGAGAGTTCACTGCCAAGGATAAAGTGCCGAACGATGGGGAAATCAGGCTTGCCCCGAGGAAAGACTTTGCAGCAGTCCTTACTCAGGCAAAACTCCCATTGACGTCCAGCCCGGGGGCTATGGAGAGAGTGGCCAGACCGTGGGCTCTGGAGAGGGACTGGAAGGTGCGGCCTACCGAGAAGAAAGTGTTTTTCAAGAGTACTTTATGCTGTTCTTTCTTAAATCAAGGTTTGTCCCCCAAAAAGGCGACACTGAGCATGTTCCCCTTCTTGTCCCTCCCCCAAAAGGGGAGATTTAGCAGGTTCCCCTTCTTTCCAAAGGAAGAATAGATGAGTGTTGAATGTATCAAGCTGAAGGAGTTATTATAGCCACGTGAAGGGGTTGTAAATACGCTGCAGTAATAGGGTTTTCCAGAAGAGTAAACCAGGCCGTTTTACTGCAGCACGAAGCGCTGTTCTATTTATTAGATTATAGTTAGTGAACGATCAAACCACGACGAATCTATTAAACGTTCCCTGGAAATAATAAAAAAAAACTTCGGTGGGAAAGTAGTTCAGGGTGGGGGGTTCAGACTTGGTTTTCCATCGGTAGGCTAGGGATTTAAATTCTCCCTCTAGATCCCTTCGATGGGAGGGTCAATCACCCAGCATGCGGGGAGGGGACGGTTGCTCCCCTTTTAAGAAACAGCAAGAAAGGGACAGAGGGAGCCCCTAGTGGGGCTGGTTTGTGCCAATGCAGAGAAAGGGGGGCTGGTTTACTGACCTTTAGCAGGGTTCCTAACAAGAAGGCCGGGGCGGGGGGAGTTCAGGGGGCTAGGATTGTTTGCTAGGTCTGTAAACAACTCATTATTTAGTCCCTAAAGTGACACCACACCCTCCTGCCAGAGAACCTGAGAGCCGACTGTCTCCAGCCAAACGCATCGTTCAAGGTGGCTACCTGTGGCCGGCTACTACGAGTCCATGTTATAAGCCCCAAAGCAAAATGACTCGCTTCATAGTTGTCGCTTTCAAACCACAGGGCCTTAGTCAATTCCCCGCCACTTCGGATTCCTCAGCTCACCCCTCGCCTCCGTTCCCCCGCGAGGCTGGGGGGTGACCCTGGCGTGGAAACCTGAGGCGCTTCTTGTGCTGTGTGTCTTGCCCACCAACACCCACGGGACACGTTTGGGCCGCAGCCTGCTCTACCTGTGAGCCAGGCGTGTGAATCAGAGGAGACACGGGTCCTTGATTATGTCCGCTTAGAGGTGCGGAGGAAAGACCAAAACCAAACCCCCAAAGGCTGTGAGCGCCCCAGTCTATATCTGGGCTCCAATTTCAAATCAAGGCGACATCTCTCTCTCTCGGCACAAACACGTGTGAGAAGCCGGGGCACGGCGAGCCAGGGACGTGGGCTGCCTCTCGCGGCGTGGCAGGAGAGCACACGGGAAAGGTTTCATTTATGTTACCAAACATTCCCTGGCATCCGAGGAAGTACCCCCTGAAACAGACACACGCCCCCCTTAAAACGTGCCTCGAACACGTCCACACTAAAACCGCTTGTCCGCGGGCTTCGAAGTAGAGCAGCCCGGAGAAGGGGGGGGACGCAGGTTTATTCCCCCCAGTACAAAAGCAAGTTTCAAGGTGCAGCGGAACCATTCCCGTGCAAAACGCAATGCTGCGTCTGCCCTGCTCAGGGGAGTCGGGGGGCGGGGGTAGATGCCTAGATCTGCTATGCAGCAGGCTGGAAAGAATCTGATCTATTTAAATCAGGCTCTGAAATATGGGTTGAAATATTTGGGGCTTAACGGACCGCGGAGATAGTCCAAGAGCTAATACCGCGCGCGGAATAAATCACTGGGGTTTGGGGGAGGGAAGGCGGGGGGCGCTGATTGGTTTAGGGCTCGCGATGGTCAGAGCCGGCGCTGGGACAAAAAGACGTTTCTTCCTACAGCAAGACGAGCAGAGAGGGCGAGAGACCACGGAGAGCCGCTCCGCCGGGCTCCTGGGACGGGGGGACCCCGAGGGAGAGCGCGGTGGCTTTAAGGACCGCGCCGCTAGGGTGCCCGGGTTCCTTCGAGCCCGCTCGCCTACATGGGGAGTTTGCAGGCAGTTCTTCCAACTCGATTAGGCTGGGCGAGCGCTAGATGGGGTGATCTATCAGCGAGACGGGGAGGTTTTAACCTTCAGTGGGAGGAGCTCGGGTTCACTCCAGGCATTTGTTCTAGGGCAGGTCGCTTGAATCTCTTTAGCTTGAAACTATCCAACTCGCAACCCGCGTTGTCCTACCGGGGATCTTTACCACGTTCATGCCGACGCGGTGGGGCCGGGGCAGCTTTTGCAGAGCAAAGACAGCCGGGCGCCTAGGTATTTCTCCGAGCTCGTCTTCTGCCGCTTTGACAATAACAATAAAGTAAAGCCACTCAAAGCTAGCACCAAGTGGATTGTCAGCCCTCTCTCTCTATCTGTATTGTGGAATAAACACCTGCATAACCCCACATCAACCCAGCCTCCTTGCCATGGATTCCTTTAAAGGTGGGATGAATTTGGATAGACTGCCAGAGAGTTTAAGACCCCAGCCTGCCCATGACATGGCTTCCAGCTTCCATTTGCAAAGATCTTCTGAATCCAGAGATCCGATCGAGAATTCAGCCAGTGAATCGTCGGATACAGAAGTCCCAGGTAAAACCCTTTACACCCGCTTTTTGTTTATTCTCCCCCTTTCTTGCCCTGCTTGATGCATCCGAATGCCCGCTGCACACGAGACTGTCCGGCCCAGGTAGGATGCACCGGAGACATTGAAATGACCGGGTGGGGGGAGGGGTGGATGGATATAATCACTAATTAGAGCCAAACCGGGAAGGTGGATGGGGTCGATCACCGCTACCGAGCTGACCCTCTTCCATGCCCCGGCTCTGACAGTCCAGGGAATGGAAGAACATTGCCACCAACTTCAAGCCGAGAAGCAGGTTTGGGGTGGTTTTTTTTTTTAGCAGATATTCGTTTATCAGGGAGAGAGCGGTTTTGCAGACTGTTTCTGAACTAATGTCAGCTCTTGCCGGGGTGTATTTTCCAGCTCTGGCTGTACAGACATGTAAAAGGATCTCTCCGTCAAAGGAGGGGGGAAACTGCAACGCACTAGGAGGGGGGAATGAGGAGGGGGAGTGGAGAGAGACCGGGGCGGTTCAGGTTTATTATGATATGGGGTAAGCGTTACTAAGCCTAATTTTTAATTTTATGTATATATGGGGAATAAACCATAGCGTTTTACAAGAACTGGGTTGGATCGAAACAGGAGTCCTTTGGTCTCCGCTTTTATACCCGCCTGTTGAACATGTGCAATTATTGTAGGGAAAGCTGTGGTTTCCTAGTTTATATTTAATTAAACCAGTAGTCCTTCCTCTCCTGACAAGAAACACCATATAAAGCACGCAAAAAGCCCTGGAAGATAGGGACTCCAGAAACCAGCGCGTGAGTCCTTCTTCAAAATTTCCCTGAACGGAGGGTAGTTTGGTTTAATTGTTGTTATTTTAAATGTAAACGGGTCTTCAAATAAAAAGGTGCCTGCAGCAAAAAACAAATCCGGAGGCTGACATGGCAGCAAACATGTTCCTTTCCGCCTCCAAAGTTGATCAGAAAACAGGGCTTGTCGTGTAGGCTGGAGGGGCTTGCTTAGAGGTGTGTGGGTCCCCCCCCCCCACGAAATAATGTAGGGAATAATTACTCCATCTTGCTCTAAACTCTGACCCATAAATTCTAAAGAAACTAAATAGCAGGGTCAATGTAGTCTGAAGAGAATTCACAAAATACCTTTCCCTTTTGAATGGAAAAGTGTGCTAAGGCCAAGTCGGACGAATGTGTGTTGTTTTGATTAGAAATGCTATCTCAGCCTTATGCCCAGACAGCATTTTTCATGAAAACCCTGGCGGGGATAAATCAAATGCAAAGATTGCAATCACTTTGATGGATGGTTTCTTTGAGGACACTGATTTTTCCTGACGTGTTTGCTCTCTTGCCTGGTCCAGAAGCGGCTCCAAACACCGAGGGGTGGAAAAAACGGTCTCCCAGAAAGATTTGTGTGTTCAAAAATGAAATCATTTTTCACATGCGGCCTTTACAGTTAGGTCAAGTAGACCCGGTTCGCAGAGACGTACATTTACACCGGCGGCGAATCTGAGGGAGCACAATTAGTTGCAAAGGCAGCGAGGGAAGGAAAAATTATCTGGCCTCCATGGATATTTAAACGGGGTTTCTGTTCCAAGCCTTGTTTGCTCTGCAAACCACTTACTGGAAATAGAGGCCATCCGCGCTGCAAAAAGCCCATTTTACCACCCTTTGGTTTCTATTTAACCGTCTGAGGTCCCGCATTTTTACTCCCAACAGTTCCCAGGGAAGCCTAGGGACAGAGTATATTCGAGTCTGAGGAATTAATTGTTTTGCAAAGATTTTGCATTAGTGCATTTTAAACTATGATTATCAGCAGGCTCTGAGAAGAAGCCCGTATTTCGATAGAGTAGTATTATCTTTCCATTCCTCCTACGTTTCGATGTACAGCACCTCAGAATAGTCTCATTATTTACCTTTCTCTTCTCCATGAGAAATCCTCTCCCAGAGACCGTCCAAAATCAAGTCTCACTCTCTCTCTCTCTCTCTAATTTTGATATATTAGATATATATTTTGATCTATATATATATATAGATAATTTTGATGTATATAAAATTGGTCTGAGCACAAAGGGATGGGTTTGACTATACAACACGTGTGTGTATTTCTCTATTATTTTGATTTAGTTATTGTGTGTAATATAGATTAGTATTACATTTGTGTATATACATGCATATTATACATATATATTAAAATACATAAATCAAAATTAGAGAGAGAGAGAGTCCCGTATGGCATAGATACTATATATTTAAAGTACTAGCTAGTTATTTATATAAATACTGAATAGCTATTTAAAGTAATATGTGGCTATTGTGAACATAAATCAAAATTGTACCTAGACATACATATGTATTAAACAAATTATATATCTATGTATATACTTCTGTAGAGGTATTTTATACATATATGTAGGGAGGAAGATTTTCTCTCTACATATTAAAAAAAAACATTAGTATATTCTGTTGGTATAGTTTAAATTCGTTCAAATAATGTATCGAATTTCTCATCTCATATGTGTACATCCAGAAATGTATTCCAAAACAGAAAAAGATCGGCGGTTCCCCCCTCCTGATTTCAGTAGATTTTCTATTTTTCCCTAGTTATAGCAAGCGATTGTGTTGAATTCCTGCTTCAGAGTTAGATAACCAGAGTTCACAACACGGGAATGTTTCAGACAGACAATTCTCACAGCCTCTTACCTTTGATTCGATTTTTGGATAAAGGCTTTAGTGGATCATTCTCTGCTTAAATCAATTCGCATATTCCCGACGGGGGGAGGGGAGTTCACCTTTTCATTTAATTCATGTTTTATTTTACACACTCTGACGTTTTCTAAGATTAATCCGGTGGGGGAAATGACCGCCTACGACAACAACGCACTCGAGCAGAAGTTTCTCTTTAGACGAGAGAGAGGGAGAGAAAAATCACAAAGCAGAGAAACGATTTTTAAATCGATTTGTTTCCTTCGATGGTTAATGATGATTATTTTGCCAAGAAGCTTCCGATCCGGGAGCGGAGTCCATTGCAAAGGGGTTTCCCCCGCTCTGCAAGTTTCGGAGCCCCCTGGATAACAGGACGGGCCTAGAGGAGAGGAGAGTTGAAAACTCTGCCATTATATTATCATTGCGGGGGAACATTTTTTCAGGCAGCCTTTCTGAACCACGCGGGGCGGGTGGAAACCGAAAAGGCGCCGGGCCTGGGGTAGGAAACAGGCGCTCTAGCAGGCCCCGGCTGTGGGGGATTTGTTTTTTCAGAAGGAGGGTTTGTTTTGTACCTTCTCCCAAGGGCTGGGGACGCGGAGGGGGATCTTGGGGTCAGGCCGCCCCAGTCCCCGCGTCTCACCGCTCGGCTCTGGGGGGCCTGGTTGGTTTTCAACAGAGAAAGACCGGAGCGGCGAACCGAAAAGCGAGGATGGGAACCCCGAGGACCCGGCCAAGAAGAAGAAACAGAGGCGGCAGCGGACTCATTTCACCAGCCAGCAGCTGCAGGAGCTGGAAGCCACTTTCCAGAGGAACCGCTATCCAGACATGAGCATGAGGGAGGAGATCGCGGTGTGGACCAACCTCACCGAGCCCAGAGTCCGGGTAAGGGGCGACCGGGGGGGGGCAACCATGCCAGGGGCAACCGGCGATTCATTTCTCAGCCACCCAGAGACACCAGCCTTGTGAGGCCCGAGACAGCGCCCACGGGCTGGGACTCCCCCAAGGTGTGAACAGGCGCCGGCGGGGGGGGGGGAATTAAAGGGAGAAGTTGCTTTGGGAGCAGCTGCTAGGTTGGCCGTTTCAAACCGATGGTAGCATAACACCCCTGTCCGTTTCATTGTCATTGCCAATACTGCCCCAGGGCGTGCCGTGCTCCTTGGATAACACCCGGGGATAAGTATAATACTGAATAGACCCCATCCACAGGGCAGGCGCGCAATAGAGACTCCTTACGCCTTCATTTCCTTTGGTCAGCTTCCACTGGAACAGTGGGGGAGACGGAAACGTTAAGCTGAGAGGACCTGATGTCTTGCAGGCAGCACCGCCAGGCAAGCAGTGGTGAGAATCTCAGGAAAGCTGCCGCTTGTCTGGTCTAAGCCCTGTCTTCGCTTCCCAGGATTTCCCTCTTGCTCCCCGTTCTTAAGACTCGGGATGTCTCGGGAGAGCAGAGAGAAATCAAAAGGCAACAGCTGGCCGCAGAGGAGCTGCCTCTAAAGCCCCGCTGGGAAAGTCTGAGGAGACAGCTAGACCGAGGCAGGGAGGATGAATTAGCAGGTGAAGGCGGCCACCAGGAATCAACAGCTGAAGTCAGGAAACTCCGCTAGTGTAACTGCCCCGGGAAGGGCTCTAGGACCCTCAGGCAAGTTTTTTTTCAAAAATCCACCCCGTTTTAAGGAGTCTACGTAATAATCAACACAACAATCCGGAGAGCCGGCTCCGCCAGAGAAGCCCATTTTGAAATGGCCTCTGTGTCTGGAAAGGGCAGGATCTAGCCCATAAAAGCCATCTTGCTGGATTTACGGTTCTCTCCCGGATTCATTAACGACAGTCACTTCACCCTAACCAGGAAACAGAGTCGCAATCCTCTTCCCCTGACTGGGAGAGTGAGGGACAGAGGCGTCCTCCTAACACGCGGTATGAAGTCGGGTCTTTTTTAATGGTTACACTGGCCAGCAGATCTGCTGCAGAGGCCCATGGTTCAACCACAAGGCACGTCTGTTCCCTCGATGTAAGAGACACTCACGTGTCCCTGGTACAGGGTATAACCGGGGGGACTCCAGTCCCTTCAAGCCTGGCTAGGGGCTAGATTAGACAGGGGGCTGAGTGGATAGATGCCATTAAACCAGCATAAAAATACAGGCACGTTTATACTCTCGTGGACAGGGTCAGTAAAGTGGCAAGGAAGCTTAAGGCGTCTGCTGATAAAATATAGACAATAAGTGATGCGATTCAATCCTGGTGCGATTTTTACAGCGTGAGAGGGGAAAGCGGCTAAAAGAATCTGCTTCGCACCCCCCAGCAGATGCCTGTTTACTAGACAGAAAATACATCTAATGAAAAGTGACTCCCGTGTGTCACTAAGGAGTGTGTAACGGCCCGTCGTGCACACTCAGTCATACCTTGCATATAGCGAATGTTCCCCTACACAATTAACAACTCTTGTGAGGAGGCAGATCAGTTATTCGTACTCTTAAACTGTACAAACTCTCAGCACACAAAGGAAAGGACAAGGGTCTGGGCTAGATTAGACTCCAAAGTCAATAACCATTATAGACACACATACTTGCAGGAGTGAGCTTTTCCCGGCTTTATAGGTCTCTAGCCAGTGCCACTTCCGAATAGCTAGTTCGGCCATTTATTTAGTTTTAATACATTAACGTGTTGCGTTCAAATGTCAAATCAGAACGGCTGCTCCTGGGATTCGGATTGTGTTGATTCAGATGGTTCATTCGCGGTGGGTTGGTTTGTGTGTTGCTCTTTTGGTTTGGGTGTATTTTTCCTTCCACCTCCAATTTGTTTTTTCACCCGGGGATATTGTACTGGCTTGTTTCCGAAGCGGATTTAATCACCCCAACGGGGGGGGGGGGTCGACTCCACTCTGTATTAGTCTCCGCTGTGTATTGTTTACTAGCAGTGCCGCATCTACACAGTCCCTCTCCAAATGCGGATCCGCGGTGTGACCCAATACACCACAAAATGAAAGGCGTACACAATCCTGTATCTTCGAAAGGCCTGAAAGGGAGTCTGGATTTTCCAGCACTGAAATACGCTTTACACTCGTTCATAGCACGAGAGGGCCCCAAGGGGTAGGTTTTGAACTGAGACTTAGTAAGAAAGCAACTAATAGGCTGGGACGGGGGAATTAAACCGTTCTCCGGAATTCACCAACCCCGCGAATAAAAAAAACCTAAAGGAGAAACTGGAGGTAGATTTAACCAAGTCACTTCACTTCTGGCTTTCAGGGCCTGGTAACAAATCAAACGCCGACCGTTCAGAAAAGCCACCTTTGTCCCGATGAGTAACCGGCTGACCAAGCCCATTAAACTATCTGTGCGGTTACCTCTTAAAGCTTTTCAGGGCTAAATACTCGCTGCATTTGAAAACATTGTATTATTGCAGTTTTATTTTAAAAAAACACCCCAGATCAGGAACTAAAATGTGCATTTATGTTCCTGGAATAGTTCAGGAAGCAAATAAAACTCATCGGAGTTGCCATTAACTGGCCTTTCTCTCTCCCCTCTGCATGGAGAGGTTTCGGTTTGATGGGGCAGAGCTCGCAGCTTTGCAAATCCAACTTGCCTTTGGTCCCATGGCCTTCCTATCAAATGTCTAGAAGCCCCAATTAAATCGATGGCCCCTCATTTTCAGGAAATTCCTGTCTGGAAGCACCTTCCGAGGGGTGAATTACAGGTTCGGGACATTTTGGCGTTCGTTTCCTCTTCACGTTTACACGGGATTTGTTGTCTTTCCCACCCCCACCCCCCGCCCGCAAAATAGCCCCCGCGATCCTTGTTATCGCTCTCTAAAAATACAGCCCTGCCATTGAAAGCGCCGGGAAGACGCAAGAGCCCCCTAACTTTCGAGGGGGGATTTCAGATCGGGGCGTTGAGGTTCGTGGGGATTTCAACTCAGGGCCCAGAGCCGCTGTCCGCCACCCTTCTGCGGGAGCTGCCCCGCGGAGTGTCCCTTCGGGGGCCCGATCCAAACCTCAGTGGCTCTAGCCTCAGTGAGACGACAGCGACCTGAGGGCAGTTCGCCGGCTGATCTCACCCAGCCAGGCAGGAAGAGGATTCCCCTCCCCCCCCCCCCCACCCCGCAACCTGGCCAGCCCGGTCTTTGGGGGGCGTTATCCCATCAGATCTGCCCCCAAACCCCAAGGACCTCGCAGGAAAGTTTGCCGCGCAGGGTTGTCTGGGTTCGATCCTTCCCCTCCGGCTTTTCCTGCTCCCTGGGCAAGGCGCTGGGATGGGTGGGCCCGGGATCTGCCCCCGCCCTGGGGCTAAAGCCTGCATGAGGTGTGGGCAGCGAACATCCCTGAGCGCCCCTCGCCGCGCCCTGGCTTCTCAGGAACCAGAGAGGCCCAGGTTGCAGCCAGCCGCAGGGCGATGCGCGGGATTTTGAAATGTAAACACACTAATCCCATCCCCGGTTCAAGAGCCGTCACAGGGGACTTTTATTGTCCGGCTTTAGCATCGGGAAACACCGCCGAGCCCGACACTAATCAGAGCCGGGGCTGCGGCAGGGCCAATTAATAGGCAGCCAAGGGCCGGGGGGGATTGAAAGCAGAGCTGGGTGCTGCGCAGGCATCCAGAGCCGCCGGGCTGGGCTGGGGAGGCGACTCCTCTCTCTCAGGGGTGCCCAGGAACAAGCCAGGGGATTTGGGGAGAGGAAAGAACAGAGCAGGGGGATTTTCACCCCTGGGATTTTCCTCCGCAAATCCTCCCCCTGGTGGGCAGCTGCAGCCAGAGGCTCTGGGGATCGAAACCGGAGCTAGGTCCCCCGCGCATGGGCTGCGTTCCCCGGGTCCCTGCCGGGCCTGACGCGCTTACCCTTAACTCTGCCCTTCCCTCCCCGCCAGGTCTGGTTCAAGAACCGCCGAGCCAAGTGGCGAAAGCGGGAGCGCAACCAGCAGATGGACCTGTGCAAGAACGGCTACGTGCCCCAGTTCAGCGGCCTCATGCAGCCCTACGACGAGGTGTACGCCGGCTACCCCTACAACAACTGGGCCACCAAGAGCCTCACCCCGGCGCCCCTCTCCACCAAAAGCTTCACCTTCTTCAACTCCATGAGCCCCCTCTCCTCGCAGTCCATGTTCTCCGCCCCCAGCACCATCTCCTCCATGGGCATGTCCTCCACCATGGGCCACTCCGGCATGTCCAACGCCAACCTGGGCAACCTCAGCGGCTCCTCCCTCAACTCCGCCATGTCCTCGCCGGCCTGCCCCTACGGCCCGCCCGGCTCCCCCTACAGCGTGTACAGGGACACTTGCAACTCCAGCCTGGCCAGCCTCAGACTGAAATCCAAGCAACACTCCTCTTTCGGCTACAGCGGCTTGCAGAGCCCCGGCTCCGGTCTAAACGCCTGTCAGTACAACAGCTGACGGACTCCCCCGGGCCGGGGCAGAGGAAACTCGGGGGCTGGGGAGCCGACCAAACCACCACGGACCAGAAATCTCTTGCAAGAGCCGCCGAAGGCGAAGCCACGGATGAGTTGCAATTTTCCTCTGGATTATGCGGGTTGTGTGTGTTTACTTGAACTTGCACAGGAGTTTCGCAAGCGTCCACTTTATAACAGAGCATCAGAGTGGAAGGGGAAGCCGGGGGAGGGGGGGATGGATGGTGGGAAATGGGGGGGGGGCTGTGCTGCCCAGTTTGTGGTAGGGGATGAGGTTTGGCTAATGTTTACCACTGACACCAAAAAAAAACGTGTGTGCGGAATAAATTCTGCGGGAAGATGGTTAAAATGTTACGTATGAAGCTATTACAACAAACTTCAAGGTTCAACCACTTAAAAGAAGGTTCTATTTATATCTGCCGTTACCTGGTGCCAGATCTTTGTGCTTGGCCGTTGAATAAAATGGTTTGTTTCAAATGCATGATTCTTGATGTTTTTTTCTTTAGTTGAAAGCGACGATCCAGTCATTCCTTGGACTAAGCAAGTTACAGGTTCCTACCTCTATTCTTTCCAAAGGACTGCAGTATCGCTTTTTCTGAGAAGAAAAGTCAACTGGGGCCGCATTTTCTCCAGCCAAAAATCTTAGCCTGATAATGAAATTATCAGTCATCTTTACTTAAGTGTTTTTCTTAAAAAAAAAACCTAAAAACTTCTAGAGAGTCTAGAAAAAAAACACTAACGACAAAAAAACATGGACTGTCATTAAGTGAATCCCGATCCTGCATCTCTCCTCAAGAAACACAGCGAGTCTCGAAATGATGAAAGGGTGCTTAGCAATTCTGAAAAAGTTACTTGTTTTTCCAGCCGTGAAGGAAAAACAAGGAACCAAAAATAATCTTAAGGTGTTATGTAAATGTAGATGCTTGTTGGCAAAAATGGAAAATGATAAATATGATATTTTAAATATTAATACGCATACAAAACGCATATGAAGTTTAATTGCAGGCATATCTGTTGCTTATTTTTGTCGATACTTATTACCTGTAGAGGGCAAAGAAACATAATATAAAATGCACAAGGTATTTCTTTTCCCAGTGTATTTCACATCTGTGGTGAACGTAACTCTGGATATTTCAATAATGCTGTTGTGGAGAAGGATGCAGTGTATACTGTTTTATAAATTATGTTTTGTGACTTTTTTCAAAATTAAAAGCATGGGAATAAAAAACAAACTAAAACAATGCTTTTAATGCTCTTTTCTGGCTATATTTTTGATCTATCGCAACTTATAATTAAAAAAACCCTATCGTTTAGTCGAAATTCAACATCCAACATTACCATTCCGGGGAGTTGGCTTTTATTAAGAATCATTCAATGTTCGAGAAATGTAAACGTTATTCGTTTGGCTTCTTTGTTTGAAGTGCAATAGACTATGCAGCTATTTAACATAAATACCGCTGGCCCTCTTAGAAAGATAACATTTAAGGGCCCGATTAATTACTCGATGGGGGAAGGGAATCAGTCATTAAAGTTAATCTATTATTAAAGTTTCATTCTTTTTGGAAGGGGGAAAAGTTCACAACAAAAGTCCGGTAATCCTGATTGGCAGCTCCATCGCCGGGAGACCCTCCCACTTCTAATTTTCTGACACACTTTACCACACTACCAGTTCAATGATTTTATAAATCCGGCTTTCCTAATTGCACGGCCTCATGCTTTGCTGGAACAACATTTTTTGTTTGTTTGTTGGTCATAAGTTGTGTTCCCCCCTTCCAAAAAAAGCCTACTTTACAAGAGCTAATCTTTCAACCCAAAAAAGTATGTGTTGAAAGCTTAGAATCAAGTCACTGTTTGTGTTATTTTGCTCGTCCTAATGTTTTTTTTTCTTCTATATTATCGAAACGGTTTCGACTCACTATTGTGTGGCAGGCACACTCATGTCAAAACAACGACATTCATATTTGAGTTTTTGTATCAAGTTTGTTGAAAATTATGATTCAATCAACGGATCAATAAATGATCTACTACGAAATTAGGCTCCAGCCCGCATTCACACTCATATAAGCTGTTTTAGAGAGGTCAGGCACAGACTTTTTCCCATGTAAACACAAAACCCAGTTGTGTGAAACTAAATCGATTTTTCATGGACCGTATTTTGTACACATTTGCACACGTTTACTCCAGGCTGCTTCTAGCAGCCGTGGTGTCACTTGACTAGAATATACCTATAGACAAATGCAAGATCTTTAAAAGTAGTCTTTGAGTGTTTACAAAACTGCAGCGTGCTGATATTTTTTACACGACAGCACACGTCCGCGTTTGCTTACGAGGGTTGAAAACGAAGAGATCTATTATCCAGATCTAGCTAGCCAGGGACAGGACTACCTTGCAGTTAGAGCTGGGTAGAAAGGTGTATTTCCTGTGGAAAAAAAAAAAACGAAACATCCGAGGGAAAATTCCTCGAGAGAGAGAGAAAAAAATCTCGAAATCGTACATTTTCGAAAATAAAAATCAAGCCGACCAGCTGGCATGGCTACATTTATACCCGGAGCTACTGCGTTGCCTGTCTCGAGCACTCATCCCCTTTTCCAGATGCCTGCCAGGTGCTCGCTCCGGATCCACATCGAATTGTGAGCAAAGGGGATTTCTCCCCTGGGAGTTGATCCTGCTCCCATCGGCGTCCTGTGGCGATCGCCCTCCCTTGCGGGACAGGATCCAGCCCTCAGCTAGAGCCAATGGGATCTGTCCATGGACTGCCGGGGCAGGCCCAGAGCCACGGTGTGGGGCTGCTTCCTGGCGCTTATGGATGCCCCTGGCTTTAAAAACAAAGCACGCGGCAGGGTCCCTGTCTCACGCACCACGGAAGCCCCCCCCCCCAAGCCCTGCGGGATCCGTGCCCCCAGCTGCGGGGCGAAATGGACAAATAGCCCCTCCCCCCGGTCCGCCTCCCCTTCTGCTGGCCAAGCGCAGGCTGCCGGGCTGACACCCCCAGCGCCGAGGCGAGGGATGCGCCAGACCTCGCGTTTCCTTTGACGGCCCTCCGGCTCCAGAGCGCAAAGCGCCGGGCTACGGCGACGCCGGCGCCCCCCCTACCCAGCAGAGTCAGGTGTCCCGGGAGAGACTCGGGAACCGGGCGTGGGGAAGCACGTTCCGCGGGGCTGAGCCCGGCCTGAGGGTCCCTCTTCAAGCGTTTAAATACACAAGACCCCTGCCGCGGCACCGATTTCTTCCCTCGGGGTTCAAACCCTTTTCTTCCCACTCCGCAAGAGCGATCCCCGAAGCGTTCCTATTGCTCCCGTCCACCGGCCCTACACGGGACCACTCAGTCATAGCAGCGGGCCATATTTCCCCCCTGAGTTGAACGGATCCGGCAGATTGAAAATGGTGGCTGAAATACCGGCCCGGTTGAGTTCAATGGACATTTTGCCATTGACTCCAGCGGGCCCGGATCTCACCCCCTATGTCGGTGCAATGCTGCCCTGCTAATGCCTCCCTGGGATATTCCTGAAAAGAGATTTCACTTCCTTTTATCCTCCTGCTGAAGAGCCTGGTGTGGCTTCATTTTTGTTTATCGTCAATTTCAGGTTCCTATTGATCAGGCAGGGTCACTGCGGTGCAAAACGTGGTAGCTCACACTGCAGGGAAGTATTCATTTTAAGTTTTGGGAAGGTTTTTTTTTTAAATTGTTCTTGTGCACACAGTTGGGGCCTGTAGGCCAGGACTGAGAGCACCTAACTACATTAAATAAGAGGAAGAGGCTCCTCTACTACCTTATAGATGAATAGCTACATCATGATAATTAGTAATCATCAATCTTTCATTGTGCGAGGTTTCTTTAAGTCAAATCTTTTTTAACATGATTTTTCAGTCAATTTTCTTGTATCCAAGGAGAGTGCCCTGCTGTTACCATCTCAGATACAGCAGCCACTGGATCATTCTGACTTAGCCAAATCCTAAGGCTGTTTTAAATTTTTATAAAGGGCTTGTAAACCCCAATAAATTGAATAAACCAGCTGTGCACCAGGGATAGATTCAGTCTATCCACTTATGTTTTGGCACTGCATTCATCACCATGGGGTCTGAGTGTCTCGGTCTTTGGAAGGCAACACTGGACCAGGGCCCAAATTAAAGGGGTGAGATCTTAACCCACCTTCCAGTTGAGAGGCACAGAAGTGCTGGGGAGTAGGGGAGACAGGAAATTAATGGTAACTTCGAACTTTTTCTCTCAAAGCTGCTGGGAAGCTTGGGGCTGCAGGAAGCTCTGACTCCCATCTGGGTGGAGAGATGGACTGTACTTAGTCCCATCTGGTTTTGTACCCCAAAAAGGGGGGAAGGAATGAAATCACTGGGCATATCACTCCTCCCTCTTCCTCCTCAGTATAATGAGCTATGATCTCAGCTCCCTGGACCCTGCCATCTCTATTTCAGCTGACTGAGCATCACGACCCATTCATGTTCCAGGAAAAGGAAATACCACCCCCACAAAAAAAAAACCCACTCAGGAGAGAAGGAGTAGGGTGAAAGATATTTCCTCATCATCAGACCCTACATTTGTATTCTTTCTTTATGTCCCTGTAACAAGTCACCCTCCATCCCCAGAAACCTCTCAGACTTTGTCAGTAGGTGGCAACTTCATGTGAATATAGTTGTATTCCCATGATCAATACCAATACAGTATTCAGAGGGTCCCCTGCCCTTTGGCCCTTACCCACAGGGCCAGGAAAGAATGGACCTCTCCTTTTCCTTAAGATTTCTTGTGACTCTTGGGGCCTACAAGGTGTAACCCTATTATAAACAATTATAAATAAATGTAAAGTGTATGTGAAAGTTCACAAGACAGTACCCATGAAACATAGGCTATTAGGCCTCATACAAAATAATGAAAGAGATGAACTCTGACACCCACTTTTCCCCTTTTTGAGGTTCCTTAAAAGAGACTGGGGGAAAACACATGATCAGAGCAATTCAAATCAGCTCTCCCTTATATCCCATCCCAGTTCATTCCCCGAAACTGCCAGCACTGCAACTCAGCTCAACTCATCTAAATTATTTTCTTCCTGGGAGGAAGGCCGGCTGGCCTCAGCCTTGCTCAAGGAACTTTGTTTTCACCTTGTGAGTGCGAAAGTCATCACATGATCATGACAGCCAATGCCAGCACTGCAGAGGCCCAAAATCTCCTGAATTATTTCCCCTTCCCTTGTGTTATCTGCAACCCTCTCTCCTTCTATCATCTCTCTCTTGGCTTTTCATCAAATGCTGAAGTCAACCGCTGTATTCGTCCAAGCCTGCCTTGTCTAAGAAGAAAAGATCCAATCAGATAATGTCCTTGACCAGACAGTAAACCAGGATCCAAACAGCAGGTGTCATGGCCAACTTGCCAAGCAAAATAATCCACTCATGACTAATCAGTGTTTCATAAACATCAAAAAACGCTGTATTTCACCCATCTTTTCTATCCCATCTGTCCTCCACCTTCAGTCTGCCTATATGTTTGTTAAGAAAAGGATAAGTAAATGCCCTCTACACATCAGGACTGAGAGTACAATTAACCCTTTCTGTTTCATCAAAGAAAGGTTGTTCTGAAAGTAAGGGACTTTGACAGTTTGTCTTCAAAAGGAGAAAGGCTTTCAAGGTTTTGACCACATTTGCTTTGCACAATCACTCAACTGCAGTTTTGATATAAGGGCCTGGTTTGATTTCTTGTTCTTTTGTGTGTTTAACCAATAGATTTTTAATGTGAATGAATGCTTTTGGGTCATTGCCAAGTAAGGGAGTGAAACCAAGGCCATTGTTCAAATAAAATAACCTGGTACCTACCCATCACTGTTCAATAGTGAAAAGTGAAAAAAGTTTATGAACAACTGTTACTCTGCAGGCCTTTGAGATGAATATCTATACCACATACGTGGTACTGAGACTTCAAGAAAGATCTTAAACGGTTGGCAGTACAAAGTTGGCAAACAAATTGCTTGGCAAACACCAGAATGGCTTCATAATTGGGTTTGGGAAGTGGAAAGGTTCTTCAGAAAAAAAAATTAGGAGTTTGAAGTGAGAGTAACTATACCTGTTTCATTTTCATTAATGTTACAAGATTTTATCTTGGCGTTGTTTCAGATGTTTTGATGGATTGCCTGATTTTAACCGAGTTTTGACTTGCATTTCCCCTCTCTCCATTATGATCTGTGATTTTATTTTGCATTTTGATTCTGGCCACCGTTATAGCCTGTTTGTTTTTCTTAAACTCTGTAAGTACTTTCAAGTTGAATTTTTTTTTCAAAAAGACCTTGAAGAACAATGTTAGGAATGGTACCTGTTCTGTTATCCCAGAGGCTACCGCTTCTACTCCTCCTATGCAGCTACTCCTTTAGATAATTGTAGCCATTTTAGCTCTGCTGAAGCTGTTCCCCAGGAATTAACTATCATAAGGAATGAAAGGATGAATAGGGATTTGTTAGAAAAAGAGAAGAAAATTCTATCTTAGATGTGTGAAATTGTTCCAAGAGATGCTGATTCTTTTGAAGCATGGATTGAGAATAAAAGTGGGCTGGGGAGTGGAGTTAATTGAGAGAAACAACACATACTTGGAAAAGTACCCGTTGTGTAAAAAAAGAGAAACATTTAATTGCTGTTTTAACAACATTGGCTGCTAATAACTGTTTATTAATCTGACACACAGAAATCAGTTACAGTCTGTGTCACAAGTGTCTGATAGTGTGCTGGGAGAAAACTGCAGATTAAGAGGAGACATAGGTAACCTTGCAAACAGATTTAGAAAGGATGTTTAGAGAAAAAGACAGAGAATTGGTTTCTATGAGAAACATTCTGGGCCAAAGGATGGTTTAGTTAGAAGAAACTCTGCCTATACTATTTAACATTCTCATCTGAGATTGTTAAAGAGAGAGAGAGAGAGAGAGAGAGAGAGAGAGAGAGTTCAGACTGTATTGGAGGAAAAGGAATTCAAGTATCAAACTGCAATTCAGGAACATGAAGAGTTGCTACAAGCATAGCAGGCTTAAGGAAAGAAAAGGAGGTTTTGGAATCAGGCTGTTTAAAGCAGATAAAGGAAAGAGAAACAAAAGACAATCAGTGTTACTGCAATTAGAAGTGCAAAATAAAGTTGTTGTGATTGACTGAATTAGTAAAGAGAAGGAAAAGAACAACTGATTGGTACTAGGAAGAAATTGCAAGCTGAAGTGACATTGAAAGAAGAAATCTAGGGGAATTAGATGGTTTTAGGTGGCATTAATGAACGAGGTAACACTGCTGAAAATCAGCAAGAATTCGATTCTGCCTTGAATTAACTAGCAGAGAACTTGAAGCAAGCACCCTCGTAAGGAGAAGACAGGCAGTGAACAAAAGCAATGCTGAGGTGATTAGGAAGGAGATTTGGTATTTAAGTCAAATGATGAGAAACATTCAATTTTATCCAGCTAATGCAGATGCTAATGTTTGCTCGTAGTGGGAAACCACCAGGAGAATTTAAGCTGGTGATGCTTGGGTTGAAAAAAGAACAGGGTGTCTTTGACTCTAAGAGCCCAACAAGTGGCCTATAATATTAACCAGGAATGGCAAAGTATTTGAGTATCATAAGGCAAAACCGTTTGCAGAACAGGAGCATCCTCAGTGTGAGGAGCATGGTTTTAAGGGGTTTAAACGGACTCCATAAGTGGAATCCTGAAGCAGGCTAGAGAACAGGGTGAAGACCCAAGTAAACCAACCAAAGAATAAAGAGAAGGAAGAACCTAAATTGTCCATTTTCACCATGAAAAATCCCAGTAGCTGGAGAAAGAAAATGGATCAAGTTTAGCTAAAATAGGTGAAATGCATGAAAAGATTTCTGCCCTGGAAATGAAAGGACCTGACCCTTTTCCTATCCCAGCCCCTTCTTTTCTCCTAGCCGACCCCTTTACTTCTACCCACAGTAGAACTCAGGACCATACTAATTTGCCCAATCAAACAAATTTTTCCCCCCATCCTTGAGTCCCAAGAAAGAAATGGCTATGTGGGGAAACAGCGGTATGTGAAAAATTAAAGAAAATACTGGGTGATGGAAGAAGATGCTTTGATTTAACAGTCCAGAGTGAGAACCTCCTACAAGCCCTGTTAGGTTGTGGAGCTGAAGAACGTTTAATGAGTTCCTTTGTTTGCACTGCCAGAGATAAACCAGGCTGAGAAAGGAAACACACAGTTGGTTTGCACAATTTTGCTGAAATCACACTTTCAGGATGGAGTTTGGTTGTTATTCGAACTTGTCTTGCCAAGAGGAGGTGGGGTTCGCATCTCTTTTATGTCTTTAAAGGTTCTAGAGACAGCGCTGTTGCGGAGGCAAGTTTCCTTACCCACTTTAAAGCACAAGTGGATTGGGAAGATAGGGTTTTGCAATTAAAAGTAAACCCTCCTTCCTATGGAAAGAAAAGTGTTTTGAAATCTGTTTGGTCAGCTGGTCATGAAGATTTGAAAAGTACCTGTCTAGAAAGGAGCAATTTCACCTGCCTCTCTTCCCCCCTGGAAAAGTATACCTAAAAAGTAAAAGAAAAAACTGAATTTTCTTATACAAACTTGCCTCTCTTTCCCCCGGCACCTCTTTCCCCTCCCTCCTTATCTAACTCTCCCCTATTTCACCTCTTTCCTCCCTCCCTTAACTAACCCACTCTCCCAAGGGATCGCCCATTTTCTTTCCCCCTTCTCTCTCAGCCTGTAGTCTGTTCAAGGACAAAACTGCACAGAGTGAAAACATGTGTAACTTGCCATTCTTGTGTTCTTTGATCAGAAGCGATTCAGAAGTGTTTTTACCAATGAAAATAAGAAATCAGTGTCTTGATTAAGATCTTTCTCTCCTTTCCGCAAAGTCTTTAATAATGGAGAA
The DNA here is from genome assembly GCA_007922305.1 of Dermatemys mawii. Taxonomy (NCBI): domain Eukaryota; kingdom Metazoa; phylum Chordata; order Testudines; family Dermatemydidae; genus Dermatemys; species Dermatemys mawii. The sequence continues at coordinate 9,847,982 of ML677358.1, read as the reverse complement.
AATGTATAAACAGTTATACAGAAGCAATCTAAAACACAGACTGGGTAGAAAAGAGTTTTTTTCCTTAAACCTGTTTGGGAATGCTCAAAATTTTCAAGTTTGGGGAGTGATTTCTCTCCCCATCAAGGTAGGGAATATCAAAGTCCCCCACTGCCCAAGTATGGTCAGAGACCTACCATGCCCAGTGTACAAATGGCTACAATTTGAGATTTTGAACACAACCAGATTTTCAACTATTTGGAGAGCAAATATGCACCCTTGAAACCCACCAAAGGCCTGTTAAACTCTGGACAACAATTCCAGAGGTATCACATGTGATTAATGATTATTACATACAGGCCTCACCCTTTGCAGAGGATTTCCCTTAAACATAGTAATTAGAAAAGACAAGTGTGGAATTACCCTATTGGTTACTAGGGTGACCAGATAGCAAATGTGAAAAATTGGGACAGGGGGATGGGGACTAAGTCTATATAAGAAAAACACCCAAAGATCAGGACTGTCTCTATAAAATTGAGACATCTGGTCACCTTATTGGTTACTTCCATCCTATTTGAAATTTCTAGGAAATTGGCCTGATGTCAGCAGCAGGAGTTCATCTCTTGTATTTTAAAGAGGGTAATGCCTTTGTTTTAGTACATAATCCATTTTCTGAAACAAGTACAATTTCTGCACAGTTTGATTTAGGTGTCCTATTATCTTCCAAGTGGAAAAGACAAGACTTTTAGTTTCCCATCAGTCACCATGACCGGTGAAGTCCCAGAACTAAACCTTCAAGATTTTGATTGAGAAGGTATGCATTATACTGTATCTTCCTTTCAGTTTAGGATTTATCCTAGAAAGTTAAAAAATTCTCCCTACAGCTGCTAGTTGAAGGGCAAGAATTGGTGTTGAAGGAAGAAATAACTAATGTGGTCCTGCTTAATTCTGGTACAATATCAGTTCAATAATCTGATATACTGACTAAAGCTGAAGAGAAAATTGAAATTCCTCCCCCAGCACCTGCATATAATTTTCCAAAACAGGTGGAGAACTAGACAGAACTTGGTTCTGGTTTAACTTTAGAAGTGAAAACAGAATTAAAGGAACTAATTCTAAGATATTAATCTTGGTTCTTTAGAGTCAGCCCAGACTGTGGGAAGACACCTCTACAAAGTAAGGATTGAGACCTCTCCAGGATGAGACCCAGTTTATGTTAGACATAATCATATTCCCTTAGCAAGAATCCATGCAAAATTTTTGGACTCCCTTATAGAGAGCGGAATGATAAAAGAACGTTCTTCTCCATATAATGCATAGCTGTGGCCAGTTCAATGGAAGCCATCCTGAAACAAAAGCTGGTTTTGGCTGTAAAATAGTTCTAGAGAGGGACCAACATAAATTGGCTTTTACTTTTGCAAGAGGGCAATTTGCTTGGAAAATAATGCCACCAGGACTTAAATTTTCTCCAAGTGAGTTTAACTATTTTATCCACAAGGCTTTACCTGACACAGAAGAAAAAGGCATAACTGTTTATGCTGATGACGTTTTAATTTCTAATGCAACTTGGGAAGAGCACATGGAGGCCATCAGCTATGGGCTAGGACAACTAAAGAATGCTGGGGCAAAATTGTCCTTAGCAAAAAATCCACAGGCCAGAAAAAAGGTAAATTATTTAGGCTTTGAAATTTGCTCTGAGGGTCTACGACACCCAAGCTCACAGAGAGGAAGCTCGGATTAATTTGAAACCTCCTCCTAATGTATCAGAGGTCCACAGTTTTCTGGGAATCTGCAATTACTGAAGGCAGTTCATTTCATTGCAGAAGTGCCAGACCACTCAGTAAACTATTTAGAAAACATCAGGATTGAGACTAGAGACCTGTGCAAGATCAAGCCATGAAAGAGTGAAAAACAAAGTTAAGCCAAGCCCCTCGCTTGATTTACCCTCAAAAAGGAAACGAGATTGCATGTACAGAACGTAGCATGAGTGCTGTGTTACATCAGAAAATGGACTCCGAACACCAAGCTATTATTTATTGCAAAGGACTAAGTTCTGCAGAGGAGAAATACTCCCGACTGTGAAACAGCAATAATGATAACAATGGTCATCACTGAAATTAACCACCACTCTTTAAAATACCTGACACCCAATCCAATTAGAGAAGGTAAAATGTCAAGAGCCAGACTGTCCTGGAGGCTAGTTATGGAAGGAAAAGTAGAAATTAAATATGTTACAAAATAAATGGTTTTAGGGGTTGAAAGGTTAGCCCAACTACACCAATGTCAAGATACTGAGTCTGAGACTATAATTAAACAAGTGACTGACGTTTGCCCTCAGGATTCAAAATACCAATTTTATGAAGATATTTGGGTCAATTTATCAATTTCATACATAGAGGGTCATTCATTCCATCAAGATGAGGTCAAGTCTGTGGGTGCAATAATGTGGGAGAAAGGGAGAAATGCAGAGAAATTTAAACTAGGTTCAGTCACCAATCAGTGTGCTGAGATTGCTGCTGTATTATGGGCCTTAAAAGCAGCTGTGGAAACAAATGTGTCAACTTTGGTTTTATGTACAGATTCAAGCTATGTGAGGAGTAGTTTCCTGTTTTATCTTCATACTTGGCATAACAACGGATTCCAACATGCTAAAAGTGAACAGATCAGACACAGACTGATTAAAAAGCAACATCAACTAGTTCAGGAATATAACTTGACCATTTGTTGGAGAAAAGGTGAGAGGCCACTCACATGCAAAGGGACAAGGTGATGTGGGCAATGACAGAGCTGACACGCTTGCCAAGGAAAGTGCATTAGATGGAATGCAATGGAAATTTACATCACTTGACCAGGCATCTCCTGTAAAATCCCAAGTGGGAATATTAACTCCCAGTCAGGCAAAGAAAGCATAAGCTCCATCTACTGATGAAGCCACTGCTCAGCTTCTGCAGATGGGAGTCAGTTAGACAAAGGTGATGTGACTTTTGTCAAGGTTGATATTGAACAGGATTTGATTTTAGCCCAACTAAATGATCCAAATGTGTCCAAACTCTACCATCATGTCCTGTTAAATTCCCCATTGCAGACAAGGGCCTTGAAGAAAATCCAGAATTGTGAATAATGCTTGATTTGAAAGCCAAATTTAGCATTCAAAAATCAATTGTTCATTTTTAAAAACAAAGGTGACCAACGCTATAGAAAGGTGGTTCAAACATCTTATCAAACAATTATGCTACAGCATAATTATGATGAGGTATGGAAAGGATATCCTGATATTAAAGCCACCTATGAAACCTGAAAACAATTTGCTTATTGGGCAAATCTATATAAGGATTTTCCAAAACTATGTAAAAAACCAGTATTGCAAGTCAAATTCCAGCCCACCCAACCTTAGTTTAGCGCTCTGCTCCAATTAAAGAAGGGTTAATCAGCCTTGGACAGACCTACGAGTGGACTGGATTGGACTTGTACCAACATCTAAACAAGGAAACAAATATTTACTAATAGTTACTTTACCAAATGGGTGGAAATACTTTGCAGCCCCCCAGCCCATGACAATGATGTCACTACAGCATGTCTTTTGGTAAATAGCATTTTTAAAAGACGGGGATTGCCTTTGAGAACTGAGTCTGACAAAGACTCCAATTTTACTTTTGAGGTAATGTTCTACCTATAAAAAAAAAAAATACTTGGAATTAAAAGGAAATTGCACATTTCCTATCACCCTGAATCTTCCGGATTAGTTGAAAATGCCAAGAACAGGCTCATTACCATGTTGCATAAAAGCTTGCAGGACAATCCACAAGATTGGGATGTTAAATTACATTTAATTTTTTTGGGCTATGCATTCAACACCTAGCAAAATGACTGGACATACACCTTGAACTTAAGTCAAGAAGATCCATGGTACTAGCAACTCATCCTCTATACCAGGATCTGGAAGAAAATGATCCTTCGCCTACCTTAAGTCCAGAAGAGCACATAATAATCCAAATGACATTTGCAAAAACTTTTTGTCTTTGTGCAACAAAGTATGGAAGAATATGCTAAGGGAGCAAACTCATACTCGGATAGGAAGGGTACTCCTAAAGAATACCAGATAGGCAACAAGTATTTTACTTTAGCTATCAAAAAGAAAAAACTGAAGGGGCCCAGGAAGGTCAGAGTTAGCTGGACTGGTCCATTTGAAATTACAGAAAAATACCTCCTGTAACCTATTGAAACAAATGATGGGCAATTCAAATGGGTGCATATCAGCCAAATAAAACCAGTTTTGGAAATCAAAATTTAGCTCAAGAAAAAAAAAACACTCTCTTTCCCTTTCTTCCTTCATGTCGTTGCAAAAAAGAAAGAGTTAATTAATTCTGGGCCTTCTGCCAGGGCAAATAAGGACTTCCATGTTTATAAACAAACTGTAGCTTCCATTGGCAAATACTTCTTTTCTAAGTGTAATAAGTTTTAAGTGCTCAATTTGTGTTCACGTTCAAAGGTTTTGTAATCTTTGGAGTTTGACTCAATGAAAGTTAAAATGCAACTTGTTGATATTTTTAAAAGACAAAAGGTACCAATGAGTTCTGAGTTGCATACTGTGCTGGGTTTGAAAAATTTCCATCAAATTAATTTGTTTATGGAATCTGATCAGATTAAATTTGTGGATCGCAAATTTGGAGTACAGGACTTACAGACCCTAAGCAAATAACTTTTTTATTATTGGGCAACAGCTGCTATTTTAACTGTGATCAACACAGATGATTTGGGGATTGATTATTGAATTTTGGTTATATTTTAAGGCAGAAATACATGACCCAAGAAATTATCCAACATGTTAATGGAGATACCCACCATTCCCTCACTCCTCTCCCCCACCCTGCACACACCCCATATCCTCTACCACTTCTACTCCCTTTGTCGCTTTCTTCAATCCCATCAATTCTACCTTCACTTTTAGACATCCTAGATTAGGTAAATCATGTCCGGTGGCTGTAACTTACCCAGGGCATACACATGCACCCCTCCACCTCCTTCCCCTGCCCCGCCCCATCACAGGGCATCTAATGCCCCTGACTCCTCTGTATATGTCACCATTTTTATTTTTTGAGGTCTTGGACTCCATCCACATGCCTTAGATCTTTTTGAGCCTATGCACCAGAACTTTCCAATCACTCTAGGAATTCTAGCACTTTCAATCACTCTAGGAATTCTA